>OX336392.1:248695998-249895998 GCA_946902985.2 Meconema thalassinum | reverse complement strand
GAAGAAGGCGTACGTATGAATCATGCAAGTATTATAGCCTAACCGTAACTTACGATTCAACAAGGCCCAGCCTAACCAAATCGGGTTATCGTCCAGAAGATGGTTTAAACTGTCCTCAAGGAGGTGACCGGTAGGATATTTTCATTTTATATTATAAAATTACACCGCAGTAGTAACTAACAGTTCAGGCTGACCGTACCGTATCGTGCTGGGCCGTGGCGTCCCGATGGGTTAAAATGGAGGCTATAGTTTTGCTCGCGATTCCATGTTTCTGTAGATTGATATCCTATTACGAATGTACTGAACAAATTATTACAAATTTAGTATCAAACGGTTTATAAATTCGGCAGATAACGCAATTGATATCGTTGATTGCAAGAGAAAATATTCTAGGCAGTTCTGGTTGGTTGGTTCTTAAGTTAAGGGGCTGCGACAACGCAGTCATATAGCCCCGTGTACTTTGTGTGTGTGCAGATTCTGTCTGATAACCGGTGTTAATTGTGATGACTGTAATAGTGTGTGCTATCTGTTTTTTTTTTTAATTTAAGTACTGCAACTTAGAATTTTTCAAATAGTTCCTACTTTTGCCGCCAAGCGCCACCGTCAACAACTACTACGCCAAGTTCAGAACTTAGCTGCTAGACGCCACCGCAGTTGGCTCTAGGCAACAAACGTAGAAACCTAAGAGCGTTGTTTACATTCTTAACCTCTCAAATTTAGCTTCACACAGGTGCAATTAGTGGAAGGTTCTTTAACATGCCATAAATCTATGACATGGGAACGCCGGCTTTACTTCCCCTCCGAAGGAAGGCAAACTGAGGGATTTTTAACGCTCTTAAAATATCCGACGGCTTTGGCCGGGTTTGAACCCGCTATCTTGGGTATAAAAGCTCAGCATGCTACCGACTACGCCACCGAAGCCACTCCTAGGCAGTTCTACTAAAGCTATTGTTAACGCAGTGTTAGCATTGACTCAGACGCATGTAATCATTAAAGCAAAAACAAAACCGACAGCGGTAGCTACGCTCGCTAACGCGCAGCGCTAAGCCATTGGGCCAAGCTCTCGGCAGACGTGGGTACAAGTTCAACCGTCGTTCGGTATTGAAGTGGTTTTGCGTGGTTTTGCCCATTTTCAATTCCAGGAAAATGCTGGGATGGTACCTGGCTCCCCTCTTGAGGTTGGCGTCAGGAAAGGCATCCAGCCGCAAAGCAATCTGCTATATAGACTATCATCGCAGCTTATAGCTTGCCACTGTGGGCGAGTGGTTAACGTGTCGATCTACTAACCCCAAGCTTGCAGGTTCGCACCTGGCTGTGGTAAGTGATTTTGAATGGCGGAAAAAATACGACACGCATTTCATACGATTTTGGCATGTCAAAGAACCCATTTGAATTCAGTAGGCAGTTTTAATAATGACAAAATTAATCTCGGGAGTTTCCGCCAACACAACGTTCCTCATTTCTCTACTAGAAGGCGCTATAGTGTTCAAGGAGCTTAGATATCTAACCTCCTTGATTTCCATAGTGCTTCAAGGAACAATGAAATTCGACATGCAAGCTACCCTTTGGGTGTCAAATAACAAAGCTTGCACCCGGCACCCGAGGCCATACGATATTATTATTATTATTATTATTATTATTATTATTATTATTATTATTATTATTATTATCGCATCTCATCCCCGACCCCGTTGGAAACGGGAATAACAGCATCAGCAATAATACTCAAGGTAAAAATATTAAGATATTCATTGCTGTAAAAATACATACAGGGAAATATCCGATTTGAGGAAATCAATCCGAGAAAATTACGGGATTACTTGTTCTTCGCCACAATGGTTACGAGATTGATCTTGATTAGAATATAATTACTAGGGCTCGGATTTTTAGTTGCTAAAAATCGGGAAAATATTTATTTTTTATGTATTAAAAATACCGGAAATATGTGCCAGGAAAGTAAAAATATTTAGTTATAATTTAGTTTATAACTTTGAATATAAACAATATGCAGTACTCACGAATGCAATTTATGCTATGCCTCACTGACTACTGAAGAATTACAATACACAACGAGATATATCTTCAGGTTGTCCATCACAAATGACCGACGATAATCGCGAAACACTTATTCTGAAGGCGCGAAACTGCGGCAATATGTTTCTTGCCCTTTGCGATGTTGTGTAACTTGAGATCGCTGTTCAGCCTTGATTGCTTGCCCACATGGTTGGCAGAACAGAACGCTGCCATCAGAAGTAAAATTATCTTTAAATTCTGCAACATACTGCTGCAGACGAAAACTTGTAGTTGTTTTTAGCTTAGGCATCGTAGAACTGCCTTACACTTCACAGTGCCAGAAATGAACTGCATGCGAGTGGTAGGTCTAGCACGTGGTGCAATATGGCTATGGACAAGGAAATCCCCGGCTTCCACAGTGAGTGGCACGGGGCGACAAGATAAGAATAACACAGTTGCAAGCTGACATACGCTCTGCATGAAGATTAGATAGCTCACAGGTTCTTCCCCATTGAAGTAACACAAAACAAAAATGCAATTAACTGAGAGATCTAGCATACTGATTTCTAAAAAAAAAAGTAAATATTATGTCTTTTTATGTTTAATAAGTGAAAAGCAGGAATTTAAGTGTTTATAGAAAAAATGTTTAAAATATGTATTTACGTAAAACAATATTTATTTACCTAAAATCCGAGCCCTAATAATTACATCTATTGACACCTACCCGCTTGAACAGAGTCGATAGCTACTCGCATTAATCTGTATCCTGTAAAAGTCAGCCAAATTCTCTTCTGTGTAGTGAAAAGTAATTTCAGACATACACACACACGGCATCTGGTATCTTCTTCTTCATCACATTCTGTGAAAGAACGCGGGGTGAAAGAGGGTGGATGTTATTTGTATACAGTGCTACATGGAGTATAACGAGGTCTAGTTATGCATGCCAGTACATGTCATACCACTGGAATATCAGTATGTGCTCTCAATCAATACGTTGCCTCCTCCTCTGTTGGCTGACCGAGATCATTACCTTCATTAGCGGAGCAGCGGTCTCATCCCAAGAGATGATTTACTGAGCTCCCTATCACTACCAAATCATTGCTGTCAAAGCACAAAGGGATTTAGTACCTCATGTCTGATGCAGAGGCATTGCTTGGGTCAAGACAATCATAAGGTAAGTAATTATGAGGAGAAACACCATCACTATGCCTTTAGTCTTCATCCCTGCGATAGTTCGTGCAGTTTATCCATACATACACTCCAAATAGGCAGTAAAATTCAGTGGTGAATATAGGTGTCTTAACCAGGCGATTCTAATAACATTTGTGATCTTAATATTAAGGAAAGTAATATATTTCTGCGCTTTAAGACAAACAAAATCGAGATCCTACTGATATACACTTTCGTAACTCAAAATCCACATTGACAAACTTCTTACACTACTATTCATTTGAAAATTAATGAAAAAAAAGTAGGATCTATTCTTTCGTTATTCGTTCTCTTCACAGGGATTACAACCTGCACTAGATGATATACTTCAAATACACCTGAGGATATGATGTGTGATAACAACATCATTATCAATATCATCACGATTCTACACATTTATTGTTCCTTCGATCAATCAGATGCCATTCGAAATAATATCAGGGGAAACATTCCTCTTCATTAGTTTCCAAAGGTCTTCAATCATGTTGAGGTCCGGAAAGTTGCCAGGACAGGTCTTATTTTCTTGTCACCAAGGAATTATGTTGTAACTTTTCCCTTAGTCTTGCGACAAATGCAGAGTTGTGGATGGATGCAAATTTGTCGTCTGGAAACGACTGATAGATAGAGCCGTCTCTCAAGAGCCTTGTTGTTGGTTGATGGCCTCTTCGACAACACCTGTATAAGCAGGGGGCCAAGCCCTGAACACATGGCCCATGCCCTGCAATTTTAGTGTATAACCCAATTCGCACAAAAATTCAGACACAAATACACAAAAAAATCACACGTTTCACTTCAACTGTTTTTGTAACACTTCAGTCGGTCTACACGAATTTTCCCCAATTACAGGGCAATGTAAATGTACAATGTAAATGACACTCCCGGAAAAAAATACATGTATTAATATATGATCACTAAATGTACACTTAATTAAGGCACAAGAAATTTAAGAGAAATGAAATGCCTCACATTCACCATCCTTAGATAGTCAAAACAATTGAATATACAGCGCGGAAGTCCTGGAAAATATGCGAACTGCTAGGCTTCCCCTTGCCTCTCCTCTCATTATATTACTAGATCTACTGCTATTTGCTGCACGCGAAAGGCGTGACTTGCACAGAAACCAACTGGCGCTGGGTAGCGCGCACGTGAGGATGATTTACCAATGGTGTCACTCTCCTCACCCCCACCCCCACCCACAACGTGCCTTACCTTCTCCCTCCCTCGCTCGCTCGCACCGGCAGCACCCTCACTCTGGACTTCGCTTGAACTTGCCAAGCATTAATTTGATACCAATTTATTAAGGCTTATTAAAGCTTGGTTGTTTGTAGTTATCAGGTATTTGAAAGTGACAAAATTTTACTCTAGAATCCTCTTTCAATATACAGAATTTTTGATTGAAAATGAAAATCCACTGCCTGCTTCCAGTCTCCGACCGGGTCAGGAATGGAATGAATGAAGTCCCCATCTAGCGGCGAGGATATGAACTGTGCCGGCTGCCGAGGCCGGACGCACTCCTCTGGTGCAATGATTAAATGAATGACAGATGAAATGAAATGATAGTGAAGAGTGTTGCTGGAATGAAATTTTGTCAAGGAAAAACCGGAGTACCCGGAGAAAAACCTGTATGCCTCCGTTTTGTCCAGCACAGATCTCACATGGAGTGATCGGGATTTCAACCACGGACCCAGCGGTGAGAGGCCGGCGTGCTGCCGCCTAAGCCACGGAGGCTCAGAATTTTTGATTAATGAGAGTAATACTGTAGTTTCAGAGACATTGAATACCTGTGGAGTATTTTGAGAGACTGGCATGTTGGATTATTGAAACTTGTTAACATTCGAAAGGCATGGTAGAGGTTGGACAAGACAGTAGTAAGTCCTTACCGAGTTTCATTTAAATCGCTTTAACCATTTAGATTTCACTAGGGAGACGTACACACACGCATACATACTGTAGCCTACATGCATACATACACATACGCAAAAGCGAACGAAAGGTGATCTCATGAGCCTATATGTATTTTCATATGATGAAAAAGGGCTTCAAATACACTGTCACATTTCGTATATAATGTATGTAGGGACTCTACCTAATAGCTCTCTCAGGGGTTCACTACTAGTTGGACGTGGGTTGTCGACCCCAACTGAGTCCGGCAATACTTCCAATTACTTGTGCCGGGCTCCTTTCCGTCAGATTTCCTATCAATCTCTCTTGGTCAACTACTATTTGGGTTGGACTCATTCCTCTTTCCCTTTTCTATCTGTCTGCCATGGCTCTAATTATTTCTGAAACCCTCAGTCCTTAGTCTTTGAGGGCTGAGGGCATTTCTTTTCCCTGTCTGTCCTTTTTTCGATGTGTAGCATCTTTCCACTCGGTATCTGGATATTTTTGTGGCACTCGGTAGCTGGACAATTTTGTGGCACTCGATAGCTGGACAATTTTGTGGGAGTGATTTTGGAAAAGGGACGGAAGTGGATGGGACGGAAGTGCATGGTAGGAAGACAATTAGTGCGCGTGGTGGCGGAGATCGGTTCAACGACGTACTGTAGGCCATGTGGCTATGAGGAATGTATATCGCTTACAGTTTAGTTCAAGGTTTGGAGACCCCATTTAAGATATTCCTACCATAAATCATCTTCAAGTTGTCGTTCTTTGATGTGAAAATATTCATTATATCATATTTGCTGAAAATTATTACGATTTATTAAATCTTCATACTTTTGCTGTATTCTTATTTAATGTAAGCACTCGATGTACTGTCGGCCATGTGGCTATGTGGAATCTATATCGCATCAACAAGCCCTCCAAACAACGTAGGAATTCAGTAGACTATGTTAACACCGACTACTAACAATAATTGAAACTTCGTTGGACTAAACGTATCACTGGGAGAAACACATTTAATATACCTTCTGCACACCTAATTTTTAATCGCGCCTAAACTTGGCAGTGCGCTCTATCGGCAAAACGAGGCCATTTCCAATAACATCGCTGGCATGGGTTCACTAACTGACCGGTATAGAGCGCAGCTCGCATCCAGTCGGCCGTGCTCCCGCATACCGTAGTTCAACTAGTTGAAGGTAGATGTCACTACTGCAGATCCATTGCAGAACTTTGTTTTAATTAAATATATATATTTTCCATTGGAAAATGCACAATATAATGCTCAATTGCATAACGCCTCAGTACTCAAAAAACAATAAATATAACAAAATATAGCAAAAAAATACAACTCTGTTAGAATTAGAACCCCGGCCGGCTGGTTGAGAGACAAACGCTGTAACCACAGACCTAATTATGTCCTCCCAAAATGAATGTTATCAATCGATTAAGACACAACGTCTTAGCCAATAATGACTTTGACTAAACGATTTCATCACTGGAGTATATTTCAAACAAAGTTCAATTCATACAAAGTTCCTATTATTTTTATATCGGTGGGCTATATTGCATGCAACATACTCAAATTAGTAAAATATAGTTCAGAACGAGAGATCAGCTGCTATCTTGTCTGCAACCGAGACGGCTCAGCTTTTTAAAGCCACTTCTGCACTATAATATTACAATATACACTTTTTATTTTCCATTGCAAATTGCACAATATGTTATCAATCGATTAAGATATAACGTCTTAGCAAATAACAATTATTACGGTTAGTATTTGGTACTGGAGTTTTACAAGTAGTTATTTTAATGACCAACAGAGTTCAGTGGTAACGAGGAATTTGCGCTCTCTGGACACACATAGTAGGATAACATGCCACATGTTACACATCATATGCGACTACTGTAAGGCTCGTATAATTTTTTCTTCTAGTAAGTAAGTCAGTTCTTTAGTCAGTAGTTAGATTTTGATGTAGCTTTCTTGTAATCATCTGTCACTTTCACTATCAGCCAAACCATTAGGGGCCGATAATCTTGATGTTAGGCTCCCTAAAAAAACACGTAATATCATCTACATAATAGCAAGGCATTGCGGCTGAAGGTGTCATCGAACCAGCCACATATCCTCCAAAATATGTAAGCTATACGGTGGACGGCCATATTCCTTGAATACGCGTGGTCTTCTAGGCCAAAATTGTGCGAAAATGTAAACAAACACAGTCAACAACACTTCATTCAACGCGAACCTGTGATTCACGTAGTACACCCACAAAGATTTCATTTCCGTTTCATGTTACAATGAAGCGCATTGGGCCATAAAATGTGTAACCTTCTTGGTGGGAATACAACGAACCGTACGGCTTTCTGTTTACTACGTTACCAACTTGTTTGATGTTCCACTCACCGAGTCGCATCGTCGTGTTGGTTCAGACAGCCGGGGAGATACTCTTTCTTCTGGCTTACAGTCTCGTGCTTTTGTTCAGATCTTCAAAGAACATATCATACGCACACACATATATATATACTCCGAGTATATGCTTTACACTCTCTACGAGAGTTAAAGTTTCACCTCTTCACTCAGAGAGCAGGCACTTTAGCTTCACAATCCATTCTCTGTTTCAGTCCATCTGTTCTTTATCTTCCTCTGTATCGACAAATGCCTCCTTTCCCTCACCAAGTTTATCTTCCTGCAATGATCATGGAGAGACGACTTATAACTGTGTATTGAGGTGGTTATAGGCCCACTATTTGTCTGAGGGGCGTGGTGACGCAGCGGGCAAGCTGTTGGCCTCTCACCAAGGTGGACCGGGTTCGATTTCCGGTCAATGCATGTGAGATTATCGAAATGAAATGCCATGTCCTGTGGTTCGGATTCCACGTAAAAAGGAGGTCCCGTGGCTCAAGATCGCATGATTAACGGTCACGTAAAATTAAAAACTTCCTTCCTCTTATACTATTTGTCTTGTCCCTTACCAGTTGTGCCTCAAGAGATTCAATTTTCTGTTGTTTATTCTGCGCAATGCTTTGAGAATGAACTTGTGATTTCCAGTTAAGGCTCGGTCACAAAGAAGGCGGCCTGTCGCGGCGGGAAGCGATATCTGAGTGAGGCGGTCAGACGGTCCAGTTGTATTTCCCAAAGTTGCATCAACCCTGGCACACAGAACGCGGTCTACCGTCACCCGCTAGTTTTTGTCGCGACGACGAGCGATCCGGTTGTACAAATTTACTGATTGCTCGCCGGACCGCTGTGCCGCCTTCGATTGTGACGAGTGACCAATTTGAAGTATGTATTGCGTAAATACACATATTTGTTCGACAGTTCACACGAACATTATAAAAATGTTTTAAAGGAGGCTGAAGCATGGAATCGAGCAATTCCTCGAAACATTCTCGCGACATACGAAAATACTTGAGAAACCTATCTTCATGTGACTCCAGTTCGATACATAGCGGTGGTATTCTCCTAATGGCTCCCAACATTGTCTTTTCTTCTTTGTGTTTTCCAAAGCAAACAGGAGAAGGAGTTGTTCTTCGTCCGAGCTCATACTCAATAATAATATCAAACAATACTAATATTTATTTATTTATACGTGTCCAGAACATGACATATTATAAATATATATATATACAAAGATTACAAAGTATATGTGCATCTTTATATTCCACGTGATGCCCAGAATTCCGCTGCACGAACTGCCTTATCACTGGCGGTTACCAGATCGTCCATGGAGACAGGTTCTGATAGTTTCCTGCAGTTGAGTAGGTGCTGGTGGTCTTGATGTTCACCACACTCGCATAGTTCGTCCTCTGAGATGAATCCCCATTTCTTCATGTTCACCATACACCGAGATACCCCAGTCCTCAGTCTATTAAGGACCTTCCATCTCTTGTATGGGAGGTGATGACCTGCAGCAAGTTCTTTTTTGGGGTTGTCCCAATATTTCTCTGATGATGAGCTACGCCAGAGTGGTATCCGATGGTTTGCAGGTGGTGTCTGAATTGGTTGTGTCTTCTGGAGGAAACTTTTTCTCGATTTCAGTCTTGGTAGTTGATGTTCACTTCCAAATAGGGGGTGTCTTGGGTCCGTCTCCTGCTTCTTTCTTTCTTTCTATTTCAGCTGCCGTTCTTCTTCGGATATCTGGAGGTGCTACGCCCATAAGGTGGTATATTTTGTTAACAGGGGTTGACGCAGGCAGCCTGTTACAATCCGTCCTGTTTCGTTTAGGGCAATATTTACCTGTTTGGCATGGCTGGAGTTGTGCCATACAGGTGCTGCATATTCAGCAGCGGAGAAGCACAGAGAAAGGGCGGATGTGCGGAGGACATCTGGATGTGCTCCCCAGTTGTTGCCGGTCAGTTTCCTAATAATGTTATTCTTAGCACAAACTTTCATTTTTGTATCTGTGCAATGGTCTTTGAAGGTGAGGGAACGGTCCAACTTTATTCCCAAGTGTTTTGGGGTGTCACAGTGGGTTAGTTGTTGACCTCTCCAGGTTATTCTCAGTTTCCTCCAAGCCTCTCTGTTCCGTAAGTGGAATGCACACACTAGTGCCTCCTCGTAGATCGCAAGACAGGGAATTGGATACATCATTCCATCACCAGCGATCGGGCGCACCCTGGGCAACGTTGGGAGTAATTCCAACGGCAGATACTTCCACCACCAGAACAATACTAATATGAAAACACACTACATATTCTCTAGAAGGAAGCGAACATACTGGACCGCTCACACAAAGGTATCGCGTTCTATGTGACGTCCCCATATCGCTTCCCGCCGCGACAGACCGCTTTCTGTGTGGCCGAGCCTTTAATCTCTGTTGCGCAACGCAATTTTCTTCATGTATCACTTACTGAGATTAATTAAGATGTTGATTTAACCGTTGTGCGGTCGCATGAAAAAATGTACTCATTTGGCTGCAAACGGTGTTTGAGGACCGGGGATTATTAAACGGAAGGAAAATTAGGGGAAGTTCGGATGGTGTCGGGCACTTAAGTATTACTCGTATTTGGTGTAAAAGCTTAAGGATTGCATGCAGTAAGGCGTAGGGCTGAGAGAGAATGTTCTTAGGAGGGGGGAGGATGGAAAGTTTTAGAGTCAAATAATTATGATCAACAGGCATAAACAGTATGCACGTGGTGCAATCTTTTTCGGGTTTAGAGACCTAATTTTACAGTTATTATAAGTGGCTTCGGTGGCGGAGTCGGTAGCATGATGAACTGATATGCACAAGAACGAGGGTTCAAAACCGGCCGAAGTTGTCGGATGTTTTAAGAGCGTTAAAATCCTTCAATATGCCTTCTTTCGAAGAGGAGGTTAAGTCATAGATTTATGGAATGAAAAAGAACCTACCACTACAATTGGTAGTTTGTAGCCAAATTTGTGGGTATTTCGTAGAAACGCTCCATCAAGTTCCAACGTTCGTCGATAGGTGTCAGTGGCATCTGGTAGCCAAAAATGGAACTACATGAAAATGAACTTGCTCATTCATTTTCATTCATTTCATCTTATCCATATGTGACGGTACTTGTAGCTCACCCCATCGGTGTCCGCAAAGAACAGGGCCATTCACACAGCGCTCCGGTCGCGCTCTTAGCCAGTGCTCCGAGCACTTTGGTGGAAGGTAGTTTCGGTAGTGGTAGGAGGAGCTAGGCTGGCTAAGCGCGCGGTCTGCTCGCCGTGCTGAAGTGAGCAGCCGATCCATCAGTCGCTAGTCTAGTCCAATGCGCTTTGTTGACAGCGTGTAAGTAATTCAGTTTCGCAGTGGTCATGACTGAACATCATACAAAAAAAAAGGAGGAGTGATGAAGCAGCAGCCTTTAAAACAGAATGGGAAATTTCATTTTTCTGTTCAGCTTATAAAGGGCATGCCAAATATTTAGTGTGCCACAGAGATTTAATGTGTTAAAAAGAACACAGTTTGTTGTTGATTTTGCTCTCTAATATGTTCACATTTCAGTTTGCAATAAATCACAATATTCTTTACTTAACACTTGCGTTCGTTTCCTGCACATTTCATACATCGGAGTACCATTCGATTTGTATATACGGTATATTTGTTATGGCAAAACAGCCCTATTAATATGATGTCTACAATCCCACAAGAGCAGTCGGCCGCACGACTGTACGTACGTATGTAGTCTGCGTGGTCCGAACATCGTCCGTCTCCTCGCTGCCACGGTGTAGTGGTGGTAGGGGAAGGAGCGCTAGTCTGACTGTCCAGTGCTCCCCGAGCACGGTGTAGTGGTGGTAGGGGAAGGAGCGCTAGTCTGACTGTCCAGTGCTCCCCGTGCACGGTGTAGTGGTGGTAGGGGAAGGAGCGCTAGTCTGACTGTCCAGTGCTCCCCGAGCACGGTGTAGTGGTGGTAGGGGAAGGAGCGCTAGTATGACTGTCCAGTGCTCCCCGTGCACGGTGTAGTGGTGGTAGGGGAAGGAGCGCTAGTCTGACTGTCCAGTGCTCCCCGAGCACGGTGTAGTGGTGGTAGGGGAAGGAGCGCTAGTCTGACTGCCCAGTGCTCCCCGAGCACGGTGTAGTGGTGGTAGGGGAAGGAGCACTAGTCTGACTGTCCAGTGCTCCCCGAGCACGGTGTAGTGGTGGTAGGGGAAGGAGCTCTAGTCTGACTGTCCAGTGCTCCCCGAGCACGGTGTAGTGGTGGTAGGGGAAGGAGCGCTAGTCTGACTGTCCAGTGCTCCCCGAGCACGGTGTAGTGGTGGTAGGGGAAGGAGCACTAGTCTGACTGTCCAGTGCTCCCCGAGCACGGTGTAGTGGTGGTAGGGGAAGGAGCGCTAGTCTGACTGTCCAGTGCTCCCCGAGCACGGTGTAGTGGTGGTAGGGGAAGGAGCGCTAGTCTGACTGTCCAGTGCTCCCCGAGCACGGTGTAGTGGTGGTAGGGGAAGGAGCGCTAGTCTGACTGTCCAGTGCTCCCCGAGCACGGTGTAGTGGTGGTAGGGGAAGGAGCGCTAGTCTGACTGTCCAGTGCTCCCCGAGCACGGTGTAGTGGTGGTAGGGGAAGGAGCGCTAGTATGACTGTCCAGTGCTCCCCGAGCACGGTGTAGTGGTGGTAGGGGAAGGAGCGCTAGTCTGACTGTCCAGTGCTCCCCGAGCACGGTGTAGTGGTGGTAGGGGAAGGAGCGCTAGTCTGACTGTCCAGTGCTCCCCGAGCACGGTGTAGTGGTGGTAGGGGAAGGAGCGCTAGTCTGACTGTCCAGTGCTCCCCGAGCACGGTGTAGTGGTGGTAGGGGAAGGAGCGCTAGTCTGACTGTCCAGTGCTCCCCGAGCACGGTGTAGTGGTGGTAGGGGAAGGAGCGCTAGTCTGACTGTCCAGTGCTCCCCGAGCACGGTGTAGTGGTGGTAGGGGAAGGAGCGCTAGTCTGACTGTCCAGTGCTCCCCGAGCACGGTGTAGTGGTGGTAGGGGAAGGAGCGCTAGTATGACTGTCCAGTGCTCCCCGTGCACGGTGTAGTGGTGGTAGGGGAAGGAGCGCTAGTCTGACTGTCCAGTGCTCCCCGAGCACGGTGTAGTGGTGGTAGGGGAAGGAGCGCTAGTCTGACTGCCCAGTGCTCCCCGAGCACGGTGTAGTGGTGGTAGGGGAAGGAGCGCTAGTCTGACTGTCCAGTGCTCCCCGAGCACGGTGTAGTGGTGGTAGGGGAAGGAGCTCTAGTCTGACTGTCCAGTGCTCCCCGAGCACGGTGTAGTGGTGGTAGGGGAAGGAGCGCTAGTCTGACTGTCCAGTGCTCCCCGAGCACGGTGTAGTGGTGGTAGGGGAAGGAGCACTAGTCTGACTGTCCAGTGCTCCCCGAGCACGGTGTAGTGGTGGTAGGGGAAGGAGCGCTAGTTTGACTGTCCAGTGCTCCCCGAGCACGGTGTAGTGGTGGTAGGGGAAGGAGCGTTAGTCTGACTGTCCAGTGCTCCCCGAGCACGGTGTAGTGGTGGTAGGGGAAGGAGCGCAAGTCTGACTGTCCAGTGCTCCCCGAGCACGGTGTAGTGGTGGTAGGGGAAGTAGCGCTAGTCTGACTGTCCAGTGCTCCCCGAGCACGGTGTAGTGGTGGTAGGGGAAGGAGCGCTAGTCTGACTGTCCAGTGCTCCCCGAGCACGGTGTAGTGGTGGTAGGGGAAGGAGCGCTAGTCTGACTGTCCAGTGCTCCCCGAGCACGGTGTAGTGGTGGTAGGGGAAGGAGCGCTAGTCTGACTGTCCAGTGCTCCCCGAGCACGGTGTAGTGGTGGTAGGGGAAGGAGCGCTAGTCTGACTGTCCAGTGCTCCCCGAGCACGGTGTAGTGGTGGTAGGGGAAGGAGCGCTAGTCTGACTGCCCAGTGCTCCCCGAGCACGGTGTAGTGGTGGTAGGGGAAGGAGCGCTAGTCTGACTGTCCAGTGCTCCCCGAGCATGGTGTAGTGGTGGTAGGGGAAGGAGCGCTAGTCTGACTGTCCAGTGCTCCCCGAGCACGGTGTAGTGGTGGTAGGGGAAGGAGCGCTATTCTGACTGTCCAGTGCTCCCCGAGCACGGTGTAGTGGTGGTAGGGGAAGGAGCGCTAGTCTGACTGTCCAGTGCTTCCCGAGCACGGTGTAGTGGTGGTAGGGGAAGGAGCGCTAGTCTGACTGTCCAGTGCTCCCCGAGCACGGTGTAGTGGTGGTAGGGGAAGGAGCGCTAGTCTGACTGTCCAGTGCTTCCCGAGCACGGTGTAGTGGTGGTAGGGGAAGGAGCGCTAATCTGACTGTCCAGTGCTCCCCGAGCACGGTATAGTGGTGGTAGGGGAAAGAGCGCTAGTCTGACTGTCCAGTGCTTCCCGAGCGCAATGACTGGATGCCCCTGGCATAGAAGCAGCTACAAACACTGGCGAGTCGAGCATGTCCTCGGATGCTCCCAGCACTAAAAGCCATACGCTAAATAAATAAATATATAGTTATTATCATTTGTAATGAGGTTCAAGTGAAAACAAAAACCTTCTGTGTGGACTCGTTCAACTTTGAGGAATGGATGGCAGCAATGATCTGTAGTATTCGATCTTCGAAGATCATGTAGCAAAATAATGAGACGTGTGTGTATCTAAGAACATGTAGTTTGGCTAATTCATTGATTGATAGAATCTAAGAATGAGAATATCGGGTAAAGGAAGGTTAAGAGTTGTTGTCGATTCATTTAAGGGCTTTACGACTTCGTGGTCATGTAGCCCAGTGTATTTGGGTGTGTGAAATCTGTTTGAGATCCTGTGTCATTGCGATGGCTGCAGTAGTGTGTGTATTTGTAAACGAAGATTGTAAGATTTGAAAGGAGGCAACCATGGCCCTAAGTTATGAATCCCTTCAGCATTTGCCTGAAGTGGAAACCACCAAAATGCAAACCCTCAGACGAGAATTAAATGCTGGGTGTAGTCGAGAATTGAACCCATGACCTCAGTTTCAACACGTACCTCGAAACCACAAAAGGCAATGGAAGTCTATGAGGGAAATTATAGGTTGGAGAGTGCAGGATACCGTAACTAATCATGGAATTGATGTACACATGTCATAGTTGTGCTCACGAAATCGTGCACCTAGCTGCAACAATTCCGGAGATGGGAGGTTCGATATCCTGAGTAAGATTTCTCCGATTTCTTTCTTACGTTCCCCCAGGGGCTCACATCTAGTGGGACGTGGGTTGGCGACCACGGGGCCCCAGCTGAGTCCGGCATTGCTTCCACTTACTTGTGCCGGGCTCCTCTCTGTCTTCTTTCCTGTCGACCTCACATGGTCAACTCTTGTCCTCTTCCGACCCCGACGGTATTAGGGTATCCGAGGCCTAGGTAGTCTCTTCCTTTCCCGCCTTAATTGGCCCTTGTCTCATCTTTTCTGATTCTCTCCTCCTGCGAGGGGTCAGCCTTCTTTTTCTTTTCATGTTATCTCCTTCCTTCTGCTCAAGGCCCTCAAGACGGCCAGGTGTATGTAGCCCCACCACTTTTGGTGCACCCTAGATAATGCTACACCCTCAGGGGCTCACGGCTGGTGAGTTCGGGAATTGGCGATCCCGAGGGATTCCTGAGCTGGGTCCGTTTTCCCCTTTTGTCCCTTACCTTTGGGGCTGACCCTCTCCTCTTTCACTTTCCTATCTGCCTTTCATGGCTCTCCTTCCTTACAAGTCCCTCAATCCGCATTCTTCGAGGGTTGATGGCATTTATTTTCCTTCTGTCCTTTATTTGCCTTATTCTCCTTTAGTTTTCCATTTCTTCTTCTAGTATGTAGGTTAGTAGTTAGTTTTAGTTTTAAGTTTGCATTTCATTTTCATCTTCACGATCACCCAAACCATCAGGGGCCGATACCCTACATGTTAGGTCCCTTAAAACAACAATTATCATCATCATCATCTTCCTTACGTACCTTATTTCAAGCTCCGGAGCACCTAACCCATCCCTGCCCACACTACTCAAGTCATCACGGAAACACGGGAAAGTTCAACAAGCCTATAAAATGAATTAACAGGAACAACTAGGTAGGATGGGAGCCCTAGTCCCGTGTCCTGGCAGCACCACTCACATAATAATTAATCGTCGTTACATTATAGTAAGAGAGGATGCCAAACACATCCAAATATTGTTCGTAATCAAGTGTTATTGCTGCCAAGTACGTCACATCAATGTCGATAATTGGTAGTGGAAGTACAGCATCTCGAGTATGTATCTAGATTGTTATAGTTAATTCATGAGAGGATCGATATACAGCAATATTGCAAATTACATGGTAATTGCAGGGTCTCCAGAGTAGGTCATGGAGCTCTGTGGACAGCATACAAATGTTGCACTTCAATTTATGCTACCTGCGTGTTATTACTACCACGATGCTAAACTTGGGTGGAGATTTAAGTCTTTTACACACATCAAAACAAGTTTTGCATATTGCTGGTCAAGAGTCGTAGTGGTCTCAAACCCATTAGTCGTTCTTGCGTGAGTGTATATCGGCTGTGTGCAATGAGGATAGATGTGTGCGAGTGTGGAGACGACTCTGTGAACGTATGCACGGCCATTACAACCGAGACGATACCAATACGGATGAGGTGGTGCAATGTTTTAGGGTGTCATCATGTATGGTAACCAAACCCCTCGTGTACATCCCAGGGCGTATGACAGGCAATATGTTACAGGGATACTATCCTGGCACGATTACTGAAAGGCTATGCTGACAATTTCGGCCCAAATTCACTATCGTGGACGATAACGCTCGCCCGCATTGTCAATGCCTTTCTTCAGCAGAATGATATTCACAGAATGGAACGGCCTGCATATTCTCCCGATCTCAATTGTGTAGAGCAGGCGTGGACACTGCTTAATAAATAAGTCCGTCCTCACTTTCATCCCACTGTACTCCATGGCAATATGCTAAACTATTTTTGATGTGCGTGTATCTCAAACAAATACAGTAAACTCGCCATTCCGTTAAAATTAACATCACCTTGAGTTTATTAAATAGTGATACTTGACAGATACCGGCAATTAGCTCTGAACTTTCCCATCCCTCTCCCCAGGTATACTGCTGCAGCGTAAAATATTTGCCACGCTAAGCGTGTCTGCGTCAGATTGACATAACCTATCACCTTTTTTTTTACAAAATCGACACCATCTTTCCGTGGACCAAGCGAACGATTCACTAGGAGTCAGTTTTGACCACTGAATATCGCAGATATAGTAGCGGCATGACTGTAGAATGTGCGACCACGTAGAATGGATTTTATTGTTGGAAAAAAGAAAACATATTTCGCCAAGGGCCAGGTTAGAGAGCATGACAAACCATTTCAAAAAGAAACGTCTGCGTCGCGTTCGCATTAATCATGCAAGTATTTTTGCGTAGATTCCACTGAAATGACAAATCTGGAGGCATTATTTTTTACACTCCATCGGCGAACCACCAAAACTACTGCCTTCACTCGTTTGGCCAAGGTTGTTTCGGTTCAATGTCACAAGACGTTTCCGCTTCTTTGAACTGTTGCACCCACGAACGCACACTCTTCCCATGTATTGCACCGTCACCACGTATCTCACTCAGCTGACGATGAATTTCAAAATTCTCACACAACACAAGTGGAGAAAACGAACGTTCTCGCCATTGCTAGTATCAGAAACATTCCTCACTATCGCCGTACCAAATGGAGTGCTGTGTTCCGTATAGTGCTGACATCTATGTGACGCATACACAATGAGGTCTCTTGTATTTTAGCCAAACCGCATGTTGGCATCGGCTCCAAATCGTGAGAAACAAGTAGTTCCGTGAAGAACTATACAGGCTATTTCCATACATCCTACTAATGTTAATTGCCTCTATCTACATACAAAAGTTCAGTCTGATTGCTGTAATAGATTCGTAAATATTGAGAACCGACTAAATATATCGGATGGTCGCCATGTTGGATTTTATATATGTAGGTCCTAGAGTTATGTACTGTTACATGAAGATTATTGTGTACGTGTAGCATTCAAACTTCAATCGCATGATTAGGACACAAGAAGTAACAAGGAGATTTTAAAATTTCGCACAGCTGCCATCTTGTGGTTATGGAAACAATTGAAATAAATTAGATGCCAGTGGATTAACATTTGTATTAGAATTTACTGTACCATGTTTAACTGCACTCGGATGGTTAAATTGCGAGAAATATCCATGTGAATATTTATACTTCGCATCGGCGCCATGTTGGATTTGTGATCAACAGGTTATTTAAAGTCCTATAGGTGAACTGAAGTTCATAGCCCCTATGAACTTAAAAAAAAAAACAGTTTGATTGCTGTAATGGATTCGTAGATATTCAGAACCATCTAAATATTTCGGATGGTCGCATATTGGATTGTTAAATGTATAGGCCATAGAGTCATGTGCCATTAAAGGAAAATTATTGCGTAGGTTCATTATTCAAACTTTCACTTCGATCGCATGATTACGACACAAGGAATAAAAACTTAATTTTAAAATTCGCACAGCCGCCATCTTGAGGTTATGTAAATAATTGAACAAAATTAGATACCAGTGCATTACAATGTGTATAAACATTTGCTGAACGAGATTTCATTGCGTTTGGAACATTAAATCGCGAGAAAGGTCAATTTAAAATTTTCAAATTCGCATGGCCGCCATGTTCTTTTTGTAGTTAACCGGTGTTTGAAAGTCTTATAGATAAACTTCCTGTAGGGCCCTTTATCTCCGTACAAAATTTCAGGGTGATACCGCTAATAGTTTCAGAGATAAAGAATGCCCGTCAAATATTTCGCACATCCGCCATCTTGTGGTTATGTAAACAATTGAACCAAGTTAGATGTCGGTGCATTAAAATGTGTGTAAACATATACTGTACCAAGTTTTATTGCGTTTGGTTGGTTAAATCGCGAGAAACGTCTATTTAAAAGTCGCGAATTCACGTGGCCGCCATTTTGGTTTTGTAGTTACCAGTTTTTCAAAAGTCACATAGGTGAACTTCTAGTAGTGTCCTTTATCACCGTGAAAAATTCCAGGGTGATAAAGGGAATAGTTTCGGAGATATTGAATGCTGGTGAAATATTTCGCACAGCCGCCATGTTTGATTGGTGAGACGTAAAAAAAATTGAAGGGCACGGTCGGGGTCGACTGGAACAGTGTTATGAACTTACCGAGTTTTATTGAAATCGCTCCAGCCGTTTAGAAGTTATTAGGACACACACACACACACACACGCACACACACGGACAAAAGGTGATATCATAAGCCTATTTTTAAAAATTGAAAATAGGCTAAAAATAGGAGACCTTAGATATTGATCGTGTCACGTGATTGGCATTATTGCCATATAACTGTAGAGTAATAGAGAAACATGTTTTGTCCTATTGCAGCCCCATTTCGGTTTTCTCTCGCGAGAACGCAGTAGCAGTTTGCAGTTAGTTAATAAGACTACAGATATCATTACTGGACGCGTGTATCTGTACTCGCTGGATGCTATCCCCACATTTACCTGGAGTAGAAGTGGGAAATCACGGAAAACCAAGGGAAATCACTTCCAGAAATCTGGGGTGGGAATCGAACCCACATTGTGTCAGCTTTGCCTCATGAGTCTTAGTGCACACCGTTTCAGATATCAGATCAGAAATAACTTTCTACGCCGAGCCGATAATCAAACCCAGACCTCCGAGGTGATTACTAAGAATACTAGCTGGTACACCGGGAGGTGGTCATATTTCATTTGAATAGTTGTTGTTTTTGACTCGTTTTAGGGGTTTAGGAAGTATTGATCATCACCCCCGTGTATTTGGGTGTGTGTTGAATGCATGTGATAACATGTTTTTCTCTGGTGACCATAGTATTGTTGTTGTTGGTTGGTTGGTTCCTCAGTTTAGGGACTGCGACAACGCGGTCATGTAGCCCCGTGTATTAGTGTGTGTTATCCGTCTTTTTAATTCAAGTAAGGACTGCAGACAATCAATTTTAGTAGTTCCTATTTATGCTACCAAACGTCCCGTCAACGACAACTAGTACTGAACTTGGTTACTAGATGCCACCGTAGTCAGCTCCTGGCAACGAACGTTAGAACCTAAGAGCGTTAATCAAATCTAACCTATAACTTAGCTTCAAAAAAGTGTAATTACTGGAAGGAGGTTTCATTTGAAAACCCTAACGTCTTGACACCCAAGTTGGTTCATCCCCATCTATGACATGGGACCGCCGCGCCGGCTTTACTTCCCCTCCGAAGGAAGGCATAATGAGGGATTTTTAGCGCTCTTAAAAATCCGACGACATCGGCCGGGTTTGAACCCGCGATCTTGGGCATAGTAGCTCAGCATGCTATAGTATTGTTGTATTTGTAATTCTTAGAGTCGGGATTGGGTTAGATGCCCCGGGACTTGAAATAGAATACTATCCCGTCATTTGCCTGTAGAGTATGTGGAAAAACCAGCTGACGGAAACCATAATCAGGCTATCCGCTCTCTTAGTGCCGGGATTCGAATCTCCAATCGCAGTATTTGGTACAGCTCCCCAACGTGGTCGTGGTGAGCGCTTAATATATACGGCTACACCGGGAGGTTTCTTTTGAAAAACCGTACGTCTTGTCACCCAAGCTGGTCCATCCCCTGAGCGACTTCGGTGGCGTAGTTGGTAGCATGCTGAGCTTCTATGCCCAAGATCGTGGGTTCAAACCCGGCCGAAGTCGTCGGATTTTAAGAGTGTTTAAAATCCCTCAGTATGCCTTCCTTCTGAGGGGAAGTAAAGCCAGCGCAGCGGTCCCATGTCATAGATTTATGGCATGATAAAGAACCTTCCACTAATTACACATGTGTGAAGCTAAATTATAGGTTAAATATTTTAACAACGCTGTTAGGTTCTAACGTTCGTCGCCAGGAGCCGACTGCAGTGGCGTCTAGCAACCAAGTTCAGAACTAGTTGTCGTTGACGGTGGCGCTGGGTGCCAAATGTCGGAACTACTTGATATTCAATGTCTGCAGTCCGTACATGAATTAAAAACAGATAACATACACTAATATAGTCATCACAATTAACACGGGTATCAGACAGATTCTACACACACCCAAAGTACACGGGGCTTCATGACCGCGTTGTCGCAGCCCCTAGACTTAGGAACCAACCAACCAGGTTCATCCAGATCTAGTGATAACATTGGGATAGACACGTTGCAGGTTCCGTACTACTGAAAGCAGACTCTGCTGGCGGAAAACAAAATCTGGACCAGAAGAAAAGTATTATATCTTGTAGACAGCAGGCCTCCGTGTCCTTTCATGAGCACGTTCAAGAAACACCGCATCCCGGCCCTTCCGTGACCAGTGTTCTTAGGTCTCAGAATTTATGTCTCTACAATGTAAGATGATATAGTTAGCATGTTTGGCGGAACACAATGGGTGGCGCCTGACGAATGAGTGGTCCGCACGCCCACATCCATAGGTTCGCAAGAGATCGAGGGGCAAAACATATTCCAAACAAAACAGTTGTGATGGTTATTATTTCACTTAGGGAAGTAAGTTATCCTTATCATCAGTTCCGAGTGTATCTCTACTTAGTACCTTAAAACTAAGTCCCCGATTGTTGGATGTACCGGGTAATATTGAGAACCACTGGATGGATTTTGATGCGGTTTTCACCATTCTGAAAAGAATTTCAGGAAGAAGTTTCCGGTAGAAAAAAAAATCACCAAAGGATGCCGAGCAGTAACGATTTTAGTGAATCAAGTCGTAAGAAAAACCAACCGTCCGTGCGCCTTTTAATCTTACGCTGGGTAAACCGTTAATTATATCTTTATACTATTAGTGTATTTTTCAGAATGAAAATTTCTACAAAAAAGTCCGCAACAGCATATTTCTATCTTCAATACACCGCCCACTGTAAGTGTTTATACGTTTTCATTTCTTCCAAAAATCTCCATTCAAATACTAGCTTCGGAGACAGTTTACGAGCTAGCTAGCGAGTGAGCCTATCACCCCAGTTTCAGCCCTCGTTCCGCAGAATGCACAGTCAAGTTTAGATTGGACGGAAGGGGGATTTGTGTTTCATGCACCCTGCCATTCTGAAATTACGTTTGACAAGAATCCGTTGCACATGCTATCTCCATGATAATACCTAAATTAATAGTCCAGTCAGTGATTTTAACCCATCATGCCGAGACGGTAAACGGATATAGGTCGTAGTTCATTGAAATCGAAAAAAAATACACCTTTCAAGCTTATGCAACGTAAGCCGTTAAAGATGCCGGGCGGAGCAGTAGCGAACTGTGTATGTACTACCTCGTTTCTTCAGTGGGGGGTCTGGGCGGGGACACCAAGAGCCCACTGATGAGCCAGCTTGGTGTTCCTATGTGAAATCCCACACAAGACATGGCATAGACCTAGAGAAATTCACGGGCGGTGAAAG
The DNA here is from genome assembly GCA_946902985.2 of Meconema thalassinum. Lineage (NCBI taxonomy): Eukaryota > Metazoa > Arthropoda > Insecta > Orthoptera > Tettigoniidae > Meconema > Meconema thalassinum. Next base: position 249,874,057 of record OX336392.1, on the reverse strand, counting down.
CCATTATACCATCGTCTTTTATTGCTTACACCACTCTGATAGTTCCTGTGGATCAAGGATACTTTCGAGTTGTGTAAAATTTCATTTATTTTATGCCCAGAAATGAGATGCGATGAAAGGCGAACTGGCGGGTGGTTTTAATGGCTGGATGCCCTTCCTCAAGCCAACCTCATGAGAGGAGCTAATGAGAGATGAAATGAATGAATATGAAACTGGACAAGGAGTTGGAAGGAAGCGGCCATGGCCTATTAGAAGGTACCATACCAGCATTTGCCTGGACTTGGATATGGGGGAAACTACGGGAATCCTTTTCGTGGACAGCTGACGGTGCGGTGGGGTTCGAACCCACGTCTACCGATTTCGCAGGTAGTTTGGCCCCATGGCCTAGCGCTGCGCGTTAGCGAGCGTAGCTACCGCTGTCAGTCGTAAAGTCTTTTTGTATTGCTTACACCAGTCTGATGGAGCCTGTGGATCAAGGATACCCTCGAGTTGTGTTGTGTAACACAACTTGCGCATTGGCAATGACTATTTGACCTGGACGCTCTCGCACGGTAATGCCGTATAATTGCATTTGCTAGTGCCCGTTACCAGCTCGTTCAAGCGTTTGATAGAATTAGTCGTAGGGACATTTTCTATGCGAGAGCTAATGGCAGGGATAACACGTGCAAACCAACTTCAGACTGCCAACCACTGCTTCACCACTCTGCGGTTTTACTCCAGCCTTCAAAACTCACTTAGCGAATTGCAGACAGCTTGTGAGAAACTTCTCTTACCACACCGGTCAGCAGAAGCTCAGCACCTGCCATGCCCAACTAACTTCTCTTTCACACTAAGCTGTCTCCACTATTTGGAAGTGTCCACGACCTAATTCGGAGAGGAAATCAAGTGAGGACTAAGAGCAAGCTTGTAGTTTTGTTGTCACCTTACTTAGAGGCTTGGTTCACGTATAGTGTGTGTCTAGATGCAGATTAGATGTAGCATTTTCCTCTCATTTGCACTCTATGTCCTACAATAGCACCATCCTTTACTACGTGCGTGATGTTGCGCATTCTTAATAATACAAATTGATAAATGTAATACTATCAATGCGTTCGGTCTTTCTGATTACGGTTAGTAACATTTTAACTAATACGAGACTTAATTTTCAAAATTAGATAATTTTTGCGCAAATCTACATTTTTTTTCAAATTCAACCCTTTTGATGCCGAGTTATTATGAGTGAGTATGTTAAAAATGCCAAGCCAAGTTTCGTGAAATTACAAGTGTTTGATAAAGTTTTTCTCCTACCTATATTTTTCAATTATATATTTCCGTAGCATGTAAATATATTTTAATCCCTTAATAATTAAAACTCTGTTTTTTTTATAATGAGGAATATTTGTGGGAAATGGTATAAGTGCCAAATTGTATTATATACTAATCACTGGTACTAACGAGGCCAGTACTTACTACTGAAACAATTAGGATAGTATATAATACCATTTGGCACTTATACCGTTTCGCACAAACACTCCTCAATTTGTATTGGAAATTTTTCAATGTGGTTGTAATCAGTCGAAAATTCAATCTCATACACTTCACTCAGCGTTGCAACCTTACTTATTTCATCTTCATTCAGAAAGCTATTGTCTCAATTAGCTCCAACTATGCTCGTAAAGAAACAAAACTTCAAAATATTGCACGCGTGGGAATTCAGCTGACTGCAGCATGTACAAAGAATACTTATTTGTGATCCAGTTAATAACGGAACTATAAAACATCGATATATTCAGAGAGAGAATGATTCTCGCATTGCCTTAGTTACAAACGTCGGGAGAAAATCACCGATATGCGATGCGACTCCATCCTGTAAGGCTAGATGATAAACTACTGTAGATACCAGTCGCAAAAACCTACTACAGGGAATAACCCTGTAACTAAATATGAACAAAATATGATTTTCTTCGATTGCGTGCATTGAAATCATGGCTAAATATTGTACCGTCGTTGGATCTGTAGGCTTTATTTGTATTTAACTAACAAATATATCGACAATTTTGTACAACTTTGTGTGTTTAGCAGATCTGATATCAGCGCGCTTCATATTACGCGTACTGTTGTACTATAGGTCATAAGATCTATGCACTTGTTTGGGTAATTAGCCTGATACATGTGTAAAACTGGTCTATTTGTAACTCACAGAATGACGATACTCTTCTTTCAACCCCATCTCCGTAGTCTCAACACTCACCTGGAAGAAAATGAGACAACAGTTAATTAAGAGAATGGACCACTTGGTAGGTAATCGCTAAGGTGCGCTGTTGTTTGTTTATATCATGCATGGGCCAGTTAGATCCGTACCACACCAAGCACGTGTCTTCAACCCTTTACGCCTCGATTTTCTTCTCTAGCATTTACTTTTTGAGTTTTGGTCTCCAGGTTCCTTCCTATTCATATATGTACACTCAGTGGCGTCGGAAGGGGGGGGGGGGTGCCAGGGTGCGGCTGCCCCCCCAATATTTATTTTGGGGATGCAGCGCACCCCCAATATCTTTTGAAAATGCAAAACTTTGATATTGACCTTTTTGAGATACATGGTGCGAATTTGAAATGCGAACTCGCGAGCAGCTAAGTGTGAATACCGATTGTGAATGCATGCCAATCGTCTGTGCTGAGATTGGCAACATTGGCTTAAAATTAGTTTGGTAACGCTGTCGGTGACTGCGAAGAGCAGGTTCAAGCCGATTTATTTTTGAGTTATGTAAAAGAATGTTTATTATACTTTTCACGACATTACATTATAATTGAGAAATAGAACGTTTCTTAAATGTACCTCCTTAAAAAACACGATATACTGACACACGCCTTGAAGGGGAATCCCCGTAACGAAAGATGGATGGATCAGAGTCGTTCGGCAAAGAGGGCACGTATTGAAGATGATAACGGACCTCCTGATCCAGCGACTAAGGCTGAGGCTAAGAGAAACGAGGCGTCACCTGTAGCATCTACATATACAGTGAGTAAAGGTAAGATAAATTTCAAATTACAACAAAGTTATTAAATACCGGTATCTAATGTTCATTCTGCTTTCGCCTGCCTTGGCATTTTGTGATTATTAACACTGAATTGGACATCTAAATGATTTTTAATTTAAGTTAATAATCTCCTTCTGAATACTTAATGCGCGTACTGGTCAATTAAATTAATGCTTTGTTCGTTCCTATGTTTATAGATAGTGGTCTACCGGAGGGCATAGAAGACACTGGGATTGCTGTGGCTATACCTGACACAGTTTGTACTGAATTTGTGGATGCGGAGAGGAGAGTGATACCGGTAATATCAACAACGGGCGATGATCAAGATATTCCTGACGTCCGAGAAAAGTATCATCCAAACAAGAAATGTGTGTTTCCCGAGAACGCCCGAAATCGAAAGTGCAGTGCTCATTGGTTCGAGTTGTACTCTTGGTTACATTACAGTGTTGAAAAGGACGCAGTTTTGTTTTGTTTTGAATGCATGAAAAGCAGTCGAATGGTTGGTATCACAGGTAGAAGTTGGTTCTCCGAAGCGAAGATAACATTTGAGTAGCCTTGAATCAAACTGCACTTTCTCCAAAATTATCGAAAATGAGGTTACTGTATGTTTCAATGCGGAATTGTCAAAAGAATATAATAAACTGGTCGGTTGGTGTCAAACAGCACTGTATCCATGTTAAAATAGGTAAGAAAATCACCGCTTGGAGACGAACAGCACTTTCACCCACGGATAAAGTTCAGAATGACTCAAAGTTAGCGCCAAACAATGGCAGCCTCCCATTTGTCGCCATAGATTTGGTATGAAAGTACTCATCTGTCAAGAAGGTTAGTTCGGACACCAAAATTTATGACGTTACGGAGTCCATGAAAGGTGTTGTAAAAAATGTACATCTTAATTACAATGGTTTGAAAATCCACTTATTCACCTTAATTTTTGTAATAGTCTGCATTTTTCAGTAAAATAGATATGTATTCCGTCTAAAATGCCTTATTTCATCTTGTAAATGTGATATATTCTTAAATTACATTTTATATTGACACTGAGTGCACTTTATCAATGACCTTGAGACAAAGTGCACTTTCTCCAACATTAAATCTCCTTAAATATTCAGGTAGGTCAATAAAATCGGGTTTTATGTATTGCAAATGTGTTCCGTAAGTCAAATCTTTAATATACACTCATCAGTTTCACTAATTAACTTTGAGTTCAGCTGGAATAAGTTTTTGGGCTCTACTGAATAATCATGTTTTTGGAGAAAGTGCGGTTTGATTCTAGGCTACTCATTTTATATCGACGGTTTCCAAAATTGGAGATAGGCGGGTGAAAAATTCAAATCACATCAAAACAGTGACTTTCACCAGAGAAATTGTGAACTTATCATTAATAGAGAAAATAGCCAGCCTGTAACTGCGAAGATTGACAAGGGAATGTTGAAACAAACGAGCGTTGCCCGCAAATGTTTTCGGGTTGTTATTAGTTGTCTTAAGATATTTAATGCTTACTGGTAGCACTGTTCGCGGCCACAACTCTGATCAAGGCAACCTCATGGAGCTTTTACAGGAGAGAAAAGACGATGTACCCGAACTTACTTGGTGGATGTCGCGTCGTAACAATTTCCTCAGCCCTGACATGCAGAATGAGGTGATTGAAACAATGGCCCACTCTGTCCTTCGAGACATAGCAAAACAGATACACGAATTACCTTTTTTTTTGCTTTTTTTTACGAGGGAAGTGGAAAAATCTTGCATAAGACCTTGAGAAGGGTCCGCACTTCTCAAGAGTGTGGGATTCTTACCCACTAAAAAACCACACCCTGTCCTCTTGACAAAACCCATCCCGGGACCACTTTCGTATTACTTCAGGATGGAGTCATTTTCTTTGCTTCACAAGCACCATCTTACTTCTCCATTCATAGCCCGCGGATCGCAGACTCAATCGACTAAATCGAGCAAGTCCCCATCCGACTTCTTCTGACGAAGGACCACCTCAACAAAGAAAGCGACCGTATCCCAGCTGAGCTCGTTTCTCAGCATAATGCCAACTATATTGTCCGGCGTTATTGGACCAACCTCAGCTTCAAGTTGTTGTTTTTCCGCTGCCCAACGATCGCAGACGAAAAACGTATGATAAACGTCATCTCGTTCGTTCTCGCAGTAAATACAAACTGGACTCCTTACTTTGGCCATACGATGAAGGTAACACCGAAAGTAGCCATGACCTGTCAACATCTGTGTCAGAAAGTAATTTATTTCTCCGTGTTTCCTACTCGTCCACTCGACCAGACTCGGTATCAGCCGAGCTGTCCATCTTCCTCTGTGATCGTCATTCCACCTCTGCTGCCAAAGCTCCATCTTGCGTGCTACGGCTTCCTTCCGCGCTTGAGCCTTGCCCAGTTCTACTCGTCGGAAGTATATGTCTTTACGTTCTTGCGCGAGTAAGTCTATTGGCGCAACACCTGAGACAACCAGAACTGCAGGTTCCGAAACTGTACGGTAAGCACACGCCACCCTCAGAGCTCCTCTTCTCCGAATTGCAGCTAGGCTATTATTGCTGATGTCACCACCGATAATGCGGGCTTTGAGCAGTTCTCTGTATGTGTTAGGTTGGTTCACTGTAAAACCTTTCAAGTAACTGAACATTTTCTCGGGTTGTACAACCCACAAAATGCAACCGCTAAAACGCTGGCTGGTGCCATAAAAGATGTTCTCTTAATGCTAAATTTTTCTTTGTCAAAATTGCGGGGTCATTGTTTTGATGGCGCCTCTAACATGTCTGGGCACATTAAGGGAGTTCAAAAATTTATATCTGATGAGCAGCCAAAATCCCCTTAAGTTCACTGTTCAAACCATTCCCTAGACTTAGCTCTTCAAGAAATCTCGCGGAAAATTGCAGTTATTTGTGATTTGCTTGTTGTTGTAGAAAATTCAAGTAATATCATACTCGATTCTTCGAAGAGACAGAACACCTTTAAAGATGTCGTCCTGGCACCCTGTGATGGCGATGATAATGCCGTCGCCAATGGACCGTCATCAAAGCTCATCGCACTTTGTCCAACGAGATGGAGCGTGAGATGCCGGTCTCTTAAAAGGTACAAGGAGAACGACAAAAGGGTCATACTTACTCTCCAAGCTATCCTCGATGACCCCACGGGTGCTTCTCCGGAAGTGAAGTTGGCAACTCGTGGGTACCTGAAGAAGCTGAAGTCATTAGATTCCGTTTTTAGCCTACTTTTGATTTTTGTAAAAACTGAAAGTAGACTGATGAGATCTACACAGGGCCAAAAATTTTGTGTATGTCTGTGTGTGTGTGCGTACTCTGAATGTCTGTCCCCCCCCCCCCTATCAATTCGAACACGGTGAAAGCGAATTGAACGAAATTCGGTACAGAGGTAGGACTACGAAAGGGCACCTCAGTGCCATGTTTTATATCGCCGCCATCTTGACGGAAACGTAATGGCGGCCACCCAAATGTTCAAAGCTTAAATCGAATTACGACTAACCTAATCATCCGATCTCTACCAAATTTTCCAACAACATACCTTTTTGTGGGACGCATATATTGAGCAAACTACAAGATCATCAGCCCAATACTTTGCGGATGGCGGCCATGTATGTGTGCAAATAGATTCCCCCTATAAAACCTAATTGAACGAAATTCGGTACCGAGGTAGCACTAGCAAACGGGACCTCACTGTCTTGTTTTATATCGCCACCATCTTGACGAAAACGTAATGGCGGCCACCCAAATGTTAAAAGCTTGAATCAAATTACGCCCAACCTAATCATCTGATCCCTACCACTTTTTAACATTATGCCTTTATGTATACAGAATCTTTTGAGCTCACTACAAGGTTATCAGCCCAATAATTTACGGATGGTGGCCATGTATGTGTGCAAATCGATTCCCCCTATCTTTTCGAACACGGTGAAACCGAATTGAAAGAAATTTGGTACAGAGGTAGCACAAGTGAAGGGCACCTCAGTGTCATGTTTTATATCGCCGCCATCTAGACGGAAACGTAATGGTGGCCACCCAAATGTTAAAAGCTTAAATCGAATTACAACCAATCTAATATTTTGATCTCTACCAAAATTTGCAACAACATACCTTTTTGTGGGAAGCATCTTTTGACTGAACTACAAGATCATCAGCCCAATAGTTTGCAGATAGCGGCCATGTATGTGTGCAAATCGATTCCCCATATCAATTCAAACACGGTGAAACTGAATTGAATGAAACTTTTTACAGAGGTAGCACTAACAAAGGGCACCTCATATTCATGTTTAATATCCGTATAGCACGTTGTATTTCAACAAGCTACTACAACCAACATTCAATTATACTCCTTGAAAATGACAAAGAGTTATAACAATACCCATGCATTTAGGTGAAAGTAGGCTATATTTTCTTTGCTGAACACCTTGTTTTTCTTCACGTCAGTGTCGAAATTTTTGGTCCATGTGAAGAATTTGCAAAGGCATTTCAGAGCCCATGTTATACTGCCACAGGAGCAAAGCAAGCTGCTTTGATTTTAATGTCGGCAATGAAGGTTCTTCGAACGATAGAGAAGTTTAATCGGATCTACAAGGAAAGCTACGTTTATGCTACGGAGATAGTGGAACACGATTGCTCTTCTTTACCAAACCCTAACCAACGACTTTCCGAAAACCACGCCACATTCGAACCCGACGATGAGGAGGAAGAAGCCGAGGAAAAGCAAAAAAAGAAGCAGAAGCAGAGCAAAAAGCCCAAACCTGAACAAAAACTTCCCAAAAAACGGCGGAGGAAATTTCCGAAGCGTTTAGAACAAACGAGCAATCCAGCTCCTCCTGTAAAGCTCACAGATCAAGAGGAACTTAGAAAAGATTACTTCTCTATTCTGGACCTCCTTTTGAATGAAGCGGAAGAAAGATTTAACCAGAAAGGTTTTGACACTTTGGCGAGTATTGAAAATATTCTGATTCAGGCATACCAGAGCATCATTCCATCTGAGCAGGTTCTGAAAGAAACGCTGGGTCCACATAAGGACGATTTTGATCTCGATCAGCTTCGTACACAGCTAAAATTGTTGAAAAGTCTGCCAGGGAAGCCACCGAAGTGCATTGCAGATGTAGTTAAGCAGATGAATGAGTTGGCTACATCCACTAAAGATCTTTTCAACGAAGTAGTTTTGCTTGTTCTGGTACTCATCTGCTGCTTCTTCAGAAAGATCTTTCAGTGCACTTCGGAGGTTAAAAAATTATTTGCGCAGTACCATGACCCAACAGCGCCTGACTCACGCTTTGCTTCTGCATGTGCATAAGGTCTAAACAAGAGCCATAGATCTGCAGGGTATCTTGCGCGAGTTTATTTCGCGTAAGACTGAACGAGGGCAAGTGTTTGGGAAGGTTTAGCGTTAGCTAGCCACAAAGCAAACTTATGTAAATATTATCCTTTTTTTGTGCTGTGTGTTTTAAGTTTAATTTGTATGACTTTGTTGTTGTTGTTCTTGGTCGTTTCGTTACAAATTCGCTTGTTCAGGCCACTGTTCATTTTTGTTTTATTCAAGGGAGGTCTATTAGTCTTGAGTCAACTTGACTGAGTCGTAGGCTATAATGTATGGTGTAAAAGTGTTCGTAATTTTTTTTACTATTGGCCGAATGGCCAATACGTCATACGTCTCGAGTTCTAATTAACAAATAAACTGATTTTTTGTTTTTTCATGGCATCTTTTAGTGAAATAGTTCATAACCAAAATATTTACGAAATCAAAATTGTTCTTTCGTTATAATCTTTAAACCATTTGTCGTCACCAACCTCGCTAAAAAAGAGAAAGGAAATAAACAAACAAAAACAGACTGGAATTTGCTGGCTTATAGCTCGCGTATTATCAACTTTTCTCCTTTCGTGGATTACAAATGCGAAGTCGCATAAAGGAAATGAAGCTGTGCCTCCGAGGTTAGGCAACCCGCTAATGCCGATTAAACCTTGCACCCCCAAAGAAAAATTCGCTCCGACGCCACTGTGTACACTGTTGTGGAAGACTGGCATAACTTTGTGTGTGTTGAACTTTGTGTATATAGTGTAGAGTGTTCCTATCTGTACATAAGTTCTTTGGAGTTAAATAAGATGGCGACATTTTAGCAAGCTGTGTGTTTCCCTGTGCTCCTTTTCACTCATTCTCCACATTATGGTGCCGAAAACTCGTACAAAACCAGTGACACGTGTATTTACTAGTGTTAGTGAACAGTGCTAATGCTTCTTTGTCGCCTTCTACACTACGGAAGGACACTCGACGCCGAGAACATTATACACTACCGAGAAGACATCACGTCAGCTTAAAGCACGCCACGCCATCAACTACAACACGCTTCAAGAATTCTTACTGCCAACTAATCCACTTCAGATAAGTCAAACCTCACAAATTGACAACCTCTTTATTATAGTAACTTAATGCATGCTGTTCATCAGCTGGAAAATACTTTGGAAAATTACAGATAGGATAATTTTATAATTGCGATCCCAGAAGTGACGCATCCGCCATCTATCGGAGCAACAGGGAACTCCGTATTGTAAACAATTAAGCTTGCACCCTGCAATCTCGATTTGTCAGCGAGAAAAAGACACAACTAATCCTCGCTCAACGCCACCAGAAATATCTTTCATCTGAGTATTTTCCAGTACACACGATTATTACCTGCATGAGATCTACTTTAATTAATTTAAGAAATACCAATAATTGTACAGTACGTTACTGACACATAACTAGTAGCGTGATCTATCTGCAATCATTGGAACTGCATGCACCTCTGCACAGCGCATGCGCACCTGTCAGTTACTTCCCGAACTATAAAATTGTCACGTTCAACTACCCCACTAGCGCATTCTGTTAGCCAACTTTGGAGTCTTGACTAAACACGCACTCTCCAAAGAAACTAATATCTACACTGAAAGACGTTCCTGCACACCAAGACGGGAGGCTACCTGACTGTCAGCTAATCCTAAGATGTATTGCCCCCTCATTATGGCAACCCAAGAGGACCTTGCAGCCCAACTACACAAATTGAAAAGAAGTCGAACAAGAGAGAGAAACAATGCGACACGGTTTCTAAACACTATTGAAAGTTTTACTGAAAACACTAGTATTGAAGACTACAAGTATTATGGAGACCGACTTCAGGAAACATTAACTAGATTAATCCAATTAGATGACTCAATTCACGATCTTCTTCCAGACACAGAATACAACACCGATATTCAAAGTTGCGAAGAATACATAGATAAAGCAAAACGTGGTTTACAGAAAGCCACACGGGGGGCAGAAATTAAACTTTCTTCTGCTACCTCAAACATGACCATAAACGAGAGTCCCATCAGTACCATTTCAACGTTCACCCATTCTATTAAATTACCGCCAGTGAAACTGGAACCATTCTCCGGCAATATCGAAAGCTGGATGAGATTTTGGGAACAATTTGAAGCATCCATTGACAAAGACAAGTCACTATCGACAATACATAAACATGTCTTTTAACGCGGGTATCTCGAAGGTGAACCGAAACATCTGGTTGACGGAATTGCCGTGACTGCTTCTACCTACGAGGACACTAAGAACATTTTAAAGGCCAAATACGGAGATCGGAATCGGATAATACAGGCGCATATCGATTATCAAGAAGATATCCGACCTATCAACACTGTTTTTCCGGAATCGCTAAACACGACATACATTGAATGCAACCGCCGTATCCAGGCATTACAGGCCCTAGGCGAAGATGTAAACGCATATGGGCGGGTACTTGCTCCCAAGATACTCCGAACCTTCCCTGACGATATCTGTAGACGCTGGATAATACACACCAAACGGAATAATATATCGGAAGGTGACATTCTGAAACTGATGGAATATCTTGGTGAAGAAGTCGATGAAGCGTTAGTCACCCAGAAGATCAGAGGTGACCCAGTGCGTTCAACCAGTCTCGTCCCCACGACAGCCGCATTTCATTTAAACGCTAAGTTTTAAAAACCATTGCAGCAAGCAAAGATGCAAACAGAACCATTCTGTTCATTTTGCGACCAACGAGGCCACTGGGCGCAAGATTGTAGGACGGTGAAAACTGTTCATGACCGAATTGAGAAGCTAAAGACGAATAATCGCTGTTTCCTCTGCCTGAATCGAGGGCATAATTCGAAGAATTGCAGTATACGGGGGAGATCATCTTGTTCAAAATGTAAGCAGTCCCATCACTACTCCATTTGCTCAAGCAATGATGTAACCTCCACTTCGGTCAACAAAATCCACTCTCAGACTCCTGACTATACTCACTTACAAACTGCGCGTATTCGAATTGTTGGACCAACTGGCTTAAGTAAAACGACACGTTGCATCTTCGATGGAGGCAGCCAGTCTACATTCATAAGCAAGTCTCTTGTCGACATATTGAAGCTTTCTACTGTCACGGAACGAGACATATCTATAGCAGCGTTCGAATCTGTCACAACTATCCCTCAAAAGCGTCGTCTGGTTAGTTTCCAGTTACAGGGCACCCAGACCAACGCGTCAATAGGCATCACCGCACTCGAAAGTGCAAACACTTACTCAATGCACCCTACAGTGCCACAAGACGTCTCTTCCCTGAAGTCAGTACGCAAGTTAATACTAGCTGACCCTAAGGATGACTTACACGATTTCCCAATTGAACTTCTAGTTGGAGGAGATCACTACTGGAAGTTGATCAAGGACACACAACCTGTTCGCATATCTCCGTCTTTGGTACTCATTCCTTCACTTTTCGGATGGGTACTCAGTGGCAATAGATCCGGAGTCACCGTCAACCAGCTAACCGTTAACAAAATAACACCTCAGGATGACCCTTCACTTCTCGAGCACCAAGTCCGTAACTTCTGGAACCTTGAAGCAATTGGAATCAAGGAAGAAGAATCAAGATCCCACACGATGAGCTCCAAGGATCTCGATATCCTCAAAAACTTTCATGAATCTCACTGCATTCAGGGTAGACGGAGAGTTGTTTTCTTGCCAAAGAAAAACCAGGAATTTGCATCGGATAACCGCACTAATGCTGAGAGACGATTCCAAGCCTTGACGAAGAAACTGCAACGAAATAGAGACTATAACGCCATGTGCAACGAAAGAATGCTCGACTACATCATCCAAGGCCAAGTAGAGATGTTGAACCCGGACACCCGAGCAACTTCTGTGTACTATCTACCACATCATGCGGTCAAGAAGACGATACAGAACGTAACTAAGTGGCGCGCTGTATTCGATGCTTCATCTCATGAAAATGGATCTCTCGCTGAATGACGTCCTAGAAATCGGACCTAATCTTTTCCCCGACGTAATGAGTATCCTGCTTCGGTTTAGATTGTACCAATATGCTATTCTTGGAGATATAAAGCAAGCCTTTATGCAGCTCTCACTTGAGTCCAGCGACAGGGATCTAATACGGTTCTTTTGGTTTCAAGTAATCAAGGACGAAAACGGCCAATACCACGTCACCGACGAAGTGATCACCTACCGCTTCACCCGATTACCTTTCGGACTAACCTGTAACCCTTTCCTCTTGTCAGCTACCCTGCGAGAATTGGCTACAAGGCACATTGATGACTACGCAGTTGCTGCTAGCCTCGTGGACCAGCCTATGTACATGGACGATTTTGCAGCATCTACTAATGACGAAGAGGAACTCCAAACAATATACTCTCAGCTCACGGATTTGATGAGTATTATCAACATGCCTATGTCGAAGTGGGCCACGAATTCAATCACACTGCAAAACGAGTGGCAAAATCAAAATCTACCCATTCAAGAGGTTACACAAATCTTGGAAATCAACTGGAACACGGGCCATGACACACTGCATCTTTCAGCTATCGATGACTACAAGATGTCTCCAGATGACACTGCCACAAAACGCCACGTTCTTCAGATAACATCACGACTATACGATCCTCTCGGACTGTTCTCTCCGGTGACAATAATTGGAAAGATGTTGTTTCAAGAAACGTGGACCAGAGGCATATCATGGCACGAGACTTTACCTTCTGATATTGGGCACGAGTGGTTATTTTGGTGTTCGAATCTTCAATACGTGTCGGACATTCACACCCCACGATGGATAGGTGCTCTCAATAAAGACTTGGACAACTATTCTCTACACGTATTCTGTGACGCTTCCGAACGGGCATATGGTGCTGCTGTATACCTTTGATCTCACGCTCACGATACCACTACCGTTCAGTTAGTATGTAGCAAAGCTAGACTGGCCCCTATAAAGAAGGTCACGCTACCACGTTTGGAATTACTCGCTGCACTCGTGGGCACAAGACTTCTTCGTTACTTCTGCCGTGCTACATCCTGTGACATCAGTAAAACAATGCTGTGGACATATTCAGCTATCACTCTAGGCTGGATACAAAACGACCCGAACCGCTGGAAAACTTTCATCTGCAATCGTGTTACAGAAATCACCGGCTGCACTTCACCATCACAATGGTTCCATTGTCCTGGAACGGATAACCCTGCAGATCTTTTATCACGAGGACTACATGCACCAGATCTAAAATCAGCAGATATTTGGTGGCACGGGCCGGCCTGGTTGAGGGATCCTCCAAGAAGTTGGCCTCCCCAATACAGCACCGAACATCTAACACTTCCAGAGGCTAAGAAGAAACCCTGTCAGGCCCTTGTTGTTACCACACAGGAAGCACTCTGTGACTTCGCGAGATTCAGCACCTACAATAAATTACTATTCATAATGTTGAATTTTGGGCTTATGCCGTGTTTTATTATATTAATATTCGACGCGTTTCGAAAGAAACCATGTCTTTCTTCGTCAGGAATAATCTGGAATACGACAATGTTGCTAAGAGAGCAACGAAGAACATATAGAAGGTGCCCAAAGATGGACGCCATTATAGCCCCATGTTAGGGACAACGGAAAGCAGCAGTGAATTACTTTCTCAGGGTTCTGATAATAGGTAGCCAGGATTCACTGAGTTTGTAGCCGGTGTCGCGGTTGAAATTATCTGGGTGTTTACGTATTTCAACCGCCTCCCTGATGATTCTGGGACGATATTGCTTTATACGGGCAAGAACATCCACTCCTTGGAACATGACATCATGGCCAGGTGTTAAAGCATGATCGGCAACAGCTGATTTATCAGGTTGAATGAGCCTGATACATCTATTATGTTCCTTAATGCGAGTGCATATTGTTCTCGAAGTCTGCCCGATGTAAACCTTGCCACAAGTACAGGGAACTCTGTAGGTTCACAACGATGTCGTATGACGAAAAACACCCAATACTCTTGGACGGCGGACATCCCTTCACATGTCTTCTAATCCGCCATACCCATATCAGACTGCACCACTTGGGATCACGGATTGTGCTCTCCGAGCTGCGAAGCCAATTTTGGATTCTACGAGCAAGGCAAAGCATTAGGAAGGTATTGAATTCGTGTCTGCCTTGCAAGTTATCACGAAACCCTCCTGGACAGGAAAACGAAGTTCCATTACCGACCGATCGTGTACGATACTCCACACCGTTCACTGTAACAGGACTCCATTTTGCGGGCCCACTATACGTCCGCCACGATTACACCGTTCGCAAAAGTTACATCCTTTTGCTTACATGTGCTACTACCAGAGCTGTCCACTTGGAGCTAGCGTCGGATATGACAGTAAATACGTTTCTGATGGCCTTTCCAAGATTCGTCAGCCGCCGAGGCCTACCTCAAACCATATATTCCGACAATGCCACCACTTTTCATGCAGCTCATAGAGAACTTAGAGAGCTTTCTGTGATCTTCCACGACCACGAAGCATCGAGCTACCTTTCCAAAAACGGCATCCGCTGGAAATTCATCGCACCACGGGTGGCTTGGGAACGAAGAGAGGAACCGGATAACGCGTCCAATTCAGCTGGTCATACCTCTAGAGGTCGACCAGGGTGGGGAGGATGTGGAAGACTGTCATATCTTTGTGTGTGTTGAACTTTGTGTATATAGTGTAGAGTGTTCCTATCTGTACATAAGTTCTTTGGAGTTAAATAAGATGGCGTTATTTTAGCAAGCTGTGTGTTTCCCTGTGCTCCTTTTCACTCATTCTCCACAACTGTGTTGTTTATTTTAATTGCCAGAGTCATAATATTTTGTAAATTTTAAATTGCGGGCATGTTGAAATTGCACTGTAAGATTGTATATAAACTGCCATGACAATTGAGGATAGTTTTTAGAAAGATGCTAGGATTAAATTGATATTCATCAACAGCATTTTATTTGACTACATCCAGTTCATTTACTCGCTTCAATTAAATAGACTTGTATTGTTCTTACTTTAGAAACTCGAAATAAAAATGAATTTTAAAGGGCTAAATCATAAACTATGTCGCCTCCGTAGCGTAGCGGTCAGCATGGTTAGCTGCCGCCCCGGAGGTCCTGGGTTCGATTCCCGGCTCTGCCACGAAATTTGAAAAGTGGTATGAGGACTGGAACGGGGTCTACTCAGCCTCGGGTGGTCCAAATGAGTAGAGGGGGTTCGATTCCCACCTCAGCCATCCTCGAAGTGGTTTTCCGTGGTTTCCCACTTCGTCTTCGGGCAAATGCCGGGATGGTACCTACTGTAAGGCCACGGCAGCCTCCTTCCCTCTTCCTAGCCTATCCATCCCTATCTTCCATCCCTTCCCCTCCCTCATGAGGCCCCTGTTCGCTTTGCAGGTGAGGCAGCCTGGGCGAAGTGCTGATCACACCTCCCCAGTTGTATCCATCCCGACCAGATGTTCCAAGCTCCAGGACACGCCCATAGAGGCGGTATTGGTGAGTTCCCTCGCTGAGTCCGTGGGAACCACCAACCTAGAGGGTAAATTGACTAAATAAAAAAATAAAATAAAAAAAATCATAAACTGCAAGTCTGCACATTACTTAGAGATGTTAAGTGTTCGCTGTGTAATATATTTGTTCAGTTACTATATTAAATGAATGAAGCATTATAGCCTAAATTGTTTACGTTATTGATTGGTTGAAGCTCTAGATAACAAATTAGTAAACATTCTGAGGATCATTTTGACGTACACCATACCACGTATGTTATATAAGCCTACCACAATAGTTGAAGGTTATCATATCTTCAAGCTTTTCAGTTATTAATACACAGTCGTTCGAAAATTATCAAACTGTGACACTTGTAGAATAGCGACGTCCATGCTATGCTGTGCCGCACGCCGATAGACTGGTTCCCGCCTATCTTGGCTGGACTGGCAGCCCTGACTGCTTGCACTGCGACAGCTCTTCGCCGCGTCTGACCAACCCAAGTTGGGATCACTAGTGCACCGAATGTAATGAAAATAAACAAACTGTTCGTTCAATAACTTGGTTGTCAAACACATCTATATTGTATTTCATTCGTTTCTCCGAGTACCGGTACTTGCAGATTATGTGCTAACATCTAAAAACATTCAAAAATATTGATAAGGCATCATGTAACACATTTCGGTCACATTGTTTTTTTCCTTGTTTCCATTCTATTTCATTTTTGTCATATTTACAATGTACTGAATACCGTTTGACATTCAACCGATCAACCACAACACAGCATAGACAGTATGGGAGGGAGTATGACGGGAAAGCGGGCGAGAGAGACAGACATATATTCCCCCCACCATCATTGCAAGAACGTTCGCGCCAGAAGCACGCCGGCGTGCTGTATTGACACCTCCGACTTAGAATTTGGTATACAGGCGCTGACAACACCTCGGCGAGCCACAAACGATGTGGAGGCCGAGGGTTGAATATCCATGCAGTAAACAAAGACACTGTTCTGTGATCCATAGCTCCCCAAGTTCATAAAATGTTGGCTTCATCGACACGATTATATTAGTCACAGTTGGCACTGTTACAACTTCAAAATATCTAATGCCCTTTCTGAAAGATTCTCTATAGAACAAGATAAATGGAGCCATAAAGTATTTCTCCTTGCACAATACAGTTTAATATCCCAACTTAGTTTTATTTGAGTTCCCAGTCACTTACCACATGGTTGACAAATTCTCCATACATTTCAACTCAGCAGGGAGTAGTCACAATTACCTCCTTCCCCACTTTGTGGTTCCGTATTTCATTCCTCACAGTTATTTTATGTTCTTTAACTCTAGAACGGTGGCGCGAATTGCAACGTTCTTATTGGTAGCACTTCGCATCGGCGACGACTACGATTCTAGAAACTGATATTAAATACCACTTACGTCAAATTTTATTTTACTATGTAGGCTAGCAGAATGGTGATTATTTTTGATCAGTATGCCTTCCTTCGGAGGGGAAGTAAAGCCGGCGGTCCCATGTCATAAATTTATGGCATGTTAAAGAACCCTCCACTAATTACACCTGTGTAAAGCTAAATTGTATAGGTTAAGAATGTAAAACAACGCTCTTAGGTTTCTACGTTCATTGACAAGAGCCGACTACGGTGGCGTCTAGTAGCTAAGTTCTGGACAAGGTCTTGTAGTCGTTGACGGCGTCGTTTGGCGGCAAAAGTAGGAACTATTTGAAAAATTCAAAGTTGCAGGCCTTACTTGAATTAAAAAACAGATACACACACTAATACAATTTACACCGGTTATCAGACAGGTTCTATACACACCCAAAGTACACGGGGCCTCTAAACTGAGGAACCAACCAACAACCATTGTTTTGAAATTTTTGTTTGATTTTTTTTCTTTGATTTTGACTAATTTTTCATTTATTTATTTATTTGGATTTTTCAGTTGTTTTCACTAAATTTGACTAATTGTGATTCTCTTTTTTGATTTTGATTATTTATTTTTTGATAACCTTTTTGAGCTTTTTTGACTAATTTTGAATTTTTGTGTTCTTAGATTTAGAATATTTTTCGTTCTTTTTACTTTATGAGCTTTTTTGGAAAGTGTTGACAAATTATGATTGATTTTTTTAAATCTTTCTTTATTTTGACTAATTTGCATTGTATTTTAGGACTGCCAAACACTGGTGGGGATTGGACAAAAGGGAGAAGTGGGGGAAGCGGAAGTGAATCCCGTTTTCGTCGTCGGGACGAACGCTACCGTTCTAGGGTAAATAGAGACGGAATGTACAGCACCTCTGTTTACATTACACAATACGGCAAGTAAGTGAATTGACGAACCCGTGTTGGAGGGGTAACATGATTACCTTTTACCTAGGAGGTCATCAGTTCGATGCTTGCCACGGTAGGTGAGTGGTTATCGTGTCAGATTCGGTGGCGTAGTCGGTAGCATGCTGAACTGCTATGCCCAAGATAGCTGGTTCAATCCCGTCCGAAGTCGTCGGATTTTTTTAAGAGCGTTAAAAATCCTTCAGTATGCCTTCCTTCGGAGGGGAAGTAAAGCCGGCGGTCCCATGTCATAGATTTATGGCATGTAAAAGATCCTTTCACAGACTAAACTTGTGTAAAGCAAAATTTGTTAGGTTAGATTTCGTCAGAACGCTCTATCAAAGTTCAAACGTTCACCACTAGGTATCATTGATATCTGGTGGTGAAAGTTGGAACTACTTCACATTGAACGGAACATGTAGCTCGCCCTTTAAGGTGTCCGCTGGAAGCAGCTACAGACTCAGGCGACCCGAACATGTCCTCGGACACTCCCGGCACTAAAAGCCATACGATAAATAAATAAAATAACCAACCAGGTTCGCTTGTGGCCATGGTAAGTGATTTTTGAATGGCGGCAAAAATCACGACACGTATGTCATACGATGCTGGTATGTTAAAGAACCCATTTGAATCCAGTAGGCCGTGTTCATGATGTCAAAATTAAACTCGGGATTTTCCGCCAACACAAAACGTTCCTCCTTTCTCTACCAGAAAGCGCTATAGAGTCAAGGAGCTTAGAGATTGACTTTCAGAGCACTCCAAGGAACAACGAAATTCGACATGCAAGCTGCCACATGTGTATCAAATAACAAAACTTGCACCCGGCACCCGAGGCCATACGATATTATTATGATTATTATCAGTTCGATTCTTGGACCCGCTAGAACTTTGATATTTGAGGTGAGGGCTTGAACGAATTTCACTCTACCTCGTGAAGACAAATACATGCATAGATGCGGGGTGATGGACGTATCATGTCCTGTAGCTCAGGGGATAGAGCACCAGCGTACACACCCAGATGTCGCACAACTGATCCCAGCTGTTCTATGTCTAGACTATTGCATATTATGGCTACCCCTTATTCAACGGGGTCGGGGGTGAGAAGCGATGAACCACATGACTGATAGTTTCTACGACCGGATGCCCTTCCTGCCGCCAACCTCGCGAGAGGAGTTAATGAGAGATGAAATGTATGAAGAAGAATGAAAGTTCAATTTCAAGTAGTTACAACATTGGCTACCTGACGCCACTGCCACTAATCTAGTGGCGAACGTTGGAACTTGCTAGAGCGTTACCTAACCAGCCAAATATAACTACAAATTTTGCTACACACTAAAAAGTGCTGTGGTAGGTTCTATGACATGGGTCCGCCGCCTCCGGCACTTCTTCCCCTCCAAAGGAAGGCATACTGAAAGATTTTAACGCTCTTAAAAATCCGACTACTTTGGCCGGGTTTGAACCTGCAACCTTGGGCACAGCAGTTCAGCATGCTACCAACTACGCCACCGAAGCCGCTTTTGTGATCCCAGCTGTGATCAGACATTTTAATTTTGTAACGTTCATCTACATGGCTTACACTATTTGTGCCTTATACGATCTAATAGTTCAACGTCTTCACATCTCAGCATTGAGGTCGTGAAAATACAATTCTTGGGACCTGCTTTAAAAAATTCTTCTGCTTATCCCAAATAACTGGGGGCCACTCTGACTAATTTGGGGATTTAGGGCTGGATGATGGATGCCACCGGGTTTCTAACCCCGACCGTCCAGGTGAAAGAGGAGCAGCTAAGCCAATGCGCCATCACACTCCCCCCTTGGTAGCCTACATATATTCACAAGTTTGAGGTTGAGATTATTTTATGGATTGCAATACTCTGCAATGATCAATATACAGTAGGTAAAAAAAAAAAAACATTGGTACTATACAGCCCATGACGGGCTAAGGCCGACCAAGCGACCGCTGCCCAGCCATTCGGCCAGCAGATATTGGGGTGACGCGTGATCAGCGCGAGTCCCCTCGGCCGTTAATCTTGGTTTTCGTGATCGGGGCGCTGTCTCACTGTCAGACAGCTACTCAATTGTCCTCATGAGCCTGAGTGCACCCCGTTCCAACCCTCACGTCAGTTTTAAAATCCCTGACGGAGCCGGGGATCGAACCTGGGGCCTCCGGGTGAGAGGCAGGTGCGCCACGGGGCGGGCTTAATATACAGTAGGTGCTGAATGCCATCTAGTTGCGAACTGGTGAACTATTGCAATTACTGTAAGGTGATGAGAGCTGAACAGCAGCATTATGCCACTTTTGTAGTAAGGCTGAATTCTAACATGTTAGTTAGTTAGCTATTGTTGATATAACAGACGGAACAGCGAGGTCATCTGCCCCATTTCTAACATGCTGAGTCATAGAAAACCTGATGGTTATTCAATATTAACAACGTCGTCTATCTGACTTGGTTGGTTCTTAAGTTTAGGGGCTGCGACAACGCGGTCATGTAGCCCCGTGTACTTCGGGTGTGTGTAGAATCTGTCTGATAACCGGTGTTAATTGTGATGACTGTATTAGCAAGTGTTATCTGTTTTTTAATTTAAGTACTGCAACTTAAAATTTTTCAAATAGTTCCTACTTTTGCCGCCAAACGCCACCGTCAACGATTACTAGGCCAAGTTCAGAACTTAGCTACTAGACACCACCGCAGTCGGCTCTTGGCAACGAACATAGAAACCTAAGAGCGTTGTTTACATTCTTAACCTATCCAATTTAGCTTCACACAGGTGCAATTAGTGGAAGGTTCTTTAACATGCCATAAATCTATGACATGGGACCGCCGGCTTTACTTCCCCTCCAAAGGAAGGCATACTGAGGGATTTTAACGCTCTTAAAAATCCGACGTCTTTGGCCGGGTTTGAACCCGCTATCTTGGTCATAGAAGCTCAGCATGCTACCGACTACGCCACCGAAGCCGCCTCTATCTGACTTAGGCTAAATAATAAGGCATGCGTTTGGGAGCTGAACACATTTTGACAACAGATACAACTAGGGATGGTGACAGGCGACCGCTAACATGGGTCTAATTAAGGGAGGGCCAGGAAAGTGATTTTGGAAGAAAGTCGGTCATGGACCAGTTGAAAGGAGCCGTCCCAGCATTTGCCTGGTGGTGAGAATGGGAATCCATCAATATGATTTTCAGGACAGCTGAAGTGGGATTCGAACCCACGATCTTCCGTTGCCAGCGAGGCACAAACTAGGGTGTTGACGCTCTCATCCACCGTGGCCGATTAACATTAATATCTCTACATAGCCTATCTTCTTTATATATATAATTCTTCGACACGTGTGTATGTGACTGAACTCCTCCTAAACGACTGAACAGATTTTGATGGAATTTGGTATGTATATTAGGGTGGGTCCATGTATGGTTTAGATTCACAATCTGACCCGGTAGGTGGAATAAACACAATTTTAGAACCACAATTTACACACAATTTTAGAACCACAATATACACTCAAAAACAGTCGTCATGGAAACCACTATCCTTGGCCTTCGTGAAAGATGATGTCTTTGGACGGTTTGTCTCTGCACGTTAGAGCCACCTGGTCACAACCTGTACAACTACCGCCATTACATACACTCCACCCGTGGCGAAAAGTTGTGTTTTATACTAAAGGTGGCAGTGATGTCGAATTTATTCTACTGTTTGTCTCTGCACGTTGGAGCGTTTCAAAGTCCCGTATGCGTTGATATACCATTAATCCGATTGCCATGAAACTTGGGTGATATGTTGAGTGAGCTCCAGGGAAGGTGTTTGGCTTAGTAAATCCATTTTAGAATAGATAGCGCACGAATAGATTCAACAAATGAGCGACGACGCGCGAAGAGTTTCAAAAAGGTCCCGTATGCGTTCAAATACCATTCGACCGATAGCGATGAAACTTGGGTGAGATGTTGTGTACACTCCAGGGAAGGCTTCTGGCTTAGTAAATCAATTTCACATTAGGTAGCGCACGACTAGATTCAACAAATGAGTGACGACGCGCGAAGCGTTTCAACAAAATCCCGTATAAGTTTATATTCCATTCATAGATTGAGATGCAACTTTGATGAGTTGTTGTGTACACTTAAATGAAGGCTTCTAACTTAGTAATCAAATTCGCAGGAGGTTGCGCACGAGTAGATTGAACAAATGAGCGGCGACGTGCGAAGCGTTTCAACAAAGTCCCGTATGCGTTCAAATACCATTCGTCCGATAGCGATGAAACTTGGGTGAGATGTTGTGTACACTTACGTGAGGGTTTCTAACTTAGTAAATCCATTTTACAATAGGTAGCTCACGAGTAGATTCAACAAATGAGCAACGACGCGCGAACTTTTAATCAAAGTCCCGTATGCGTTCATATACCATTCATCAGATTGCAATGAAACTTGGGTGAGATGTTGTGTACACATACGTGAGGGTTTCTAACTTAGTAAATCCATTTCACAGGAGGTTTCGCACGAGTAGATTCAACAACTGAGCGACGACGCGCGAAGCGTTTCAATAAGGTCCCGTATGCGTTCAAATACCATTCGTCCGATTACGATGAAACTTGGGTGAGATGTTGTGTACACCCTACGGAAGATTTCTGGCTTAATAAATCCAGTTTACAATAGGTAGCGCACGAGTAGATTCAACAAATGTGTGACGGCACGCGATTCATTTCAACAAAGTACCGTATGCGTCCATATACCATTTATCCGATTGCGATGAAACTTTGGTGAATTGTTGTGTACACTCGAGGAAATGTTTCTGTCTTAGTAAGTCCAGTTTTTAATAACTAGCGCACGAGTAGATTCAACAAATGAGCGACGGCGCGCGAATCGTTTCCACAATGTCCCGTATGCGGTCATATATCATTCATCCGATTGCGATCAAACCTTGGTGAATCATTGAGTACACCCCAGAGAAGGTTTCAGGCTTAGTAAATCTATTTTACAATACGTAGCGCATGAGTAGATTCAACAAATGAGTGACGGCACGCGAATCGTTTAAAGAAAATCACTTATGCGTTCATATGTCATTCATCCGATTCCGATGAAACTTTGATGAGTTGTTGTGTACACGCCAGGGAATGTGTTCAACTTGGTAAATCCATTTTACAATATTGGTAGCGCACGAGTAGATGTAACAAATGAGTGACGACGCGCGAAGCGTTCCAACAAAATCATGTATGCGTTCATATACTATTCATCGATTGCGATGAAACTTTGATGAGTTGTTGTGTACACTTACGTGAAGCTTTCTAACTTAGTAAATCCATTTCACAGTTGGTAGAGCACGAGTAGATTCAACAAATGAGTGACAGCGTACGAATCATTTAAACCAAATCCCGTATGCGTTAAGTGCCATTTGTCCGTTTGCGATGAAACTTTGGAGAGTTGTTGTGCATGCTCCAACGAATGTTTCTAAATTAGTTAATTCAATTCACGATAGTTTAGAGGCAGTTAACAGAAATTGAAAAAAATATTGTGTATCCAAAAGCACTTCAAGAAACCAAGTTACAACACTTTCTTTGATTGGCAGGACAACGTCTGCCGGGTCAGCTTGTAGTAGTATAAAACAAAGTCCCCGATTCTTGAATGTAATGGGTAATCTCGAGAACCACTCGATGGATTTTGAAGCGGTTTCCACCAATTTCTAAAGTATTTCGTGGAAAAGGATTCACTTATGACCAAAGGAAGCCAAGTAGTAATAATTTTAGTGAATTTAATCAAAGAAAAACTGCCGTCCGTGCGCCACTTAAGCTCACGCTGGTTAAACCATTAAAATATCTATATACAATGAGTGTAAGAATTGTTCAGCATGAAAACTTCTACAAAAGATTCCGCGCAGCCCACTATAAGTGTTCTCAGCCTATTTTCATTTTATGAAAAAAAAAATAGGCTTATGGGATTACCTTTTGTCCGTGTGTGTGTGTGTGTCTGTGTGTGTGCCCCTCTAATAACTTCTAAACGGCTTGAGCGATTTCAATGAAACTCTGTTAGGCCATAGCACAATTTTGGCCAACCCCGACCGTGCCCTCCAAAGTTTATTATGTCGCACGAATCCAACATGGCGGCTGTGCAAAATATTTCACCAGCATTCAATATCTCCAGAACTATTAAAGATATCACCCTGAAAGTGTGTACGGTAATAAAGGGCACAAATAGACGTTCACCTATGATACCTTTGAAAACCTGGTAACTACAAAACAAACATGGCGGCCAAGCAAATTTGAGACTTTTAAGTATAACTTTCTCGCGATTTAACCACCCAAACGCAATGAAACTTGGTACAGCAAATGTTCATACACATTGTAATGTACTGGCATCTAATATAGTTCAATTGTTTACATAACCTCAAGATAACGGCTGTGCGAAATATTCACTGGCATTCTATATCTCCGAAACTATTACCGACATCAACATGAAATTTTGCACGGTGATAAAGGGCACTACTACAAGTTTATCCATGTAACCTGCAAGAACCTGTAATGTACACAACGAACATGGCGGCTTAGTGAAAGTGAGACATTTTAATAGACTTTTCGCGCGATTTAACCATCTGAGCCCAGTGAAATATGGGACAGTAAATGTTTTTACATAATGTAATGCACTGGCTTCTAATTTTGTTCAATTGTTTGCATAACCTCAAGATGGCGGCTGTTTTATTTGTTGTTGTTTGAGTCTTCAGTCTTTTGACTGGTTTGATGCAGCTCTCCATGCCTCCCTGTCCTGAGCTAATCGTTTTATTTATTGTGTCCTATTCATGCGATCGAAGTGAAAGTTTGAACTACGCAATAATTTTCCTTTAATGGTACATAACTCAATGGCCTATACATATAACAATCCAACATGGCGACTATCTGATATATTTAGACGGTTCTCAATATCTACGAATCTTTTACAGCAATCAAACTGACATTTTTTGTTCATAGAGGCTATGAACATAAGTTCTCCTATAGGACATTCAATAACCTGGTGAGCACAAATCCAACACGGCGGCCACGCGAAGTATAAATATCTAGATGGAGGTTTCTCGCGATTTAACTATCCGAGTGCAGTGAAACTTGGTACGGTAAATGTTTGTACAAATGTTAATCCATTGGCATCTAATTTATTTCATTTGTTTTCATAACCATAAGATGGCAGCTGTGCGAAATATTAAATTCTCGTTTTTAGCCTATTTTCAATTTTGACAAAATAGGCTTATGAGATCACCTTTTGTCCGTGTGTGTGTGCGTGTGTCTGTGTGTGTGTGTGGTGTGTGTGTGTGTGTGTCCCTAATAAAATCTAAACGGCTGGAGCGATTTCAATGAAACTCGGCAAGTTCATAGCACTATTCCCGGCGACCTGGACTGTGCCCTTCAAATTTTGTTACGTCTCACAATTCCAACATGGCGGCTGTGCGAAATATTACACTAGAATTCAATATCTCCGAAACTATTACCGATATCGGCCTGAAATTGTGTACGGTGATATAGGGCACTACTAGAAGTCCACCTATCAGACTTTCAAAAACCTGGTGACTACAAAACCAACATGGCGGCCAAGCGAATTTGAGACTTTAAATAGACTTTTCTCGCGATTTAACTACCCAAACCTAATGAAACTTGGTACAACAAGTGTTTATACACATTGTAATGCACTGAAGTCTAATTTAGTTCAATTGTTTACATAACCTCAAAATGGCGGCTGTGCGAAATATTTCACTGACACTCTATATCTCCGAATCTATTACAGATATCACCCTGCAATTTTGTACGGTGATAAAGGGTACTGAAATAAGTTTACCTATGTATATTTCATAAACCTGTAAAGTACAAAACGAACATGGCGACCAAGCGAATTTGAAATATTTTAATAGACTTTTCTCGTGATTTAACTCTCTGAGCGCTGTGAAATGTGGTACAGTAAATGATTTTGCAGATTGTAATGCACTGCCATCTAATTTAATTCAATTGTTTACATAACCTCAAGATGGCGGCTGTGCGAAATTTTAAAATTAAGTTTTTATTTCTTGTGTCGTAATCATGCGATCGAAGTGAAAGTTTGAATAATGAACCTAGGCAATAATTGTCCTTGAATGGTACATAACTCTATGGCCTATACATATAACAATCCTAAATGGCGAGCTTCCGAAATATTTAGACGGTTCTCAATATCTATGAATCTTTTGCAGCAACCAAACTGAAATTTTTTATGTTCATAGAGACTATGAACATATGTTCACCTATAGGACTTTCAGTAACCTTGTGAGCATAAATCCAACATGGCGGCGACGCGAAGTATAAATATTTAAATGGACGTTTCTCGCGAATTAATTATCCGAGTGCCATGAAACGTTGCAGGTTAAATGCTTATACAAATGTTGATCCACTGGCATCTAATTTATTTCAATTGTTTGCATAATCACAAGATGGCTGCTGAGCGTAATTATAGAATCTCGTTTTTTCTTCTTGTGTTCTAATCATGCGATTGCAGTTTGAATACCACACCTACACAATAATCTTAATGTAATAGTACAAAAATAAAAATCCAACCTGGCGACCATCTGGAATATTTAGACGGTTCTCAATATCTACGAATCTGTTACAGCAATTAAACTGAAATTTTGTATCTTGATAGAGGCAATTAACATGAGCAGGATATATGAAAATAGGCTGTATAGTTCTTCACGGAACTGCTTGTTACTTCTTGCGTCCTAATCATGGGATTGAAGTTTGATGATGATGATGATAATTGTTGTTTTAAGGGGCCTAACATCTAGGCTATCGGCCCCTGATGGTTTGGGTGATCGTGAAGATGAAAATGAAATGTAAACTTAAAACTAAAACTAACTACCAACCTACATACTAGAAGAAGAAATAGAAAACTAAAGGAGAATAAGGCAAATAAAGGACAGGAGGAAAAGAAATGCCCTCAACCCTCGAAGAATGCGGATTGAGGGACTTGGAAGAAAGGAGAGCCATGAAAGGCAGATAGGAAAGGGAAAGAGGAGAGGGTCCGCCCCAAAGGTAAGGGACAAAAGCGGAAAACGGACCCAGCTCAGGAATCCCTCGGGGTCGCCAACTCCCGAACTCACCAGCCGTGAGCCCCTGAGGGTGTAGCATTAGCTAGGGTGCACCAGAAGAGGTGGGGCTACTTACACCCTCCCTCCTTAAGGGCCTTGAGCACAAGGCAGGAGGTAAAAGGAAAAGAAAAAGAAGGCTGACCCCTCACAGAAGGAGGGTATCAGGAAAGATGAGACAAGGGCCAATTAAGGCGGGAAAGGAAGAGACTCCGTAGGCCTCGGATACCCTAATACCGTTGGGGTCGGAAGAGAACAAGAGTTGACCAAGTGAGGTCGACAGGAAAGAAGACGGAGAGGAGCCCGGCACAAGTAAGTGGAAGCAATGCCGGACTCAGCTGAGGTCCCGTGGTCGCCAACCCACGCCCACTAGAAGTGAGCCCCTGGGGGGATTGAAGTTTGAGTTCTACACGTACACAATAATCTAGATAAGAAATCCAACATGGCGTCAATCCTAAATAGGCTTATTAGACGGTTCTCAATTTCTACGAATCTATTACAGCACTCAAACTGATTTTGTATGTTGATAAAGGCAATTAGCATAAGTAGGTTATGTGAAAATAGGCTTTAGTTCTTCACGGTACTACTTGTTAACTTTACATTTCATCCAAGAATCTCCATTCAGTGGAAATTAAAGTTACTAGCTTCGGAGCCTACCACCCCAGCTGTTGGCTTGTGTCGAGGTAAGACTTCAAAGAAAAGTATATGTGTTTGGAATTTCGCCGTTCACCTCGGCTTTTCCGAATTGTGTCTGGGACCTGTCGTCCATGGGCCTTTTAAGCTTACGCTGGGTAAACAGTTAAAGATATCGGGCGAAGCCGGGCGGGTTGCTAGTTAATAATAAAAATAATAATTATAACCATTTGAGCTTAGATATCTGGTCTATATCTTTAGCTGGACCGGTTAGGTGCTGTACTCTCCTATTACAACGCCTCGCTTGCATTATTAGCTTAATATAGCCGTTGTGAAACTACACAGAATATAAGGACATAAATGCTGATAATTTTTATTAAGTTGTATTCAGCATCAAAAATCTACCAACAATATCAACAATGCACCAACAAAGATACGGGAGTATACGAACTTTTTGGGTGTGCTGATTGCTGGGAGTCCTCTAGCTGAGAATTTAAATAATTTTTTTCTTGTAACTGATAAATAAGCTATAGGTAACTAATCTGAGTGTGACACGAATGATTTCTGGGACAAATAGATGAGAGAAATGAGAGGAAGGTACGCGTAATGATGAGATAAAGGCTAAGTAAGAAAGAAAACACGCTAGATGAAGCTGCTTGTACGAGCCGAGTCATATGGTAGGGTTATGTGAAGAGAATGGGGCAGGAGAGAATACCTAAGAGGTTAAATAGTTCGACTGTAAAGGGCAAGAGAAAAAGAGGTAGTTCTTTGAGGCGATGGTGATATTCAGTGCTGATAGATTTCAAATTGAGAGGTGTAGAAAGAGAGCAGACCTCAGTGCTAACTGTTAATAGGGATCATGGAGGCGACTTGTTCGCAAACTGACGTTTGCAGACTAGACTTGTTGGTTGGTTCCTCAGTTTAGAGGCTGCGACAACGCGGTCATGACACCCAGTGTACATTAGGTGTGTGTAGAATCTGTCTGATAACCAGTGTTAATCATTGTGGTAGCTGTATTAGAGTGTGTTATCTGTCATTCAGGTAAGGCATGCAGACGATCAATTCCAAGTAGTTCCTACCTTTGCTACCAAATGCTACCGTCAACGACACTTAGCTATGAAATTGGCTACTAGATGCCACCGCAGCCGCACCTGGCGACGAACGTTGGAACTTACAGAGTGTTAATCAAATGTAACCTACTTAATTAGCTTCACACATTTGTAGGTAGTGGAAGGTTCTTTTACATGCCATAAATCTATGACATGGGCCTTCCGGCTTTACTTTACCTCCGAAGGAAGGCATACTGAGTGATCTTTAACGCTATTAAAAAATCTGACGACTTTTGCCCGGTTTGAACCCGCGATCTTGGCTTAAAAGCTCAGCATTCTACCAACTACGCCACCGAAGTCGCAACAGACTAGACTGGATGCTGAAAGGCAAAACATTGTCAAATGAAAAATATGTATGTATTTAATATTGTATTCACCAAATGTGATGCGATTGTTCTTTTACGAACCGACATCGCACAATTCGTGGCGACGAATTTTTACCGCCATTCAACAATCCTACTTCCTTTGCCGCGAATCGAATCTGTGATTTTAAGTTCATGGAATCGACACTTTACTACTGTTCCATCCAATAAGTTCCCTTCATTTAGCTATTATGAAATCACTCAGAATGTAGGGACGTAATTGATGATAAAGGGCTAATTCTGTACGCGCTATTTACTGGGGTCAATCCAATTACTGGGGGGCGCAGTGATGATCAATTACCAGCCGTGTAATTAATGAGGGTGCACGTGTTTTATTATTTAATTTGCTTCCTCTCGATCAATATGAAATAGGCCCAGGAACGTATTGATGCACAGGAGAACATGGACCATGGTTTGAGGGTAGCAAGTCTTTGGGGAGAGGGAAGCGAACGGTGGCATATGCTTCGTAAGTTCAGTGATAGCCTATCACTCACTGACGTATATGATGTCTTCGTTGGAACTACAGGGTCTTTCACTCAAAGTGGGGCCGGCCGCGCGGCGCGTGGAGGGTCAGACGAGCACATGGCAACTCACTGAGCCTGGGGTCGAGAGAGCGCCCGTATAAATCGCCTATAAATAACAAGCACACATAATACTACATAATCAAAGTAAAATCATCATCACAGAAGATGTTGGAAATGTCCTCCACCTGCATCTACACATCTCTGGCATCTTCTAAGGAAATTTTCATTCACACGCATCAGTTCATCTACCGAGATAGCCTCAATATCCCTCGTGATATTTAGTTTTGTGTTCATCTAGACAGAGTGTGAGGGTTTGTTGCATAAACCTTATTTTTAGCCTATTTCGATTTTTGCAAATAATTAAAGTAGACTTATGAAATCAACACAGGGCGAAAAATAAGTGTGTCTGTGTGTGTGTGTACTCTGAATATCTGTCTGCCCCCCCCCCCCCTATCAATTCGAACACAGTGAATCTGAATTGAACGAAATTTGGTACAGACGTAGCACTAGCAAAGGGCACCTCAGTGTCATGGTTTATATCGCCGCCATCTTGACGGAAACGTAATGGCGGCCACACAAATGTTAAAAGCTTAAATCGAATTACGACCAAACGAATCATCTGATCTCTACCAATTTTTGCAACATTATACTTTTGTATATGAGGAATCTGTTGACCAATATAGAAGGTCATCAGCCCAATAATTTGCGGATGGTGGCCATGTTTGTGTGCAAATCGATTCCCCCTATCTCTTCAAACACGGTGAAACCGAATTGAACGAAATTTGGTACAGAGGTAGCACTAGTAATGACCACCTCAGTGCCATGTTTTATATCACCGCCATCTGGACGGAAACGTAATGGCGACCACCCAAATGTTGAAAGCTTAAATCAAATTACGACCAAACGAATCATCTGATCTCTACCAATTAGTGCAACGTTATACCATTTCATATTAAATATTTTTGACCAATCTACAAGGTCATCAGCCCAATAATTTGCGGATGGCGGCCATGTTTGTGTGCCAATTGATTCCCCCTATCTATTCAAACACGGTGAAACCTAATTGAACGATACTTGGTACAGAGGTAGCACTAGCAAATGCCACATCAGTGTCATGTTTTATATCGCCGCCATCTTGACGAAAACGTAATGGCGACCTCTCAAATGTTGAAGGCTTAAATCAAATTACGGCCAAACGAATAATCTGATCTCTACCAATTTCTGCAACATTATACCTTTTCATATTAAATATTTTTGACCAATCTACAAGGTCATCAACCCAATTATTTGCAGATGGCGGAATGTTTGTGTGCTAATAGATTCCCCCTCTCTATTCAAACACGATGACACTGAACTGAACGAAATTTTGTACAGAGGTGGCACTAGCAAAGGGCACCTCATATTCATGTTTAATATCCGTATAACACGTTGTATTTCAACAAGCTAGTATAACCAACATTCAATTAAACTCCTTGAAAAGGGCAATGAGTTATAACAATACCCATGCATTTAGGAGAATGTAGGCTATATGTTCTTTACTGAACATCTTGCTTAATTTTCCCCATAAATAAAAATTGGAGCAATAGGCTTTAACACTTAGCAATAACACGTTATACAATTTTAAAATACAATAACAATTAAACAATAACCACGTACACACGTTATAAACTTATAACACGTGTAACTTAATATAGGCTATAAACGAAATAATGAATTCAACTTTACTCGTCAAATACTGCGTCGCAACTGTCTCAGCTAAAAGTTGCAATGTGCTCGTCTGACCTTTGGCTCGACCTGCAGCGCTGCGCCAACCGTTTCACTTTGAGTGAAAGACGCTGTATAAGACCTCAATGACTGTGGGTCCTCTGGTGAATGTGTAGACAAAATCTGGAGCCGCAAACTCTTGTACAATCTTCAGAAACATATATTTCACCCACAACTCGCTGAGGATTATTCCGTTAAGTGGCCAATAGTTCTTTCCTTGCCAGTCGCATATCCACTGCATATCTTCGACGTCCGTGTTCGGAGTGTTATGTACCTCCGTGAACAAGCCGACGCCATGTGAACTGTAAAGGTAAACACGCCGCCTCGTATCATGGTTGCAAGTTCTACAAGCAAGTCATAAAAAAACAGCAGTTGAGAAACCAACAACAACTCAAAAAACCTATCCCCTCACTTCTTTCCCTCGCGCCAACACTTCCACCAAGTAATTCAAATACTCTAAACCAAATTTTACAGCTACTAGTCACGCTAACAGCACAACCAACGCTACAACATTAATTAACTCCATAGGCCAAAACCGATTCCAACTTAAAACAACAACTCTCTGCCAACACAACTTAAACTACTCAGCCAGATCGAACACAGGACCGGTCCCACGGATCATTCCCACTTACATTACCCAACTACTAAAACTATCATTCTCACTGCCCGCGACCCCGCGGGGGGCCTGGCAGGGGGACTGGCCACGGCTAGCCCACTCGGCATGGCACCCCGTGGGCAGCGGGTTCGATCCCGACCCCTATTGCATTTACTCAAATCGAACACAGGACTTCAACTTCGTGGCGCTCCGGCCCGGGATTGGGCACCAGCTTTCTCACCCGCTACGGGGCACTGCGGAACGCCTACACCTTCAAATATCAGTTTCCCCCCTCCCCCCCCCTTACAGATCCACTTCAAATAAACTAAATTACATCTTAACGCACCTAAATACTCATTTTCTTTCTCGCCTAACATCGAAATTTGCATATTCACTTAAAAATCAGTCTTTAAACCAGAGAACTCTAACAGCCAATCACAGGCTCTCATTACAACGTCCGACTAACTTTTTCTCTCAAATAACAAATTATCCGTACAAAAACTACTACATATCATCCCTACACATACAAAATACATAAATCAATCAAAAAATCACAAAACTTCTACTCCGAAATACCTCAAACAGCCCTAAACATATCAACCAATCACAGACCACCAAACCAGCCCGCTCATTCAAACTTAACCAATCACTGCCCTTCCCTTACGTACACTACTTAATCACTCAAATATCATGTCTGAGGCTGTTATTATTATTAATTTCAACCTACAAACCTACTTAAGGTCTTTATTTCCTCATCTCAACAAATCCAACCCACTAGAGGTCTTTCTCTTTCATAATTAATTAACTCTCTCCGAATCTTATTATAACTACTACTTCATTATTATTATTATTATTATTATTATTATTATTATTATTATTATTATTATTATTATTATTATCATTATTATTATTATTATTATTATCAACGAAGCTGCTGCTATCGGCCAGGGAGCGAACGTGCCGAACAGCTAATATAGCACTAAGTCCAACAAACTAGGTCATTTCAGGTCTCATTTTACTTAAAATTAAACAAAATTACTTACAAATTAACAATAAATTCCCCCCTCACTTTAACCAAACCAAAACTTAAAATAAAATTTTTCTCCCCTCTATTCATTAACGAGGAGACAAAAATTAATTAAACCCTTAAGCAACAACTTCAAACAGGCTAAAAGGAGCACCATTAGGAGCACCAGTGCCTGCCACCGACCCATGGGCAGTTCGCGCTTCGCGCTCACAACTGCACGCTAGCGCGCTTCGCGCGCTAGGGGTCGTTACTGCCCGAGAACTTGACTTGACTTGACCGACGCCATGCTTGTCGGTTAGCAGCTGTGGTCTCCCAGTTGTTGGTGTTGATCATACTGTATATTTCTGCATGTCAGATTTCGGGGCATCTTTGTACCTTTTGCGCTGTCCTCCCTGCGTTCGGTGTCCATTCTTAAGTTGAGCATACAAGACGAGAATCGGGCAAACGGACAACATGACCAGTCCACTAAAGTAAATGTTTGATTATTGTGGTCTCGATGCATGTGGCATTGGCTTTTTCGAGGATGGTGATGTTGATACGCCAGAATTGCCATGTTATTCCTGAGATTCTTCTCAAACACTACTCAAGCTCTGGAAATTACATATATTTAATATCCAAGTGCGTCACAGCAATAGTATTGGTAGAGAGAGACTGTTGATTGGATCGTCATTTCTCAGTCTTGCTAGATTGTAGATATTAAAATAAATACCATGGGCAGATGACCTCGTAGTTCCGCCCTTTAAAACAACAATAACTAATTCAAATAGTGGCTTCGGTGGCGTAGTTGGTAGCATGCTGAGCTTATATGCCCAAGGTCGCGGGTTCAAACCCGGCCGAAGTCGTTGGATTCTTTAAGAACGTTAAGAATCCCTCAGTATGCCTTCCTTCGGAGGGGAAGTAAAGCCGACGGTCCCATGTGATAGATTTATGGCATGTTAAAGAACCTTCCACTAATTACACATGTGTGAAGTTAAATTAACTTATAGGTTGAACAACGCTCTTAAGGTTCCTGCGTTCGTCTCCAGGAGCCGACTGCGGTGGCGTCTAGTAGCCAAGTTCTGAACTAGTAGTTGTTGACAGTGGCGTTTGGCGTCAAATGTAGGAACTACTTGAAATTCAATGTCTGCAGTCCTTATTGAATTAGAAACAGATAACACACACAAACACAGCCATCACAATTAACACCGGTTTTCAGACAGATTCTACACGCACCCAAAGTACACGGGGCTACATGACTGCGTTGTCGCAGCCCCTAAACTAAGGAACCAACCAACCTAACTAAAATAAATGCCGTAGGCATATTTTCGGGTGCTCGATGGCTTAGTATTTATCAGTAATAATTGCCACACTTTCTTTGTTTCTGTCGTGCATTTGTATTGTTGTTGTTGTTGGTAGAGACCGTTTGTGGGTGTCACTGTGGGTTTGGCAGTATTGTGTAGTTATTTTGCCTTTTTTTTGTGGATCTGATGATGCTCGCTTAACGAGCGAAACTGTTAGTTGTTAACTGTTAATTGTTCTAATTTCTTGTGCCCTAGTAAAACGCAAATTGCAACCTTTATACTCATTCATCTTGCCGCCAAGTCTATTGATCTTTAAGACTAGGCCTATTGAAGCTGAATTCTCATGAATGTGAAAGGAGCTGGTAATCCCATCTAATTTATGTCAGGGGTTGAGTTTTCATTCAAAGATTTTCACTTACAGGGCGGGACCCGATATGGCTCTTCCAGCCCGTATGAATATTCCTGCTGTCGATTACAGCCCCTACTAGCCCCTCTAATTCCCTGTGAGTGGCACATTCTCCCACTTTCCTGCTGACAGAAGAGACTAGGCAAGACACTTTGATTTATCTCAAGTGGGTCTTCCCAGCAAAATGTGCGGCTCAGTGCGGCTTGCTCTTCAGTTAATCAGTGAACTGTGAAAATTGCTCGCGAGACTCATTAATTATAACACTAATTAACTCCCTGACTACAGACAGACAGGGTGGACACACATATAACCTCATTAAGTGAGAAACAAAGGTCGGACATTGTCCTATTACAAACAAGTCATTAAATAAATAATCACTTTTACGGCTTATACACATCTAGTTCCTGTTAATTCGCTCTGTCTATGTGGACTCGCTTCTGAACTGTAATTTAATGAGTTGGCTTTTCAACTCTCGATGCTTTGTGTTTCAACATGAATGGGAATTGAACTTGTATTCTAGTGAAATAATCCACATTTCACACAAAATATCTATGAATTGAAATTAGGCTTGTTTGGTAACATTTCCCCTGTATGTGAATCTGTCCTGCCTATCATTTCTTGAACAAATCAACAAACTAATAACCTGATTCTGAGGTAACCTCCTACCAGGCAACACAATTAAACTTGTCATATTGCTGCCTTATTAAGTAAACCAAATGGTGGCCACCGGAATTTTCAATGGCTAAATGCACTATCAGCTAGATCACTCGTTTAATTAATACAAGACTTAACAATTATATTTTACCAGTTACAACTTTATCTGTTATTTAATTCAATAACAGCCGTATGAAATCTTCAACCATTATAATCAATAATCCATATTCCTGTTGAATAAATTTCATAAAGCTCAGTATATGTAAGCTCCAAATAAAATCTTTAATTTCACCACAAATAAATCTTCTCTTTTGGATCATAAGAAGAGACTCCACCCAAAATAATAACTTTTCTTCTACTATCTCGATTTTAACCAAATGTTTGAATCACGTTTAGGCCTATCACGTAACAGTGTAGCAATGCTCATTTATTGAAACGCAGAACTTAATTTTTCTTCAGTTTTGAATTTCTGATATGATTTTCAATGATATTTGAAAAATCTACGTTAGGTGTTCCGATCTCAAATTTTACTGTTCATCTATTTTAGATACGTTAAAATTTCATAGAGCAACAGTTCTTTGCAATGATTTTAAGAGAAAATTTATTCACACAATTTCAGGATATCATTTCAAATTTGAAACTGATATTTTCTTTAAGTCGTCTCTGCATTAATGTAGTAATAAATAATAGAAACTGCATTTCCTGTAATATTAGTGCATATGAATGAAAATCCACAGCCTGCTTCCAGTCTCCGACCGGGTCAGGAATGGAATGAATGAAGCCCCCATCTAGTGGCGAGGATATGAACTGTGCCGGCTGCCGAGGCCTGACGCACTCCTCTCGGGCAATGATTAAATGAATGACAGATGAAATGAAATGATAGTGGAGAGTGTTGCTGGAATGAAATTTTGACAGGGAGAACCGGAGTACCCGGAGAAAAACCTGTCTGCCTCCGTTTTGTCCAGCGCAGATTTCACATGGAGTGACCGGGATTTGAACCACGGACCCAGCGGTGAGAGGCCGGTGTGCTGCCGCCTAAGCAACGGAGACTGTGGGATATCATAGCGTGAAGTTAGGAAGAACAACACCGTTGTTTATCCAATTAGCTATTACAACATACAGCACTATCTAGCAGTAAGTTACGTAAATACATTGTCCTTGTTTCATTCCCCTCCATCCTCCCCACCCTGGTCAACCTCAAGGGGATTGACCAGCTGGACAGGTCGGGCGATCTTGGTCTCCTCTGGCGTGGATAGAATCACCGTCCGGAAAAGTCCATCTCTGCCTGGTTTCAGCTCCTGAATCCGGGCCTTCCTTCACAGATGTCGAGGCCGCACCTCGTCCTGGAGTAGAACGATGTCTCCAAGCCTCAGTCGTGGTGACGTCCCTTTCGATTGCTTCACCTGGTGGAAACTCTGAAGCTGAAGCAGATATTCCTTGCTCCATCGTTTCCAGAAATGGTCCGCCAGTTTTTGGTGAAGTCTGTATTATTTAATGGGAGAACTGGGCTGAGGTTCAGGTCCAGAGGGCAGTGCATTGAGTTGTCCACCGACAAGGAAGTGAGC
This sequence comes from Meconema thalassinum, assembly GCA_946902985.2. NCBI lineage: Eukaryota > Metazoa > Arthropoda > Insecta > Orthoptera > Tettigoniidae > Meconema > Meconema thalassinum. Next base: position 249,836,900 of record OX336392.1, on the reverse strand, counting down.
TGGGGTGAGCACGTTGACGTCGTCGTCTTTGGTGAGTGGTCTGGAGTTCAGCGCGACTTCAATAGATGTCAGTATCGTCTGCAAACCATCTTCATCTGCAGAAGAGGGCCCAAGTGCCTTTCGGAAGCATCGCTTGGTGAAGCCAACCATTCTTTCCCACCAGCCTCCCCACCAAGCCGAGCGTGGTGCGATGAACTTCCACGTGGTGTTGTGTCGTGCGTGATAGGTACTGACAAGTCTTCGTATCGGAAACGGTAGTCCATAGTCCCGCCAATTCTCGATTTGCACAGTGGAATGTCTGGACATGGTCAGAATAGATAGTGTGTGGAATTCCACGTCGCGCCACAAACCACTACAGTGCTTGCATGATTTTATGAGAAAATTTATTCACTTAACTTCAGGATATCATTTCAAATTTGAAACTGATATTTTCTTTAAATCGTCTCTAGATTAATGTAGTAATAAATAAGAGAAACGGCATTTCCTATAATATTAGTGCATATACCTTGCCACTACCTCCTACAAAAAGTTCACTGAGATTGGCTAATATTAAGCTAATGGAAGTTGGCATTGATGTACTGTAAGAAAAAAAATACGGAAAAATGGATTTGAGTAAAATTCACTTCAGTCCATATTTCAAAATATTTTAGATATGTTTGAAATTCAAATAGAGCTTAATTGATTTGGTTTTTAAGAGCCAACACTCAAAAATATTGATACAGTCATCGAATTTAAAAAAAAAAATGAAATTGAAGGTGGAGTCTCCTATTAGTAGGAAGGCAGCGACGCAAAAGATTTTTCTCAGATTTGAACATATGCCAACTAACTGCGCCAGGAATCGATCCCGCAGCCTTGAGCACAGCAGGCGAGATCGTTACCGCTGCTCCACGCAGCAAAGCGTGAATGAATCTCTATATGGCAATGATTTTAAAGCCAGACGCCCCCTTACGCCGGAAATCAAACTTGGCCCTCCCGTTGACAGCCAAGAATCCTAGCCACTACGCAACGGGGCGGACCACCTAATTTTGTTGGGCACAATACCGTGTTGGTCGACTGTTTTTTTTATCATTTTAAATGAACTTGTCGACTTCGTCGTTACGCTGGGGTCTGGCGTTACGTTACGGTGACGGGACGAAATGTACCCAGATGCACTGAGGTGTGTGACGTCATAGCACCACTTGGTGCATATGTTCCCCGACAATCTCTACTTCGTTAGTATAAGACAAAAATCCCCGATTCTTGGATGTCACGGGTAATCTCGAGAACCACTGGATGGATTTCGATGCGGTTTTCACCATTCTGTAAAGGATATCTCGAGGAAAGATTCTGAAGAGAATAATTTATGTATGATCAAAGGAAGCCAAGCAGTAACGATTTCAGTGAAAAAGTCGTAAACAAAGTTGGCGTCCATGCGCTTCGTAAGCTTACGCTGGGCAAACCGTTAAAAATATCAATATACTATGAGCGTAAGAATTGGTCAGCATGAAAAGTTCTACGAAAAAGTCCCCGAGAGCATATATCTGTCTTCAATACATCGCCCACTATAAGTGTTTTAGACTGGATAGAAGGTACACGTCCCCGCGCGCTCTGGTGAGCGTGACGACATCCCGCGCGCTTGACCTTGCTTTGCCCCTGCCGTTCGCGAGTAATTTGAAACAAGGTTAAGTATTACAAAGCAAGATAAGTATTATCCAGATAATTTTCTAACATGTCAAGAGTCTTTGGCTTCGAGCGAAGCGAGAAGCCTCCAGCCTTTCTAGCATTTTTCAGTATTTGTAGCATTTAAAATGATACAAAGTCTAGTCTTTAAGACTGACTGTCACTTTTTATTACATTACCAGTAAAACAGCAGAGAAAATGCTTTTAAAACGTATATATTAAAAGTACCGGTATGTGATTAAGTGCATCATCTCACGTGCCTGATGGCTAGAAAAGTCTCCTTGGAGAGCAGACAGTGTCATAATGAAGTGACGGCTGCTCCGTAACGAAGACTTGTTTGTCCGAGATAAAGCATGATGCTAATGCATACATGCCAGAGCGTGGCCGGTAATTATGAGCTAGACCTCTTCCACTTGAACAGACTACGCGACGCGGCGCGTTGTGGCGCTGACTCATACACTTCATACATGGGGAATAATTAGTGAAATGTGTGTGCAGCCCACATACCTTCAATCTTGTCTCATGTGCAACATTCGCAGGCTAATTATTACAGCCTGGCTTGCAGAATGAAGTGAGCTTTCACTATATGGTTTCAAAATTAAAACGCTACCTCGCTTTTAGATATTATAGTCTTCAAGGATACTCTCAGATACTTCTGTAGATGGACCTCTCCCATCATTGGCATTGGATTACGTTTAGAGGCTGAAGATGTATAAAAGTTCTACGTTTGATTACCAGCTCTGCCAAAATCTTTAATTCTGGTCTGAGTGTATGTGAAGATCTGAAGCCAATTTTGTTTCCATTGTTGCCTGTAAAATGTATCAATTTTTACCTTTCAGTTGGTCAACATACATTTTGCTCAAGTTTATTGGTCGGGGTAACTTTATAAATATAACACACACCCTGATAAAAATACACTGGCCGGCAAAAAAAAAAAAAAAAAAACTCTTGAAAATTTCAACAATACTTTTATTCAAATCATAAATATGAACGATAGACTATTATAGGCCTAGTACAGTACATACTGTTTATAGCATGGAAGTAAGGTTAATTGGTTTCCTGGATGCATTACCAGTCTTCATATCATTGTTTCACTTAACAATAGTGATTCTTTGACATGATGCTGTTTCCCGCGCACCATCGATATCGTCAACAATGCATTGGTTTTTTTTGCCACTTGTTAGAATAGGAAAATATCAATACAGCCATATCCTAAGTTGTCCTTGTGCAATTCAAAATCGATTATGCGCTTTTAGGACTGAAGATGTTGCCAGGGTAGTGGCTCTGATCGAAAATGGTGGCGCGCACTTCTTTCCGCGGAAAACAGCATCATATCAATGATCGGTATTGCTAAGTGAAACAATGACATGAATGATAATACATCCAGGAAACCTTACTTCCCTGCTATAAACAGTAACTAGACCTAGAGCGTGCATACATGATTTATAATGAAAGTAATGGTGAATCTTTCAAGTAATCGGTTTGTTTTTGCCGGTCAGTGTATTAGGATTATTCACTGATTAAGGGAGGAATTTAGGATCACGTGTTTTGACTGTCAAGCGGATGCCTCCAGATCCTTATCACTTAGGTTAAAGTTTAATTTTATATATGTGAGGTAGTGGCTAGTTAAAGTTGAACACCTGTGCAACGAACGGGCCTTTTTGTACTGATCTAACGCAGAAGTAATCATAATCAAAGTACAAAACAAGATGTTCAGTAAAGAACATATAGCCTACTTTCTCCTAAATGCATGGGTATTGTTATAACTCTTTGTCCTTTTCAAGGAGTATGATTGAATGTTGGTTGTAGTAACTTGTTAAAATACAACGTGCTATAGGGATATTAAACATGAATATGAGGTGCCCTTTGCTAGTGCTACCTCTGTACCAAATTTCGTTCAATTCGGTTTCACCGTGTTCGAATTAATAGGGGGAATCAATTTTGACATAAAGATGGCCGCCATCCGTAAACTATTACGCTGATGATCTATTGGTTTTGTCAAAGGATGCTCCCCCATTAAGGGTATGTTGATTAGGTTAGTCGTAATTTGATTTAAGCTTTGAACATTTGTGTGGCCGCCATTACGTTTCCGTCAAGATGGCGGCGATATAAAACATGACACTGAGGTGTCCTTTGCTAGTGCTACCTTTGTACCAAATTTCGTTCAATTCGCATTCACCGTGTTCGAATTGATAGGGGGGGACAGACATTCAGAGTACACACACTCACACACACAGACTCACTCACACACACACACACAGACTCACACACACACATACACACACACACACACAGACTCACACACATACATACACACACACAGACAGACACACTTTTTTCGCCCTGTAGTGATCTCATAAGTCTACTTTCATTTTTTGCAAAAATCGAAAGTAGGCTAACTAGTATGCACGCTCTAATATATTGTAATAGCGTCTATAAACCACCTGCCCCGGCTTTGTTGGTATAAAAAAAAGTCAACCCCTGGCACTATACAGCCCATGACGGGCTAAGGCCGACCATGCGACCGCTGCCCAGCCATTCGGCCTGCAGATATTGGGGTGACGCATGATCAGCGCGTCGGGTCCCCTCGGCCGTTAATCTTGGTTTTCGTGATCGGGGCGCTGTCTCACTGTCAGACAGCTACTCAATTGTCCTCACGAGGCTGAGTGCACCCCGTTCCAACCCTCACGTTTAAAAATCCCTGACGGAGCCGGGGATCAAACCCCTCCGGGTGAGAGGCAGGTGCGCTACCCCAACACCACGGGGCCGGCGGCTTTGTTGGTATGCAGGCTCGAACTGACAAATAAAATCACTTTTTAAGCAAATTGCCGTCATTTATGAAATCAGATTGCAATTCGTCACTGCTGCGGGTAATTATTTTTCTTATGAATGCTCATATGTTACGATCGGATACTTGTGAGACTGGCTGCAAAGTGCAGCAGTAACGTTCTCGTCTGATGTGCATAAGGTTGCAGGATCGAATCTTGGTACAGTCAGCTGGCATTTGATGTTGCGAACTTTCCATACCGGTAATTTACGAGGCACGTCCAGAAAGTAAGTTCCGTTTGGTAATAGAATTAAATTGTGTACAGATACAGAAACATTTATTGCACAACATTCTACACCTCTTAAACTACTTTTCCACATAACTGACGAACTTTTGCAGGCATTTGTCATAGCGTGGCACAAGTTTTTGGATACCTTCTTCATAGACGTTTGCCGCCTGTGTCTTCAACCAGTTGGAAACATCATTTTCCGAGGTGTCAAGATTTGTTTCGGCTTAACCTTTGCTGGGGATGAAGTGTGCCTCCTTTCCATTGATTGCCGCACACTTTCAGGGGTGTCGTAAGAAACCCAATTTTCATCTCCTGTGACTATCTGTGTCAGAAATTCTTCGCCGCCTTCATTGAAACGGGTTTTGTGTTGCTCCGTAAGAATCTTTGGTACCCAACGTTGGCAAAGTTTACGAAAGTTCAGTTTTTCGGTAACAATTTCATGAATTAGTGATCGTGAGATTTGGGGAAATTCCATAGCGAGAGCACTAATTGTAAACCTGCGGGTTTCCCGGATCTTGACATCAATCGCGTGAACCAGTTCTTCTGTAACCGCTGCAGCGGAACGTACAACTAGTTGAAGACACAGGCGGCACACGTCTATGAAGAAGGTATGCAAAAACTCGTGCCACGCTACGACAAATGCCTGCAACATTTCGGCAGTTATGTGGAAAAGTAGTTTAAGGGTTGCAGAATTTTGTGCAATAAATAATTTTTCTGTATCTGTACACAATTTAATGTTATTACCAAACGGAACTTACTTTCTGGACGTTCTTTGTATATGGGATAGGGTTGAAGGATGGTGTGTTGCAAACTTCTGGACGTAGATTCCTAAACGTCTTGCATATTTCATAGTATTCTCTTGTAACCGTAAAGGTTCATGCTGATTTTATCTTTGTGTTTGGGATTGTAACTGATACAATGGTTGAACTGATATCCTTTAAACTGTCAACTTTAAAATCATGTAATACATGTCCGACATGTTGCATTTTGAGCCCATGTGCGAGGCTGTCTTTACCTAATTGGTCAATGAATGAAAATCATGAGCTCTGATTGGTTGGAGAAACTGTATCATAATGAAAGGTAGTACTTTAATGACCCTCATTATGATACAGTTTTCTGGCATACCTAATATTTACATTTCAACATCGTCGAACATAAATATATAAGGTGCGTTCAAAAAGTAACGAGCCAGAGGATACCTTTCCTGCACTCGTGTGGATGGTCTTGCCTTTTTTGGGTGGTGGTGACCCTGGATGCTTCCACTAGAGGCTTTGTCGTTTGGATTCTGGTTCGAAGTGATGACACCATGACTCATTTCCAGCCACCACTCGTGCCAGGAACCCATTCCCTTCCCTCGCATAGCGCTGCAGATGAGCAAGACAGTGGGCCATTCGACATGCTTCCTGGTTTGGCTAAAGACTGTTGGGCACCCATTGGGCACACACTTTGCGCAAGTGCAGTCGTTCCATCATGATGATGTGCACACTTCCGACGCTCAATCCGACCATGGTGGCTATGGCGTTCACTGTCACCCGGTGGTCCTGGGTAATGAGTGCATTAACCAGCTGGACGTTGTCATCGGTAATGCAGTGGGGTGCCCCAGACCGGGCATCATCGGCTAACGACACCCGTCCTTCCCTGAAGCACTTGTGCCACGCCTTGACTCTTGCAAGGGACATGCAGTGTTTGCCGTACACTTGTGACATTCGGCGATGAATGTCCGTTCCCCCTACTCCTTTCGCTGTCAGAAACCGAACAACACCTCTTTGCTCTTCGTTTGACGCCTCCATGTCACTGTTTGCAATGCGACTGATAGCGTTGGACGTTTGATGCATGCTGCTGCTCGCTTTGTATCGTCACGTGACGTGCACGCGTGCTCTCTAGCGACGGGCTGTTACCTTCCACGCTCTGGTCGGAACCACACCTCGTTACACACGCCACGATTAACTGATGTCGTCACCGGTTTGCGAATTCCAGCCTCCGGCTCGTTACTTTTTGAACGCACGTTATACCTTATGCTAGTTACCCCACCTAATCCAATTGGGCAGATAAGCATGTTAACCGACTGAAAAGTATAAATTGATGGCTGAGGGTTGAAACGCAGGTTTAGTCTCGTGGGGCAAAACTCAGAAGATATCTGTTCGATTCCCACCTCAGCCAATCTAAATTTTTTTGCATGCTGTCTCCCACTTCAACTGAAGGCAAATCCTGGGATGGTTTCAAACTTAAAAGTCCGGAGTAATAATGTTATTGGTTTTACATCCCATTCAACTGCTGCGGCATTTACAGACGCCGGAATACCATAATTTACCCCCGAAGGGGATCTTTAACGTGCCAGTAATGTGCGTACTCTCAATTGCCAACTGGCTGTGCCCGGATTCAATCCTGCAACCATGGTCACAGCAGTGAGAATGCTACCACTGAGCCACGCAGCCAGTCACAAAGTCCTGACTGCCTCATTCAAAATCCTAGCCTCAATATCAAAATACATATACACACATCCAATTACACGGAGCTGATGACCTAGATGTCCCAAGCACTTAATAAATTTTAACAAAAAGAAACATGAATATTCCCTACCTAAAGTTCCATAAAAGCCTAATTTTCACTTAACTCGCGGTTACTCGCTAGGTGAGTGTCACGCTCACATCTGTAGAAATACTCGTATTGTTTCAACGTTCGTTGGTTCCTCAGTTTAGGGGTTGCGACAACGCAGTCATGTAGCCCCGTGTACTTTGGGTGTGTGTAGAATCTGTCTGATATCCGGTGCTAATTGTGATGGCTGTATTAGGTGTGTTATCTGTAATTCAGGTAATGACTGCAGGCGATCAATTTCTAGTAGTTCCTAATATTGCTACCTAATGCGACCGGCTACTAGATGCCACCGCAACTGGCAACTGGCGGCAAATGTTGCAACTAATAGAGCGTTAATCAAAAATACCTACAAATTTAGCTCCACACTATAGTGTACTGTAGTTGGTGGATGGAACTTTTGCATGCCATAAATCTGACATGGGCCCGCCGGCTTTACTTCCCCTCCGAAGGAAGGCATACTGAGGGATTTTTAACGCTCTTAAAATATCTGACGATTTCGGCCAGGTTTGAACCTGCGATCTTGGGCATAAGAAGCTTAGCATGCTACCAACTACGCCACCTAAGCCACCTTGTTGCAAAGTTGTAAGACCTCTTCTTTTCAAACTTCCTATACCCTTCAAACAGACTGTTAGGTAGGGGAGAAGCCATTCATTTCCGTTGTGTTGATAATCAAGACTCTCAGTCCAATATTAAACTCGACAGTGCACTCTTCTGTGAGCGGAGCGCTTAGTAGCGAGTAACAGCATTAGTAATACTGTATTTCACACATTTTAATAAATAAAGTTTTGTCTTATGCTTGTGTTTAATGTGAAAATAATACAGTATACACTAACTGTTGCTAAAGGATTTTACAAGTTTTAATGGCAACCACTGATGTGATACTTGCGTGTTTGGATGGAAAAGTGGTCTTCTACAATGAGGGTGATTGCATTGATACACATGAGGTTGATGAATGTGATCACTAGGGCTCGGATTTTTAGGTAAATAAATATTTTCTTATGTAATACATATTTTAAGCATTTTTCTATAAATACACAAATTCCTGCTTTTCACTTTTTAGCACGTAAAAAGACATAATATTAACATTTTAAAACAAGACGTTCAGTAAAGAACATATAGCCTACTTTCTCCTAAATGAATGGGTAATGTTATAACACTTTGTCCTTTTCAAGGAGTATAATTGAATGTTGGTTGTAGTAGCTTGTTGAAATACAACGTGCTATAGGGATATTAAACATGAATATGAGGTGCCCTTTGCTAGTGCTACCTCTGTAAAAAAAACATTCAATTCGGTTTCACCGTGTTTGAATTGATCCGGGGAATGGATTTGCACACATACATGGCCGCTATTTGCAAACTATTGGGCTGATGACCTTGTAGTCAGTATTAAGATGCTTTCCACAAAAAGGCATGTTGTTGCAAAATCCGGAATTTGGCTGAAAACAAATCTTCATGCTGAGCGTATGTCAGCCTGCAACTGTGTTATTCCTAACTTGTCGCCCCGTCCCACTCGCTGTGGAAGCCGGGGATTTCCTTGTCCATAGCCATATTGCACCACGTGCTAGACCTCCCCCTCCCCCATCTACCTGGAACCAGTGTCACTCACATGCAGTTCATTTCTGGCACTGTGAAGTGTAAGGCAGTTCTACGATGCCTAACGACGATGCCTAAAGTAAAAACAACTACAAGCTATCGTCTGTTGCAGAATTTAAAGATAATTTTACTTCTGATGGGGGCGTTCTGTTCTGCCAACCATGTGGGAAAGCAATCAAGGCTGAACAGCTATCTCAAGTTACACAACACCTCAAGGGCAAGAAACATATTGCCGCAGTTTCGCACCTTCTGAATAAGTATTTCACGATAATCGTCGGTCATTTGTGATGGACAACCTGAAGATGTATCTCGCTGTGTATTGTAATGCTTCAGCAGTCAGTGAGACTTATAATAAACTAGCAGTAGTACCCGGCTTCGCCCGGTGGAATGATGATAATGTTTTAAGGTCTCCTTAGAAATATAATGGACTTAAAATCTAAGTCATTTGCCCCCAAAGACAATGAGGGAGTAATATCTAGGGCATTTGCTCTTATGATGAGGATGATAAGGGAATCTACTACCGGTATTGAATTGACACTTCAACGTATAATGTACACAATGTACTGTAATAAAAATAAATATATGGCGGCTTTGGTGGCGTATTTGGTAGCATGCTGAGCTTCTATGCCCAAGATAGCGGGTTCAAACCCGGCCGAAGACGTCGGATATTTTAAGAGCGTTAAAAATCCGTCATTATGCCTTTCTTCGGAGGGGAAGTAAAGCCGGCAGTCCCATGTCAGTTTTATGGCATGTTAAAGAACCTTCCACTAATTACACCTGTGTGAAGCTAAATTGGATAGGTAAACAACGCTCATAGATGTCTAAATCCGTTGCCAAGAGCCGACTGCAGTGGCGTCCAGTAGCTAAGTTCCGAACATGGCCTAGTAGTCGTTGACGGTGGCGCTTGGCGGCAAAAGTACGAACTATTTGAAGAATTCTAAGTTGCAGTTTGTACTTAAATTAAAAAACAGATAACACGCACTAATACAGTCATCACAATTAACACCGGTTATCAGACAGATTCTACACACACCCAAAGTACACGGGGCTACATGACCGCGTTGTCGCAGCCCCTAAACTTTAGAACCAACCAACCAAAAATAAATATTTTAAAAATCACAGTCGAGAAAGACTTTATGCGGCGGTGATTATTGGTATGATGCGCGTAACATCTAGGTCATTTGCACTTATGATGATAATAATAAGGTAATGAAAAAATGACTACTAAACGAACATGGTGTTATTTTAAAACTGATATAGGTAATTCAGGTGTCTAGCTTCGATGTCTTCCAAAGTCTCAACCTTATTTTCTGGCTTAGGCCTGTACTGGATGCGTCTAGTGAAAGAGCGTACTGCTCGGCAAAGACAAAGAATATAGGTCCAAGCTGCACGAACCTGAGATGATCGCAGATTATGACGAAAAATGATGACACACGTTCAGGGTTCCCAGTCCTATACAGATTGACCGGGAATCACTCACTGTTTCGCAACGGCCCTGTGCTGGCATCAGCATAGAAAACAGGAGATAACACGGCGGGCTTTGGAAAGTACTCTCAAGTCACCTCGCGATGAATCAGCAAGCTATTCTCACAACTGACCCCCCCCCCCCCAGGGTCTCACAACTTGTGGGACGTGGGTTGGCGACCACGGAACCCCAGCTGAGTCTGGCATCGCTTCTACTTCCTGGTGCCGGGCTTATTTCAGTTCTCTTTCCTGTCGGCCTCCCTTGGTCAACTCTTGTTCTCTTCCGACCCAGACTGTATTAGGGTATCCGAGGGCTAGGGATTCTTTCAATATCCCGCCTTAATTGGCTTTGTCTCATCTTTCCTGATACCCTCATTCTTCGAGAGGTCTGCCTTCTTTTCCTTTTCATAATATCTCCTGTCTTTTGCTCAAGGCCCTCAAAGAGGCAGGGTGTGTGTAGACCCACCACTTCTGGTACACCCTCAAGGGCTCATGACTGGTGAGTTAGGAAGCTGGCAACCCCGAGGAATTCCTGAGCTACATGCAGGGAATGGAGTGGTATGTCAGAAATTTCAAGTGGACAGTGTTACGCATCGGGATCCAAAGGGTAAGTATACACACTTTGTTTTCGATCGGTGAACGATGTAGATTTGTACCAAAGGGCCTTAATGCGGGAAATGGAGTAGTCTGTCCGAAATTTCGAGTGGACAGTGTTACTTGTCGAGTTCCAAACGGTAATTATGTAAAATCTGGTTGAGATCGGTGAAACGGTGTATTTTTGTGCCAAGGGCCAAAATGCAGGGAATGGAGTGGCCTGTCCAAATTTTAAAGTGGACAGTGTTACTCATCGGGTTCCAAAGGGTAAGTATACACATTTTGTTTTCGATCGGTGAACGATGTAGATTTGTGCCAAAGGGCCTAAATGCGTGGAATGGAGTGGTCTGTCCGAAATTTCGAGTGGACAGTGTTACTCGTCGAGTTCCAAAGGGTAATTATGTAAAATCTGGTTGAGATCGGTGAAACGGTGTAGTTTTCTGCCAAAGGGCCAAAAAGCAGGGAATAGTGTGGTCTGTCCGAAATTTAAAATTGAACAGTGTTACTTGTCGGGTTCTACGGGTAAGTATATAAAATTGGGGTCAGATCAGTGAAACGGTGTAGATTTGTGCCAAACAGCCTAAATGCAAGGGATGGAGTGGCCTCGCCGCAATTTCAAGCAGACAGTGTTAGTCGCAGTGTTCCAAAGGGTAAATATACAAATTTTGGTTGAGATCGGTGAAACGGTGTGGATTTGGGACAAAGGGCCTAAATGCAGGAAATGGAGTGGTCTGTCCGCAATTTCAAGCAGACAGTGTTACTCGCTGGGTAACAAAGGGTAAGTTTCCGAATATTGGTTCTGATCGGTGAAACGGTGTAGATTTGTGCCAAAGTGCCTAAATGCAGGGAATGGGGTGGTCTGTCCGAAATTTTAAGTGGACAGTGTTACTCGCAGGGTTCCAAAGGGTAAGTATACAAAGTTTGGTTCAGATCGGTGAAACGGTGTAGATTTGTGCCAAAGGGCCTAAATGCAGGGGATGGAGTAGCCTCTCCGCAATTTCAAGCAGACAGTGTTAGTCGCAGTGTTCCAAAGGGTAAATATACAAATTTTGGTTGAGATCGGTGAAACGGTGTAGATTTGGGCCAAAGGGCCTAAATGCAGGGAATGGAGTGGTCTGTCCGCAATTTCAAGCAGACAGTGTTACTCGCAGGGCACCAAAGGGTAAGAATACGAATTTTGGTTCTGATTGGTTAAACGGTGTAGATTTGGACCAAAGGGCCTAAATGCAGGGAATGGGGTGGTCTGTCCGAAATTTTAAGTGGTCAGTGTCACTCGCAGGGTTCCAAAGGGTAAATATACAAATTTTGGTTGAGATCGGTGAAACGGTGTGGATTTGGACCAAAGGGCCTAAATGCAGGGAATGGGGTGGTCTGTCCGAAATTTCAAGTGGACAGTGTTACTCGCAGGGTTCCAAAGGTTAAATATACAACTTTTGGTTCAGATCGGTGAAACGGTGTAGATTTGTGCAAAAGGGCCTAAATGCAGGGCATGGGTTGGTCTGTCCGAAATTTAATGTTGACAGGGTTACCCGCAGGGTTCCAAAGGGTAAGTATACAAATTTTGGTTCAGATCGGTGAAACGGTGTAGATTTGTATACATAACAGACAGACAGACAGACAGACAGACAGACAGACAGACAAACTTTGTGCTTTATATATATAGATTGCATTCGTGAGTACTGCACATTGGTTTTTTTTTCCAACAATGAACTAAATAAGAATTAAATATTTTTACTTCTTTGTCACATATTTCAGGTATTTTAATACATAAAAAATAAATATTTTCCCGATATTTAGCACCTAAAAATCCGAGGCCTAGTGATCACAACTTACTCTGGAACAGAGTTGTCTGTAAGTTACAAGGAAGAGACACAGTTTCGTTGATTGAAGGCTGAAAACCATTGATTTTACATATATAAATGTTGTTTGGGTGGCTCCAATGGCGCAGTAAGAAGCATGCTGAACTTCTATGCCCAAGATATCGGGTTCAAATCCACTCAAAGTCGTCGGATTTTAAGAGCATTAACAAGTAGTTCCGTGAAGAACTATACAGCCTATTTTCATATATCCTACTTATGTTAATTGCCACTATCAACATACACAATTTCAGTTTGATTGCTGTAATAGATTCGTAGATATTGAGAACCGACTAAATATTTCGGATGGTCGCCATGTTGGATTTTATATATGTAGGTCCTAGAGTTTACTGTTACATGCAGATTATTGTGAACGTGTAGTATTCAAACTTCAATCGCACAATTAAGACTCAAGAAAAAACAAGGAGATTTAAAATTTTTTCACAGCTACCATCTTGAGGTTATGGAAACAATTGAAATAAATTAGATGCCAGTGGATTAATATTCGGATAAAGATTTACTGTACCAAGTTTCACTGCACGCGGATGGTTAAATTGCGAGAAACGTCCATGTGAATATTTATAATTCGCGTCACCGCCATGTTGGATTTGTGATCACCAGGTTATTTAAAGTCCTATAGGTGAACTTAAGTTCATAGCCCCTATGAACATTAAAAAATGCAGTTTGATTGCTAAAATAGATTCGTAGATATTCAGTATCGTCTAAATATTTCGGATGGTCGCCATGTTGGATTGTTAAATGTATAGGCCGTAGAGTCATGTACCATTAAAGGAAAATTATTGCGTAGGTTCATTATTCAAACTTTCACTTCGATCGCATGACTACATCACAAGAAATAAAAACTTAATTTTAAAATTCGCACTGCCGCCATCTTGAGGTTATGTAAACAATTGAACTAAATTAGATACCAGTGGATTACAATGTGTATAAATATTTCCTGTACCAGGTTTCAGTGCGCTTGGAACATTAAATCGCGAGAAAGGTCTATTTAAAATGTTCAAATTCGCTTGGCCGCCATGTTCGTTTTGTAGTTAACCGGTTTTTGAAAATCATATATATGGAATTCCAGTTGTGCCCTTTATCTCCGTACAAAATTTTAGGGAGATACCGCTAATAGTTTCAGAGATATAGAATGCCGGTGAAATATTTCGCACATCCGCCATCTTGTGATTATGTAAACAATTGAACGAAGTTAGATGTCGGTGCATTACAATGTATATAAACATATACTGTACCAAGTTTCATTGCGTTTGGTTGGTCAAATCGCGAGAAACGTGTATTTGAAAGTCGCAAATTCGCTTGGCCGCCATGTTGGTTTTGTAGTTACCAGATTTTCAAAAGTCACATAAGTGAACTTATAGTAGTTCCCTCTATCACCATAGAAAATGTCAGGGTAATATCGGTAATAGTTTCGGAGATATTGAATGCTGGTGAAATATTTCGCACAGCCGCCATGTTGGATTGGTGAGTCGTAACAAAATTTGAAGGACACGGTCGAGGTCGCCGGGAATAGTGCTATAAACTTTCCGAGTTTCATTGAAATCGCTCCTGCCGTTTAGATTTTATTAGGGGGACACACACACACGAATCACACACACACACACACGCACACACACACGGACAAAAGGTGATCTCATAAGCCTATTTTTTCAAAATTGAAAATAGGCTAAAAATCCCTCAGTATGCCTTCCTTCGGAGGGGAAGTAAAGCCAGCGGTCCCATGTCATAGATTTATGGCATGTATAAGAACCTTCTATAACTACATTTTTGTGAAGCTGAATTTGTAGGTCAGATTTGATTAACGCTCTATTAATTCCAACGTTCACAGCTATGTGCCGGTTGTGGTGGCATCTAGTAACCTAGTACACCGCTAGGTGTCGTTGACGGTAGCATTTGTTAGCAAAAATAGGAACTACTTGGCATTGATTGTCTGGAGTCCTTCATTGAATTAAAGATAACACACACTATCACAACCATCACAATTAACACCGGTTATCAGACAGATTCAGCAAACACCCAAAGTACACGGGGTTACATGGCCGCGTTGTCGCAGCCCCTAAACGGAGGAACCAACCAACCAAACTGTTGTTTACTTTCATGTTGGATTGCATGATTTTCATTTTATTTCATACCAACATACTCCTATATCATAGCCTGTGTGTTTGAATTTAAGGATTCGTGTTCCCAAATAAATAACGATCTCAAATCGTCTTATTAAAATATCTTTATCTTTTTTTCTTTTTTTTGCGTATGGCTTTTAGTGCCGGGAGTGTCCGAGGACATGTTCGGCTCGCCTGTTTTGTAGCTGCTTCCAGACGGACACCCAATGGGTGAGCTACAAGTACCGTTGGGGAGGAAGGACGAGGAGTGGGAAGGGAGCGGCTGTGGCCTATAGTTAGGGACCAACCCCGTCATTTGCCTGTAAGGAAGACGGGAAACCACAGAAGACCATCTTCAAGGTTGCCGGTGGGGGATTCGAACCTCCTCGCCTCCCGGATGTGAGCGACTGCCTGCAGCCACGCCGTAACGACCACGGCTAACTCACCCGGTTCGTCTTTAGTAATTGCTTATTAATGCAAAGATGAGCGCTGCGCACATTAGCGAGTAATGCCGGGTTAACAGCGTTTTCCAGCCGGACAGTTTGTATAAACAGTTGTTCGCTTTATACGATGGTCGTAGAGTATTCCATAAAAGTGGCAGCACAGGGAGACGTTCGATTTTCTTGACATTACTGCATGAGCTGCAGCGAGGGAGAGGGTTTCATATACACAGTAGATCCAATAACCGGGAGGAATGGTGGCAATTTCCACGTCTACTGTCTTTGTAGCCCATAAAACAACCAGTTATTCTAAACAGCGTTCCCTGTGTTTTACTGGCCCAATAAAGTTTTCATCGCTGAAACATGCACACACAAAGTGGAAACAATCTCTGGCAGGTTTAGACGAGGGCGAGTTGGTATTATTGTGGACCAACGTTATTGCCATGGGCCGCTGGAATAGGACAGGATATTCAAAAACTCACTAAATATCATTGCAGCATGGTTACAAATGAAACTGGGCCCCCATTCAATGCGAGTGTGTGTGTGTGCTTTGGCAATCGCGCTTGTCAAGCGTTACATTTATAAGTAACAAAGGAAAGCTTGCGTCACATGCAAATGAGCCTTTCTGTCAACTAAATCTACGTTAAGATATGAGCAGTATTCCTGCAAAAATAGCTAGTGTGAAGAGGCATACAGGGCTTGTCCTGAAAGTAGTGAGACGGAGTCAATTTAAAAAAAAATATTGACAGTAATGAAACATACGCTCAATATTCTTCAAAGTAGGACCCTTCTGCATCCACACACCGCTGTCAGCGGGATTTCCTACCCTCGTACGCTTTCTAGAAGGCGGCAACCGGAATGCTGTCGAGCTCCCTCGTCACGGTCTGTTGCAACGCTTTCACGGAGCCGTAACGATGTCCTATTAGGGTGGTTTTGAGGTGGGGGGAAGAGGAAAAAGTCTGCTGGGGCAATGTCGGGACTGTAGGGTGGCTGAGGTAGGGTTGCGATGTTGCGTTGGGCCAGGTACGTCAGCACGTGGAAGGCCGTGTGGCGCGGCGCATTATCGTAATGGAGCCGCCAGGATTTAGCGATCGCTGGGCGGACACGGACGATGGGTTTTCTCAGCAGTTTAAGGATCTCCACGTAAAAACCTTACTCTGTGGTCATTGTCCCTAAAATTCTTCACTCTTGCCACATTTTCATACGTTTTGGTGCTCGAAGGTCGTCCTGAACATGCGTCGTCTTCAACTTCCTCTCCCCCCCCTCCCGAAACAGCTTGTGTCAGTCAGAAACACTCAATCTGCCCATGGCGTTATCACCGTAAGCCGTCTTGATCATATCGTGAGACTCTTTCCCGGTTTTTCCGAGCCTAATACAAAATTTGATGACATAGCGCACTGTTTCAACAGCCAAACCATGACGCGCCGTGACGAGTGCACTTGCACAGGTTATGGAGACGAGCTATTATCACTCCTCTACAGCCGAAAACCAACCGTGTGGCTGGCTCCCAGCCTTCCTTACACCCCCTCCACCAACCCCAGGTGGAGATGCCGCGGGCAGTCTGTCCGTCTGCGCGAGAAGAATCCAGACCGACTACTTTCAGGACAGACTCTGTAGTTTCAGAGTTGTCCAGGGAATGTCACATGTTTTTTCTGTCTGCACTGAGATTCGTGTTAGATTCCTGGTTCTGACAAGAAAAGAAAGAAAAAAATGGTCTAAGGGTTGAAAATGACGACAGTAAGTCCTCTGAGATAGAGGGGTGTCTAATCGCCAACTGAGCCATCCTAGAACTGGATTTCCGTGGTTTCTCCACTTATGCTCAAGGCAAATTTCTGGATAATCCCACGGCCACCTCCTTTACTTCAATTAACGATACACACATTAGTACGGCAACCACAATGACATATGCTGTCAGATATATTGCACACACGCCCAAGTACACGTGGCATTATAATCACGATGACGTAAAGCCCCTAAATGACCAAACAAGAAGAAGAATAACAACAACAGTAAATCATTTCAGTGAAACCAATCAAAATCAAAACATTAGAATGTGTTTATGGTTTTCATTTCTTTTTAGCGGCCTGTAACATCACACTCAGGATGGACACTGTCAGCGACGGGATTCGAACCTCGGATACAATTAAAACCAAAATTTTCAAATATCAAAATTTTCAAATTTTCAAATTACAGAATTCCATTATTACAAAATTACAGAATTCCGTGATGACATAATTTAATAATTACTTAATTGCAGAATTATACAATAATTAGAGGATTACATTTATAAAATTCTAAACCTATAAAAAACAAATTTTAAAGAAAAATGTACAAATAAATAACATTTGTTTATCAAACATGAACCTGACATGTAAATGAATGACCGATTGAATACATTAATTAAGTACCAATAAATAAATACACAATGAATGTCAGCCTAATCAACACTACAGTAACATTAAAACTCAAGCGAAGGGACATGTTTTGACTGTAAAAAGGTAATACTCATCACTGAAAACTAAATAACTGGTCGAATATCAAATGCTAGCATCCTAATTATAATAGATATACCAACGTTCATGAATCTATAGTCACATGAAACTCCGTAGGCATATTCACTATGGCTTCCTGTCTTCAAATCATATCGGAAACCCATTGAGCTGAAATTCCTAGTGTTTTATACATTGTGAACAAATGTATAAATACGTAGGACTATGTATGTAAGTATGTATTAATGCGTGCGTACGTGCGTCAACCGACCCCTTATAACGTCTGAACGACTGCTTCGATTTAGAGCGCGGTTAATATTAAGAAAGTGCAACTTAATGTCTTCAGGCGTTTGTTATTTTCAATTAAGTTACATCATTGTTACTAACTGAAACCAATTTATCAATAATATTGATAGTTAATTCCAAGGTTCCTTAAGTATTTAGTACAAATATGCAAAAATAATTACATAAATACAACACATGCAAGCCATAGTAACGTAGGTTAATAGACAAATTTCACGTATCACAAGCCACGGATTGCAAAACAAAAACCTTTGACTTTCTTTACAGAAAGGTACATAAATAACTTTTGAGACTTAGGGTAATATTGAAATCACTTGGCTACCTCGTCATTTAGTAGCTAGCTTTCTTGATAGTCGCCCCGGAGTTCCGGGTTCGATTCTGCTAAGAAATCTATCTCTGGACTGTGGGGATGGAACGTGATACATTCAGCCTCGTGAGGCCAAACAGAGGAGATGTGGGTGCAAATTACAACTCATGCATCCAGGAATTAATTTCCCGTGGTTTCCTCACTTATACTATAGGCAAATGCCAGGATGGTGCCTTATTTAAGGCCAAGGTCGTCTTATTCCAATCCTCGCCTGAGTTACAAATGCCCAATACTACAAACTCCAAGATTCAAGCAGACATAATCTTGTCATCTTAGCTAATTCGCCAGAGGATTTAAATACAGTTCTACATGGCAGGCCAATGGACCCCATCTTGAGGAAGGAATTCACGATAAAAACCAATACATGTAAAACAACAATAATGGTATGCAGCCGAAAGAAATCAGGAACCCCAATTGACATCAACTTGTCAGGTGAATATCTACGGAAAGTAGGAGACTTTTGCTACTTTGGAAGCAAAATAATCAATAATGGACAAAGCAAAGAGGATATGAACAGTAGGTTGGCCCAGGCAATGAATACATTTCCACAGAAAGGAAATCGAATATATAGATTTAGGTATTTGACCGTGTGCCAAGACCGTTAATATGGCTAGCATGAAGGTCGCAAAACGTTCCTGATCTATATATAAAACTCATAATGGATATGTATAACAATATAAAGACATGTGTCAGAAGCCCAGCTGGTTTGTCCGAAAGCTTTGATATCATAGTGGGGGTTCATCAGGGAAGTGCTCTAAGTCCACTGTTATTCAATATTACCATAAACTACCTAACAAAACAAATTCAGAAACCCTTACCGTGGAATCTTTTGTACGCGGACGATGTGGCACTAATATCTGACAGTATTTATGGCCTACAGGGGAGTTTAGACCAATGGAGGAGAGCTCTCGAGTCTAATGGACTACCCATTAGTAGAACCAAGACTGAATATATGGTATGTGACTTCCACCACAATAAACACAGTATGACAAATATTGAACTTAAACTATGAGTAGATGGTGAAACCCTACCAAGGGTAACAACATTCAAATATCTAGGTTCTGTCATTGCTGAAGATGGCACGATAACCGCCGATATAATCCATAGGGCCACGTCTGGGTGGAACAAATGGTGCGAACTAAGAGGAGTTTTATGTGATCCGAAAATACCCATGAGAACGAAGGGGAAAGTTTATAAAACTGCCGTAAGACTAATCCTACTCTATGGTAGTGAAACATGGGCTACTACAAAGGCACATGAGCAAAAGCTACATACCACTGAAATGCGTATGTTACGTTGGGCAGGTGGAGTTACTCTCAAATATAAAATCCGTAATGAACATGTGCGGGGCAGTTTCAAAGTAGCGCCTATAACAGAGAAACTTTTAGAAACCAGGCTAAGGAGGTATGGACACGTTATGCGAAGACCGGAGAATCATGTAGTGAAGAAGTGCCTTTCCATGACTACGCAAAAGAGAGGGAGTGGCAGACCTCAAACAACATGGATGACGAATGTCCAGAGGGACATGAGAATATTGGGCCTATCTCCTGATGATGCTTTACAAAGAAATGAGTGGCGCCTCAGGATTAAGTAAGCCGACCCCGCGTAACGGGAAAATGCGGGGAGGAAGAGGAAGGTATTAGAAAGTCATTTTTGTAAGCCTTTGTCTGGAGCGTGGTGCTCTATGAAAGTGAAACTTGAACTATTGGCGCAGCAGAAAAGAGGAGAATAGAATCATTTGAAAGGTGGGGTTACAGGAGAATGAGATGGGATGAGATGGGATGAGATGGGCTGGGCTGAGATGGGATGAGATCGGATGAGATGGGATGAGATGGGATAAGATGAGATGGGATGGGATGGGATGAGATCGGATGAGATGGGATGAGATGGGATGAGATCGGATGAGATGGGATGAGATGGGATGGGATGAGATGGGATGGGATGGGATGAGATGGGATGGGATGGGATGAGATCGGATGAGATGGGATGAGATGGGATGAGATGGGATGAGATGGGATGAGATGGGATGAGATGAGATGGGATGGGATGAGATCGGATGAGATGGGATGAGATGGGATGAGATGAGATGTGATGGGATGGGATGAGATCGGATGGGATGAGATGAGATCGGATGTGATGGGATGAGATGAGATGAGATGGGATGACATGAGATGAGATGGGATGGAATGAGATGGGATGGGATGGGATGAAATTGTAAGAGATGAGATGAGACGAGATCGGTTGGTAGGGTACATACTAAGTCACCCAGGAATAGCGAAAGTAGTTACGGAAGGAAGGGTCAAGGATAAGAACTATAGGGGTAGACCAAGGTTAGCACACGTTAAACAGATTGCTTCGGATGCAGAATGTGGGAACTATGTAAATATGAAACGATTACCTCAGAACAGGCAGGCAGGAAGAGCTGCATCAAACCAGTCAAAATAGCCTACTAAAGACTCAAGCAAAATACACCAAACACAGATTATTAGACAAATTCTACAAACACCCAAGTACAAGGGGTTAAATCACCATGAAGTCCAAAGCTCTAAAATAAAACAACAACGAGGAAATTACCTTGGTATCAATCGGATAATTCCTGGTTCAAGTTCCGATCAAATCTCCCCAACTCAATGAATTTGTATAGCATCACTCATGAGAAATTGCTACAATTATCCTTTACCAATAGTGATTATGCATTCATTGTGATTGCCATTATACTATGATTAATTATTCAGCGAGTCATAGTTGTGGCCTTATCTGGTCAGTGGTTATCTAGTGGAGTTGGATATCGAGCTCTGACACGGAACATCAGATAGACGGGCTCCTGATGCTATCGGTCACCGTATCTGTTGTTATATTACACCAGCCCGATGGTTTGGAAAGATAGGATCATAAATGAAGCACCATCAGCGCGTCACAATACTGACAGTAAATACCATTTTGGCTAAGATGACTTTCACTGTCAGATTTTCTTTAACGCATTAAGTTCAGGATATAATAATACGATACTGAAGTAAACCAGAAGTCGGCTTCGGTGGCGTAGTCGGAAGCATGCTGAACTGCTTTGCCCAAGATCGCGGGTTCAAACCCATCTGAAGTCGTCTAAATTTTAAGTACGTTAAAATCCATTAGTAGGCCTTCCTTCGGAGGTGAAGTACAGCTGGTGGGCCTATTTCGTAAATTTATGGCATGAAAAATTGCTAATAATGTCAAAGTTCTCTTCTTCACTGACTTGTGGGTGTGAGGAATATGCTTGTGTAGTTTTCTATGTATTCCATTGACGTGGTAAATAATGAATAATCCTGAAAAGAGCATATATTTAAGGGGGGACCTACACCTATAAGGATCAACATTTGTCATTTTTCAATTAGTTTTTTCTATGTTTATTGATCCTTCCTCTTCAAATCACTGCACCAATTTCTATGATATGTATAATACTTTTGAAGTTATGACCAAAAACGTTCGGGGTAGTTTTATATGTTTTCCTACACATTGGTAAATTTGTTGCTTGTTTTCCGTAACTATGGGTTTTCAAATCCCTTTCCTTAGTAACTGCCAGAGTTTTCACGGTAATGAAGTGAAATTTAGTATACATGTGTATTTTATAGGGAAGAACAATGTGACCTAGAACTGTTGCATTACATGTCATAGTTTTTAGCCTATTTTCAATTTTGAAACAAGTAGTTCCGTGAAGAACTATACAGCCTATTTTCATATATCCTACTTATGTTAACTGCCACAATCAACATACAAAATTTCAGTTTAATTGCTGTAACAGATTCGCAGATATTGAGAACCGTCTAAATATTTCAGATGGTCGCCAGGTTGGATTTTTATTTTTGCACTATTACATTAAGATTATTGTGTACGTGTGGTATTCAAACTTCAATCGCATGATTAGACAACAAGAAGTAAAAACGAGATTTTAAAATTACGCACAGCAGCCATCTTGTGATAATGTAAACCATTGAAATAAATTAGATGCCAGTGGATCAACATTTGTATAAGCATTTAACGTGCAACGTTTCACGGCACTCGGATAGTTAATTCGCGAGAAACGTCCATTTAAATATTTATACTTCGCGTCGCCGCCATGTTGGATTTGTGCTCACCAGGTTCCTGAAAGTCCTATAGGTGAACATATGTTCATAGTCTCTATGAACATAAAAAATTCAGTTTGGTTGCTGTAAAAGATTCATAGATATTGAGAACCGTCTAAATAATTCGGGAGCTCACCATTTAGGGGTGTTATTTGTATAGGCCATAGAGTTATGTACCATTCAAGGACAATTATTGCCTAGGTTGATTATTCAAACTTTCACTTCGATCGCCTGATTACGACACAAGAAATTAAAACATAATTTTAAAATTTCGCACAGCCGCCATCTTGAGGTTATGTAAGCAATTGAATTAAATTAGATGGCAGTGCATTACAATCTGCAAAATCAATTACTGTACCACATTTCACTCCGCTCAGAGAGTTAAATCACGAGAAAAGTCTATTAAAATATTTTAAATTCGCTTGGTCGCCATGTTCGTTTCGTACTTTACAGGTTTATGAAATATACAAAGGTATACCTGTATCAGTACCCTTTATCACCGTACAAAATTGCAGGGTGATATGTGTAATAGTTTCGGAGATATAGAATGTCAGTGAAATATTTCGCACAGCCGCCATTTTGAGGTTATGTAAACAATTGAACTAAATTAGACTCCAGTGCATTACAATGTGTATAAACATTTGCTGTACCAAGTTTCATTACATTTAGATGGTTAAATCGCGAGAAAAGTCTATTTAAATGTCTCAATTTCGCTTGGCCGCCATGTTGGTTTTGTAGTCACCAGGTTTTTGAAAGTCTCATAGGTGAACTTCTAGTAGTGCCCTTTATCACCGTACACAATTTCAGGGCGATATCGGTAATAGTTTCGGAGATATTGAATGCTAGTGAAATATTTCGCACAGCCGCCATGTTGGATTGGAGAGACGTAACAAAATTTGAAGGGCACGGTCGAGGTCGCCGGGAATAGTGCTATGAACTTTCCGAGTTTCATTGAAATCGCTCCAGCCGTTTCGATTTTATTAGGGGGACACCCACACACGAATCACACACACACGCGCACACACACACACACACACATGCACACACACACGGACAAAAGGTGATCTCATAAGCCTATTTTTTCAAAATTGAAAATAGGCTAAAAATAGGCTTATGAGATCACCTTTTGTCCGCGTGTGTGTGTGATTCGTGTGTGTGTCCCCCCCTAATAAAATCTAAACAGCTGGAGAGATTTCAATGAAACTCGGTAAGTTCATAGCTCTACTCCGGGCGACCACGACCGTGCCCTTCAAATTTTGTTACGTCTCACCAATCCAACATGGCGGCTGTGCGAAATATTTCACCAGCATTCAATATCTCCGAAACTATTCCCGATATCACCCTGGAATTTTGTATGGTGATAAAGGGAACTACTAAAAATTCACTTATGTGATCTTTGAAAACCTGGTAACTACAAAACCAACATGGCGGCCAAGCGAATTTGCGACTTTTAAATGGACAATTCTCGCGATTTAACCAACCATACGCAATGAAACTTGGCACAGTATATGTTTATATACATCAAAATGCACCGACATCTAACTTCGTTCAATTGTTTACATAACCTCAAAATGGCGGCTGTGCGAAATATTTCACAGGCATTCAATATCTCCGAAACTATTTATGATATCAACCTAAAATGTTGTACAGTGATAAAGAGCTCTGCTACAAGTTTATCTATATAATTTTCAAAAACCTGTAGACTACGAAACGAACATGGCGGCCAAGCGAATGTGACACATTCTAATACATTTTCCTCGTGATTTTATCATATGAGCGCATTGAAATGTGGTACAGTAAATGATTATACATATTGTCATTCACTCATTGTCATTGTCATATTGTCATTTAGTTCAATTGTTTACATAAACAGAAGATGGCGGCTGTGCGAAATTTTAAAATTAAGTTTTTATTCTTGTGTCGTAATCATGCGATCGAAGTGAAAGTTTGAATA
Source organism: Meconema thalassinum (assembly GCA_946902985.2). Taxonomy (NCBI): domain Eukaryota; kingdom Metazoa; phylum Arthropoda; class Insecta; order Orthoptera; family Tettigoniidae; genus Meconema; species Meconema thalassinum. The sequence continues at coordinate 249,812,310 of OX336392.1, read as the reverse complement.
ATGAAGCTACGCAATATTTTTCCTTTAATGGTACATAACTCTATGGTCTATACATATAAGAATCCAAAATGGCGAGCATACGAAATATTTTGACGGTTCTCAATATCTAAGAATCTTTTCCAGCAATCAAACTGTTTTTTTAAATGTTCATAGAGGCTATGAACATAAGTTCACCTATATGACTTTCAGTAACCTGGTGAGCACAAATCCAACATGGCGGCGACGCGAAGTATAAATATTTAAAGGGACGTTTCTCGCGATTTAACCATCTAAGTGCAGTGAAACTTTGCAAGTTAATGCTTATACAAATGTTAATCCACGGGTATCTAAATTATTTCAATTGTTTTCTTAACCACAAGATGGCAGCTGTGCGAAATTTTAAAATCTCCTTGTTACATCTTGTGTCCTAATCATGCGATTGAAGTCTGAAAACCACTCGTACACAATAGTCTTCATGTAATAGTACATAAATAAAAATCCAACCTGGCAACCATCTGCAAAATTTAGTCGGTTCTCAATATCTGCGAATCTAACATAGTAATCAAACTGAAATTTTGTATGTCGATAGAGGCAATTAATATGAGTAGGATATATGAAAATAGGCTGTATAGTTCTTCACGGAACTACTTGTTTTAAAATTTTAATATTAAGTGGAAAATTTTACAACAAAGTTAGACTTTAATATATGCCTTAAAAATATTGTTTCTTTATAGATTCCAATGATTCTAGGTAACTCTCTCACTACTGCATTAGTAAATATAATGAAAAAAGAATTTTTGAAAAACAATGATATTTGTGTAGAATATTAAGGAAACGGTGGAACAGTGCACAATATGCAGTCGCCATTTTAAATGACTAATTTCCTGAAATGCATTCGCCATATGACTTGTAAATTCACGAACATATTGGCAAAGCATAGTGTGATTGGCAGAACAAATTACAATTCTTTAGTACTTTCTGTTGCTGAGGAATAAAAAAGTGAAATATACATGATTTTTGGATCCTTTAAGATAATGAATTTGCTAATAATTTCTAAGATTTCTTCACTGACTCGTGGGTGTGAGGAACATGCATGTGTAGTTTTCTATGTATTCCATTGATGAGGTAAATAATGAATTATCCTGAATAGTGCATATGTTTAAGGGAAACCAGCTTTGGGGTAAAATGGTCGGATTTCATTTCAGTGGAACTAAAGATAATTTCATAATTTATTGGCAGTATGTTCAGATACAAAATTGACTGTATAGTAACAATCTTCTTTTTCAATAATCTAGCAGTTGAATTGTTTTATGTTGAAAGAATCAAAGCGTTAGTACAATACAATTAACTTTGTTTCAAAACTTGAAAATCAATTTAAATTCTATAACAAATGTAATTGATTGTGTATTGTATCATGTGTGTACTCGCTGCTTTGACAAGATAACCACATTACAATAGGCTACTAGTTTAAATGGGAACGTTTGAATTAGGATCATAAATTACAAAATACATCATCATACCTAAAGTAAGTCAATGGATCACAGGTTAACATACTTGAACTTCATTAATAATATCACAAAAATTATAGAAGTGATTCAGACTAACTGAGCAATACTATCTGTAAATAGGATTGACACGTTACACAAGATTTTACAAACTTTTGTACTCTAATGATTGTATATATTTGTGCAGAAGTGTAATATATAAACATCGTACTTTATCTAAACCCAAGTGAGCAAGATCTGATGATGCTTGAGTGTTGACCAAACATGTCATCTAATTAAATTTCCCCCACCTCTCGTTTTTGTACATAAAAGCGTGTTATTTTGTGAAAATTATTTTCTGTTATATTTATTTCAGGTTAGGTCATGTAAATACTTGTTTTGCCACCTAATAATATAATATAATGCCACTGAATAGCTTTCCATAATAGATGCTTTTGACACTCAATAGATGCATCCCATTGAAATGTTGATAGTTTTGCTCATTTTGAACAACATCACTTGAAAATAATCCAGATATCAAATGAACCTTATAATATCATTCATTGTTCTGAAGGATATGTAGTAAGATGACATAGCCTCGCCGGAATATAGCAATGCTTTGTGGTAGGTCAGTCATCATATTATGCTTCCTCCTCTACAGCTGTGATTATATTCAGAGCCCTAAGGCACGCATCACACTATGGTATGTTGTTGTTTACATCCGTACACGCCAGGAAACCTAAGCCAGACACTTGCTGATTATCCCATTTTTAAACCACTGGAAAGTGAATCACGTTGTAACGTCCATACAGAAAATAGACCCTTCAACAAGCCTACGTCAGACGTATTGAACCCGCTAAGCACTGGTTCATGTGATATTTTTCATTGCAATGCATTTTGATGCATCACCTTAGAAAGTACCCACTGACCAGCCATGTTGTCGTTACAACCTAACATTCTTTGGAGTTATAAATGGTTGATCTTTTGACAATGCAGAAAACCATTTTTATACCATCTGAGGCTTAATTATGACACTTCTATTTTCTACGAAGCTCAGATATTCTCATGTTGTAATTCTGTTTCATTGAAACATTCTTCAGAATGTCATTTCTACATTTGGTAAGGTATTAACATCGCAGATACGCGAACCGGAACCTACCAGTCGCTGCACGACTAGTGTATTCGCATGTTCTCGCAGCGCAGGACAGAGCTCCTGGCACATGTGTTTGGTTTTCCATCCAGATTGGATGTGTTTGTGAAGTCCATCTTAAAGACGAGGAAATAGTCCGCCTGGAAGGCGAGGAAAGTAATCGTTGTGCATCGCACAATATTCTGCAACGAACTGTACATCATTCGAGTGAATATTACAGCCAGAAAAGGCTTGTGCCACGATAATTGTGAATTTTTGAAAAGTGATTATAAAAACGTTCAACGTGGAACACCATATTTTCAACCACGTGTTGTGGAAATTTCAACATCAAGTGACGAGAAAATATGAGCCTTTGAAAGCCCAAGTGGTGTAACTCCTCTGGGAATAACAGGCAAGTCTAACCTTCGTGGCTGACAAACGCAATGCTCACTTCCAATGCTTCACACACACTGGCCCTGAGCTATGCCTGCTTGCCATAATTTCCTGTAATTCCGAGATGAGTTACACCACTTGGGCTGTCAACGGCTCATATGTCAATTACTGTGAATTTATAATTAATCCAGTGAATTATTCTAACACTCACTACTATTAAAAGCAGTGAAGTTGTTACCATATTAAAGTTAGCTTCAGTGAAACTGAGTTACGCCCATTTTCCGTATTTTCAAGTGGTTACATGTCACTTCCTGATAACCACGTGTACGACGATCTTTATTACTCACCACCTGTGGAGATGAACTGCTAAACTTCATGATGTGAAGGAGAGGACCGGAGAGCTACAGCCGATGACAGGAGAACCATGACTTTAGCATCCGCTAAGCCAAGGAACATGACGACTTTGGAGAGGAGTCTGGTCATATCATCACGATAACGACGAGGCCGAATGAAGGCCATGGAAATGGATAGAGCCCATGTGGAGGCACAGATTGGACAACCCTTGTCCGGAGACCAAAGCCTTATTGTATCCCTCAGGTCGTTGGAACGACTGAGATGTAGACATCCTTTCTTGTGAGTCCGAATAATCTATTCCTTGGGAGGTTCATTTGTGGTGTAGCTTAGTGTAGTTTATTGTAGTTTATTGTAGAACAGGCCGAACTCCTTGACAAGCCATAGGTAGGTTTTGTACTGTTAGAATTAATCCTTGTAGTTCACTTTCAATGATTTGTTAGTCACCCGGTGTGATTGAATCTTTTTCGATCACGGTGCATTCTGATGGACATCGCTAAGATGTTAGTTCTACCCCTGCTAAGCGTGACTGTAGTCTTTGTTACTACGTTTTGTCCAACCCTAGGTGTGTGATTTCGTGTATAGTTATTTGGGATGACGATCAGACGTCATGGCCAGTGTTATTTTCATAACACCCCCTCTCTTGTAAATTTTGTCACGCCACTGATTTAGTTAGAACAGTTCGTATCAGTAGGTAGTCGACTGAAACTACCCGTTTTGTAATTCAATGTCATTTTCATTTTGATGTGCTATGAAGCCATCCAGTTTAAATTGTGAACACATTCAGGGTGTTACATTTTGTATGTAATCTAGCATCAAACCCTGTAATGAATGCCGTATCATTGGCAAACTTAGCAATTGTACGATTTGCGCCTTTACGATGTATATTTTGTGTCAGGTGTTTCGACACAGTTATTATTTTGGTTATAGTTAGACAAAGCAGTTATGGAGTTACATATCTGCAGATTTCAAAGAAGTTCAGAACAAGTGGTATATCTGTATTTTTCTTTTATTTGACTTTTATGAACATGCCACGTCTTTTTGTATAATTTTGAGGCGTGATTTTAAGCTTGATGCTTATGCAACTTTATATTATACTAGCGGGTAACCGCGGCTTCGCCCGCGATCAAGACAATGGGGACGATGCATTATTGCTGATAATTGGTCTATTCTATTACAGCAATCGCGGCTATAGGTGGGTCCATTCTAATTCAGAATATTCTGATACATACCGTATATTGATATGAGCAGCAAAGTGGAAATTTTATAGAGTTGTGAAAGTCTGCAGGGTTCGATGTTACATTATATTAACACATTTTAAAATTACGTTTTTGGTTTTGCCATCTTCTGCTGAGACATAACGATTTTGTTGTCCGGATGCTCGCGAGCACGCCACATACAGTTTCCCTTGAAAAAAAATGGTTTCGTCTAAATGTACACGTCCTACTGTTAAGTGTGTGTCATTGCGCTTTGTTAAAGAAATTGCGAATATTGTTTGAAGAGGGAACTGCACTCTTGCACACTGGAATGGCAAATCTATCGGAATATGGGGAATTAAAAGTATCCTTACTTAAGCTATTCTGGATGTAATTTGGCCATACTTATTGATGATTTGAACGTCAACATATCGCTATTAATAGACCTATAGATAAATATCTCTCACCTTGGCCGCTGATGTACATTATTCAGTCTCTTCCAGTGTTACATCTCAGGGATGGAAATTCTCCAACCACCCTTTTGCCTCACATGCCTCTCTAAGTAATTAAAATTCCTGATTGTTGTTGTTGTTTGAGTCTTCAGTTTTTTACCTGGTTTGCTGCAGCCCTCCATGTCTCCCTCTCCTGAGCTAATCGTTTCATCACTACATAGCTACCACACCCTACATCCGACGTAATCTGTTTAACCCTGGTTTACCCCTAGATTTCTAGTCCGCGACCCTCCCATCCATATGCAAGCTTGCTATTTCTGGGTGTCTTAATATGTGTCCTACCCTCCTATCTCTTCTCTTCATTAGCAGACGCCAGAAACATATCTCCTCTCCCACTCGTCTTAATACCTCTTCATTTGTTACCCTATCTATCCATTTGATCATCATTCTCCTGTATCACCACATTTCAAAAGCTTCAATTCTCCTCTTGTCTGCTGCACCATTAGTCCATTAGCCCAACTCAGCAACTTTTCTAGGTTTAAGCCGTGCCTTGTGCGGGGATTCAATGGCTGTGAAAGACAAAATACCAACTTAATTGAAATAAGTTTGCCCAATTCCTCAGTAAGAGTAATTAAGAAAAAATAATAATTAACGGGACAACCGGTAGAATACGACACATTCGACTGTGAATATGGGTTGCTGATCATGGTAGAAAACGAAAATGAGCAGATCAAAATTGGCAAACAAAAATATTCAGTTAACAAAAATCAAATTTATAAAGAAAATGAAAGCATACCGTGCAAAACAGAAAGCATGTTAACATTGTAAATTAGAGTAAAGATCTGAAAGATCGCTTACAATCACCAGCCCAAAGAGTATAAAATGAGACTCAAAATCAAATCCAACCCCAAAAGCCACCTCTATAAATACAATGTATCTCATTTTGCGCGTTTCAATGCGAAGAGCAATGTTCGTGGATAGAAGTGGGAACCGAACCCCGCGTTGTAATGCCCTAAAACGAACGGTTTTCGAGATTTGGGACCAGATAACAAGGCCAGTTTTCTGATAGACTTTCTGCGAGAAAGCTGCCTGCCTTCAGTGTTGTTTCATTTTAATCTGTCCGTGTGGATGTGTGTGAGTAGCGAGCCTAGCTCAAGTCATGGACAGGTGGTAACAGTTCCCAGCATGCAATGTACTAGAGCACCACTCATTCAGTGAGACATACTTTTTCAGACTTTGTGACAATGCTTATAGCATTACTAACCATCTGTTGTTGTATCTCATACTGTATGTAGGTCAATGTCCAGGCCACCATTTTGTAATAATCAGATGTTTTGTTACTTTGATCTGACTGGCAAGAGCCATGTGTTTACATCGCTATTGGAGCGACTATTTTTCTTCTCCATTTGAGAATGATTACACGTTATGTTCAGGTTTATTTGCTGAGATCGAGAGGCTAGATGAGGCACCTGTGTAGAGGCTATATTTATGTGTGCCCAGACTTCGATTCTGTTGACTGTGTTATTGTAGGGAGGTAACTGATGTTCATTCCAGACTGACCCAGAGGTAAATTAAGTGAGCCGAGAGCCACTAATAACCTGTGTTATTGTTTTGTCCGAGCAGGAGAGCTCGTTGATGGAATTTTATAGCAGAGATTGATCTCGCACGAGACTGCTACTTCTGATCCCAAGGTATTCAGGATTGTCAGCCTATTCGCCATAAACCAACGATAATCTAAACCGACATTCTAATAATCAAACACGTCATTATTATAAACTGATGAAAACTAATTGTTTATAGCATTTAACCTTGATTTTCTTGCATTTTGGACCTGCTGGCTGACACTTGCTTTGTGCACACTTCTTTTGTGGAAGTAATCTAGGACAGATGACACTAATTTTTATCGACGGAATGCTTGCTCAACCTTTAGTCAGTTGCTGGTGGAGCGTGAGCCTCATGCGATGTTAGACGTAGTTTTAGGTAGATTTAATTAGAAATCTAACTATTGCAATGGGTCCCATGTTTCGACTTCCGGAAAATTTCGTCATATCTTCGCGTTTCACATCCCCCAGACCCCAAAACCACCGTCAGTTCAAAAGTTTATATATAATTTATGTATGTATATATATGTATATATGTATATATGTAGCCTATATCAGTTTCTTGTGGACACGATAACTGCCGTAATTTTTCCCCAATCATTTTGATTTTTTACACAATAAGTATCCCATTAAATGCTCGGTCGAGGTCGTTAATGGGTAAAATTGGTCAAAGGGGGTGAAAATGGGGGGCTTCTTTCGAAAAAGTGAAATATCGCTATAACTCTCTTAATACATGAAATATCGAATTCATTCAAATGAACCCATGTACCATTGGCTCAAAAGGGGTCGAATCCATGTATTTTGTGGAAGGAATGAAAGAAACATACAATCGTAAATGAAACAGAGAAATTTCAAGCAAGGATTCTAGCATAACGTTGCGCAAGCAGCTGGACCCAGGTGTTCAGGAAATGAGATCATGCCTCTTGACTCATTGAGAGGGAGTCGGTCATGATTATTAATAGAACGAGTGGAAAGTTTTGACTGTGAGACAGAGAAGCGTGACTCGGAAATCAAGCTTAGCCTGCATTAAAACGGCAACAGCGCCGCAGTGCCAGAAGAAGAATAATTAAATTTAACCCATTTGCGAGAATAAAAATAAGTAAATAAATACAGTACTGTGAATCATTTCGGATTAGAGATTTTTGTGTAAAGAAAAACCTTTTAATAATTGCACAGGAAAGAAATGCAAACGCAGCATACGTCATCGGGGATTCACTGATACCCAAGGAGTGGGGAAATTAAAAATGAACAGCACCACCCACGCAGCTGAAGACTAAAAATTAATTAATATCTCAGAAATGCACGATCGATTCTTATGCGCAGTGAGATCATTTGACGTTTGGAAGACGAGCTTTCTGGAGATATAATTTTTATAATTGTACGACAATTATTTCAAAAGTTGGTCACGAAAAGGACTAGGATTTTATCTTTTTTTGACTAAAGAGTATAAAAGTCCTGGCCAAGCCAGACCAATCATGCAGTTTTACAACGAGCACTCCGTGAGCGGAGGTGCTGTATCAAAGTCTTCAGACGTATGAACCTCAGGGGAGGTCATACTGTGCAACAAGTATAAGCACCGAATGCAGTTATCAAACGGCCTGAGGGCGCGTCACTGTGCTACATCACACGTCGAATGCAGTATTTCGACAGTCCGTGAGGGGGCGTCATGCTGTAACACATCGAAGGCAGTCTACCATTATTCCTTGTGGGGAAAATGCTGTATCACATCGCATAGACAATATCCGATAGCCAAGGGCGTCGCGGTATCAATAACTTACGTGCATCCGGAAGGAGTTGCAAAGAAGTAATATTATAGTATCGCCGTGTTGAAAAAAAATTAGGAAAATCCTAGTTACAGGATTTAGGTCCGACAGTAGAAAGTTTACAGTGAAAAGTTCATAAAATACAGTCAAAGCAGGCTGCGAACTTAGAACTCAGGGCGATAGGTCTTTAAGTAAACGACCAAAAGTATCATAACGTACGGAAGTACCGTAACAGCGAGATAAACAGTTTATTAAATTTAAAGAGCCCGAGCTGGGACAGACAGAATAAGGTTCGCAAAGTATTCTAGAAGATTAGAAGTTCGAGAACCGAATAAGCGAAGAAGAAAAGGAAACTATAGACATTGTTTCAAGAAAGCAGACGAACTATTCAAAAGCACTAAGACTCGAGAAGTATTAGTTGCTAAAATCCATAGGTCACCGATAGATTATCGAGGGGACCGTGAACAGAACAGACTTTCGCTAAGATCAATCAATAGGATCTAAAAGGGAGCCGTTCGAGGCAGAGAAATAGCAGATCGTCAGGAACGGGATTCGAAGGAGAATTATTCCAGGGAGGAAGTAGATGATTCGAGACTTTCATATTCTGCAGGATAGGAAGCCGAAATTACTAAATTTCACCCTTGGAGACGGGGGGTCAAGAGGTCACGTGTGATAGGCTTAATAGCGGCCTAGTGATCAGAATTTGTGAAGTGTAAATATATCAAGATTTTGTGTTAAAAGTAATATATTTTAGTGTTTCATTGTGTATTCTAAACGGATACACCAGTGTATTTAAAATGTTATTAGTGTTAAATGTATACGTGTTAAATATGTGTCAAGATATGTCTGTTCGTGCAATGAATTTGTACAAGATGGAGTAATTTTAAAAAGTGGGCAAAATGACGCATCGCACGAGAAGGAAGGTCAAGGAACGACCTAAAACATGTGAGTAAAGAATTTCATTATGTTTTGGTGTCGGGGAAGTGTTTGTGTAAAAATCCACCGGAGTTTTGATTAAAGGGATGTTTCTAAATAAATAATAACAGAATAAGAACGCGATCTGAACAAATAAAATTTGAGAAATAATAAATAATTATGTGAAAGAATAAATCCTGTAGAGGAAATGTATGGAATAAAATGTCAGTGTATTTGACGAATGTTATAAAAGCAAGCGTACTAATAATAATAATAATGTAAAGGAAATATAAATAAAGATCAAATTGAATGACATGAAAATGAGAGCGTTGGAGCCTTAATAAAAGTAGAAGACATGATGTTATTGCATGTTCTTAAAATAGAGCGATTATTGTCAAAGGAAAAGATTAATATAAAAATTGAGATATGTATCAATTGTTAATATGGAATTTATCAGTTCTTTGTGATACGTGCAAGGGCACGTCTCTACCATTTCAAACATGTATTTAATCAGGGACGCTGTTCTTGAAGTTTGAAACGACCGCCTGGTGACTTGGTTCCCATTCTGAACACGAGATGGTAGCGCCTGTCGGTCTTGGAGAGATTGCAAGTAGTTCCTGTTTCTCCCCAATAGGTGGTGTGGGCTTCGCCTTATAAACTCTATATACGCATGACATAATTGAAAGACAATTATGATTCTACGTCATAAAACAAAGAACAGTGTGTATTCTTGATACCGCCAAATCATGAACTTATTTATGACATTGTTATTTGATGTGTCTTTCTCTGATTGGACAATATTATTTTACATGAAGACAGTTCGATAAATGACGAGCGATTCTCCGCCATTTTTATGGAATCCATTAGCTGTCCCGAAGAGAATCAAGAACAAGGACTTGGTCAAAAAAAAGGTGTCACCGCTGATGGGGGGGCGGTTGCCTCCCCCATCCTCTACCAAAAATACTCATTCAAGAAAAAGGAATTGCCTGTTTTCTTCAGGCTGTACATTTTCTTCGTTCCGCCGTGAAGAGGAAATGTGCAAGGATAATCGCAACTGGATGCGATCAAGTGCTTGTATCTACACGACGCATTGGCGTGTTAGCCATTTTTGTGAAGTACATGTGATAACGTAAAATTATGTGTTAATTATTTTATTGTTATTGTGTCTCCACGGAGAAGGACGTAAGGTACGTTTATTTTTTTAATTTAATTTATTTAATTAATTTATTTTGGGATCTCCAAGTTTGGTCGTGTACGAATGTTGATCTTCTGTTGTGTTCTAACTTGTAGGCCAAAAATTTCTTTTTCGTTTTAATAACATTTCCTTATATATATTAAGTTTCTTATTTATTTTTTGTTTACCTACTGGAGACACGTTTATTTATATTTCACGTTTAAATTATTATTTATTTTCCTTTGGCAAGCTTGGGTTTGTCTTTTTTTTAAATCCATGTAAGATCCGTCCAGTTTTAAAACGACTTGCATTAATAGTTTTTGATGTAATTGTTTTTTTTTTCCACCGTTCATTTCCTTCTACTAATGTTTAAATTTAATCTTATTTATTGTTTGCCGTAATTTTGATCTGGCATGTTTTTGGTGTGGCCATAGCTTTTGTTTACCGTGATGCATTGTGGTCTCGTTGTCAGTCCATTTGGCGCGGGTCTCAATAGCAGACGTGTTGTGAATTAACTTAATCCTTTTTTAGTGTAATCTTGTTAATGTTAATTTCGTGATTTTTGGTAATGTCCTTGTGTTTTCCGCCGGCGAGCATATCATTTATTTTTTTTATTTTTCTATCCCATTTAATTTTTTTGAAAGTGTAATTTAATTTTCAATTCCTTTTTTTTGGCATGGCCTCAACATCTGCATGTCGGATCGTGATTGCATTACCTTGCAATTCATCAAGCCCGTTCTGAGTATGTTATGCATGTAATATTTATTTTAACCTTTGGGCTGTTTAATTTTTTTTAAAATTTAAATTAACTTTTTCCTTTTCTTGGCTTTTGCAAGCAAGCATGTTAGGCGCTTTCTGGCCTGCTTGGAAATTTGTGTTCTCTGATGCATGTTCTCTTTCCTGGTGGAAGTTTTAACTATTAAACTTTATTTTATTCCTTTTAACTACTGTTGTGGCATTATTTAGCCGACGGCAGTTCTGTCGGTTTTTGGAGGGTGTTTGTACGATAGCCTGTGTGTGTTGTCCCTTTATCCATCTTCCTTCCACTCCTTTGGAGCTCTTCTGTCTGGACATGTCATCTGGAGGTGATGTTGCTGCGGAGGTGACCCGGACCCCTGAATACAGGTAAGTTGGCCCATCCACGTTTCCCGTACTCGTCCCATTCTGGTAAGCAAAGCGTTGGTTATCGAGAAGCCGACGTGCTGCTGGCCAGTGCCGTCCAATGCTGTTGAGGGGGGGGTAGCATTTTGGTAGCAGAGCGTGGTTATCGAATTACTGACGTGCTGCTGGCCAAGCGACGGTGTCTCTTCACGTAGCATTTTGGTAGCAGACCGAGCTCATGTTCACTTCCGTAACTATCCCCTCCCCAGTACCCACGGGCTGTTTTATGGACTCCTCTAATGCCGATGGGTCAGTTGTTGGTGTGAGTTTGTCAGGAAAATGTACTTAATGTTATGTTTTGCTAATCTTTGTCGTTATTGTGTTTCATGTTGCCTCTGGATATCCATGTGGTATGCTGGATGTAAGGTGTCCTGTTTTTAAACGAGGCGTTTACCCCTGTATTTTACCCTGTTTGTGTGCAACATCCCCAATGAAGATGCAGCTCGGTGAGTGTCTGACATGTGTTCTTGACATGGGAAATGGGATTTCTTAATGTTCTAATAGCCTATGTGCTGCGTATGAAGGAATCCTGGAGCCCGTCGGAAGCTGGTAGCCTGATTGTTTGTGCCTATTTTGGTAATTTAGCTCCCTGTTCTCGAGCCAAGCTGGTGGTGACGTATGCAGTTCTGGGCTACGTTGTGCATGATGTTTTTGTCGAAATTTCAGGTGTCGAGGCAGTATTGGTGTTTAAGAAGACTGTTGTGTTCCTGTATGTTTCTTGTGCATGTAATTCTGTGGTGATTTGCTGTCCTCGTAAATTATTCATTATGGAACTGTCACGCCTATTGGTGTTATGGCAAAGTGCAGTCCGATTAAAAGGGCTAACCTATGGAAATCTGCCCGCCCTATGCCCCTATTGTGGTGCCAGAAGGCACATTTAACATGCATGTCACTATTTTTTGGCTAGGAATTCTTCCCAAATTCATTCAAGGTAAGTGTTTGTTTTGAGGTGTTTTTATCGCAGTGGGCGATCTGTAATTTTTGTTCTTAAACTTACGTTATACTGCAATCGTTCTGGGATAAGCGTATATGTTGTGCAAATCATGTCTGTATGCATGTGTTAACGTTAGATTTTGATTTAGATTTGTAGGGTGGGGTAATTTAGGGTTTGTTTTGTTTGCAAAAGTAAGGTTAGGATCGTATTTTTATTAGTTGCTTTCATTGTAATTTTGAACTGAACATAATATGTAGGTGTGTTTTACGTGGAGATATCTACTGTCTGGGGTTAGCTAGGATTAGAAGTATGGGATTCTTTCTTGGTTTGATCCCTGGGCAGGTTGTAAATAGGACTTGCACGATCCGAAGAGTGTCAGGTATGGGACTGGTCTGTTCGATGATATGCAAGTATGTGTCATGTAATGTAATTGTAAGGGTATTGTGTTTTTAATTGTATTTGTTTGTGTTATGATATCTCTACGACTACATAACTTGCATATTTGAGTATTAATGGGAATTATTTTTGTGGGTGGTAAAAATTATGTATCGCTATTATTGGAGTATGTTGTGCGATGAATATGTTGTTGTGAATATGAGATCTCAGTTCGTGAACAGCCATAATGTAATGTGCTTTCCTGCTTAATTAATATATATAGGGTCTTCTAAAGTTACCGGGGTTAAATTTCTGTTGGACATTATGGTCATCAGGTTCTGTAACTCAGCTTGTTTTGCATTTAAAGCCAGTAATCTGTTGTTGCTGGAAATCAGGGTCATCAGTTGCCTCTTGCTAACTGTAAATGACATAGGCCTTCTGTTTTAGTTCATGCTATGGCAATCTCGGTCATCAGCCACTTTAGTTGAGTAAAATTTTCTGCTTTTGATTAATAATCCTAAATTTTTCGGCTTTATCGTTTGGAATGGTGCGTAAATGTTCCCTGTTAGCCTCGTCTTTCAACAAGAGCGGCTTGTTTCTCATCTAACCGTATTTTCGGGCCATGTTAGGCATCCTTTGGTTGTACGTGTTCGTGTCTTTAACCTGATCGAGGAAACCTCATTGTACCTCGTGTACTGTTGAACTTAGTTCTTTTTATGTTGGATTTTTCTCACCCAGGCGGATGTCGGCTGTATTCTCATCGGGTGTCGAACCTCAATTTCGTTCCTTGTGTGAGTGTATTGGTGTTTGGTTTTCTGCGCTGCCATTTCTCCTTCATTTTTTTTTGTCGTTTCGGTACTGCGATTGAATTCCTCAGTGTCCCCATGCCAAGTAATGCGTGCGGTCACGAAGCAACTATGTAGAGGCATACATGTCAGATTAATTAATTTTCCTGTTCGAAACCCTAAGGCCAACAAAATTTCTAGAGTGCATCTATCACACATTAAACGAGGTGGAGAGGTGTCTAATGAGGAAATGCTACCGTAAATTTTGTAAAACAAATTTTGTATAATGTAGAGTATCCCTAACCTTCTTTGAAGCCTTCAAGCCTCTGTTCCTTGTGGAATTTTGAATTTAATTGGGTTTGAAAACTCTGGTGGGATACAAACTGTATTGTTGGGAAGTTCCCATTGTAATGGTAAATTGTAAAAGTGTACCTAATTTTGATGTTTCATAGGAGATGCTAACATGTAAGTTGGGCTCGGTGGGAGACCTAACTCATGGTAACCTTGTATTCCTGTTCCCTTTGGGAATTGTAGTGGTCATTCCTCTACCGTAGTTCCTTCGAAATGTAAAGTCGTCTAACTCATGTAATCTTGTAATGTACTTCGAATCTGTAAAAAAGGTAAACTTGTTAATGAAACCTTGTAAGCACGGATCTAGGGCTTGGTCAAAAATTTTCTTCATTTAAATTCAACTTTGTTTCTTTTTGTAAAATGTAGTAAAATATTGTAAATTCTGTAATCCTTTTTTGAAACTAGATTAACTTCTATTTTTGTAAATGGCTGCCCACGCGTCGAATCATATCCTGCACATTGCTTCATCCTACTTCGTCTAAAACGACCTACATTGGACTTGTTGAAAATGTATCTGACGTGTCTCGGACTCTGAAAGCACTGCTGGTGCTGGTGTACTGCGTTTCTGAAGGTTTTTGGACACAGTGAAGCGGTTAACTAAGTGGTTTGCGAGGTGATCAATTATCCCTTCACTGATAATCTGACCCTGCATTCTTCCTAACCAAAACGATGCGGTTTCATCCATTAATTGGAGTTAACTGGTGAACATTATCTTCGGGAAGCATCTCTGGTGAATCGACACGTTAAGGAGGACTGTCTATGCCTTGGCATATTCGTGAACGGTGTTCACGCTTAAGGGAGGGAGACTGATAGGTGCAAGGGCACGTCTCTACCATTTCAAACATGTATTTAATCAGGGACGCTGTTCTTGAAGTTTGAAACGACCGCCTGGTGACTTGCTTCCCATTCTGAACACGAGATGGTAGCGCCTGTCGGTCTTGGAGAGATTGCAAGTAGTTCCTGTTTCTCCCCAATAGGTGGTGTGGGCTTCGCCTTATAAACTCTATATACGCATGACATAATTGAAAGACAATTATGATTCTACGTCATAAAACAAAGAACGGTGTGTATTCTTGATACCGCCAAATCATGAACTTATTTATGACATTGTTATTTGATGTGTCTTTCTCTGATTGGACAATATTATTTTACATGAAGACAGTTCGATAAATGACGAGCGATTCTCCGCCATTTTTATGGAATCCATTAGCTGTCCCGAAGAGAATCAAGAACAAGGACTTGGTCAAAAAAAAGGTGTCACCGCTGATGGGGGGGCGGTTGCCTCCCCCATCCTCTACCAAAAATACTCATTCAAGAAAAAGGAATTGCATGTTTTCTTCAGGCTGTAAATTTTCTTCGTTCCGCCGTGAAGAGGAAATGTGCAAGGATAATCGCAACTGGATGCGATCAAGTGCTTGTATCTACACGACGCATTGGCGTGTTAGCCATTTTTGTGAAGTACATGTGATAACGTAAAATTATGTGTTAATTATTTTATTGTTATTGTGTCTCCACGGAGAAGGACGTAAGGTACGTTTTTTTTAATTTAATTTATTTAATTAATTTATTTTGGGATCTCCAAGTTTGGTCGTGTACGAATGTTGATCTTCTGTTGTGTTCTAACTTGTAGGCCAAAAATTTCTTTTTCGTTTTAATAACATTTCCTTATATATATTAAGTTTCTTATTTATTTTTTGTTTACCTTCTGGAGACACGTTTATTTGTTATTTCACGTTTAAATTATTATTTATTTTCCTTTGGCAAGCTTGGGTTTGTCTTTTTTTTAATCCATGTAAGATCCGTCCAGTTTTAAAACGACTTGCATTAATAGTTTTTGATGTAATTGTTTTTTTTCCACCGTTCATTTCCTTCTACTAATGTTTAAATTTAATCTTATTTATTGTTTGCCGTAATTTTGATCTGGCATGTTTTTGGTGTGGCCATAGCTTTTGTTTACCGTGATGCATTGTGGTCTCGTTGTCAGTCCATTTGGCGCGGGTCTCAATAGCAGACGTGTTGTGAATTAACTTAATCCTTTTTAGTGTAATCTTGTTAATGTTAATTTCGTGATTTTTGGTAATGTCCTTGTGTTTTCCGCCGGCGAGCATATCATTTATTGTTTTTATTTTTCTATCCCATTTAATTTTTTTGAAAGTGTAATTTAATTTTCAATTCCTTTTTTTTTGGCATGGCCTCAACATCTGCATGTCGGATCGTGATTGCATTACCTTGCAATTCATCAAGCCCGTTCTGAGTATGTTATGCATGTAATATTTATTTTAACCTTTGGGCTGTTTAATTTTTTTTAAATTTAAATTAACTTTTTCCTTTTCTTGGCTTTTGCAAGCAAGCATGTTAGGCGCTTTCTGGCCTGCTTGGAAATTTGTGTTCTCTGATGCATGTTCTCTTTCCTGGTGGAAGTTTTAACTATTAAACTTTATTTTATTCCTTTTAACTACTGTTGTGGCATTATTTAGCCGACGGCAGTTCTGTCGGTTTTTGGAGGGTGTTTGTACGATAGCCTGTGTGTGTTGTCCCTTTATCCATCTTCCTTCCACTCCTTTGGAGCTCTTCTGTCTGGACATGTCATCTGGAGGTGATGTTGCTGCGGAGGTGACCCGGACCCCTGAATACAGGTAAGTTGGCCCATCCACGTTTCCCGTACTCGTCCCATTCTGGTAAGCAAAGCGTTGGTTATCGAGAAGCCGACGTGCTGCTGGCCAGTGCCGTCCAATGCTGTTGAGGGGGGGGGGGGGGGGGTAGCACTTTGGAAGACGCTAGGCTTAAAATAATGTATAGCGCAATGGAGCGCAATTAAAATAAAATGTCACGCTAGGAATGCGTAGAATTTAAATGTCCTTGGTAAATTACTTATGAGGGGTAGTTGATTGCGGTAATTTGAGATATGTTGTAAGTCCTCCAATAGTGACGTAGATCACGAGGCCATGTGTGTGTTATTATGTTGTAAAAGGGAGCAAATGTATGGTATTATGAGCGTAGGTCATGTAGGCCACGGCCGATCCTTAATCGCATTTTGTATAAGTCCTCCAATGTGGGAATGGTTCCCGAGGCATGTTAAGAGAGTCGAACCTAGACTCCTCTTGTTGTTAAAGCCCCTAATTATTCGTCGTAGAATGTGTATTACTCTTCCCAATCAATGAGGACCCTTCATAATTAATAAATGCCAAAGTTACGAAAGTGGTTTATGAGCCTAAAGAATGTTGTTGAAAATAAATAAGTGAAGTAAAATGCCAGGTCTCCCCAGAGAACTGAAAAGAAAGAAAGATTTGTTTTAAAAGCATTCAGTATAGCTCCCAAACGCAGACGAGACGAGAGGTTACCCTCACAGTCATAAATCTCATTCAAGTATACGGTCAGACCCTAATAGGAGGAGGGTCGGTGAAGGCCGTCTGCAAGAAGTAAATAATACACCGTGAGTGTTTAAAAATTGTTAATGACCCGGGATTTGAACCGAGGTCCTTGTAGATGAAATTATCGCTTGCCAGTTCAGATCGTAGTTTTCTTATGTGATAATGGTCTTATAAGACAAATAAATATAAAAAAATCCCTATTGTAATGTTGTATGGACGTAGGATTCCAGGAGTTTAATGAAGATAACTAGATTCTGGGAATAATCATAGTTTTTGACTTTGCCAAGTAATCTTTATAACTCTGGAGTACACAAGTATTTTCCCGATCACTATGGTGAATTTGTAAAACTTGAGAGAGATGGTAAATGCTGAGAACATGTGAAGTGCCCAAACATTTTAAGTAGAGAATTAACATGTAATTTAAATGTAATCATATATTTGTTTTGATGATAAGAAACTATAAAAATAGTATTGAGGTGTACAAAAGAATGACACCGTTATTATTAGAAAGTATCGAGCCAAAGGAGCTCGTGGTTATATGGAACTTTAAGATAGATACTTTATGGAAGTAAAAATAATTATGAGTTGTTGGTTTAAAGGAAACCATTGTGTTTTAATATAATATTTGTTTAACTCTTAGATTATTCCTTGTTCACTTTCATCTTCAGTATCCAATCTGTTAACGCTGATGTATGTGTTTGAACTACTGGATATAAGTTCAATGACTTTTAATTAATATCATTACATTGCTGCAGCTTGGCAAATATTTTATATTCCAGCAGATCAATTTTACCCTCACAACAGTAAAGACCAAAGTAACCACGCATAGATTTTACGCAAGAGAAATACAATGTAGAACAATGTTAACATTTGATCGTCAAAGACCTTACAGTACACTGTACTGCATAATATCTGGAATTGTTTCTGAAATGGCCTATTTATATTGGATTTTAAATGTGGCTTCGTATTATTCGATAACACTATAGTGTCCTGCAATAACGGAGCCGTTAAATATTAAATGGCAAATAATTCTTCCATTGCCGAAATCAACTGCGTAGTTAGACTCAGTACTCTAAACAAATAATCATTAAACAATTGTCTTATACAATGAAGTTCAACATGACCGTCCAGAGACTTTCATACTCAAGTTGGTTGGTGAGGAGAATGCGATGAGACTGATCGCTTAAAATAAATTCCTTATAATTGTTCCTGCCAGCGAAATTTTTTGCAATAGCTTGAAAACGCAGCTCAGAATGACGTTCTTCATTTTGTTATAAACAGTACGAAACTGCTCTAAATAAGCAATTTCCATCACCCGTTATAGGTTATGACAGTACATTTTGCAGGGGAACATAGATTCACTTCGCCAACTACTGGAACGACCATAGGCCTATACTCAATACTCACTTCGGCAGTCACCCTAATGTAGGCAGTTTATGAATTCTATGTCCCGTGCATGTCAAAAATCGTATTAACACATGGAGGCCCACCTATTCTTGTCTATCGCCCCGGAGACCCGGGTTACATTTCCTGCTCTGCCAAGAAATTGAATTCTGGTCTGAGGGCAAAAACGGGGCACATTCAGTCTCTTGAGGTATAACTAAGAAGAGGAAGGTTTAATTACCACCTCGACAATCTTGGATGTGGTTTTCCGTGGTTTCCCACTTCCACTTAAGGCAAATACCGGGATGGTTCCTAACTTAAGGCAATGGCCGTCTCCTTGCCATTTACCACCTTAATTACAAATACACACAGTAATGCAGCCATCACAATAATACAGGTTATGAGAGAAAATTTCACACATACACACCCAAGTACACGGGGCTGAGTGACCACGATTTCGGAGCCCTTCAAACGAATTATGTTTGCCAAGTGTCTCTTATGGCGAAAGCAATTGTGGACACGCGCGAGTGCCTTGAAAACTTTTTTTTTCTTTAATAATTTAAGAGTATATCGACGATGCATAATTATAACTTTTAGTCTAGGACGCTAATAACTTGACCACCGAAGCATTGGGAAGAAATTGCAATATTAAGGTACATTAACAACATAGCCTACACATTCAACTGTCGGTTAATGTTCCTCAAAATTTCCCTTCTTAAATATTCCCCTCCTTTATAATTCTCCATCACGTGAAAACGTGCGCCATGTCTTGGGTTTTAAATATATCGATTCAATGGTGCTGCCATCTGCTGTCATTTACTGGAACTATATGGGCGATGTACTGCCATCTGTTGTCAGTTATAGGAACTGATTGCAGATATTTAAACGGCGTACTGAGGACGACAGTTAGCTCTTTTGATCACATGCTGTAATGCAATGGTAAAACGGAAATAAAACGTATTGAGAGGGAATGTAGAAATATGTATCTTTAACAGACATAAAATCTTACTAATACTCCTTGATTAAACAATATTTCAGTGGTAAAAAAAAAAATATCTGCGAGGGCTCGGATCGAACCGATGAACCTAGGAACCACAGTCAAGTCGCCTTAACCACATAGCTACTCGCGCACTCTTGTTTAGCAGCTGACGCAGCCGTTCATTATCTTCAAAAGCCGCTGTCTGAAGGAAATAATCTGTTTTATTATCCAAATAAATCAATGTCGCACATTCGTATACGTTCATACTGTTATTATATTTTATTGTCAGAATTTGGTTAATGCATGTTTTCAATTACATGGAAGCTTATTAAATAACTTACATTTTAATGGACTTCTCACCGCCATTTTGTCATGACCCCAGGCGGATTGTGCGCATGCGTGAGGGGAAGAATTCTGCTATTTTCTATATTAATTCAAAAATATACCGTAATATATTTGTTTATTTTAGAGTCACTATGCAAATCTAGAGGTCAAGAGCTTTCGTTAGAGTGCTCTACGAAGTAAATCGGTTCTGTCGTTCTCTCAATCTCGTGATAACAAAAATCACCTTACTGTTTTAAATATATAGATTATGAGTTGTTGGTTTAAAGGAAACCATTGTGTTTTAATATAATATTTGTTTAACTCTTAGATTATTCCTTGTTCACTTTGAACAAGTAGAAGGATTTTGGTCAGTAGTTTATTTTGTTTCATTGTTTGTAGCGCCATAATTTTTGGTTAATTAAATGTGTTAAAATAGGAGTTGATTTTGTTGTTATTTTTGAAAGTGTATCCTCTATTTAATCCAAAATGTGTAAGTCACAGAGTGGGAGAACATACTACAACCCCGAAAATCCCGAATTGAGCAACGCTGGCATACTGTGATTTGCATATTTTTTGCTGAAAGGGCACACAGAGTTCATAATATGTGTTGGATAAGTGCCGAAAATTTATGTCAGATAAGTGTTTTGATAGCACCAACCATTGACCAAAGGGGTGGAAAAAAGTGGGTTTTTCGTGAAACATTAATCATATCTCTCTTAATAGGCACATATCAAAACCGTACAAAATGGAAAATATTCCCCTAATAATTACCTAAAACTTTTGTCTGGAAGAAATTTTGATATGACCCACCATTACGCCAAGGGAGAGAAAAACGACTTCGGAATTAAAGAAAATGCCAAGTGCCATCGGAGGTTACCATGACAACGCTTCTAAATTGATGAGGGATGAGCCATCAGAGGTTGCCAAGACAACGCTATTGACGAGATCACATTCATTTTTAGCCTACTTATCACACTTTGCAACAAGTAGTTCCGTGAAGAACTATACAGCCTATTTTCATATATCCTACTTATGTTAATTGCCACTATCAACATACACAATTTCTGTTTGATTGCTGTAATAGATTCGTAGATATTAAGAACCGACTAAATATTTCGGATGGTCGCCATGTTGGATTTTATATATGTAGGTCCTAGAGTTATCTACTGTTACATGCAGATTATTGTGAAGGTGTAATATTCAAACTTCAATCGCATAATTAGGACACAAGAAAAAACAAGGAGATTTTAAAATTTTTCACAGCTGCCATCTTGAGGTTATGGAAACAATTGAAATAAATTAGATGCCAGTGGATTAACATTCGTATAAGGATTTATTGTACCACGTTTCACTGCACTCGGATGGTTAATTTGCGAGAAACGCCCATGTAAATATTTATAATTCGCGTCACCGCCATGTTGGATTTGTGATCACCAGGTTATTTAAAGTCCTATAGGTGAACTTAAGTTCATAGCCCCTATGAACATTAAATAAATGCAGTTTGATTGCTAAAATAGATTCGTAGATATTCAGTATCGTCTAAATATTTCGGATGGTCGCCATGTTGGATTGTTAAATGTATAGGCCATAGAGTCATGTACCATTAAAGGAAAATTATTGCCTAGGTTCATTATTCAAACTTTCACTTCGATCGCATGATTACATCACAAGAAATAAAAACTTAATTTTAAAATTCGCACTGCCGCCATCTTGAGGTTATGTAAACAATTGAACTAAATTAGATACCAGTGGATTACAATGTGTATAAATATTTCCTGTACCATGTTTCAGTGCGCTTAGAACATTAAATCGCGAAAAGGTCTATTTAAAATTTTCAAATTCGCTTGGCCGCCATGTTCGTTTTGTAGTTAATCGGTTTTTGAATGTCTTATAGACGGACTTCCAGTAGTGCCCTTTATCTCCGTACAAAATTTTAGGGAGATACCGCAAATAGTTTCAGAGATATAGAATGCCGGTGAAATATTTCGCACATCCGCCATCTTGTGATTATGTAAACAATTGAACGAAGTTAGATGTCGGTGCATTACAATGTATATTAACATATACTGTACCAAGTTTCATTGCGTTTGGTCGGTCAAATCACGAGAAACGTCTATTTAAAAGTCGCAAATTCGCTTGGCCTCCATGTTGGTTTTGAAGTTACCAGGTTTTCAAAAGTCACATAAGTGAACTTATAGTAGTACCCTCTATCACCATATAAAATGTCAGGGTAATATCGGTAATAGTTTCGGAGATATTGAATGCTGGTGAAATATTTCGCACAGCCGCCATGTTGGATTGGTGAGACGTAACAAAATTTGAAGGGCACGGTCAAGGTCGCCGGTAATAGTGCTATGAACTTTCCGAGTTTCATTGAAATCGCTCCTGCCGTTTAGATTTTATTAGGGGGGGACACACACACGAATCACACACACACACACACACACACACGCACACACACACGGACAAAAGGTGATCTCATAAGCCTATTTTTTTCAAAATTGAAAATAGGCTAAAAATGAGGAAAAAGTAGACTTATGAGATCGATCCGGGAAAATGTGTCTGTCTGTCTGTCTGTCCTTCTGGCTGGCTGGCTGTGGGTGTGTGTGTGCCCCCCCCCCCCATATCAACTCCTAAACGGCTGCAGCAATCGAAACCAAATTGAGTATGAGTAAATATGTATACCGGAATATCTCAAGCCCATATTTGAAAAAGATGTCAGTGCTACCAACTGCTAAGAAAACGCATTAGAAATTTGAGCTCCATGTTGGATATCATGGAAGGCATACATGGGAGCAATTCCAAAATTGGCACACATGTAGATAATACTATTTCAGTTTAATTTCCAGGAGGCCATACATGACAGTGTTGCCAAAATAATTTTAAGCCTTCTGATAGGTCCAATATTTAAATGCACATAACTTCTACACTATCAATTGGATTTCAACCAAATTATGTATGTAATATTTGCACATAAGCAGGTATGACTGAACGTATTCTTAAGAGCCACGAGGGCTGCCAACTGTTAATAATTGCTCTCTCTACTTTTTATCCAAATACCAATATATCAGAAAGTATGCAAGCCGACAGCTTTAAGCTATGCACGCGTATAATACCTGACATTTTACATTAATTTGGATTATCTTATATACGTCAGTTCTACCAACATGATTCTAAGCCTGCTGATAGGACCAATTTTTAAATACATGTAACTTCTATACTGTCAGTTGGATTTCAACCAAATTTCGTATGTGCTATGTGTAATATAACAGATATGACTATAAGTATTCTTATGAGCAATTAGGGCTGCCAACTGTTAAAAATGGTGTCTATATTTTTTACCCTAATAACAATATATCAGAAAGTATGCAAGCCAACAGGTCTATACTTTGCATACGATTAGCACCTGACATTCTAGATTAATTTGGAGTAATTAATATAAGTCAATGATGCCAACATGATTCTATGCCTGATGATAGCTCCAATTTTAAAATACATATAACTTCTATACAAAAAAATTTGATTTCATCCAAAATTGGCACAAAAAGATATCATAATATTTCCGATTATTTCTGACCAGCATACGCATGACATTGTTGCCAACGTGCTTTTACGTGTGCTGATAGATCCAATGTATAACTCCATGTAACGTCCTTTTGACTTCAACCACATTTTGTATTCTGTACCTTAAGAGATGGAATTAAGAATATATTCAGTCACCAGGGCTGCCAACTGTATTGCTGTATTAGGCTACATTATGCCTAGTATTTCGAACTAATTAAGACATTCCGATATTACCAACTTAATTTCGTCATTATTCTAGATAGGTTCATATACTGTAGATTAATCATTGGCATGAATCTTAATTTTAAGAAAAGTATGTTCTTTAGTTCGGCACGGAACTTCTTGTTCCATCTGACTATGTGGGAAGCGGCTAACTGGTAGCATGCTGAACTTCTATACCCAAGGTCGCTGGTTCAAAACCGGCCAAAGTCGTCGGATTTTCTAAGAGCGCTAAAAATCCCTCAGCATGCTTTCCTTCGGAGGGGAAGTTCCAAAGTTCATTGCAAGTTGCTGGTTGCGGTGGAATCTAGCAGCCAAGTTCAGAGTAGGTGTCGTTGACTGTAGTATTTGGTACAAAATTAGGTACTACTACTTAAAATTGACCTTCTGCAGACCTTACCTGAATTAGAGACTAATGCAGTCATCACAATTAACACCGTTTATCAGACAGATTCTACACACACCCAATGTACACGGGGTTACATGACCACGTTGTCGCAGCCCCTAAACTGAGGAACCAACCAACATCTCTGCGGGAGATAAAATTTTGCGTGAAGAAGTAACAGACTGTTAGATAGTTACACAACAGTTCCAAACCTTGCATAAGGACATTGTGATCAAATGTATAACAAGTAGTTCCGTGAAGAACTATACAGCCTATTTTCATATATCCTGCTCATTTTAATTGTCTCTATCAACATACAAAATTTCAGTTTGATTGTTGTGATAGATTCGTAGATATTGAGAACCGTCTAAATATTTCATATGGTCGCCAGGATGGATTTTTATTTTTGTACTATTACATTAAGATTATTGTGTACGTGTGGTATTCAAACTTCAATCGCATGATTAGAACAAAAGAAGTAAAAACGAGATTTTAAAAGTACGCACACCAGCCATCTTATGATTATGCAAACAATTGAAATAAATTACATGCCAGTGGATCAACATTTGTATAAGCATTTAACGTGCAACGTTTCACGGCACTCGGATAGTTAATTCGCGAGAAACGTCCATTTAAATATGTATACTTCGCGTCGTCGCCATGTTGGATTTGTGCTCACCAGGTTACTGAAAGTCCTATGGGTGAACATATGTTCATTGTCTCTATGAACATAAAAAACTTCAGTTTGGTTGCTGTAAAAGATTCATATATATTGAGAACCGTCTAAATATTTCGGAAGTTCGCCTTTTAGGATAGTTATATGTATAGGCCATAGAGTTATGTACCATTCCAGGACAATTATTGCCTAGCTTCATTATTCAAACTTTCACTTCGATCGCATGATTACGACTCAAGAATAAAAACTTAATTTTAAAATTTCGCACAGCCGCCATCTTGAGGTTATGTAAACAATTGAATTAAATTAGATGGCAGTGCATTACAATCTGCAAAATCAATTACTGTACCACATTTCACTGCGCTCAGAGTGTTAAATCACGAGTAAAGTCTATTAAAATATTTCAAATTCGCTTGGTTGCCATGTTCGTTTTGTACTCTACAAGTTTATGAGATATACATAGATAAACTTGTATCAGTACCCTTTATCACCGTACAAAATTGCATGACGAGATCTGTAATAGTTTCGGAGATATGGAATGTCAGTGAAATATTTCGCACAGCCGCCATTTTGAGGTTATGTAAACAATTGAACTAAATTAGACTCCAGTGCATTACGATGCGTATAAACATTTGCTGTACCAAGTTTCATTACGTTTGGATAGTTAAATCGCGAGAAATTTCTATTTAAAAGTCTGAAATTCGCTTGACCGCCATGTTGGTTTTGTAGTCACCAGGTTTTTCAAAGTCTCATAAGTGAACTTCTAGTAGTGCCCTTTATTACCGTACACAATTTCAGGGCGATATCTGTAATAGTTTCGGAGATATTGAATGCTAGTGAAATAATTCGCACAGCCGCCATGTTGGATTGGTGAGACGTAAAAAAATTTGAAGGGCACGGTCGAGGTCGCCGGGAATAGTGCTATGAACTTACCTAGTTTCATTGAAATCGCTCCAGCCGTTTAGATTTTATTAGGGGGGGGGGACACACACACACCTCACACACACAGACACACACACACACGCACACACACACACACACACACACACGGACAAAAGGTGATCTCATAAGCCTATTTTTTCAAAATTGAAAATAGGCTAAAAATGAACCCCAAATATGACAAGAAAGTTACCATCCCCATAAGACATAAAATGTTAAAAATATGCATAGAAAGTCGAAAAAAAAAAGGTTAATTAACCTCCAATTGTAAGATACATTCTCGCAATAAATGAGGTCTGATCCACCTACGAAAACCTGCATATTTCGCCTGTTTTAGCCTATCCTCTAGTCTGCCCGGTGAAATCTACCTCCGCCTTCCGGCGTGCCGAGAGGAATTTTTTACTACGGATTTGCCACCGTAAATGACATGCACGTAGATGACACTGGTTTACAAAGAGTAACCCAGGGCGAAGGCAGGAATAATATTGATTGTGATCTTGTTGCTATTTATTTAAGTGTATGATAACCCCATGGTTACCTTTCTTAGCTTGTAAGAGGGCGTTTAATGTTTTTTTTCGGCTTTGTCATGTAGATTTGTATTAATTGTTTTGCTTTACTGACGTCATCGCCGTAAATTTTCTAATAATTGTTAGGAATTAGCTAGATTATTTAACACTAAATGTAAATGAGGTGATGGTACCATCCTAACTTAGATTTGCTATTGCTACCCTGTTACTTACTGATCAAACTATAAAAAATGATTTTAAACTGAAGCTAACCAACAGATTCCAAATTTTAGATCAACAAGAATCAGAACAAACGGTAGAGGAAAAATGCCAAAAAATAAAGGATTCTATCACAACACTCGCCGAAGAAGTTGTAGGCTATCGAGAGAGTACAAAAGGGAAAAAACCTTGGTTTAATGAGGATTGCCAAAGATTAATAGACGATAGATTAAGAGCAAAAAATTGATGCTTACCAAACAAACTCTAACCAACAAACTAAATTACAAACAGATAAATAGGGAGACTAACAAAACATTACGAGCAGCTAAACGGAACTTTGTGAAAGATCAGCTAAGAAAAGCAGAAGAAGATAGCAACAAAAATAATACAAGAGAATTTTTTCGCTTTGTCAGATATTTTAAACAAGGGTACAAGGGAAGATCAGTAGGAGTAAAAGATAGGAATGGCAATGTTGTTTGCAACCAAACAGAAGTGCTAGCAACTTGGAAAAAAATACTTTGAAGACCTCTTAAATTGTGAAGAAGTGGCAACAAACATTGAAGAGGAATTGTACCTAAATGTCCAGCCAAAGATTAACCCTCCTACCTATGAAGAAGTTGAAAAGGTAGTTAAAAGTTTAAAAAACAATAAAGCCCCTGGAGAGGATAACATAATAGCAGAACTTCTTAAAGCAGGTGGAAGTCCTTTGCTAAAAAGGTTACATAACTTAATTGTAGAAATCTGGGAGAAGGAAGAAATCCCAGTAGAATGGAAGATGGCAGTAGTAGTTCCGATTCATAAAAAGGGAGATAAATTCGAGTGCAATAATTACCGAGGGATTTCATTAATAAGCAGCGCATATAAAGTATTCTCAATAATAATCTACAACAGACTAGCATGTTATGCAGAAGAAATTCTTGGAGATCACCAAGCAGGATTTAGAAGCCAAAGATCTACAACAGACCAAATTTTTGTCTTAAAGCAAGTACTATCCAAATATTGGGAGTTTAACAAAACAGCCCATCTTCTTTTTGTAGATTTCAACAAGGCATACGATAGTGTCAATAGGAAGCAAATGTGGAAATACATGCAGCGGAATGGAATACCAGAAAAACTTATCACTATGGCAAAACTGTGCACAGAAGGGTCCAAATGCAAAATTAGAATCAATAATGAATATACCGAAGAATTTAATGTCAACACTGGAGTAAGACAGGGAGATGGACTCTCGCCTTTATTATTCAATTTAGCTTTAGAAGAAACATTGAAACGAGTAAACCAGCTCCACCCAGGCCTTGAAGTGGGAACCAAGATAAACATATTAGCTTATGCTGATGACATAACACTCATTGCAGAAAGCGAATACGATCTAAAAATACTCACAGAAACCCTTATTGAAGAAGCCAAGGAGGTAGGTCTAATGATAAATGAACAAAAAACAAAATATCTAGTTGTAAGAAGGAATGCAGCACAAGTACAAAACCCCTTAACAGTTGCTTCATACGCTTTTCACAGATGTACTGAGTTCAGATATCTGGGGATTATCATAGACCAGAATAATATGGAAGAAACAGAAATAAAATCAAGAATTCTCAGTGGCAACAAAAGCTACCGGTCTCTGCAAAATCTCTTAAAGAGTAAAATTATATCTAGAAAAACTAAAGTGAGAATTTATAAAAGCATTATACTTCCTGTTGTCACGTATGGCTCAGAAACCTGGGTATTGTCCAAGCAAACTGAAAGGAAATTAGTAACTTTTGAAAATAGAATACTACGACGCATTTTCGGACCGATAGTAGAAAATGGCCAGTGGAGAATTAGAACAAATAAGGAATTGCGGGATCTCTACAAAGAACCGGATATCGTCGCCCGTGCCAAAAGCCAAAGACTGCGCTGGGCTGGTCATGTACATAGAAGAAGTAGAGAATTGAATTTAAGGGCAGTTTTGGAAGGTGTACCCAGAGGAAGGCGACCATTGGGACGACCGAGACTTCGCTGGTGGGACCAAGTTCAAAAAGATGAGAAAAATCGGAGTCACGGAGGACATAATGGATGATCGAGAAAGATGGCGCCGTGCTGTTGGCGGGGCCAAAAACCTGCTTAGGTTTGAGTGGCCATCTAGGTAAGGTAAGGTAAGGTAAGGTACCCTGTTAAATGTAAATTCCGTTATTAGCTTATTTTGTAACTTGACTTAGGGATTATTGCCGTACCATTTTCCTAGCGTTGCTGTTGTTGCTTTACTTTGTCAAATATATCTTTCGCAAGGGTTTATAGTAGTTACAGGTAGGGTCCTGATCTTTTATTTTTGTTTATTTATTAGTTTGCGGATTAGCCGATAGAAACCCTCCGAACTAGGCTAGGTGTCGGAATATTTTTAATAAATATTTCTACAAGTTTTACTTAAGCCTGAAAGCCTCAGTCTAGTTTTAGGAGGTGTATTTTCTTAGGCTGTCTATGACCTTTTAGCAACCATGTTACCCCGGATCCCCTGGATCATGGAATCTCGTGCCGCTACGGCCCTATAAGAAATTCACCTGATCCTCATGGCACATGGGTCCGACAGGTGAGGTGTTAGGGATGTCATTTCGGTTGTTGGCAACCCTGGTAGCTCCTCTGACGGGCACAGTATAAACGTCCATTAATGACCTAAGCACATTGATATTGTATAACTTAATTTAAAATTTATATACCGGTACCAAAATGTTAAAGACGGAATTTTCTTAGAATGAAAAACTATCAGCAGGATAATGGACGTCATTTACATCAATTGCTCCCCGAATAATTGCATCTCATAGATTCTTCTTAGCTATTGGTAAATAAAATGAAAGTCACTGTACATTATTATTCAAAGCATGACAGAACAAGCGGCTAAGCCACAGGAAAGAGAATGCATTAACAAGCTTTACCATAAAGGCATAAAGAATATGGAAGTGAGAGGAAAGACCGCTACCCTTGCAAGGGAAATTCACAACCATATCCATCAAAATTTGTTGTTGTAGTTGCTTCGTTTGAGGAGCTTGGACTTCACGGTCATTTGCCCCTCCCCCCGGTAATTAAGTGTGAGTTTGTGTGTGTTTGGTGTTGGTTCTGATAACCTCTGTTATTGTGGTGTCTTTGGTGGTGTGTGTATTTGTAATGCAGGTGGGGATTGGGGAGGAAGCGACCGAGGCCGTAAGTTAAGAACCATTCCGGTATATGCCTCAAGGGGCTGAGTGTACCTCATTCCAGACCTCAGACCAGAATTACATATCATGGCAGGGCCAGGAATCGAACACGGGCCTCTGCAGTTACAGCCTAAAGGTTAGCCAACGAGGTGGACTGATGTAAAAATAGATCGTGTTCAGCATCATTAAAACCTTGGAGTGTTTCTGAAGCTAACTTGGATGGACAGCGAGAGATAAAGCTCAGGATTGAGCGTGCAAAAAGCACTTCCAATAAAATGAAGAACTTTGTCTTTAACCACACCTTAATACCTGGATCTAAGTTTGAGATTGGTTAGAGGATATGTGTTTCCTACACTATTGTATGGTGGGGAAGGTCGGACGTTTTACACAGGCCCCGTGCAAGGAACAGGAAGCTTTCGAAATGTGAGTATACGGGCGAATGATTCGCATTTCGTGGGGATTGGGAAGGAAGCGACCGAGGCTGTAAGTTAAGAACCATTCCGGTAGGACTACCGAGAGGTTGGATTGGCTAGGTAAAGGTACATAAGTACTGCTATCTTGTAAAATACGAAAGCATGAGTATTTTGGACACGTCATGCGGAACTATAAGTGTAGTTTCTTACAACAGCTAGTGGTGCAGGGGAAAATAGTAGGAGAGTGGGAACCTAGTTGATGGAGAACTTCCTGGTTTAAAAACCTCAAAGACTGGTACCACACGACCACGGGAGAACTTTTCTCTGTAGCAGTACCCAAACCTCAATTTCCATGATGATCGCCAACCTACGTTAGATGATGTCACAGCAAGAAGAAGAAGAAAAAAACAAAAAAGTTTATACGCACATGATGCATGTTACAGCCGGGTGAATGCGTTTGCAGAGTTTTCATCCTTTCCAACCTATTACATTACTCCTATCTCGCAGCATTCTGAAGTTGATAGCAGCAATAATGTGTAGTGGGAAGTGACTGTGGTAATGCGATTGTCTAGATCAGTGGTTCTTAACCGGTGGTGGTCCGCGGGAGAAAAAACTCCACCGGCACGTATAAAAAAGTGGCCAAAAACGGGGATTTCGAAAACGATGTGCGTTGAACGAGAATCGTCCGAATGTATTCGCGGCGATGACTATCAGGTTTTGAATTGAAATATCTTTGAAACAAGTGTTATTGAGGAAGGGTTACACGACTGATAAGGTGTATTGGGGGGGGGGGGGGGAGGGGGGGGGGAGAGGGAGGGGTGTCCGTATATGATTCTATTTGAGGCTGAGTGGTCCATAGACTTCTACGGGTTCAGAACCACTGGTTTAGATAGAACAATCTCATTTTTTTATCCGTTTGATTTCAACCTCACAAAATTCATACCCTGTAGGGATATTGGGGACGGAATACCATCGAATGTATTGTCCTTGTTATGTGACAACAAGTAGTTCCGTGAAGAACTATACAGCCTATTTTCATATATCCTACTCAGATTAATTGCCACTATCAACATACAAAATTTCAGTTTAATTGCTGTAACAGATTCGTAGATATTGAGAACCGTCTAAATATTTCTGATTGACGCCAGGTTGGATTTTTATTTTTGTACTATTACAGTAAGATTATTGTGTACGTGTGGTATTCAAACTTCAATCGCATGATTAGAACACAAGAAGTAAAAACGAGATTTTAAAATTACGCACAGCAGCCATCTTGTGATTATGCAAACAATTGAAATAAATTAGATGCCAGTGGATCAACATTTGTATAAGCATTTAACTTGCAACGTTTCACGGCACTCGGGTAGTTTATTCGCGAGAAACGTCCATTTAAATATGTATACTTCGCGTCGCCGCCATGTTGGATTTGTGCTCACCAGGTTATTGAAGTCCTATAGGTGAACATATGTTCATAGTCTCTATGAACATAAACAAATTCAGTTTGGTTCCTGTAAAAGATTCATAGATATTGAGAACCGTCTAAATATTTCGGAAGCTCGCCATTTAAGATTGTTATATGTATAGGCCATAGAGTTATGTACCATTCAAGGACAATTATTGCCTAGGTTCATTATTCAAACTTTCACTTCGATCGCATGATTACGACACAAGAAATAAAAACTTAATTTTAAAATTTCGCACAGCCGCCATCTTGAGGTTATGTAAACAATTGAATTAAATTAGATGGCAGTGCATTACAATTTGCAAAATCATTTACTGTACCACATTTCACTGCGCTCAGAGAGCTAAATCACGAGAAAAGTCTATTAAAATATTTCAAATTCGCTTGCTCGCCATGTTCGTTTTGTACTTTACAGGTTTTTGAAATATACATAGCTTAACTTGTATCAGTACCCTTTATCACCGTACAAAATTGCAGGGTGATATCTGTAATAGTTTCGGAGATATAGAATGTCAGTGAAATATTTCGCACAGCCGCCATTTTGAGGTTATGCAAACAATTGAACTAAATTAGACTCCAATGCATTACAATGTGTATAAACATTTGCTGTACCAAGTTTCATTACGTTTAGATAGTTAAATCGTGAGAAAAGTCTATTTAAAGTCTCAACTTCGCTTGACCGCCATGTTGGTATTGTAGTCACCAGGTTTTTGAAAGTCTCATAGGTGAACTTGTAGTAGTGGTGTATTCTTGGAATACACGGTACCAGAGATTATAATTTTCAATGCTTTTGCATGTTCTTTCCTTCCTCTTTGTCAAACACCAACAGTGATCTTCTGTTTTCTCTTAGGGGTTCAGGTCGCTTATATCTTTTATGAGTCTGTTCCAGATATATATTCTATGACCCACCTAGCGTCATTTAGCAGCGAATCTCTGAAGCTCTTCAACTCTTCCTCGCGCAAGAGGAATTCCTTCTCCATCTGGCTACCAGATTTTACTGCCATCGCCAGCTATTATCTCCATGAGCAAGAGAACTACGTCTACTCTTTTACTCACCATGCTGTGCTAGTATCATCTGTTATCAACTCTTTGAAGACCGGCTCAGCAAGAGAAGATCATTTTTTGTTGTAACATTGGCAATGCTTATATGTTCTCCTTTTGTCTCCTACCCCCCACTCTTTTCCCCTTCCTCGGACCCTCCGTGCTCCGTTGAGCAGGTCTCACTTCTCAGTCGGCAGTTGACTCGGTCAGTTAAAGCTCCTCTCGAGCTAACCTCCTCAAACCAAGAGGCACACTCTCTTCTACGCCATGTTGGCAAGGTAGTTGTCATCTAAGGAACTTCGCCTTCAACATGAAATCAAGATAAGTACCATCTTAAAAGTTTTAACCTCATCTTCATGGTTTTAACTTCCACGTGCTTTTAATGATACTTTTATAGACAGTGTGAAATTATTTACTTTGGGGCAAAAATCATTCTTCGTGGGATTTGCCATGTTGAGCTTTCGCTTGTATAAGCCAACCTTACTAAAAAGAGCTTTTCTTAAGCTATTCAAATGAGAAATCCTCTCACTACGTGGGATATTACCTAATACCCGCTGTCTATAATTCATCAAGCTAGTTCCTCCGTTGGATTTTCTCAACCCCATTTTTCCACTAAGGTCGTTCTGGAACCTTCGAGATCTTGTACTCTATCTGCGAGTCTTGCCGTCAGGTATTTTTCACTCACTTGTGACAATAATATTTAAAATGAGGAATCTTCCTTACAAATTGTTGCAATAGCTAACTTTCTTCCACCGCTGGAACCACTGGAATGTTTTATGGTACATTTAATTGTAAATCACAACTTTTTCAAGAAATAGACTCTCACCTATATAGTGCAATCAGTTATTTCCATAATTGCAATAACTTTCTTTCTCATAAACTTTAGTGTTTCTATAGTGAACTTTGCATCCATCTTTATAGACTACAGTGATATCCAGTGCTTGTTCCACGTTTCTACCGCGTCGCGCTCGTCCGTTTACATTAAATACGGCCATGAACATTGATCCTATATCCCAATGATCTTTCCTCAACCTTCTACTAACCACCATTATTAATAAAATTGTAACTTTCCTATAAGGTGTCACTCTCGAAGTGCCCTTACAACTTTGCTAGTTTAACATTAATTAAATTCTACATTATTGCTTGTGTGATACAAGTTTCAAATTCACATTGTTCCTTTCCTATAATCAGGGAAAACAATTCTTTAAACTCTTGAGCGAGTCATGTTCAGGTTTCCCGAAATGGAAACTGTCCCATTTGGCTAGTGATTCCTACTCAAACTTGGGAAGTCTAGAACCTTCCTTTTCACTTTCTTCAGGTTTCACAGTAAGTGACCTGCCCTTATTTGCATAATAACCAACATTAATTCTGTATAAATATAAGAAGTTGTAGGAACTTCTATCTTATTTTTCATGTTTTTATTATTGTTATTTTCGAAGTTGTCACTTTCTCTAGAACATTCTCTCAAGAATTTCTTAAGGTACACTCTTTGTACACCAATTCACGTTCAAACTTTAATTACTTCATTGTTTATTTGTTTAAATCTTATAAAGATTTTAGAAACATGTAAGGTTTGAAACCTTGTAAATTGTCAATTGCCTGGAGCAAACATTTAATGTTGAGAGGTCTGCGACCCCATTTGTTAAAAAGTTCAAATGAACTATGTTTGTCAAAATTATATTACATAATTGTTAATTTCCTCAAACTTCTTTGCATTGTTTAATAAATTAAATATTTGGTTTTGGATTCATCATTTCTCTGATACTACAGTTAGGCAAGATCCTGGCTTTCCTAGCTCTTCCTAGGTTTATGCCCTCGTTCGTACTCAATAAAACTTTTACTATTTGTCTTGCCAAACTATCACCCTTCCCTATAGTAGTCTTATTCGTGCTTGGGAGAAAATACACTAAAGCCTTTCTCTGGCAAACTGCCCAAGTCTTAGCTGCGGTTCCCGTCAGCTTCGACCAAGCTCGCACATACTTTAGCTATCAAAGAGTTAATTTTCAGTGGCAACTGCATCTAAAGGTATTTAAAGCTAAACTTATAAATTTTGTGGGACTCTCCTCCTATTTTCTATCCTTTTTTTCCAATCCAAAACCTACTTCCTTTTTTTTAATCATCTTCCCTTGGTGGGTGGGTTATTCCTCAGCTAATAAACTACCCAAAATTTGGTGCCGAAACCCGGGATTGAATCCGCTTGCCCAGAACTTCAATCGGATCGGGACGAGGTCGAACCCTTGTACTTTGAAGGGATTGCAAAGGCCCACCAACTGATCCGCAATATCTCAGAACCGGATACTAGGGTCATCAATCCGGCCCAGTTCGCACCCGCTTCAGTTCATAAGAACAAACCGAAACCGTTACTTCCTAAGATAAGCCTACCGCACTTCTCAGGCAAGGAAGGTGAATGGTATTCTTTTTATGAACTTTACTGCTCCCTAATTCATGAAAATACCGAGATCCCCGATATTCATAAATTCTACTTCCTCCGTACTTCTTTGGAATCTGAGGCCTTAGCCTTGGTGGCGTCACTGCCTTTAAGCGCAGACAACTACCACATCGCCTTTAATCTCCTTAAAGAGAGATATGGCAATTTACGTTTGAGTGTAGCTCGCCACATACGCTGTCTCTTCAACCTTCCAGCCGTCAAACCTAATGACGTCACCTCTTTAAGAGACCTCTTAGACTCTATACAGTTGAATGTCAGAGCATTATACCAACTTAAGCAGCCTGTCCAAACATGGGACACCATACTCATTCATCTGGCTACATCAAGATTCGATTTTTCAACTTTAAAGGCTTGGGAAATTGAACTCGCTCGCAAGGAAGAATTTTCCTTCGAACACTTAATCTCGTTTCTTAACAGCCGATGCCAAGTTCTTACAGCACTCGCATTTCAGTACGAAAAGGTCGAAACGAATCATCAGTCTCACATTTTTGAGAAAAACCTTGCTTTTTCAAAGGGACATCAGCCCCCATCTGTCGAGAACAAGCAAACCCGTTCTTCTTTCAATCATGCAAGAGAACATATCAGTCCGCTCAACAAATCTTTAAAATGCACGCTCTGTAAAAAGCTTCACACATTGTATTCGTGCAAATCCTTTAAAGAATTGTCTGTCGAAGATCGAAGGAAGTTTGTCTTCAATAGCAAACATTGTTTCAATTGCTTGTCACCTAAGCATTCTTCTTCAAACTGTACGTCATCCAATCTCTGTTTTCATTGTAAAAAACAGCATCATTCTTTATTGCACGTTCATGATAAATCGAGGTCATCAGTACCTGCCTCTTCAAGCTCCTTGCAGAGCCGCTCCGAACAAACTAATGCTTCTTCCTGCATTTCTAACGCCGAAACTTCCCACAGTGCGCAAACCCTTTTGTCCACTGCACAATTCGAAATCCAAGATAAATTTGGAAATTGGTTTAGAACCCGTGGTCTTCTCGATTCCGCTTCAACTCATAACATTGTTTCGCAATCGTTGATTAAAAAACTAGGTCTTTCGTCATCGTCCACTTCTATCAATGTGACCGGCATTGACAATTTGAAAACTCAAGTCTTGCAGTCTTCAAAATTGAAAATCAGAGACCTTTGCCAAAGAAACACCAATCTTAATTTAAACTGTCTCATTCATACCAGTATTGGCAAGGACACTCCAAGTCACTCTATTAATACTTCCGATTTAAACATTCCCTCGCACTTAAGGTTAGCCGATCCTCAGTTTAATGCTCAAGGTCCCATTGATGAACTTTTCAGTGCCAATGTTTTTTGGAAGTGCATTCACAAACAAACACGCAAGTTATCTTCAACCGTGGTCGCCAGAGACACCGATTTTGGTTGGGTTATTACTGGTGAAATTCAGCATCCCAGTGTTCAAACCAAAGCGCAATGTCATTTCGTTACAGCTGATATAAATCCCATTTCTGAAAAAGAGAATGCTCATGTTTCAGATCTCAATATTTGTGAAAAAACACTTGCCGAAACGATGTCTTATCGTGAACAACTACGCTACCTCTGTAAGTTGTTTAAATGGTTTTTCCTACTTCCCGCACAAGATGGCCATTCAAGTTCGCCTTGCTTTGTGTTATTTCGTTTACCTTCTCATGTCATTGTTTATAGCAGGTAATTACTTAAACTCTTTCTCGAAAACTATCTTCCCCTTGTGTAAAACCATGGCTATCAGTCTCTATCCCTTCGCTGTAAGCCATGTTTCACTTCTTTCGTTATTTAGAAGGATGGCCACGGCCGGCTCCTCCCTCCTTCCTCACAATTGGAAGTCGCTCATGAAACCGCTTGAAAATCTGAATTCTATAGCATCTAGAATAACTATTCTTATGTACAAACTTCTTCTCAATGTCCCAGCTTTCCTTCTCTGTTCGGAAGAATTAAGCTTTTTTCTTTTGAAAATTGTCGGATTCCGTGATCCTCTAAATTATGCGAAATTGATTTTCTACTCTGTTTCATACGTCTTTAAATTGTTTTTTCACGTCCAAGTTACGATTGACTGCATGCCGTCCAACCTGAATATCTGCTTTAAGTTACAGCTGATTCAACTAGTGTTGTTTGTGTACTTTGAACTGCTTGTTTTTCAAACTTGTTTGTATACAAGCCCGAATAAGGTCAAGTCACTGTTTATTTCCTGTACGCTTGACAAAGTTCAAAGCAAGTTTCTCTTATCTCAACTTTGGCTGATTGCCAAGCATTGTCTAGTGAGTCGCTCCTGCAAGTACAGAAGCCGTTCACCTACTTCCCAAAATAAACTTGTTCCAGTTAAGGACTCTTTCAGCTATTTATATGCCTTATCTCGCTGTACTATGTGTGTCAAGGCCGTGCTTGCCTGTGTATCTCACTTACTTACGCTCGTATTCTACAATTGCTTCGATTCTTGTCTCGTAACATCTTCGCATATCTTTTACGCGCTTATGTATTGCAATTTGCTTACATATTTTGAAATCTTATTGTTCATTGATGAACAAACTTACTTTTTCTCGTCGTTACATTCGATGTGTTTTTGCATTCATACTTGTTATGTCACGTTTCTCGCTGACTTAAGTATTTTTCTGAGTAACCCCTTTGATGCTTATTGTAACTTGAGGTCATTGTTTATGGCTACTCGTTTGTTACCTATGGCGTTCTTGCTTTCTACTCGCATAGTTTCTTTGTTTATTTGGTATATTCCTATCCTTAATAGATGTACTTGTTTCTATACGCTTTGTTTAAACTTGTCAATTCTTCTTTCTCATGGTATCGCAATCTTTACTAGTGCCTTATTTCCCGCAGTTTCTAGCTACTTTTTGATTGAAGGTGTTGTTAATTCTCGCCCTTTAACTCCGCTTTCCAATGACCCTGATGACCTACTTCCACTCACCCCTGGTCACTTCCTTATCGGCACTTCTCTTTCTGCCCCTCCTCCTCTTCCCAATTCTTACAGGGATTCTAATCTACCTATTGTTTGGCGTAAACTTGAAGCCCTCCGTAATTCTTTTTGGAAGAGATGGAACTTGGAATATTTAACTTCCTTGCAACGGAGGCAGAAGTGGTTTCTTTCCAGTCCCGACATTAAAGTGGGAGACTTGGTCTTAGTTAGGGAAGTTTCTCCCCCCTTAGTATGGATCTCGGGTAGAGTGACCGAGTGTTATCCTGGAAGAGATGGGAGAGTCAGGGTGGTCAGAGTTTTGACCACTAATGGTCAGATCATAAGACCACTTCTCTTCTATTACTTTATTACTCTTAAATGTTTAATTGCTTATTTGTTCCCTGTTGGTGTTTTCCCCTCCCAGTATGGTGTATTCTTGGAATACACGGTACCAGAGATTATAATTTTCAATGCTTTTGCATGTTCTTTCCTTCCTCTTTGTCAAACACCAACAGTGATCTTCTGTTTTCTCTTAGGGGTTCAGGTCGCTTATATCTTTTATGAGCCTGTTCCAGATATATATTCTATGACCCACCTAGCGTCATATAGCAGCGAATCTCTGAAGCTCTTCAACTCTTCCTCGCGCAAGAGGAATTCCTTCTCCATCTGGCTACCAGATTTTACTGCCATCGCCAGCTATTATCTCCATGAGCAAGAGAACTACGTCTACTCTTTTACTCACCATGCTGTGCTAGTATCATCTGTTATCAACTCTTTGAAGACCGGCTCAGCAAGAGAAGATCATTTTTTTGTTGTAACATTGGCAATGCTTATATGTTCTCCTTTTGTCTCCTACCCCCCACTCTTTTCCCCTTCCTTGGACCCTCCGTGCTCCGTTGAGCAGGTCTCACTTCTCAGTCGGCAGTTGACTCGGTCAGTTAAAGCTCCTCTCGAGCTAACCTCCTCAAACCAAGAGGCACACTCTCTTCTACGCCATGTTGGCAAGGTAGTTGTCATCTAAGGAACTTCGCCTTCAACATGAAATCAAGATAAGTACCATCTTATAAGTTTTAACCTCATCTTCATGGTTTTAACTTCCACGTGCTTTTAACGATACTTTTATAGACAGTGTGAAATTATTTACTTTGGGGCAAAAATCATTCTTCGTGGGATTTGCCATGTCGAGCTTTCGCTTGTATAAGCCAACCTTACTAAAAAAGAGCTTTTCTTAAGCTATTCAAATGAGAAATCCTCTCACTACGTGGGATATTACCTAATACCCACTGTCTATAATTCATCAAGCTAGTTCCTCCGTTGGATTTTCTCAACCCCATTTTTCCACTAAGGTCGTTCTGGAACCTTCGAGATCTTGTACTCTATCTGCGAGTCTTGCCGTCAGGTATTTTTCACTCACTTGTGACAATAATATTTAAAATGAGGAATCTTCCTTACAAATTGTTGCAATAGCTAACTTTCTTCCACCGCTGGAACCACTGGAATGTTTTATGGTACATTTAATTGTAAATCACAACTTTTTTCAAGAAATAGACTCTCACCTATATAGTGCAATCAGTTATTTCCATAATTGCAATAACTTTCTTTCTCATAAACTTTAGTGTTTCTATAGTGAACTTTGCATCCATCTTTATAGACTACAGTGATATCCAGTGCTTGTTCCACGTTTCTACCGCGTCGCGCTCGTCCGTTTACATTAAATACGGCCATGAACATTGATCCTATATCCCAATGATCTTTCCTCAACCTTCTACTAACCACCATTATTAATAAAATTGTAACTTTCCTATAAGGTGTCACTCTCGAAGTGCCCTTACAACTTTGCTAGTTTAACATTAATTAAATTCTGCATTATTGCTTGTGTGATACAAGTTTCAAATTCACATTGTTCCTTTCCTATAATCGGGGAAAACAATTCTTTAAACTCTTGAGCGAGTCATGTTCAGGTTTCACGAAATGGAAACTGTCCCATTTGGCTAGTGATTCCTACTCAAACTTGGGAAGTCTAGAACCTTCCTTTTCACTTTCTTCAGGTTTCACAGTAAGTGACCTGCCCTTATTTGCATAATAACCAACATTAATTCTGTATAAATATAAGAAGTTGTAGGAACTTCTATCTTATTTTTCATGTTTTTATTATTGTTATTTTCGAAGTTGTCACTTTCTCTAGAACATTCTCTCAAGAATTTCTTAAGGTACACTCTTTGTACACCAATTCACGTTCAAACTTTAATTACTTCATTGTTTATTTGTTTAAATCTTATAAAGATTTTAGAAACATGTAAGGTTTGAAACCTTGTAAATTGTCAATTGCCTGGAGCAAACATTTAATGTTGAGAGGTCTGCGACCCCATTTGTTAAAAAGTTCAAATGAACTATGTTTGTCAAAATTATATTACATAATTGTTAATTTCCTCAAACTTCTTTGCATTGTTTAATAAATTAAATATTTGGTTTTGGATTCATCATTTCTCTGATACTACAGTTAGGCAAGATCCTGGCTTTCCTAGCTCTTCCTAGGTTTATACCCTCGTTCATACTCAATAAAGCTTTTACTATTTGTCTTGCCAAACTATCACCCTTCCCTATAGTAGTCTTATTCGTGCTTGGGAGGAAATACACTAAAGCCTTTCTCTGGCAAACTGCCCAAGTCTTAGCTGCGGTTTCCGT
The DNA here is from genome assembly GCA_946902985.2 of Meconema thalassinum. Classification (NCBI taxonomy): domain Eukaryota; kingdom Metazoa; phylum Arthropoda; class Insecta; order Orthoptera; family Tettigoniidae; genus Meconema; species Meconema thalassinum. The sequence goes on along the minus strand of OX336392.1, from coordinate 249,771,586 downwards.
CAGCTTCGACCAAGCTCGCACATACTTTAGCTATCAAAGAGTTAATTTTCAGTGGCAACTGCATCTAAAGGTATTTAAAGCTAAACTTATTAATTTTGTGGGACTCTCCTCCTATTTTCTATCCTTTTTTTCCAATCCAAAACCTACTTCCTTTTTTTTAATCATCTTCCCTTGGTGGGTGGGTTATTCCTCAGCTAATAAACTACCCAAGTAGTGCCCTTTATCACCGTAAAAAATTTCAGGGCGATATCGGTAATAGTTTCGGAGATATTGAATGCTAGTGAAATATTACGCACAGCCGCCATGTTGGATTGGTGAGACGTAACTAAATTTGAAGGGCACGGTCGAGGTCGCCGGGAATAGTGCTATAAACTTACTGAGTTTCATTGAAATCGCTCCAGACGTTTAGATTTTATTAGGGGGAGACACACACACACCTCACACACACACACACACACACACACGCACACACACACGGACAAAAGGTGATCTCATAAGCCTATTTTTTCAAAATTGAAAATAGGCTAAAAATCTGTTCTAAGGTACATTGAAATCAGGAAGTTCACGTTCGTAAGGTTGCTTTTTACGCGTAAGCATAATTAACAGCAGAACTCGCCTCCACTGAAGCTATAGAAACCATTAGATTCTATGTTCCTTTAAGGACAGATTGTCAGGGTTTGTGGGTGGCTTTTAAACGTTGAGGACCCAGGTTCGATTACTGCTCGTGTGGTGACTTGGATAGCTCCTTCTTGCTTAGGATCTGGCTCTTTATGACATCTCGATCTATTTATTTATTTATTTATTTCGTATGGCAAAAACAACGATACATTATAAATACATATATCTTCCAATTTTATATACATTATTTACAGATCAATGATACACATTCAAAACTTAATGTCCAGACTTTTCAGTCAGGCCACTGCTTCCGTAGAGGCACTATGTAATTCTTGGGCAGTTCCATTGAATTTTCTCTTTGGGCAGTCCATAACAATGTGCTGGATCGTCTGAGGCACATTACCACAGTCGCAGAATGGGTCTTCAGATTTTCCCCACTTATGAAGCCAGAATTTACACCTTCCATGATTTGTCCTGATTCTGTTTAAGAGACGTCCGTTCCCTTCTCGGTAAGTTGAAACCAGGCGGAGCTCTACAAGGATCATGGATTAAACCCAGGTGGTCGGGATTTGAAGAGGACCATTCTTCATGCCAGATCTCATCAGCATCAAAATGTGTTTCCAGGAGCTTCTCACCTAGCTTCTATGATGGGTTTCTGGACTTTAATCTCTTCGGTTTCTGGGGGTTGCAGTCCTGATGTAAGGGCAGTTGAGGATTACTGCGGCATTTCTGCCATTCTCTTAAAAGAGCTAGTTCTCTTCGTATGTGAGGGGGATGGATGTTGGACAAGACGGGTAACCATTTTAGATGTGTTGATTTGATGGTGCCTGATATTGTCCTCATGGTATCATTCAGTTGGGTATCAACTTTTGAAGTGTGTGCACTGTTAAGCCACACAGGGCAGCAGTATTCTGCAACTGGATAGACCAAGGCAAGAGCTGATGTCCGTAGTACTGCCGCGTTTGCTCCCCAGCCTGTTCCACTGAGCTTGTGTAATATGTTGTTCCTTGTTTTTATCTTGGCTGCAGTGTTAGAGAGATGTTGCTTGTATGCAAGTGTCCGGTCCATTGTGACACCCAGTTACTTTGGATAGGGGTTATACTTAAGTTGTTGGCCTTTGAATTGAACTTGAGGTACATAGCTGGCTTTTTGGTTGTCTAGATGGAATTTGTCCATCGTTACACCAAAGAAGTATTTTCTATCTAAATTGCATTTTGTAAATATTGTCAATTCAAATAACAGTACAGTAAGTATGTAGTTAGTTTTAGTTGTAAGTAGGTAGTTAGTTTGTCTATTAGATATATGTCATTGTTCTATTAGACTGTGGTGTGTGAGTGTGTCTGGTAGCAGTTGCATTGTTTATTAGTTATAGTTCATTGTTTCAGTAGACTGTGATGTGTGAGAGTGCATGTGAGTGTGCCTGGTGACAGACTGTTTTAGTGGTAGTATTTGTTGTTGGTGGAACTTTAGTATTTTTTTTTTTTTTTTTTTTGTTAGTAGAATTTTGGTATTTAATTGTTAGTACGGTAGAAGGTTAGTATTTTTGTTAGTAGAATTGCTCTTTACTTATTCTGAAAGGGAGTAGCAGCCTTTCAGAATAAATCAAATCTTTACTAGTCTTATAGACGGTTAAGATATTGATAATATAAGCCAAATAATGGCTACACTGCGTCCTGCTGCACGGCTGAAAGCAACGGGAAACTACAGCCGTATGCTATTCCCGAGGATATGCACCTCTCTATGCATAATTACATGTGATGATGGCCTCCTCCCTTGTAAAATTTCAATCCGGAGGTAAACTAGTCCCCCGTTCGGATCTCCGGGTGGGGACTACTCGAGAGGGGGTTAACATCACAGAAGTGACAAAGAGGAAATCTGACATTCTACGGATCGGAGCGTGGAATGTTAGAAGTCTGCTAGGAAGTGGAAGGTTAGAAAACTTAGAAAGGGAAATGGATAGGTTGAGGTTGGATTTGGTTGGGATTAGTGAAATGCGCTGGCAGGAAGAACAGGACTTTTGGTCAGGAGACTATAGGGTCATTAGCACTAAATCAAACAATGGCCAAGCAGGGGTTGGCCTCATATTGAGTAGGAAACTTGGACAGCGGGTGGAATATTATGAGCAATATAGTGAACGGATTATTGTAGCAAAAATCAATACTAAACCTACCTGCACCACAGTGGTACAAGTCTATATGCCTACCAGTCAAGCTGATGATGAGGATGTTGAAAAGGTCTACGAAGAAATAGACGAAATTCTGAGGTATATCAAGGGTGATGAAAATGTTATAGTAATGGGAGATTGGAAAGCTGTGGTAGGAAAAGGGAGAGAAGGGAAGATAGTAGGAGATTTCGGAATAGGTGAAAGGAATGATCTAGGAAGCAGGCTGGTAGAATTCTGCACCGAGCATGAATTGGTCATAGCTAACACCTTATTCAATAACCACAATAGAAGAATATACACATGGATGAGACCAGGAGATACAGGGCGTTACCAAATCGACTTCATTATGGTCAAGCAGAGGTTTCAAAACCAGATTTTGGATTGTAAAACATATCCTGGTGCTGACATAAACTCTGACCACAATCTGGTTGTAATGAAATGCAGATTAAAGTTGAAGAATCTGAAGAAAAGTCAAAAGCCAAAAAGGTGGGCAATAGACAGACTGAAAGAGAAGGATGCAAACGAAAGATTCAAGAAGAGTATAAAGGAAGGACTAATGAAAAACCCTAAACAAACTTCAATTGCAGACGAATGGGCACTTTTGAAGAATGAAATAACAAAATCCGCAGAAGAAAACATTGGTAGGAAAGAAAGAATAGGTAGAAAACCGTGGATCACTCAGGATATACTAGAATTGATGGATGAAAGGCGGAAACACAAGAATGTAAGAGATGAAAAGGGGAAAGCAGAATACAGACGTCTGAGAAATGAGGTTAACAAGAAGTGCAAGGAAGCGAAAGAAGAATGGTTGAAAGAGAAATGTGCAGGTATAGAAAATTGTCTGAAATTAGGAAAAGTAGACACAGCTTATCGAAGGATTAAGAATACTTTTGGGGAAAAGAAGACTAAGTGCTGTAATATTAAGGACACAAATGGAAAGCCTCTAACAGATAGGGAAGAAAAGGTTGAGAGATGGAAAGCTTACATAGAGAGTTTGTATAAGGGAAAGGAGATTGAGAATCATGTAATGGAAAGGAAGGAGGAAATTGATGAGGATGCGAAAGGAGATTTAATATTGAGATCAGAATTTGATAGAGCTTTGGAAGACTTAAGCAGGAACAAAGCACCAGGCATAGATGATATACCGATTGAGTTGCTATGCTGCATAGGAGATGAAGGTCTGATCAGGTTATTTCACTTGGTATGTAGGATTTATGAGGCAGGTGAGGTACCCCCTGATTTCAAGAAAAATGTAATCATCCCTATACCAAAGAAAGTGGCAGCTGACAGATGTGAAGATTACCGTACAATCAGCTTGATTACTCATGCTTCAAAGATCCTGTCTAGAATAATTTACAAGAGGATTGAAAGCCAGATAGAAACGGAGTTGGGTGAAGACCAGTTTGGTTTCAGGAGAAATGTAGGAACAAGGGAAGCTGTACTAAGTCTTAGGCTGATTTTGGAAGGTAGAATAAGGAAAGATAAGAGAACGTTCATGGCTTTTGTAGACTTAGAAAAGGCTTTTGATAACGTTGATTGGACTAAATTGTTTGACATTTTGAAATCGATTGGAATAAAGTACAGGGATAGGAGGGTGATATACAATCTGTACAGAAACCAGACAGCAGTCATTCGAGTTGAAGGACATGAGAGAGAAGCTGGTATTCAGAAAGTTGTAAGGCAAGGCTGCAACTTATCACCCATACTTTTCAATCTTTACATTGAACAAGCAATGAAGGAAATTAGAGAAAAATTTAAAGTGGGAGTGAAGATTCAAGGAGAAATAATTTCAACTCTGAGATTTGCTGATGACATCGTCATCTTGGCCGACAAGCCTGAGGATTTGAATGAGTTTTTGAATGGTATGGACTCCGTCTTACGGAAAGAATTCATGATGAAAATTAATAAATGTAAAACAAAAATACTGGAATGCAGCCGAAATAAATCAGAAACCTCTATGGAGATCAAATTGGCAGGTGAAAAGCTAAAGGAAGTAAGGGACTTCTGTTACTTAGGAAGCAGAATAACCAGTGATGGACGAAGCAAAGAGGATATAAAAAGTAGGTTGGCTCAGGCAAAGAAAGCATTTCTACAAAAAAGGAATCTGCTGACATCGAATATAGATTTAGGTATTAGGAAGTCATTTTTGAAAGCCTTTGTCTGGAGCGTGGCGCTCTATGGAAGTGAAACTTGGACTATTGGTGCAGCAGAAAAGAGGAGAATTGAGGCATTTGAAATGTGGTGTTACAGGAGAATGATGAAGATCAGATGGGTAGATAGGGTTACAAACGAAGAGGTATTAAGACGAGTGGGAGAGGAGAGATGTTTCTGGCGACTGCTAATGAAGAGAAGAGATAGGTTGGTAGGACACATACTATGACACCCAGGAATAGCAAGCTTAGTTATGGAAGGAAGGGTCGAGGGCAAGAACTGTAGGGGTAGACCAAGGTTAGAATATGTTAAACAGATTGCCTCGGATGTAGGGTGTCGGAGCTATGTAGAGATGAAACGATTAGCTCAGGATAGGGAGGCATGGAGAGCTGCATCAAACCAGTCAAAAGACTGAAGACTCAAACAACAACGATCTATCATTTCATCCTCATCACAACGTGCAGATCGCTTGGAGCATTGCATTGAAAGATTTAGGCCTCTTCACAGACCATGCGGTTTGGTTGATTCAAATAAGTTGCCTGGTTGACTCTCAACTATTGATGATTCACTTACGGGCTTTCCGACTTCGTGGTCATGTAGCCCCGTGTATTTGGTTGTGTGTAGAAGTTGCCTGATACCTGTGTAACTGTCAGGTACTTACTTGTGAGTGTATATTAAGGCATGTGAGGATTGGAAAGAAGATGGCTATGGCCTTAAGTTAGGAATCATCCCAACATTTGCCTGCGGGTAGAAGTGGGAAGCAACGGAAAACCGCTTCCAAGATGGCTGAGGTAGGAATCGAACACGGACCTTCAAGGTGACAGGCAAGTCGCTTCACCACGAGATGGTCTGATTCTCAACTACTGTAGTTGACTGCATGTGAAGGGTTTCGGGAGGTTCCCAATAATTTGCTTTCTGGCTAAACTCTTTGACATTCGTCCGCTCAAGTAGTTAAATCAACTAACCACCTCGTCTGAAAGAGACCTTACCCCAAGTCTGTTCAGCAGCTTAAGCTTTACTGTATATTCGATGAGAATTAGTAATTATTTGTAACCTCTTTAATTAAAACTATGTGGTAAATTATTCATGTAAATTAAATATGAAACAAAAGCTGGATGCGGTTACATTTTGTGGTCATTTTGCGCACGAGATATTTTCTGCTCCGTTGTACAGAACGCCCACTCTAAACTGAAATCATACTGTATATCATACAAAGTACCCGTAACAGAACTGCTGTGCGTGGCAGCTGTATTATAATATAAAGCCAGTGTTTAACATATTTATTTCCACGCTGAATTAACTGTCGGGAATAAGAGATTCAGGGTACAGTGTGTTACAATATTAGCTGAGAGAGTTCACATTGTACATTTAGCCTATTTTAAGTAATAAATGCCCTCCAGGGGCTCACATCTGTTGAGAAGTGTAGAGGCGACCACGGGACCCCAGCTGAGTCGTGCTTTAGATCGCTTCGTCAACTCTCATTCTCTTCCGACCAAATGAACATTCACCTTGGATGTACACCTTGCGGTTTGTGCAATCAGCTAATTCTAGTATATATTAGTACATTATGCAACGAGCCTGTAATGGCTATAATTGAGACACGAGTATGTTTATAAAACGAGCGTATGCGAGTTTTATAATTTCCATACGAGTGTCTTAATTACCTTTATAGGTGAGTTGCATACGACTGTTTATGTTCGACGATAATTATAACATTATTATATGTTTTAACATAAATATTCATAAATATCTGTTCAGTCACTAGAATTTCGTGATCGGGTGCTGCGCTGGGTAGTATATCTCTGTTTTCCGAGCTCTCTGGCCGACCGACGCATGCACTCTGTGTGCATCAATGCCATATGTTCCGATTGTGCATCAGTATTCTGTAAAACTGTCACCGAAGTCGTTTGAAAAAAGTCCTCTCGGCACGCCGGAAGGCGGAGGTAGATTTCACCGGACAAACTTGGAGATAGGCGAAAATAGGCAGAATATGCAGGTTTTCGTAGAAGGATCAGACCTCATTTATCGCGTGAAAGTATTTTATAATTGGAGATTAATTAACTTTGTTTGTCTTCATTTTAAACATATTTTAAACATTTTATTGTCTTACGGGGACGGTAACCTTCTTGTCATTTGGAGTCCATTTTTAGCCTATTTTCAATTTTGAAAAAATAGGCTTATGAGATCACCTTTTGTCCGTGTGTGTGTGCGTGTGTGTGTGTGTGTGTGTGTGTGAGGTGTGGGTGTGTGTCCCCCCTAATAAAATCTAAACGACTGGAGTGATTTCAGTGAAACTCGGTAAGTTCATAGCACTATTCCCGGCGACGTCGACCGTGCCCATCGAATTTTGTAACGTCTCACCAATCCAACATGGCGGCTGTGCGAAATATTTCACTAGCATTCAGTATCTCCGAAACTATAACGGATATCGCCCTGAAATTGTGTACGGTGATAAAGGGTACTACTAGCCGTTCACCTATGAAACTTTCAAAAACCTGGTTACTACATAACCAACATGGCGGCCAAGCGAAGTGGAGACTTTTAAATAGACTTTTCTCGCGATTTAACTATCCAAACGTAATGAAACTTGGTACAGCAAATATTTATACACATTGCAATGCACTGGAATCTAATTTAGTTCAATTGTTTACATAACCTCAAAATGGCGCCTGTGCGAAATATTTCACTGACATTCTATATCCCCGAAACTATTACAGATATCACCCTGCAATTTTGTACGGTGATAAAGGGTACTGATACAAGTTTACCTATGTATAATTCATAAACCAGTAAAGTACAAAACGAACATGGCGACCAAGCGAATTTGAAATATTTTAATAGACTTTTCTCGTGAGTTAACTCTCTGAGCGCAGTGAAATGTGGTACAGTAAATGATTTTGCAGATTGTAATGTACTGCCATCTAATTTAATTCAATTGTTTACATAACCTCAAGATGGCGGCTGTGCGAAATTTTAAAATTAAGTTTTTATTTCTTGTGTCGTAATCATGCGATCGAAGTGAAAGTTTGAATAATGAACCTAGGCAATAAGTGACCTTGAATGGTACATAACTCTATGGCCTATACATATAACAATCCTAAATGGCAAGCTTCCGTTATATTTAGACGGTTCTGAATATATATGAATCTTTTACAGCAACCAAACTGAAATTTTTATGTTCATAGAGACTATGAACATATGTTCACCTATAGGACTTTCAGTAACCTCGTGAGCACGAATCCAACATGGCGGCGACGCGAAGTATAAATATTTAAATGGACGTTTCTCGCGAATTAACTATCCGAGTGCCGTGAAACGTTGCACGTTTTAAATGCTTACACAAATGTTGATCCACTGGCATCTAATTTATTTCAATTGTTTGCATAATCACAAGATGGCTGGTGTGCGTACTTTTAAAATCTCGTTTTTACTTCTTGTGTTCTAATCATGCGATTGAAGTTTGAATACCACACTTACACAATAATCTTAATATAATAGTACAAAAATAAAAATCCAACCTGGCGACCGTCTGAAATATTTAGACGGTTCTCAATATCTACGAATCTGTTACAGCAATTAAACAGAAATTTTGTATGTTGATAGAGGCAATTAACATGAGCAGGATATATGAAAATAGGCTGTACAGTTCTTCACGGAACTACTTGTTATACTTGTGGTCACACTGTCCTTATGCAAGGTTTCGACACTGATGGGTAACTATGTAACGGTCTGTTACTTCTTCACGCAAAATTATATCTCCCGCAGAGATGTTGGTTGGTTCCTTAGTTTAGGGGCTGCGACAACGCGGTCATATAACCCCGTGTACTTTGGGTGAGTGTAGAATCTGTCTGATAAACGGTGTGAATTGTGATGGCGGTATTAGTCTGTAATTCAGGTAAGGAATGCAGACGCTAAATTTCAAGCAGTAGTTCCTAATGTTGCTACCAGATACTAACGTCAACGCCACCCAGCTGTGAACTTGGCTACTAGATGCCACCTCAATCAGCAACTCGCAACGAACGTTGGAACTTCCCCTCCAAAGGAAAGCTTACTGAGGGATTTTTAGCGCTCTTAGAAAATCCGACGACTTTGGCCGGCTTTGAACCCGCGACCTTGGGCATAGAAGTTCAGCATGCTACCAGTTACGTCACCGAAGCCGCTTCACACTTAGTCAGTTGGAAATCTGAATCTGATCTCGCGCAAGTGCGTTGTCATGGCAACGTCTGATGGCTCATCCCTCATCAATTTAGTAGTGTTGCCATGTCAACCACTGATAGCTCTTGGCATTTTCTTATAATTCCGAAATCATTTTTCTCATCCCTTGGCGCAATGGTGGCTCATATCAGAAATTCTTTCAGACAAACGTTTTAGGTAATTATTAGGGGAATATTGTCCATTTTGTACGGTTTTGATATTGTGCCTATTAACAGAGATATGATTAATGTTTCCCGAAAAAAACACTTTTTCCCACTCCTTTGGTCAATGGTTGGTGCTATCAAAAAACGTTTCAAACATAAATTTCTGAGCTTTATCCGACACATAGTATGAACTTTGAACGGATTCGATATTTCACATATTAAGAGAGTTATAGCAATATTTCATTTTTTCGAAAAAAAAAGTCCCCCATTTTCATCCCCTTCGACCGATTTAGCCCAGTAACGAACTCGTCCGAGAATTTATGGGTATACATATTCGGTAAAAAATTCAAAGTGATTGGTGCAAAATTACGGCAGTTATCGTGTCCACAAAAAACTGATATACATATATACATATATTACATAAATTATATATAAACTTTTGAACTGACGGTGGTTTTGGGGTCTGGGGGATGTGAAACGCGAAGATATGTCGAAATTTTCCGGAAATCGAAACATGGTACCCATTGCAATAGTTAGCTTTCTAATGAAATCTACCTAAAATACTGCCGTCAACGACGCCTAGCTATGAACTTGGCTACTAGATGCCACCTCAATCAGCAACTCGCAACGAACGTTGGAACTTCCCCTCCGAACGAAAGCAAACTCAGGTTTTTTAGCGCTCTTAGTAAATCCGACGACTTCAGCCGGGTTTGAACCCGCGACCTTGGGCATAGAAGTTCAGCATGCTACCAGTTCCGATACCGAAGTCGCTTCCCGGTGACATATGAAAACTGAATGTGATCTCGTGCAGTGGCGTTGTCATAGCAACTGCTGATGGTCATCCCTTATCAATTAAAAGTAAAGTTGTCATGGCAACCTCTCTTGGCACTTGGCATTTTCTTATAATTTAAATCATTTTGTTCACCCCGTGGCGTAATGGTGGGTCATATCAAAAATTCGTTCAGACAAAAGTTTTAGGTAATTATTGGAGGAATATTGTCCATTTTGTGCGGTTTTGATATTGTGCCTATTAACAGAGATATGATTAATGTTTCCCGAAAAACCCACTTTTTCCCACCCCTTTGGTCAATGGTTGGTGCTATCAAAAAACTTATTTGACATAAATTTTTGGCACTTATCCGACACATATTATGAACTTTGAAGGGATTCGATATTTCATGTATTAAGAGAGTTATAGCGATATTTCACTTTTTCGAAAAAAGCCCCCCATTTTTACCCCCTTTGACCGATTTTGCCCATTAACGAACTCGACCGAGATTTTATAGGGATACATATTATGTAAAAAATTCAAAGTGATTGGTGCAAAATTACGGCAGTTATCGTGTCCACAAGAAACTGATATATATATATATATATAGATAGATACATATATACATAAATTATATATAAACTTTTGAACTGACGGTGGTTTAGGGGTCTGGGGGATGTGAAACGCGAAGATATGTCGAAATTTTCCGGAAGTCTAAACATGGGACCCATTGCAATAGTTAGCTTTCTAAAGAAATCTACCTAAAACACGCGCTGTGTAGAAATTGGGATTGGGGATATTAAGGTACAGTGCTATTTATTGTCTCATATTCACCAGTTTATTTACGCGAACATATCGACGGTGCACTTTCGGTAATTTATATAGACATGTTGGATTTTGAGCGCATGCGCGAAGGTATCCTTATCTAATTGGTCACACAACTGTTTCTTGAGCTCTGATTCGTGGAAGCAACTGTTTCATAATGAAAAATAGTGTTATAATGAGCATCATTATGATACAGTTTTCTGACTCATAATAGTCAGGGTCGAACATAAATGTATTTTAATCACATTTTATATTTTTCATGTTATTTTTCGCATGTTCCAGTAATTGGGATTACATTATATTGGCCGACTGGAAGTTTTAATCTTTATTATTTATTTATTTATTTATTTATTTATTTATTTATTTATTTATTTATTTATTTAGCGTATGGCTTTTAGTGCCGGGAGTGTCCGAGGACATGTTCGGCTCGCCTGAGTCTGTAGCTGCTTCCAGCGGACACCCTTAAGGGTGAGCTAGAAGTTCTGTCCAATTTCAATAAGTTCCAACTTTCGTCACCAGATATCAATGATACCTAGTGGTGAACGTTGGAACTTTGATAGATCGTTCTGACGAAATCTAACCTTACAATTTTGCTTTACACAAGTTTAGTCTGTGAAAGGATCTTTTACATGCCATAAATCTATGACATGGGACCGCCGGCTTTACTTCCCCTCCGAAGTAAGGCATACTGAAGGATTTTAACGCTCTTAAGAAATTCGACGACTTCGGCCGGGTTTGAACCCGCTATCTTGGGCACAGCAGTTTAGCATGCTACCTACTACGCCACCTAAGCCGCAGTTATAGTATTAATTATTAGTAACGCAACACTGAAGAAAAAAAGGCTACAAAGTTATCCATAAATGTTATGTTGTCTACGGAGTATTTTCGATAATAACTAGTTATCCATAAAATACAGAGGCTTATGTGAAAGGACCTTCATTTATAGATTTAGTACACATTGAACAGTAAATCAGCCGGTACTAGCAGTCTCTTTTTACTACATTGTATGCCCTTCAATTGGACAGCCATTTCATGAGTTGACGTTTTTATGCCGCATAGCGTGCCTTGTATGTTTTACAGTCTCGTCGTGAGCAATATGCGCTGGTACTCAACACCCAAGGTATTACTGTTACAGCTGGACATATTGTGACACTTTATACGAAGCGAACCAGGCGATTATTCGACCTTATGCAGTGGTGGATTTAAGATGGCAATCCAGTCGCCATCGCGATAGGCTCCCACGTTCCTGGTGGCATTACAATCATAATGATAATGTAAGTAAAACAAAGATTATCATGATAATGGTTGTTTTAAGGTGCCAAACATTTAGGTTATTAGCCGATAATATAAAATAATAATGTAATACAAAACTACAACCAAAACTAAATACTGACTCTAAATGAACTTAAAACAAGATGTTCAGTAAAGAACATATAGCCTACTTTCTCCTAAATGCATGGGTATTGTTATAACTCTTTGTCCTTTTCAAGGAGTATAATTGAATGTTGGTTGTAGTAGCTTGTTGAAATACAACGTGCTATAGGGATATTAAACATGAATATGAGTGCCCTTTGCTAGTGTTACCTCTGTAAAAAAAATCATTCAATTCGGTTTCGCCGTGTTTGAATTGATCCGGGGAATGGATTTGCACACATACATGGCCGCTATTTGCAAACTATTGGGCTAATGACCTTGTAGTCAGTCATAAGATGCTTTCCACAAAAAGGCATGTTGTTGCAAAATCCGGTAGAGATCAAAATATTAGGATGGTCGAAATTTGATTTAAGCTTTTAACAATTGGGTGGCCGTCATTCCATTTCCGTCAAGATGGCGGCGATATAAAACATGACACTGAGGTGCCTTTTGCTAGTGCTACCTCTGTACCAAATTTCGTTCAATTCGGTTTCACCGTGTTTGAATTGATAGGGGGAATAGATTTGCACACATACGTGGCCACCATCTGCAAACTATTGGGCTGATGATCTAGCAGTTTGGTCAGAATATGCTTCCAACATAAAGATTTGTTGTTGCAAAATTTGGTAGAGACTAGATTATTAGGTTGGTCGTAATTACATTTTAGCCTTTAACATTTGGGTGGCCGCGATTACGTTTCCGTCAAGATGGCGGTGATATAAAACATGACACTGAGGTGGCCTTTTCTAGTGCTACCTCTGTACCAAATTTCGTTCCATTCGGTTTCACCGTGTTCGAATTAATAGGGGCATTCGATTTACACACAAAGATGGCCGCCATCCGCAAACTATTAGCCTAATGACCTATTAGATTTGTTAAAGGATGCTCCCTTCATAAAGGTATGTTGTTGCAAAATTTGGTAGAGATCGGATGATTAGGTTAGTCTTAATTTGATTTAAGCTTTGAACATTTGGGTGGCCGCCATTACGTTTCCGTCACGATGATGGCGATATAAAACATGACACTGGGGTCCCCTTTGCTAGTGCTACCTCTGTACCAAATTTCATTCCATTCGGTTTCATCGTGTTCGAATTAATAGGGGTAATCGATTTTGACACAAAGATGGCCGCCATCCGCAAACTATTAGGCTAATGACCTATTAGATTTGTCAAAGGATGCTCCCGTTATAAAGGTATGTTGTTGCAAAATTTGGTAGAGATCGGATGATTAGGTTAGTCGTAATTTGATTTAAGCTTTGAACATTTGTGTGGCCGCCATTACGATTCCGTCAAGATGGCGGCGATATAAAACATGACACTGAGGTTTCCTTTGCTAGTGCTACCTTTGTACCAAATTTCGTTCAATTTGCGCTCACCGTGTTCGAATTGATAGGGGGGGGGGGGGACAGACATTCAGAGCACACACTCACACACACACACACACACACACACACACACACACATACACTTTTCTCGCCCTGTAGTGATCTCATAAGTCTACTTTCATTTTTTGCAAAAATCGTAAGTAGGCAAAAAAAGGTATGAGGGTAATACAATACAGAGAAAACTAGAAGTTCCGTGAAGAACTATACAGCCTATTTTCATATATCCTACCTATGTTAACTGCCATTTCAGTTTGATTGCTGTATGTAATACATTCGTAGATATTGAGAACCGACTAAATATTTTGGATGGTCGCCATGTTGGATTTTATATATGTAGGTCCTAGAGTTATGTACTGTTACATGAATAAATTTGTGTACGTGTAACATTCAAACTTCAATCGCATTTTTAGGACACAAGAAGTAACAAGGAGATTTAAAAATTTCGCGCAGGCGCCATCTGGTGGTTATGGAAGCAATTGAAATAAATTAGATGCCAGTGGATTAGCGTTCGTATAAGGATTTACTGTACCAAGTTTCACTGCACTCGGTTGGTTAAATTGCGAGAAACGTCCATGTGAATATTTATACTTCGCGTCGCCGCCATGTTGGATTTGTGATCACCAGGTTATTTCAAGTCCAATAGGTGAACTTAAGTTCATAGCCCCTATGAACATAAAAAAAATTCAGTTTGATTGCTATAATAGATTCGTAGATATTCAGAGACTTCTAAATATTTCGGATGGTCGCCATGATGGATTGTTATACCTATAGGCCATAGAGTCATGCACCATTAAAGGAAAATTATTGCGTAGGTTCATTATTCAAACATTCACTTCGATCGCATGATTACGACACAAGAAATAAAAACTTAATTTTAAAATTCGCACAGCCGCCATCTTGAGTTTATGTAAACAATTGAACTAAATTAGATACCAGTCCATTACAATGTGTATAGACATTTCCTGTACCAGATTTCATTGCGTTTGGAACATTAAATAGCGAGAAAGGTCTATCTAAAATTTTCAAATTCGCTTGGCCGCTATATTCGTTTTGTAGTTAATCGGTTTTTGAAAGTCTTATAGATAAACTTCCAGTCGTGCCGTTTATCTCCGTACAAAATTTCAGGGTGATACCGCTACTAGTTTCAGAGATATAGAATGCCGGTGAAATATTTCGCACAGCCGCCATCTTGTGGTTATGTAAACAATTGAACAAAGTTAGATGTCGATGCATTACAATGTGTGTAAACATGTACTGTACCAAATTTTATTGCGTTTGGTTGGTTAAATCGCGAGAAACGCCTATTTAAAAGTCGCAAATTCGCGAGGGCGCCATGTTGGTTTTGTAGTTACCAGTTTTTCAAACGTCACATAGCTGAACTTGTAGTAGTTCCCTTTATCATCGTAAAAAATTCCAGGGTGATATCTGGATTAGTTTCGGAGATATTGAATGCTGGTGAAATATTTCGCACAGCCACCATATTGGATTGGTGAGACGTAACAAAATTTGAAGGACACGGTCGGGGTCGTCCGAAATAGTGCTATGAACTTACCGACTTTCATTGAAATCGCTCCAACCGTTTAGAATTTATTAGGGGTGGGGGGACACACACACCTCTCACACACACACACACACACACACACGCACACGCACACACACACGGACAAAAGGTGATCTCATAAGCCTATTTTTAGCCTATTTTTGATTTTTGCAAAAAATGAAAGTAGACTTATGAGATCAACACAGGGCGAAAAAAGTGTGTCTGTCTGTGTGTATGTATGTGTGTGTGTGTGAGAGTCTGTGTGTGTGTGTGTGTGTGTGAGTGTGTGTACTCTGAATGTCTGTCCCCCCCCCCCCTATCAATTCGAACACGGTGAATGCGAATTGAACGAAATTTGGTACAAAGGTAGCACTAGCAAAGGACACCTCAGTGTCATGTTTTATATCGCCGCCATCTTGACGGAAACGTAATGGCGGCCACACAAATGTTCAAAGCTTAAGTTAAATTACGACTAACATAACCATCCTATCTCTACCAAACTTCGCAACAACATACCTTTATGGAGGGAGCAACCTTTGACCAATCTAATAGGTTATTAGCTTAATAATTTGCGGATGGCGGCCATCTTTATGTCAAAATTGATTCCCCCTATTAATTCGAACACGGTGGAACCGAATGGAACGAAATTTGGTACAGAGGTAGCACTAGCAAAGGGCACCTCAGTGTCATGTTTTATATCGCCGCCATAATGACTGAAACGTAATGGAGGCCACACGAATGTTCAAAGCTTAAATCAAATTACGATTAACCTAATCATCCGATCTCTACCAAATTTTGCAACTACATACCTTTATGGAGGGAGCATCCTTTGACCAATCTAATAGGTCATTCGCCTAATAGTTTGCGGATGGCGGCCATCTTTGTGTGAAAATCGATTCCCCCTATTAATTCAAACACGGTGAAACCGAATGGAACGAAATTTGGTACAGAGATAGCACTAGCAAAGGGCACCTCATTGCCATGTTTTATATCGCCGCCATCTTGACGGAAACGTAATGGCGGCCACACAAATGTTTAAAGCTTAAATCAAATTACGATTAGCCTAATCACCCGATCTCTAGCAAATTTAGCAACAACATACCTTTATGGAGGGAGCATCCTTTGACCAAACTAATAGGTCATTAGCCTAATATTTTGCGGATGGCGGCCACATTTGTGTGAAAATCGATTCCCCTTATCAATTCAAACACGGTGAAACCGAATGGTACGAAATTTGGTACAGAGGTAGCACTAGCAAAGGGCACCTCAGTGTCATGTTTTATATCACCGCTATCTTGACGGAAACGTAATCGCGGCCACCCAAATGTTAAAAGCTAAAATGTAATTACGACCAACCTAATAATATAGTCTCTACCAAATTTTGCAACACCATATCTTTATGTGGGGAACATATTCTGACCAAACTGCAAGAACATCAGCCCAATAGTTTGCAGATGGTGGCCAAGTATGTTTGCAAATCGATTCCCCCTATCAATTCAAACACGATGAAACCGAATTGAACGAAATTTGGTACAGAAGTAGCACTAGCAAAGGGTACCTCATATTCATGTTGTCTGGTGCTTCGCTCTGGACTAAGGGTAGTTCACCCAGCACCCACTAGGCGGCAGCATCCCGCAGGCGACTCGGGCAGCCTTGAGTGAGGTCCCCGCCCCACAGTCACGTGTAGTCTCACGGAAAGCAATGTCGTAGTCTTAAGATGTTCTCCTTAGTTGTAGAATTTAGTTAATAAATTATTTTAAGTGAGTACTCGAGGTGTTTCATTTTAACTGCTACCAGAGAGATGTTTAAGCAACAACATTTTGGTCCTCCTAATGCCGGATTATAGAAAAAAGTGAACTTCGAACTTATTCGTGTGCCAACATGTGGGATTTTTGTGAAACAAGTGTACTTGTTTAGTGATGAAATGTGCATGACTTATGTTACAAATCAAACTGTGACGAATAATACAAAATGCGGTATAAGAATACAAAATATATACATATATAACGGTAGAATTAAATTCGTATTCTGTAAATAGCCATCTTGAATAGCACAACCACGCCATGACCGTAGGACGCCATCTTGTGAGCTGCTAGTCCGGTTACGTCAGCTACCATACATGCCCGCCAGGATTGCTAGAGAACAGAACTTGCAGGAACATCCACCAGAGACCGCTGTCGACAGATAAACAATCTTACCAACATTGAAGACAGCATCGGTGAGTACAATCTGGTTCAACATTTCCTTCTGTCCTTTCTTACCGGGTTATTATGGATGCCAATCAAAAACGTGTATTAACAAAGAAAAGAGCAGTCATCAAATCTCGCGTGACTCGCTTAAGTACATTCGTGAATGCATTTGCAGCAGGTGGGAATCTTAACGACATTAAAGTTAGAAAACAATCGTTGGCGAGTTTAATGGATGAGTATAATGACACTCAGATACAATTGGAAATCGATGATCCTGAAAACGAAGCACATGATCTAGATAGAGCGGCCTTTGATGATTTATGCTTGGACATTAAGTCAAAAATGGAAACGCTATTGTGCCCCGAACATACACACACACCTCCGCCTGTAAATAGTGATAACATGAGCAATAGTTGCGCCCTAAAACTTCCAAATATTTCACTACCCAAGTTCAGTGGTGCTCTACAAGATTTCATGCATTTCTATGACACCTTTGTAGCGCTGATCATCAATAATGATACAATCACAGACATTCAAAGATACTATTATCTTCTATCATGTTTGTCTGGCGAACCTCACCACCTAATTGAGAATTTACCAATTTCACAGGATAACTTCAAGGTCGCCTGGGAATTGATTCGCAGTCGGTATCACAATCCCAGACTTATATCAGACCTTCACATCAAGGAATTGCTGTCACTCCCTAACGCAAAGCATGATTCTCCTAAAGAGCTGCGTTTGCTAATTAATCAACTTTGCAGCAACTTAAATGCCATAGAAGCTCTAAAAATTGAAACGCCCTTGCATGACCTTATGCTCTCGCACTTAGTTTTGGAAAGAATCAGTCTCAATCTCAGGAAACAATGGGAGAACGGTACGTCAAATGAAGTGCATGCCAGTTTGAAGGACCTAATTCAATTCTTGGAAAGTAATTGCCAAACTTTAGAAATAGTCACGTCCAACAAGACAGCTGCTGTAACCCAAGATGAGGTCAAGCGTGGTACAAGTTCAAGGGGACAACACCGAGCCTTCGTCACCACGTCACCTTACTGTGTGCTATGTAAGACATCTCACAGTCTGCATAAATGTCCAAAATTCAAATACATGGACGTAAATGGCCGTATAGGTATTGTGAGGGAACATAATCTCTGTTTCAATTGTTTGAGATATGACCACATAGCCAACAATTGCAACGCAGGTAACTGCCGAAGATGCAATAAAAGTCACCACACAATGTTACATATAGACCAGAATATGGACCGTACTGCTACCTCGTCACACACTGCATCCCAACACCAAGCATATTGTTCTGTCAGAGGCGCTTGCCCTCACAATGAAGTATTGCTATCAACTGCCATTGTTAACATTAGGGATAGCGAAGGTCGAATGCATCAATGCCGAGCACTATTAGACAGTGCATCACAGATGAACTTCGTGTCTCGAGACTTAGTGGACCGGTTGGGTATCAAGCTGAATCGGCATTCAATGCCCATCAATGGCATTAGCAACACGCGAGCGACTGAATCCTCTCACTTGTGTCAACTTCAGATAGAGTCGAGAGTTGGTACTTATAGTCGGCATATAGTAGGTTCTGTCCTGCGTCAGATTACTGGCCCGCTGCCTTCATCAAGAATAGAGTGCGAGGACTGGCAACTGCCCGCCAACATTCCACTAGCCGACCCTAATTTCAACCAGCCTAAGGAGATAGATCTGCTGTTAGGTGCTACTGTGTTCTTTGAAGTCTTGAGACCCGAACAACAATCTAGAGAAGGTTACCCTACTCTTCAAAATACACAACTTGGTTGGGTGCTATCTGGAAGTCTACCCCCTCACTCAGTTCAACAACGTAAGAATGGAACAACGTCATTGTTATCCACGGCTGAAGCCTTGCACACACAGGTGGAACGCTTTTGGGAACAGGAGGAGCTGACGACTCGTAGCCATTCTAAGGAAGAAAGTCAATGCGAGGAGCATTTTAGGAAATCATTCACGCGTGATAAGTCGGGCAGGTTCACAGTGAGACTTCCACTACGAGAAGCAGTAGGAGAACTTGGTGACTCGTTTGCCAATGCCAGGAGGAGCTTTGGCTATATCGAGAGGAAATTGCATTGACAACCTGAACTGAAGAATGAGTATATCAAATTCATGGATGAATACCGCCAACTAGGACACATGGAACTTGCCGATCGTAGTGACCAGCAGAAACCTGTTTATTACATGCCTCATCACGCAGTAATCAAGGACACGAGCAACACTACCAAGGTCAGAGTTGTCTACAATGCGTCGGCTAAAACAACTTCGTCGATCTCCCTGAATGACGTGATGCTGGTTGGGCCAACTGTTCAGCAGGATCTGTTCTCGATCGTTCTTCGCTTCCGCACACACAAGTATGCGCTAACAGCAGATATCGAGAAGATGTACCGACAGATCCAGATTCATGAAGCAGACCGAGACTTCCAGAGAATCTTGTGGCGCAGTTCTCCGAATCAACAACTGGATATGTACCGATTGACTACGGTAACCTACGGTACTGCAGCGGCTCCGTATCTAGCTACCCGTTGCTTACTGCAGGTGGCACTCGACGGTAAAGACATACACCCTACAGCAGCCAAAGTTGCCAAGAGAGACTTCTACGTTGATGATCTTTTGACAGGGACAGACACCATTGAAAAAGCCATCCATTTGTACAAAGATCTCACATCGCTCCTGCAAACCGGAGGATTCCCCATCCGTAAATGGCGGTCCAACAATCCCGATGTATTGGAGGCCATCCCACCTACACTTCGCGAGAGCCAGGTGTCTTGCAGTCTTCCTCTTGAAGATGGCGCCGTGAAAACGCTTGGTCTGTTATGGCATTCGAGTAGTGACTCATTTCAATTCACCGTGGGAGCTCTCAACCACAACAAATTGACTTGGACAAAGAGATCAGTGTTGGCCAATGTAGCGTCCATTTATGATCCATTGGGACTCATAGGGCCTGTAATTGTCCAGTGCAAGTTGTTCATACAAGTCCTTTGGCAACGACACCTCGATTGGGATGGTAAAATTCCCTCAGAACTTGAGACACAATGGAAGGAGATACATCAGCAGCTCCCCAAACTAAATGAGATTCGTGTACCACGGAGGGTGACCGCAGACGGCATGAATGCCAATGTTGAACTTCACGGATTTGCTGATGCCTCAGAAAGAGCCTACGGTGCCTGCGCTTACCTACGTTGCATCAACTCCAAAGGAACAATCTCCGTTCACTTACATTGCTCTAAATCTAGGGTAGCCCCTTTGAAGCAAGTGTCGCTCCCAAGACTGGAGTTGAATGGCGCACTACTTCTGAGCAGGCTAATGGAAAGAGTGATTCAAGCCCTTAATCTACATTCATGTCGACGTTATTACTGGACAGACTCCACTGTCGTTCTGGCCTGGATTGCAGGTAGCTCCTCAGCCTGGAAAACATATGTGGCCAACAGGGTGTCGGAAATTCACCAACTGACTTCTCAGCAAGATTGGAACCATGTCTCATCACAGGAAAATCCAGCGGACGTTATCTCCAGGGGAACGGAGCCACATCGACTTCAAGGCAATCGATTATGGTGGGCGGGGCCCGCCTGGCTATCGACGGATCCTTCAGCCTGGCCTGAACTAACCACTGCTGAACCAACCGAAATTCCTGAGCAGCGAGGAGTAAGATTGTGTTTCGTGGCGAGCAATCATGACGCAGATAACCTCTTCACCCGCTTTTCCAGCTGGACTAAACTGCACAGAGTATTTGCATACATTCTCAGATTTCTTCACAATCTAAAGCAGGAGGCAGCAGCAAGACGGCATGGACCTTTGACTACTGACGAACTTCGCGATAGTCTGACAGCAATCATCCGCATCGTTCAGCGCTGCTCGTACAGTCAGGAGATACATAATTTACATCAAGGAAACGCAGTGCCACTTCAGAGCAAACTTCTCACTCTGCACCCCTTTCTGGATAGTGACAACCTATTGAGGGTGGGCGGCAGGCTGGAGAATGCTGAAGCATCATTTCAACAAAAACATCCTTTGATACTGCCCCCTAAGCATCCTGTCACAAAATTGCTTATTTGGAATGAGCACATACGACTTTTGCACGCAGGAAGCCAACTTCTCTTAGCCTCGTTGCGGCAACGGTGGTGGATAACCAATGGCCGATCTGTTATCAGGCAAGTGATCCGCAGCTGTGTAACATGCTTCCGAGTGAAGACCAATGACACCAGTCAGCTCATGGGACAGTTGCCTAAGTCTAGAGTGACCCCAAGCAAGCCGTTCTCTCATTGTGGTGTGGACTATGGAGGGCCGCTGCATGTGAAATATGGAAGCCCACGAAGTAAAATACAGAAGAAATGCTACATAGCATTGTTTGTGTGCATGGCGACCAAGGCACTACACATTGAGGCAGTCAGCGATCTATCCACGGAGGCTTTATTGCCGCATTAAGAAGGTTCATTTCAAGACGTGGGCGCTGCAGTCACATGTACAGTGACAATGGCACGTGCTTCACCGGAGCAAGAAGGAAACTAGATGAATTGTCGCGCTTCATCCGAACAGAAGACCATCAAACTACCGTATCGAACTTCACAGCTGAAGAAGGAATTCGTTGGCATCACATACCTCCTTACTCCCCTCACTTCGGCGGACTGTGGGAAGCAGGTATAAAATCAGTGAAGACCCACCTGAAGAAAGTTGCTGGTAACACTGTGCTAACTTTTGAAGAGATAACAACACTGCTCACACAAATTGAGGCATGTTTAAATTCGAGACCCATCATCCCGATACCCAACAGTCCTGATGAGTATGCGTTCCTCACCCCTGGTCACTTCTTGACTGGCGAACCCTTAGTGTCGTTCCCTGAACCAGATTGTCTCTTAGGGCCATCATCACGGCTGTCAAGATGGCAACTGGTCCAGCGGTGCCGACGACTCATCTGGAAACGCTGGTCAACCGACTACTTGGGCCAGCTCCAGCAGCGTTCCAAGTGGCTCCACAACCAACCCAACCTCAAGGCAGGAAGGCTGGTGCTCCTCAAAGAAGAAAATGCTCCCCCCCTCACATGGCCAACCGGGATAATAGAAGAGCTCCATCCTGGGACTGATGGGCTGGTGCGTGTTGTGACTGTGCGGACGAGCAAGGGGTCGTACAAACGGCCAGTAACCAGGATCAGCCTTTTCCCCGAAGAACTCATCTAAAAGGACTACCAGTGTAGTGTGCTTATCTTGTGTTTATCTTGTGTTTATCTTGTGTTCATATAGTGTTTATCTTGTGTTTATCTTGTGTTCATATAGTGTTTATCTTGTGTTTATCTTGTTTTCTTTTGTCTACATTGTGTGTTTTGATTTATTGCTAGAGACTTGTGTTGGAGCAGTTATGTCCACGTACTGTTATCTTTCTTTATAATTTGTGTACAAATTAGATGGGCGGCATGTCTGGTGCTTCGCTCTGGACTAAGGGTAGTTCACCCAGCACCCACTAGGCGGCAGCATCCCGCAGGCGACTCGGGCAGCCTTGAGTGAGGTCCCCGCCCCACAGTCACGTGTAGTCTCACGGAAAGCAATGTCGTAGTCTTAAGATGTTCTCCTTAGTTGTAGAATTTAGTTAATAAATTATTTTAAGTGAGTACTCGAGGTGTTTCATTTTAACTGCTACCAGAGAGATGTTTAAGCAACAACACATGTTTAATATCCCTATAGCACGTTGTATTTCAACAAGCTACTACAACCAAAATTCAATCATACTCCTTGAAAAGGACAAAGAGTTATAACAATACCCATGCATTTAGGAGAAAGTAGGCTATATGTTCTTTCCTGAACATCTTGTTTCAAAATTGAAAATAGGCTAAAAATGCCTCCAACCCTCACAGAGCCATGAAAGACAGATAGGATAGGGAAAGAGGAGAGGGGAAACGGTCCCAACAGAGGAATCCTTCGACGTCACAAACTTCTGTATTCACTAGCCTTGAGGGTGCACCTTGCATGGTGGGGCTACACACACCCTGCCACTTTTAGGGCCTTATGTATAAGGCAGAATAGACCATAAAAGGAAATGAAGTCTGACCCCACGAAAGATAACGTTATCAGGAAACAAAAGACAAGGGCCAGTAAAGGCGGGGTAATACACAAGTGTGTTGATTTGTAATTATTGTAGTAGTAGGAATGGCAAGATGGTGGTGGTGGCATTAGGTTAGACACTATCACAGAATTTTCCTTGAATAGAAGTGAGAAAGAACGAAAATACATTTTTAGTATGACGGAGTTGAGAAGCGAACCAATTTCTTTTCAGATCTGCCTCTACCCCGATCCATCTTTCAGAAGAGAATTTAAATTACTTGGCAGAGCCGGAATTCTACCCCAACATCAGAGGTGACAGAGGTAACAGCCGAAAAATCTTGTCACTGCACTATGAAGTAGCCGTACATACGATACCACGTAAATCATCTTGGTTAAGGTGAGAATCAAACCTACTGGATTTCACCTGTTTTCACAGAGCTAAATTCTGTTCCAGTCCTCAGACAGGAATTAAATATCTTGTCAGAACCAGGAATTAAAGACCTTCTTTGCTGGAGAACTTTGGACTTAATGAGGTGGTTGGATGGCTCACGAAGCAAATACTTCCGCCAGCAGTGCTTTAAAGCCACCTGAGATCATCATAGTGGTATTGTTCGTTTGTTTGCTTAATGTTACGGCTGTGAGTTTGTGTCATCACTCGCCGCATGAGTCACAACTGCCCCAGGGCTGGGCTGTGGCCTGCCTCCTGTATTGCGTGTGCCTTATGCAACAGGGCTACCAGGACAAAGGGGTAGTCCAGAATATTCGTGACTGGACCAGCGATGGAAACCTCGAGAAGCCGTGAACCCTGGATGGATCTAGAAGCATTTATTGAGTCACCGGCCTGCTATATAAGTGCGACCTGTCTAGCAGTTGTTGTTGTTGTGTTTTACGAGCTAGTGCGAGCGATTATCTTGTGCAACAGAAGTGTGGTGACGAAGTGCTGTGCGAGTTACGAAATCCAGTGACATTGTTTCTCCAGCTTGTGGACAGCGAAATAGCCTGCAGCAAGTGATCGTAAGTAATTGTGGTCGGTGAACATAAAGGAGAGGAGCAGGTAGTTTCTGTCAAGGCCACCGTACTCATTAGGACGGATTAACTTCTGTGATCTGTTGACAAGTGGAAGGGCCAAGAGCGCTCAAGGAAGAGACTTGAGGAAACTGGAGTAAGGCTCCTAATTGCTTGTATTTGCTGATTAGTGTAATTTTCTGGCCACAATAAAGTTAATTATTTCTTTAAGCAGTAATTGGTGTTGTGCTTTGTACCCCCACCGTAATCCAGTTAACAAAAGTGCCACTAGGGGGTGGCACGTAACAACTGGTGTCAGAAGCTGGATTACGAACTCAAGCACAACACCTTACGGTCGTGGTTTCAAAACCCGAGCAGGTCATTTTCTCTAATTTTCCTGTGAGTGCATGCCCTTTACAAGGCAAACAACTAAAATGGAGGCGCAATTGGCAGCATTGCTAGAAAAGTTAAATGGCATAGAAGACGGCCAGAAGAATTTAACCAAGGACCTAACTGCCAAATTAGAAGACGGCCAGAAGAAGATGGAAGACGGTCAAAATAAGTTAGCGGAGGACCTGAAGAAGATGGAGGACGGCCAGAAGAAGATGGAGGACGGCCAGAAGAAGTTAGCCGAGGACCTAACTGCCAAACTAGAAGACGGCCAGAAGAAGCTAGCGGAGGACCTAAAGAGGATAGAGGACCGCCAGAAGAAGATGGAAGACGGTCAGAATAAGTTGACAGAGGACCTGAAGAAATTAGAACTGGGTCTGCGTGAGGAAGTCACGGCAGTGGAAAAGAAGTTCGACGCCTTACAAGTAGAAGTTGCCGAGCTGCGTCAACTCCCGCTGATGGGGGTGGAGGAGAAGTTCAACGCCTTGCAAGTGGAAGTTGCCGAGCTGTGCCAACGACCGCTGATGGGGGTGGAGGAGAAATTCAACGCCTTACAAGTGGAAGTTGCCGAGCTGCGCCAACGCCCACTGACGGGGGTGGAAGAGAAATTCAACGCTCTACGAGAGGAAGTTGCCGAGCTGCGCCAACGCCCGCCCACCGTTACACCGGGAATATCAGTAACGGGACATAGCAGAGTGACGCCCCCAACCTTCGACGGAAAGGTCCCGTGGAGCACCTACTTACGTCAGTTCGAGGCGGCCTGTTCCATAAATAACTGGAACAACACTGAAAAGGCTACAGCTCTCATTGTAGCACTGAGAGGTGACGCCCTTAACGTCCTTCAGGCCATCCCGACTGGATCCCAGGACTACACTTCACTGATCGCCCATATGGAGTCCCGATATGGAGATAGCCATCTTCAGCAGGCCTACCAGATGCAGCTCCGGACCCGGGTACAAAAGAACGCGGAAACCCTGCAGGAGTTCGAGATGGACATCGCACGCCTCGTAAGGCTCGCCTACCCAACAGCGCCGGCCGACTTTCTGGAGCAGATAGCGACGCAGACTTTCACCGACGGGCTACGGGACTCGGACACTCAACAGGCGCTGCGACTCGCGCGCAATAAGACCCTGACAGATGCGCTGAGCCACGCACTTGAGTTTGAGACGGCAAAACAGGCATCCAGAATGCACGCGCGGGTGCGTCAAGTGGACCTCGACGAACCAGTAAAAACCAACAAGACCAAGCCCCTGGCCGATGAACTGATGGAGGCGCTTGGCCGGTTCTTCAAGAGTCGCAGTACCACCAACAAAAAAGTAGCCGAAGAACATCCGGAGAGGCGGCCCGGAAGAGGACTACCGACCTGCTGGACCTGCGGTAAGAAAGGCCACCTGAGCAAGGACTGCGGTGATCGCCGCCGCCGAGGGTATCCGACAGGAAATCAGTCGTCTGAAAACCGCCCCAGGGAAACGAGTATTAGCCAGCCTTGGGGGGCAAAGGTTGGCTTGTGACAGTCGTCAAGCCCCGGCAGTCCAGGTTCGTGTGACGAAGTTACGGAGGGACAATAGCAGCCTGATGGTCGACGGAGTCGTCAACGGAGAGAGCTGGCCCATGCTAATCGACACGGGAGCATCGAGGACCATCGTCAGTCCCACCGTGATCCCGAAGTGGAGAGTGCAACCCACACAAAGGAACCTCCAGATAATAACCGCGACCGGAGAGACCGCACCGGTACATGGCGAAGCATCACTGGAGTTCGTCATTGGTCGACGGGCGATAAAGCATCCAGTGCTTGTGGCTGACGTATCAAATGAAGTGATCATCGGACTGGACTTCCTGGACCAGAACAACATCATCTTGGATCTGAGTACCAACATTCTGCACTTCGGAGGTGAGGAACTTGCTTTGCAACCTGCGCACGAGTCCATCACCGCACGACGAGTAAGGCTGAGAGAATACGTCATCGTTCCCGCCAGGACGGAGGTCAGTGCTGCCGTAATTGTCGACGGAACTGCTGAGGGAGTGGCGGCTGTCACCGAGCCAAAATATGAGGACATCCAGACAAAAGGATTGCTAGTTGCCAAGACTCTCATCAACACGACGTCTCGGCCGTACGTCCGCCTGTCCAACCTGAACGACTACGACATTACGGTTCACCGGGACACCAACCTAGGAGTCTGCGAGCCCGTTACCTGGATTGCCCGCATCACAGATACGACAGACGGACACCTGCAGACGGACAACCGAAGAAGACGCACACTGCCAGAAGAACTACAGAAGCTGTACCAAGGATCCCAGGACCATTTAGACGAGGAACAATCACGCCAACTTCAGGACCTGCTACGCGAATTCCAGGACGTCTTCTCCATGGGGAGCAAAGACTTCGGCAGGACAAGCTTGGTTCAGCACAGAATCGACGTTGGGGACAGCGCACCGATTAGGGCCCCATTCCAACGTGTCCCGCTCGCCAAGCAAGCCGAAGTCGACCGGATGGTAGAAGAGATGAAGGAGCAAGGGGTGATCGGGCCATCACATAGTCCTTGGAGTTCTCCGGTCGTGCTAGTGAAGAAGAAGGACGGTTCCACCAGGTTTTGCGTGGATTACAGGCGGGTGAATGACGTCACGAAGAAGGACAGCTACCTTCTACCCCGGATCGACGACACCCTGGACACCATATCAGGGTCGAGATGGTTCTCCACCTTGGATTTGAAGAGTGGCTACTGGCAGGTGGAGGTCCACCCTAAGGACCGGGAGAAAACTGCGTTCTCTTTGGGCAGCGGGCTCTGGCAGTTCACCGTCATGCCATTTGGTCTGTGCAACGCCCCTGCGACCTTCGAAAGGCTAATGGAGTCCATTCTGAGGGGACTACACTGGAAGACCTGCCTGGTCTACCTAGACGACGTCATCGTTCTGGGGAGAAGCTTCGAGGAGCACTACAGCAACCTGAAGGAGATCTTGTTGAAGCTACGGGCTGCCCAGCTGAAGTTGAGCCCCAAGAAGTGTCAGCTCTTCCAGAAGCGGGTCCAGTACCTTGGGCATATCGTCTCCGAGGAAGGGGTGCGCACCGACCCAGAGATGACCGCAGCTGTGAGGGAGTGGCCAGTTCCGAAGGACAAGTCCCAACTATGGAGCTTCCTGGGACTCTGCACTTATTACCGTCGCTTCGTGAAATGAATCGCCGACATCGCCAAACCTTTACATCGCCTGACTGAGAAGGACCAACTCTTCACGTGGACAGCAGAATGCCACAGTGCCTTCGAACAACTCAAGCAGGCTCTGTGCACCGCGCCTATTCTGGCCTACCCCAGACCTGGAACAAGGTTCATCGTCGATACCGATGCCAGCGACTTTGGCATAGGGGGAATCCTGTCGCAAGTAGTGGACGGCAAGGAGAGAGTAGTGGCCTACTTCAGCAAGGCCTTGTCAAAGCCAGAAAGAAACTACTGCGTCACCAGGAAGGAGCTGCTCGCCATCGTGAAGACCCTTGAACACTTCCACAAGTATCTGTACGGGCAAGAATTTCTCATCAGGACCGACCATGCATCCCTGCGGTGGCTCCTGAACTTCAAGCAGCCCGAGGGTCAACTCGCGCGGTGGTTAGAGAGGCTTCAACAGTACAACTTTGAGATTCAGCACAGGAAAGGCCAACTGCATTCTAACGCCGACGCCCTGTCACGAAGACCGTGCCCCGAAGACTGCACCTTCTGTGCCCGAAGGGAGGAGAACACCGGTATACAGTGCCGAAGGACTACCGTGGAACTTCAAGGAAGCTGGAGCCGCGAATCTTTCACGCGGGCGCAAGCAGAAGATGATGACCTGGGACTAATAGCCGAATGGAAGAGGGCCTGTGTCCCCAGACCCGGGTGGAACATTGTGAGTGACTGCAGCCCAAAGTTTAAGTCCTACTGGACGCAGTGGGACTCGCTGATTGTAAGGGATGGCCTCATCTGCCGTGCCTGGGAGAGCACCGACGGGAAGACATCTCTGGAACAAGTCGTCGTTCCAAAGGCTATGACGGAGGAAGTCCTGAAGGAAGTTCATGGAGGATCATCTGGTGGACACCTAGGGATAAAGAAGACCCTGGAGAAGCTGAGAGAGCGGTTCTACTGGATCGGATGCCGAACAGACGTGGAGAACCACTGCGCGAGGTGCCACGATTGCGCAGCCAGCAAGGGCCCAGGACGAAGACGACGGGGTCCACAGAAGACCTACAACGTGGGCGGCCCCATGGAGAGAGTGGCCATCGATGTTGCTGGGCCTTTCCCGTTAAGCGAGGCAGGGAACCGCTACATATTAGTCGTCAGCGACTACTTTACCAAATGGCCGGAGGCGTATGCACTCCCTAACCAAGAAGCCGCGACGATTGCAGAGACCCTGGTGAAGGAATTCGTCAGCCGGTACGGAGTACCCCTGGAGCTGCACTCCAACCAAGGGAGGAACTTCGAGTCGCAGGTGTTCCAGAACCTATGCCAGCTGCTGGGGATCCGGAAGACAAGGACAACGCCACTACACCCTCAGTCCGACGGGATGGTAGAGCGATTCAATCGCACCATCGAGAACCATCTCCGAATAGTCGTCAGCGAGCACCAGAGGGATTGGGACAAACATCTTCCACTATTTCTCCTGGCCTACCGCGCCGCCGTGCACGAAGCCACCGGGTGCACACCAGCCAGGGCCATGTTTGGGAGGGAGCTCCGCCTACCTGTCGATCTTGCCTTCGGCCGACCTGGGAATGATCCGATCCCGGTAAGCCAGTATTGTCAAGAACTGGTCGACCAACTGGAGGACGTGCACGCGTTCGCGAGGAGGAAACTGCGGATCGAGACCGACCGAATGAAGACCCGATACGACCAGCAGACGGATGCCGGCGGATTCCACGAGGACGACCTGGTCTGGCTCTTCAACCCATTACGGAAGAAAGGCCTGTCACCCAAACTGCAGAAGTCCTGGGAGGGCCCGTACCGAGTCGTGAAACGGATCAACGATGTCGTCTACAGGATCCAGCGGAGCCCGAGGGCAAAGATGAAGATCGTGCACCGAGATCGCCTGGCAGCCTACGGAGGGACACAGACGGACCAATGATTGATCGGGACGATCAGCCTTTTTAGGAAGGGGGTGGTGTTACGGCTGTGATTTTGTGTCATCACTCGCCGCATGAGTCAAAACTGCCCCAGGGCTGGGCTGTGGCCTGCCTCCTGTATTGCGTGTGCCTTATGCAACAGGGCTACTAGGACAAAGGGATAGTCCAGAATATTCGTGACTGGACCAGCGATGGAAACCTCGAGAAGCCGTGAACCCTGGATGGATCTAGAAGCATTTATTGAGTCACCGGCCTGCTATATAAGTGCAACCTGTCTAGCAGTTGTTGTTGTTGTGTTTTACGAGCTAGTGCGAGCGATTATCTTGTGCGACAGAAGTGTGGTGACGAAGTGCTCTGCGAGTTACGAAATCCAGTGACATTGTTTCTCCAGCTTGTGGACAGCGAAATAGCCTGCAGCAAGTGATCGTAAGTAATTGTGGTCGGTGAACATAAAGGAGAGGAGCAGGTAGTTTCTGTCAAGGCCACCGTACTCATTAGGACGGATTAACTTCTGTGATCTGTTGACAAGTGGAAGGGCCAAGAGCGTTCAAGGAAGAGACTTGAGGAAACTAGAATAAGGCTCCTAATTGCTTGTATTTGCTGATTAGTGTAATTTTCTGGCCACAATAAAGTTAATTATTTCTTTAAGCAGTAATTGGTATTGTGCTTTGTACCCCCACCGTAATCCAGTTAACAAAAGTGCCACTAGGGGGTGGCACGTAACATTAAGTTTGTCTATCGTAATGACTCCCCACAAATGCATCTCTTTTCCTACAATCTTCTGCAGTTTCGGGCATTGGGTCGATTCCCGACTCTGACAGTACATTTAATTCTTGTCTGAGGGTTTGGACGGGGAACAGTTATACGTTTAAATTAAATTTGAGAAGAGGTGGATTTCCATGGTCTTTCTATTCCCACTCGAGATGGTTACTAATATTATTCCACAGCAGACACCATACCAATCTTTACCCAAATTTCTGACTTTATGTCCACCACAGTTGCAGCCACATCCAACCGAGTAGGATGGGAATGTTGACCGTGATATCCAAGGCTTTAGGGTGTACCAGAATGCCCAACATCTTCAAACTTTTCAACATTTTTCGCCATTCAAATCTACGGACTTTCAGTTTCCTAACGGACCTTTTTCATATGTCATTCCTGAGCCTACTTTACTTATTCAGGGGATGTCTCATATGTAATGTTGTTTTTAAGATTTTTTTTAGAAAGTTTTCTGATAATAAATTACATTATTATTATTATTATTATTAAACTAGCCTCCGTGGCTTAGGCGGCAGCACGCCGCCCTCTCACCGCTGGATCCGTGGTTCAAATCCCGGTCACTCCATGTGAGATCTGTGCTGGACAAAACGGAGGCAGACAGGTTTTTCTCCGGGTACTCCGGTTTTCCCTGTCAAAATTTCATTCCAGCAACACTCTCCACTATCATTTCATTTCATCTGTCATTCATTTAACCATTGCCCCAGAGGAGTGCGTCAGGCCTCGGCAGCCGGCACAGTTCATATCCTCGCCGCTAGTTGGGGGCTTCATTCATTCCATTCCTGACCCGGTCGGAGACTGGAAGCAGGCTATGGATTTTCTTTCATTATTATTATTAAACTATTCTTCAAAGTAGAGACCATCTGATTCTATGGCCTTGAGCCATTTCTCAGTGAGGTTTCTTACCCCGCGACGGAACCAGTCTCTGAGTTTTGAAACGAAGAATTCAGCGAGATCCACCTCCACAGCGTCAATGTTTCAATAAATTTCTCCCACGCAACAAATGGACCATGGATAAAAATGATGCTAGTCTGAAGGCGCAAGATCATGGATGTATGATGGATGTGATAGCAGTTCGACTCCTCCCAATTTGTGAATTTTTGCCATGGTTGTTCGTGCAGTATGAGGTCCCGCATTGGCCTGCTGCAAGATAACTCTATTTTGGTTAACTAATGCTGGGTATCTCCGACTCAAAAGTTCATGAACTCCTTCCAGTTGTTGAGAATAACTATCCGCATTGACAACACGCCCGTTTGGAAAAAACTCCCAGTGAATCACTCCTTCAAAATTCCACCAGACACACAACATCACTTTGGGGCCGAACCGATCCTTTTTAGCGATGACTTGAGCAGGTTGACGGAGACTGAGCCACTATTTCTAGCCATCAGCGTTGCGGTATTTGACCCATTTTTCATCACATGTTACAATTCTTCTGATAAATCTATTATCCATCGGGTTACCGGTAAGCTGACGACAGATATCCACTCTACAATGAGCTTGTTCAGAGGTCAATTCACGAGGTACAGATCTAGCTACAGCTTCTGTTTGATTCTCCAAATGTCTTAATCTGGTGATGTATAGTATCTTTTGATGACAAAATCTCGCAATATACACAATCATAGTCATGGCCACCTGCAAATAGCATTGGCGAACCGAAGAAAACCAATTCTTTCTTATAATACTCCAAACTTAACTAGTAGTTGCGAGAAGAACTATACTGTATAGCCTATTTTCATATAACCTACTTATGTTAATTGCCTCTATCAACATACATAATTTCAGTTTGATTGCTGTAATAGATTCGTAGAAATTGAGAATCGTCTAAACATTTCAGATGGTCGCCATGTTGGATTTTTATATATAGGCCTGAGAGTTATGTACTATTACATGAAGATTATTGTGTAGGCGTTTTATTCAAACATCAATCGCACGATTAGGACACAATAAATAAACAAGTAGTTCCGTGAAGAACTATACAGCCTATTTTCATATAACCTACTTATGTTAATTGCCACTATCAACATAAAAAAACAGTTTGATTGCTGTAATAGATTCGTAGATATTGAGAACCGACTAAATATTTCGGATGGTCGACATGTTGGATTTTATATATGTAATTCCTAGAGTTATGTACTGTTACATGAAGATTATTGTGTACGTGTAGCATTCAAACTTCAATCGCATGATTAGGACACAAGAAGTAACAAGGAGATTTTAAAATTTCGCACAGCTGCCATCTTGTGGTTATGAAAACAATTGAAATAAATTAGATGCCAGTGGATTAACATATGTATAAGGATTTACTGTACCAAGTTTCACTGCACTTGGATGGTTAAATTGCGAGAAACGTCCATGTGAATATTTATAATTCACGTCGCCGCCATGTTGGATTTGTGATCACCACGTTTTTAAGGCCCTATAGGTGAACTTAAGTTCATAGCCTCTATGAACAAAAAAAATTCAGTTTGATTGCTATAATAGATTCGTAGATATTCAGAGCCGTCTAAATATATCGGATGGTCGCCATGTTGAATTGTTAAATGTATAGGCCATAGAGTCATGTACCATTAAAGGAAAATTATTACGTAGGTTCATTATTCAAACTTTCACTTCGATCGCATGATTACGACACAAGAAATAAAAAACTTAATTTTAAAATTCGCACAGCCGCCGTCCTGAGGTTATAAAACAATTGAACTAAATTAGATATCAGTGCATTACAATGTGTATAAACATTTCCTGTACCAGATTTCATCGCGTTTGGAAAATTAAATAGCGAGAAAGGTCTATTTAAAATTTTCAAATTCGCTTGGCCGCCATGTTCGTTATGTAGTTAACCGGTTTTTGAAAGTCTTATAGATGAACATCTCGTAGTGTCCTTTATCTCCGTACAAAATTTCAGGTTGATACCGCTAATAGTTTCAGAGATATAGAATGCCGGTGAAATATTTTGCACATCCGCCATCCTGTGATTATGTAAACAATTGAACGAAGTTTGTTGTCGGTGCATTACAATGTGTATAAACATATACTGTACCAAGTTTTATTGCGTTTGGTTGGTTAAATCGCGAGAATCGTCGATTTAAAAGTCGCAAATTCGCGTGGCCGCCATGTTGGTTTTGTAGTTACCAGTTTTTCAAAAGACACATAGGTGAACTTCTAGTTGTTCCCTTTATCACCGCAAATAATTCCAGGGTGATATCGGGAATAGTTTCGGAGATATTGAATGCTGGTGAAATATTTCGCACAGCCGCCATATTGGATTGGCGAGACGTAACAAAATTTGAAGTGCACGGTCGGGGTCGTCGGGAATAGGGCTATGCATTTACCGAGTTTCATTGAAATCGCTCCAGCCGTTTAGAATTTATTAGGGGGGGGGGGGACACACACATCTCACACGCGCACACACACCCACACGCACACACACACGGACAAAAGGTGATCTCATAAGCAATAAAAACTTAATTAAAAAATTTCTCACAGCCTCCAACTTGAGGTTATATAAACAATCGAACTAAATAGAGATGTCAGCGCATTGCATTTTTTATAGTTATTTGCTGTGCCAAGTTTCACTGCGTTCGGATGCCTAAATCGTGAGAAACGTCTACTTAAGTGTTTCAATTTCGTTTGATCGTCATGTTCGTTTAGTAGTTAACAGGTTTTTGAAAGTCACATGAGTGAACGTCTAGTAATACCCTTTATGATCGTTCAAAATCACAGGGTGATATGAGTATTAGTTTCGGAGATATGGAAAGCCGGTGAAATATTTTCCACAGCCGCCATGTTGGATTGGTGAAATGTAATAAAATTTGAAAGGCCCGGTCGGGGTCGGCCAGGATAGTACTATGACCTTACCGAGATTCATTGAAATCGCTCCAGCTGTTTAGAAGTTTTTAGGGGAGGACCCACACACGTACGCATACACTTACACACACGGTCAAAATGTGATCTCATAAGCCTATTTTATCATAAATGAAAATATGCTAAAAATTAAGAATGAGGCTGCGTTAAAAGTAAAGGCAATGGGACTTGAACAACAGCAACATGAATGTTAGTGTTTCAAAAGGAAGAAGAATGCTCTATAGACCAGAAAATTCTTCCAATTTATCGCTAAAATGTTTTCATATACAGTATATATTACATTTATTTTCTTTCAGACTTTACAACTTATGAATCTGGAATTTCTAGATGTAATTCCTCCTTATATGTGTTATATTTTAACACGCCTGTTTTACATATTTACTTAAGTTTAAATTCTTCTAGATCAATAAACGTGCTGATAAAATTATTCCATTTTAAAGAGATTCGTGAACATTAAAAAAATCATTTTATTTTCAAAAACTTCTGTCAGAGTATGGAGAGAATCTTGGGAAACATCCGTGAAAAAAGAATGATAAGTTTCTGAAGGAAAGATGAATAAAATGTTAGAGATTAACATGGGCAATAAGGGACATTATGGAGTCCTTCCAATGATATGGGCCTCAGAATTATAGCACGAATAGCTTGGAAAGAGAAAGACAGGGCCTCCAGTTGTCATCAAATAAATAATGCATTACGCTAGAATTTCAGTAAATTAAAATGCCGTGACTAAAGCACTAACGTAGCGTGTATTAAAAGCAGGAAAGCGGAAAATTGCCGGCTTCATATCCACCAAATGTTACAGTTATACGCTGCCTCACATCTGGAGTGATAAGCTGAAATAACAGAGTATCGAAGCACCAGAAAATAAAATGTAATTTTTCTTTCACTTTAACAGAATATTTTTCACTTTGAATGTGTTCATTGGAAGGTGGGAATGGTTAATTAATTGTTGTGAGTATCACTCCGACATAAGTTAGAGGTAACTGACAAATGATGGTAGCACGAATGATTGGTAGGAAAAATAGATCGGAGCAATGCACAGTGGGTCAAAATTGAATTTAGGGGGACAAAATTATTTTTACGTTTTAATCATGAATTTAGAGTGAAAGCAACGTATATAATTGGTTTACTTCATAATAAACATCAGTTAAGACCTTTTTAAGCTACGTCTACACATGCAAGACATTGTCTATGTCTAGGAGTTGGATAGAGCATTCAGTTATCTCTTCAGAACAATTTTCTACCCCTAATTTACTTTTAACAAAGTCACAAAGGTCCACTTTTGACATAATCGTTGTAAACGTGTGAGAACTGGTGGCGTGGCATCTCCTAAAACGTCAAATAACTAAGTAAGTTGCAAAAAGATGCAAAACATCTTATGGCAGGCGTAAACTACAAGACTTCTACATTTTAACATTAAGTAGAAAGTGACGCAGAGTGACGCGACATACTAAAAATCTAAGTGAAAATATAATTTTAAAAATAATTGTTAAATATTATATAATACAAATATAGCTAAAATTACGTAACAATTACGCCCATTAATAAATGAAACACGTTACAAAGTTCATACATTCAGCTGTATGTTCCATCTTAAAGCATCACACTAACCACAAAGACAACCAAACCACAGCCACTTACATTCACCCTCCAATTCATACTGCTCGAACAGTGGTGACAGATTTACACTAAGATGCGTTTATATCCCAGAATAGTGAGCGGAAATTATATGAGAATGCTATAAAAGTAATAAATTATGATTTTTAATTGTGAAAATAAATAATTTTGTCCTCCTAGATTTCGATTTTGATCCGCTGTGCAATGGCAGGAAGGTACTCGTAATGAACAGATTAAGGTTATGATAGAAATGAACACGTCAGATGAAGCTGTTCGTATGAGCCGTATGGGATGGTGTGGTCATGTGTGGAGAATGAGGGAGGAGAGACTAGTTCGTTATTGAGGTTTTATGGGGAAGAACAGCGAGGTCATCTGGCCCTGTAAGAGAGATTACCTAAGAGGTTAATGAATTTGGGTGTAGTGGGTAAAAGATGCAGAGGTGGATCTAGGAGGCGATGGTTAGATTCAGTGTTGAACGATGTCAAAGCGAAAAGTGTAGAAGCAGGTTTCCTAGGTGAAATCCCACACAAGACACGGCACAAACCTAGAAAAATTGCCGAGTCTTTAACGAAATATTGAGTTAACCGCCACTTTACTGACGAAAGTTACGATTATATTATTATGTTGTCTTTAGTAATGTACATTGCTCTTATTGTCTACGACTAGTGTACGAGTAGTGATCAAGTTTCATCTATAGTATATAATATTTTATTTTTACGACCATATCGATAAGAGGCTTATTTCTTTCTCCTTATTTGATTATGCTTGCAAATTTTAATCAATTTAACCGATGCTAGTTTTATTAGCTGATGAAGGTATGGTTGCATACCGTAATATGAACTAATTTTCATGTTTGTCTTGTTAACTTACTCTTCAAATTCGACTTTCTTTTAAAATGGTTTAGACTTTTGTTTTGTCCAGCCTCAGCACTGTAACTTTGCATTTCAGATAATTTGTCTACTCCTGTGGAGGTCTGGGTGGGGACACCAAGAGCCCGCTGATGAGTCAGCTTGGTGCCCACACAAAACACCCCACAAACTTAGAAAAATTGCTGAGTTTAATTTGTATTTTCTTTGTTAACTTTTAGTTCTTGTGTTGACTAAGGAGGACCCATATTTTTGCCGGTTAATGTGTAATATTCAGCTTCGTTGCCTCGAGCTATATATTTTTGTAAATGTATTTCTTATTGGTTGGTTGGTTGCTTCCTCAGTTTAGGAGCTGCGACAACGCGGTCATGTAATGTAGCCCCGTGTACTTTGGGTGTGTGTAGAATCTGTCTGATAGCCGGTGTTAATTGTGATGACTGTATTAGTGTGTGTTATCTGTTTTTTTTTCAATTCAAGTAAGGACTGCAGACCTTGAATTTTTCAAATAGTTACTATTTTTGCCACCAAACGCCACCGTCAACGACTACCAGTTCAGAACTTAGGTACTAGACGCCACCGCAGTTGGCTCCTGGCAACGAACGTAGGAACCTAAGAACGTTGTTTACCTTCTTAACCTATATAGTTTAGCTTCACACAGGTGTAATTAGTGGAAGGTTCTTTAACATGCCATAAATCTATAACATGGGACCGCCGGCTTAACTTCCCTTCCGAAGGAAGGCATACTGAGGGATTGTTAACGCTCTTAAAAATCTGACGATTTCGGCCGGGTTTGAACCCGTGATCTTGGGCATAGAAACTCAGCATGCTACCAACTACGCCAGAGAGGCCACTGTATTTCTTATTATATGTGAGGAAGGAAAGTGGAAGGTAAGTTGTTTGACTTGACAAGAGGTAATTGAGCTAAAAGCAAGAAACAAAGGTGATGTTGTAGCTGTCAGCCACATCACACCTCGATCTCGCTGGGGTCACGCAGGCTGTTCTGTTGTGCTGCGGCCTGCCTGAAATAGAAGGCAGCCTGTCGTGTCGCTGGAAAACAAAGGCTCTTCCAATACCCAGCTATGGAGCTGCTTCAAAAATAGCAGACAAAAGAGCATTGTGGGTGAACTGTGCGTGACGGCGGGTGACTTGGTCTCTCCAACCCCAATTGTTTATAGCCAGGCGTAATACGACGGATGACTTATTATCCCCAAGATATACTTAAAGACGAGCGCAGAATGTGATGAATCTTAATTGAAATGGACTCTGCAATTTTAGGCATTCACTTCAAAGGGAACGCGAACTGTACATGGTATATCATTAGTTGTCTAAACTTCGACATTTTACGATTAGTAAGGTTAATTATTTTACAGGCGTTGCGTTAATGTTAATTTCACATAATTTTGGGTAAAAGATTTAACAATTCTTGACCCCGCCCAGCAATGCCTTTAATAAAAATTATCGAAGCAATTTAGTAAAGTAGGCTGATTGATTTAAATGATCTCTGCTGTTATAGGCTTTCGGTTCGAAGGGTGTATGGATAAAATGGTATATAATTAGTAGGGGTCGGACATTTAGGGAAATAAATATATTTTTATGTCAATACATATTTTAAGCATTTTTTCTATAGGCCTAACTACATAAATTCTTGCTTTTCACTTATTAGCACATAAAAAGACATATTATTTACATTTTTAAATCAGTATGCTAGATCTTTCAGTTTATTGCATTTTTGTTCCGTGTTGCTTTAACGGGGAAGAACCTGTGAGCTATCTAATCTTCATGCAGAGCGTATATCAGGTTGCAACTGTGTTATTCTTAACTTGTCGCCCCGTGCCACTCACTGTGGAAGCCGGGGATTTCCTTGTCCATAGCCATATTGCACCACGTGCTAAACCTCCCCCTCCTCCAGCTACCTGGAACCAGTGTCACTCACATGCAGTTCATTTTTAGCACTGTGATTTGTAAGGCGATGTAAGGCGATGCCTTAAAAAGCATACAATTTATCGTCTGTTCCAGAATTTAAAGATAATTTTACTTCTAATGGGGGCGTTCTGTTCTGCCAACCATGTGGGAAAGCAATCAAGGCTGAACAGCGATCTGATGTTACACAACACCTAAAGGACAAGGAACATATTTTCGCAGTTTCGCGCCTTCAGAAGAAGTGTTTCGCGATAATCGTCGGTCATTTGCGATGGACAACCTGAAGATGTATCTCGTTGCGTATTGTAATGCTTCAGCAGTCAGTGAGACAGCATTAATTGCATTCCTGTGCACTGCATATTGTTTATATTCACATTAATTAACTAAATTATACTAAATTATTTTTACTTTTTTGTCACATATTCCAGGCACTTTTAATACATTAAAAATAAATATTTTCCCGTTGTTAGCACCTTAAAATCCGAGCCCTAATAATTAGTAAGTTTCGAGGTTGTATGAGGACAAAAAGTTGAGTTTGATTTATAGAGCAGTGTATTAAGATTATATTTAAAAAAATTATCTATGATTCGGGTTTGATTCCCAGATCTTCAAAAAAGTATTCTTGGTCTGAGGGCTGGAACGGGGTACACTCAGCCTCGTGAGGAACAACTGAGAAGAGAAGTGTTTGATTCTTACCTCTTCCATACAGGAAGTGGTTTTCTGTGGTTTCCCCACTTCTACTTCAAGTAAATGCTGGGATGGTTCCTAACTTTAACCACTGCCACCTCTTTCCCAATCCACACTTTAGTTACCGCTACTCAAACTAATAAGACACCACAATAACACAGGTTATCAGTTAAATACTACGCACAAAGCTAAGTACACGAAGCTAAATGATCACGATGTCAGATGAAACAACAACATATGTAGTTTATGGTAATATTCCAC
This sequence comes from Meconema thalassinum, assembly GCA_946902985.2. NCBI lineage: Eukaryota > Metazoa > Arthropoda > Insecta > Orthoptera > Tettigoniidae > Meconema > Meconema thalassinum. The sequence goes on along the minus strand of OX336392.1, from coordinate 249,731,646 downwards.
GTTGAGCAAATATATGTTGCCTATCGTTTTGTGCCAATCGAAAATATTTACTGAAGACTTGAAAACATGCATTGTGACAAAATGCTTGCACAACAGTGTTCCATTAATATATAGTCCACGTCTCCGGCTTCGGTGGTGTAGTTGGTAGCATGCTGAGCTTGTATGACCCTGATCGCGGGTTTACACCCGGTGGAAGTCGTCAGATTTTTAACAGCGTTAAAATCCTTGAGTATGCCTTCCTTCGCAGGCGAAGTAAAGCCGGTGGTCCCATGTCATAGATTTATGGCAGGTGAAAGAACCTTCCACTAATTAAACTTGTGTGAAGCTAAATTTGCAGGTTATATTTCGTTGAAACGCTCTATTGAAGTTCCAAAGTTCACCACTAGGTGTCAGTGACATCTGATAGCGATAGTTGGAACTACTTGAAATTGAACGGAACTTGTATCTCACCCCATGGGTGTCCGCATTGAAACTGCTACAGCCTCTGGTGAGCCAAACATGTCCTCGGACACTCCCGACATTAAAAGCCATTCGCTAAATAATAAATAGTCCACGTCTAGATGTAGCGGGGCTGGATGCGTGTCTCAGCGGTAACGTTCACGCTTGCTGTTCCCAAGGTTGCAGGATCCAATCCTGACGCACCCAGTTGGCATTTGAGGGTGCCCAAATGCAAAGGGGCTGTGTAGGTTGATTTACTGGCGTGTTGAAGATCCCCTTCGGGGCAAAATTCCGGCACCCCAGCGTCTCTAAATCAGCAGTTGTTAAAAGAGACGTAAAAACAATAACATTATTAGCTGTAGCAGCTAGCGTTCTTAGCTGTCACCCCGGAGGTCCGGATTCCATTCCTGGTTCTACCAAGGAAATTTCATTCTGATCTGACGGCTGGATCGGGGTACATTCAGCCTCGTGAGGCAAAACTGAGAAGAGGTGGGTTTGATTCCCACCTCAGTTATCCTGGAAGTGGTCTTCCGTGATATCCAACCTCTACTTCAGGCAAATACTCGGATGGTTCGTAACTTATGGCCACGGCCGCTTCTTTTCCAATCCCCACACGAATTACAAATATACACACTAATACAGCCATCAAAATAACACAGGTTATCAGACAAAATTCCACACTCACCCAAGTACACGAGGCTAAATGACCGCGATGTCTATAACAACAATAACTTAGGATTAAGGATCACTTGGATTCACTTTTCTCATATTTAAAGATACTCAGTCCATCTGTGTTGATGATTTGCGTAGAAAGTGTTTATTGCAAGCTTCGAGTGATACTTTTCCACTCGAATCCCATAGCACAGATGGACTTAATGTCTTAAATTGTGAGAAAAGTTAACCCAAGTGATGGTTATTCACATGTGGATTGAAGAACGTTTGCAACAATACTAACCATATGATGTCTCGGCACTGTTTCCTTTGCATATTTCATAGAACATTTTTACAGTACATTAGCTTTAAACTTCAAGGTTTTTATTAGAAATATTTGTATAATTTTCATCAAATCTTCTACGCTAACCGATTTGATTTTTAAATTAAATTTACAACATATTTTTACCATGTCTACAACCATTCTTCAAATAGTACAAAATTTGACAGTATTTCTTGTTTCTGATTCGAACGTTATTTTAAGTAAATTTCAGTTAATATTTGGATGTTTTTTTCCAACAGATATTAAAAGTCTTTATCTCTAGTTTCTTAGCAACACTGTTGCCCAAACATTTCTTGCCGTATCTATAGCCTACCATACCTTGGATTATTTATTTCCAACGATTACATCCCATAGTAAGTATTTTTCTACCTTCATGCATAAGTAAATTTATTTCAACATGTAGGCCTACCTATTATATTGGTTTTTTTAAATCTTCATACAGGATACTTCATAAATACACATATTCGCACCCATCTATAACTCAATCATAACCTAAAAAAATTCACATATACAGTATTAATCCACGTAAGTGTTCTATGGTTTATATAACTCTTTCCTTTCTGACTCTCTAGTATTCGTTTCCGAATTTTATATTCAATAGCCTACTTTCGATTTTTGCAAAAAATTAAAGCAGACATGAGATCTGGACAGGGCCAAAAATTGTGTGTCTGTGTCTGTGTGTGTGTGAGTGTGTGTATTCTGAATGTCTGCCGCCCCCCCCCCCCTATCAATTCAAACACGGTGAAACCAAATTGAACGAAATTTGGTACAGAGGTATAACTAGCAAAGGGCACCTCAGTGTCATATTTTATATCGCCGCCATCTTTACCAAAACTGAATGGCGGCCACTCAAACGTTCAAAACGTAAAATCAAATAACGACTAACCAAATCATCTGATCTCTACCAAATTTTGTATCAACATACCTTCATATAGGACGCGTCTTGTGACCAAACTACAAGGTCATCCGCCGTACCATTGCAGGATGGTGCCCGTGCGAATTATGCAAACTTTGTAATCCGTATCATGGAACCCACCAGTTCCGATTATCGAGCCGAGAATAGTTTTAACTGTTCTAAAGGAAGAGGCACGTTCGAAATTAAAAGTTTATTTTGTAATACTACAGTGCAGAAGTAATTTTAAAAAGCTCAGCCGTCTCAGTTACAAGGCAAGATGGCAGCGGATATCTTGTGCCTGACGTATATTTCACTAATTTGAGTATTGCATACAATATAGCGTTCTGATACAAAATAAATACACTCTGTGAAATGCTTTATATATAAATAATATACTCCCCTGATGAAATCGTTTAGTCTAAATCATTATTTGCAAACACGTTGTATGTAACTCATTTGATATCAGACGATGTTCGTTGGAACGTTTGGCTCCGTGGTAACGCGTTAGCCGATCACTCTTATGGCAATGGTTCAAACCCCATCAGGGTTAGGTGTTTTGCTTGATTTTGTTTTATATTTATTGTTTTGTAATGACTCAGACGTTTTAAAATTAAGAGTTATATTGTGCATATTACGATGGAAAATATATATTTAATTAAAACAAAATTCGCCAGCAGACATCTAGATGCACGACACATCTAGCAGCAAAAAAGTGAACTGTCATTGCCAACTGGCGGCGAACTGCATGCTGGCCTACAGATTAACTTACAGATTTTATTGAAAAATTTATTTTTATTTCCGCTAGAATGCACTCGCCCTGATAGGATTATCTTGTTCGATACTTCTCCACTAGATGTCACGACTGATCTACGTAGGACTCCATTTATTAGTATACCATTGGCGTTCAATGCGCATCGAATTTGAAGAATGACAAGATGATACTAGGATACATTTTTACTTTTTATTTTAAAGGGGTTGTAACAGCCTATTGTGCGTTATTTGAAAATTTTATTTGAACTAAAGAACAAAACGATTTCACATAGTACCTGAACTCTACCCGTTGGTGCTGGTTCAGGATATTAATTAATACTTTTATTGCAGCCAAATAGCAATCGAAAATATCCAAATAGTTGGTATACACACGTCTCTGTAGGGTCATGGAAATATTTGTTAATTCAATTAGGGTAGTGAAAGCCATGCACAGCCAGACGTGTAAAGATATGCCTCAACTCAAATTTGGATGTTGCCCACGTCAGGTCAATTATGTAATAATAATAATAATAATAATAATAATAATAATAATAATGCTATTGGTTTTACGTCCCTTTTAACTACTGTTGCTTTTAGAGACGCCGGGGTGCCGGAATTTTGCCCCGAAGGGGATCTTTAACGTGCCAGTAAATCTACTGACACGGCTCCGTCGCATTTTTGCACCCTCAAATGCCAGCTGACTGCGCCAGGATACGAACCTGCAACCTAGGGCCCAGCAAGCGAGAACGTTACTAGTCCGGTCAATTAAGTCTCCAGATCAATAACATTCTTGAGATACATCGTTTCTTTCTTTCTTCAATGATGGTAGCAGTTTTTTTCGAGGTTGTGGTGTTTGGTAGACGTAAATATTTTTTAAGGTCTACAACCAAGAAATGATTCTATTATACTCTTTGATAAAAACAACGAGTTATAACTATACTCATACATTTAGGAGAAAGTAGGCTATATGTTCTTTACTGAACATCTTGTTTTCTTTTCTGATCTCTCCTACTTCAAGCTGGTTTTGTATCAAGACTTACATCTTTCTCATGAAATATATTTTTGTTAAAGATCTGTTTTCTAAAATTTTAATGTGGTGTTTTTATTTTTTAGACGATCGATATTTTTGTATTATTTTTGATAACAATTATTTATGTTGTAGTAAATTTGTTAAATGTAAGTTATTGCACCTTTTCTTATTATAACTTGCGCTGAGGAAGGTCATAATGTGGCCTAAACCAGTACAACATTAAGAGTACATCATATATTGTCTTAAGGGTTTAATCTTCTTTTTATAATAAGGGCTTAATATTATTTATAGAATGTTTATGTTTAGAATATATTGATGCTCTTAGTTTAATGTTGTTATAATTTGAATTTAGGTAACGATGGTTACAAGTTAGCCGAACCTTGTCATTAATTTCATGTCTGGCTGCGTGGCTCAGGGGTAACGTTCTCGCTTGCTGAGCCCAAGGTTGCAGGTTCGAAACCTGGCGCAGTCAGCTGGCATTTGAGGGTGCGCAAATGCGAGGGAGCCGTGTCAGTACATTTACTGGCACGTTAAAGATCCCCTTCGGGGCAAAATTCCGGCACCCCGGCGTCTCTAAAAGCCAGTGTAGTTAAAAGGGACGTAAAATCAATAACATTATTATTTATTCATTAATTTCAATATAGTTTTGGATTAGGAGGAATAAATCTATGATGTTCTCCACATCCATTCGTTTTTCAGCTTCATCCATTCACCCATTCGATCTTTCACCATCATCTCACTTGCTCTTTTGAGTGTGTTTTTAGCCCACTTCGTGGTTGTTACACACTATAGTGTATAGAGACCATAGCATCCTTAGCATATGTAACGGAACCATAAATGCAAGCCAGATAGTTGTGGTACGTTCCTTCCCCGACTTAATATTAGATGATGGATGTAATCCTTAAAGCACAATATTTGGAAAGCAAACTCGTGTACTAAAAGAGAAAAGAGAACGCATAACGAAAAGGGTGGAGATGTACGGCTTTCCCATTCAAGTAAATATGTAGCAGTATCTTCCTATTGCGATATACAATGGGTCTACACCGAGAAGGCTGAAGGGTTAGCGAGGAGGGTGGGCGGGGAATTGCAGAGAAGGCACTCGTGGACCACAATATTCCTTTCAGTCGAAATTTATCCATGTATTGTAAATCTGGATATACTTACATTGGCCGAAGGAGAATTGCTGAATGAACTGAATTTGTGTGAAGTGACGTAAAGAAAAGAAATGTGCAGAATAGATTACATTTTCCTTATAGACTACTCTTGACCACCTTTGCGGTCTGGTGTAAGCATAGCTATCATTAGCCTCACTGATATGCATCTTTTGGCTTCATGATTGGCCGGCCCCGTGGTGTTGGGGTAACGCGCCTGCCTCTCACCCGGAGACCTGGGTTCGATTCCCGGCTCCGGCAGGGATTTTAAAACTGACGTGAGGGCTGGAAGGGGGTGCACTCAGCCTCGTGAGGACAATTGAGTAGCTGTCTGACAGTGAGGCAGCGCCCCGATCACGAAAACCAAGATTAACGGCCGAGGGCACCCGATGCGCTGACCACGCGTCACCCCAATATCTGCAGGTCAAATGGCCGGGCAGTGGTCGCTTGGTCGGCCTAGGACCTTCATGGGCTGTATAGTGCCAGGGGTTGACTTGTTGTTGTTGGCTTCATGATTTGTCTGATTAGTCGTGAGTATTTAAGAGCTAGAAGACATTATCAGACACTTTATCGTGTAGGAAGCTAAATTTCAGTGTTACCTTAGTAATCACATTTAATGATTTTTGTTCGGTCAACACGATTGTACCCAATATTGTAATTAAGACTTTTATTAATCCTGAATAGAAACCGACAGTGGTAGCTATGCTCGCTAATGCGCAGTGCTAGGCCATGGAGGCAAGCTCTCCATGGACTTGGTAGACGTGGATACAAGCCCCACTGTCCGCCATCCTTGAAATGGTTTCCGGGGTTTTCCCATTTTCAACTTCAGGCAAATGCTGCGATGGTACCTTCTGACAGGCCACGGCCGCTTTCTCCCACATCCTTGCCTACTTTCATTCATCTTCATTCATTTCATGACTCATTAATTCCTCTCATGATGATGATGGTGACAGGAAGGGCATCATCGCATCTCATCCCCTACCCCGTTGGAAACAGGAATAATAAGGGGTAGACATGCATATGCTACATTAATTAAAATAAACAGGAGATTACCAAATTCACATGGATGACCAGTTTCGATCGCCAAGCTATCATCATCAGACAGGCCGTTCAAACTAAGTCTACAAGTACGCGGGTGGTGTTATTTAAAATATATAGGCTACTCTTATTTAATTGGAGCTATAATAAACTTGCGCAACTTGTTAAGAATTGTAAAGTCTGTCTCGTTGCGTAGTAGCTAGCATTCTTGGCTGTCACCGTGGAGGCCCGGGTTTGATTCCCGGCTATGCCAAAAAGTTTAATTCTGCTCTGAGGGTTGGAACGGGGTATACTCAGCCTCGTGAGGCAAAACTGAGAAGAGGCAGGTGGATGGGGAAAATGACAGTTCCGAAATGTCGAGTAGGCCGTGAAATTCCCGTAGCCTCACCTCGAGTCTATATGGAATAAGGAAGTTGAGGTTTATGCCAGTAGAGATCGCTAGTAGTCACGATGTGCATGTTGGAATCTCTTACGAATAAGTATATATCCTAATTATTGCAGCTAGAACCATGCCATATCGTACTTGGACATTAAATAACATGTGTTCAACTCCTAACTCCCGTATTGTATAACATCATATTTCAGATAGCTAGATACCGTACTCATCTGCGTGTTGGAGGCTATAGGTGGAGACGCTTGTACAATTAAGTTACTGTATGTTCACTTTACACTTATTTCCACTTGAGAATTCTTTCTTCAAACTCTTCGTCTCGTTTTAAGGTAGTTTCCTTATATTTACGTTTCGCCAGATTTTTCGGCACCAATATTTGAAGTATTAGTAATGCGTGGAGCTAATGGATACACAACTTTTATTTCAAGGAAGTTAACACACAACAACAATCATATAGCTTCGGAAGAAGCTCCGGCAGATGGCTCCCGTTCCTCCACAACGGGTTCGAATCTTACCTCAGCCATCCTGGAATTACACTTACAGAGTAGGTCGGTAAATCTATGTCTACAGATCAGCGTAGACAGTGGTTGGTAGCAGTTGTACGAAAATGGATCCAACATCGCTCAAACAATAACCTAGTTCATTATCCATTCCAACCTGGCTATTTAATAACAATCACAGAGATCACACTAAGCAAACAAACTGGAAGGTCAAGAACCACTAACAATATCTTAAAAAAATATAGGCTATATATCTAACAATTGTTGTTGTTGTTGTTGTTGTTGTTGTTGTTGATTCTTTAGGGGCATTGCGACATCGTGGTCATGTAGTTCCGTACACGTTGGTGTGTGTTGAACCTGTCATCACCTGAACCATTGAGAGCGCTGTACTATTGTGTATTTATGTAACGAGGACTGCTTTTTTGTAGGGAGCAGCTGTGATCCTAATTTAGGTACCATCGCTGCATTTGTCTGGAGTAGAATTCGGAAATCACGGGATACAAATTCTTACAAGGCTAAGATAGAAATAAATCGCACCTCCTCTCATTTCTGCTTCATGAAGCTCAGTGAACTCCATTCTAGACTTCAGACCAGAATTTAGTTTCTTGGCATAGGCGGAAATCGAGCCCCGATCTCTGCAATGACAGCAAAGAATGCTCGTCACCACACCTTTAAGTAAGTTTATCAGCTTTCCATATAGACGGCTGGATTCGATTCTGAGCTGTGCTTGATTCCTATTCTCCTCCATGCATCCCAATACTCCCAGAATATCCTCACTCAATAACATAATCCGTGTCTTGTCCATAGACTTTCTGACAAAAGCCCAGCAGTCTACTCAGTGAGCTATGACGGCTGGTACGGTACTGCGGGGTGATACACATTCCTCTGTACATTCTGATGCGCTGCAGGATATGACAGTGTTACCAGCTTCTCGTGTACATAATTGTGTTTTCAAACTGCACCCGCTCCGATTTGCTATAGAAACTTTTTTCTTGCATTTGGATGAGGAGTCGCATGCCGAACTCCAAATGCGGCATTTTTTCTTCACCCTTTATATTATACTATATCTACTCGTTAATAAGTCATAATTGTTCATGATTTCGTTACATGTTAGATTTCTGTTTAGTTTTATTCATTTCGATCTAATATTTATATTTATTGACTGTACTATTTTGCCGTAATTATAACCTATATAATATTTTACTGTTGAAACAATCAAACAAACAATTAAATAAAATTTAAAATAATAATATACACAATGATTATATCTTCTTTTTCTACAAATAATAACGAAAACACTACCTACTGCTTATCCGAATTAATTGAAGTCGCTGGAGTCAACCTGTTCATTTTAATTTTGGCCGTAGCTTGAGGTCGGATGTCCTCCTTCGCGAAACATCGTATTTTTACAGGGGAAAATTCCTCGCCGAAATAAAAATTAATAAAATTAATACTACTACTACTGCTACTAATAATAATAACATTAAAAAAGGAATATGGGGCAGATGACCTCGTAGTTCCGCCCCTTAAAACCTCAATAACTAACTAACAATAACATTATAATTATAACAGGAAGCATGAAACCTAAGACCATTGTTACGGGATAAGGGATGAGATACGGTTTCTAAATGTAAGGTCGGTCTTTACGGCTGGATGCCAATTCTGACGACAACATAATCAGATGTGTTAATGCGAGATGAATGAAGCTGAACAGGGGATTGGAAAGAAGTGGCCGTAACTCACTAGAAAGTATTTTCCTGGAATGGAAAATGGAAATTCAAGGCAATACATTTCAAGGTGGCCTACGGTGGGGTTTACTTTTATCACTTTCGTCCACCGAGCCCGAAGTTATATTTTAGTGCAATAGGCACTATTCCTTTATTTCCTTCATTCTTTCTTATTCCTTATTCTTCCTTATTTTGTATTCTTTGTTCTTAAATATTATTATTAGGCTACTTTTCACATTTTGCAAAAATTAGGATAAAGTAGACTTATGAGATCGATACGGGGAAATGTGTGTCTGTCTAATCTGTCTGTCTGGCTGTGTGTGTCCCCCCCCCCCCCGTATCAACTCCTAAACGGCTGCAGCAATCGAAACCAAATTTAGTATGAGTAAAGATGTATACCGGAATATCTCAAGCCCATATTTGAAAATTATCTCAGTGCTACCAAGTGCTGAAAAAACGCACTAGAAATTTGAGCTCCATGTTGGATAGCTTAGAAGGTATGCATGGGAGCTATTCCAAAATTGGCACACATGTAGATAATACTATTTCAGTTTAATTTTCCGGAGGACATTCATGACAGTGTTGCCAAAATGATTTTAAGCCTTCTGATAGGTCCAATTTTTAAATGCATATAACTTCTACACTATCAATTAGATTTCAATCAAATTTTGTATGTATTGTGTGTACATAAACAGATAAGACTGAGCGTATTCTTAAGAGCCACCAGTGCTGCCAACTGTTAATAAATGCTGCCTATATATTTTTACCCTAATATCTAGCCAACAGCTTTATATTTTGCACACGTATAGCACCTGACATTCTTGATTAATTTGGATTAATTAATATAAATCAGTGCTGACAACATGATTCTATACCTGCTGATAGGTCTAATTTTAAAACACATGTAACTTCTCTACTAACAAATGGATTTAATCCAAAATTGGCACAATAAGATATCATAATATTTCAGATTATTTCTGACCAGCACACGCATGAAATTGTTGCCAACATGCATTTACGCGTGCTGATAGATCCAGTGTCTAACTGCATGTAACGTCCATTGGACGTCAACCAAATGTTGTATTCTGTACCTTAAGAGATGGAACTGAGAATATATTCTGTCACCAGGGCTGCCAAATGTAGTGCTCTATTAGGCTACATTATACCCGGTCTATTTCGATCTAATTAGACATTTCGATATTATCAACTTAATTTCGTCATTATTCTAGATAGGTTCATATACTGTAGATTAATCATTGTCATGAAACTTAATTTTAACAAAAGTAGGGTCTTTATTTCGTCACGGAACTTCTTATTTTTTATTTTTATTTTATTTTATCTTGCTGTGGACATTGCATCCCCATAAATTTAAAGAGATTTCCTCTGACTACTTGAACAATTTAAAGTAGCCTATGGTATGGACGGATAGTTTGAATATGGCAGCTCGGAATGTTAAAGTTTACGTCCTAATTTCCCGTGTCTAAAAAGTCAAAACGCCATTCATCTTCTTATAGAAGAAGGGCTTATTTCCTCGAGAATATGATGTAATAGCTGTAAAGGGAGCCATCTCCAGTTGACTGGAAAGATAAAAATGGTGGAGCATATTAACGCCTGTGAATAAGAAATACGACGCCAGAGTGTAACAGTGTAGAAGTAGGCTGATGTGTTCATACAAGGCACCACATCCGTCAGCAATGTTCTCTCGGGCTGTAAAAACACTCGCACAGGCACCAATTATCACACTAACACACTTTACCTTCTGCAAACTTTCCGTTTATTTTAGGCGTTTCAATGACATTCAATCTATCTATATATATAACAAGATGTTCAGTAAAGAACATACAGCCTACTTTCTCCTAAATGCATGGGTATTGTTATAACTCTTTGTCCTTTTCAAGGAGTATAATTGAATGTTGGTTGTAGTAGCTTGCTGAAATACAACGTGCTATACGGATATTAAACATAAATATGAGGTGCCCATTGCTAGTGCTATATCTGTACAATATTTCATTCAATTCAGTTTCACCGTGTTTGAATTGATATGACGAATCGATTTGCACACATACATGGCCGCTATCTGCAAACTATTTGGCTGATGACCTCGTAGTTTTGTCAAACGATTCTTCATACATAAAGGTATACTGAATTACAAAATTTGGTAGAGATTAGATGAATAAGTTGGTCGTAATTTGATTTAAGCTTTCAACATTTGGGTGGCCGCCATAACGTTTACGTCAAGATGGTGGCGATATTAAACATGAAACTGACGTGCCCTTTGCTAGTGGTACCTCTGTACTAAATTTCATTCAATTTGGATTCACCGTGTTTGAAAAGATAGGGGGAATCGATTTGCATACAAACATGGCCACCATCCGCAAATTATTGAGCAGATGACCTCGTAGTTTGGTCAAAAGATTCTTAATACATAACTATATAAAGTTACACAATTTGGTAGGGATCAGATGAATAAGTTGGTCGTAATTTGATTTAAGCTTTCAACATTTGGGTGGCCGCCATTACGTTTACGTCAAAATGGCGGCGATATAAAACATAACATGGGGATGCCCTTTGCTAGTGCTACCTCTGTACCAAATTTCGTTCAATTCGGTTTCACCGTGTTTGAATTAATAGGGGGAATAGGTTTGCACACAAACATGGCCTCTATCCGCAAACTATCAGGCTGATGACCTTGTAGTTTGGTTGAAAATGCTCCCCGTAAAAGGGTATGTGGTTGCAAAATTTGGTAGAGATCGGATGATTAGGTTAGTCGTAATTTGCTTTAAGCTTTGAACATTTGGGTGGCCGCCATTACGTTTCCATCAAGATGGCGGTAATATAAAACATAACACTGAGGTGCCCTTTGTTAGATCTATCTCTGTACCAAATTTCGTTCAATTTGGTTTCACCGTGTAAGAAAAGATAGGGGGAATCGATTTGCACACAACCATGGCCGCCATCCGCAAATTATTGGGCAGATGACCTCGTAGTTTGATCAAAAGATTCTTCGTACATAAGGGTATAATGTTACAAAATTTGGTAGAGATCAGATGAATAGGTTGGTCGAAATTTGATTTAAGCTTTGATCATTTGGGTTGCCACCATTACATTTTCGTCAAAATGGCGGCGATATAAAACATGACACTGAGGTGATCTTTACTAGTGCTACCTCTGTACTAAATTTCGTTCGATTCAGATTCACCGTGTTTGAAAAGATAGGGGGAATCGATTTGCAGACAAACATGGCCGCCATCCGCAAATTATAAGGCAAATTACCTCGTAGTTTGGTCAAATGTTTCTTCGTACATAAAGGTATAAGGTAACAATATTTGGTAGAGATCAGATGAATAGGTTGGTCGTAATTTGAATTAAGCTTTGAACATTTGGATGGCCGCCATTACGATTACGTCAAGATGGCGGCGATTTAAAACATGACACTGAGGTGCCCTTTGCTAGTGCTACATCTGTACCAAATTTCGTTTCAATTCCTTTTCACCGTGTTTGAAAATATAGGGGAATCAATTTGCACACAAACATGGCCGCCATCCGCATATTATTGGGCAGATGACCTCGTAGTTTGGTCAAAATATTCTTCATACATAAAGGTATAACGTTACAAAATTTGGTAGAAATCAGATGAATAGGTTGGTCGTAATTTGATTTAAGCTTTGAACATTTGGGTGGCCGCCATTAAGTTTACGTCAAGATGGCGGCGATATAAAACATGACACTGAGGTTTCGTTAAATTCGGATTCACCATGTTCGAATTGATAGGGGGTGGGGGGGACGACGACGACGACAGACTTTCAGAGTCCACACACACACTCACACACTCTCTCTCTCTCTCTCTCTCTCTCTCTCACACACAATTTTTGCCCCTGTGTTGATCTCATAAGTCTACTTTCATTTTTTGCAAAAATCGAAAGTAGGCTAAAAATCAATGTACGAGATAGTATGTATGTGGGTGTGTGGGTGTGTATGTCTCCTATGCGTTCATTCACCACCCATCCGATTGCGCTGAAACTTGGGTGAGATGTTGATTACTCTCCTAGGAAGGTTTCTGGCTTAGTAAATCCATTTTACAATAGGCAGCGCACGAGTAGATTCAACAAATGAGCGAAGACGCGCGAAGCGTTTCAACAAAGTCCCGTATGCGTTCATATACCATTCGGCCGATAGCTATGCAACTTGGGTTAGATATTGAGTACATTCTAAGGAAGGATTCTGGCTTAGTATATCCACTTTACAATTGGTTGCGCACGAGTAGATGCAACAAATGAGCGACGACGCGCGAAGCGTTTCAACAAGGTCCCGTATGTGTTCATATACCATTCGGCCGATAGCGATGAAACTTGTGTGAGATATTGAGTACATTCTAAGGAAGGATTATGGCTTAGTATATCCTCTTGACAATTGATAGCGCACGAGTAGATTCAACAAATGAGCGACGACGCGCAAAGCGTTTCAACAAAGTCCCGTATGTGTTCGTACACCATTCGTCCGATAGCAATGAAACTTGGGTGAGTAAATAAATTTCACAGTAGATAGCGCACGAGTAGATTCAACAAATGAGTGACGACACGCAAAACGTTTCAAGAAAGTCCCGTATACATTCATATACCATTCGTCCGATAGCTATGAAATTTGGGTTAGATGTTGTGTACACTTTTGGGAAGGTTTATGGCTGAGTAAATCCACTTTACTTAAGGCAGCGTACGTGTAGATTCAACAAATGAGCTACGACGCGCGAAGCGTTTCAACAAAGTCACGTATGCGTTCATATACCATTCGTCCGATAGCGATGACGCTTGGGTGAGATATTGAGTACACTCTAAGGAAGGATTCTGGCTTAGCAAATATACTTTACAATAGGTAGCGCACGAGTAGATTCAACAAATGAGCGACGACGCGTGAAACGTTTCAACAAAGTACCGTACGCGTTCATATAGGCCTACCATTCGTCCGATAGCGATTAAATTTGGCTGAGATGTGGTGCACAGTCAAAGGAAGGTTTTTGACTTAGAAAATCCATTGCACAATAGGTAGCGCACGAGTTGATTCAACTAATGAGCGAAGGCACGCGAATCGCTTCAACAAACGCCCGTATGCGTTCATAAAGGCCTACTATTCATCTAATTGCGATCAAACTTTGGTGAGTTGTTGTGCACACTGCAGGGAACGTTTCTGATTTAGTAAGTCCATTGTATAATGGGTTGCGCACGAGTAGTTTCAACAAATGAGTGACGGCGCACAAACCGTTTCAACAAAGTTCCATCTGCGTTCATATACCATTCATCCGATTGTGATGAAACTAGGGTGAGTTGTTGTGCACACTGCAGGGAAGGTTTCTGACTTAGTAAATCCATTGTACAATTGGTAGCGCGCGAGTTGATTCAACAAATGAGTGACGGCGCGCGAATCGTTTAAACAAAATCCCGTAAGCGTTTATATGCCATTCATCCGATTGCGATTAATATTTGTTGATTTTTTGTGTATAAGCCAGGGAAGGTTTTCGACTTAGTAAATCCATTTTACAATAGGTGGTGCATGCACGAGTTGATGCAACAAATGAGTGACGACGCGTGAAGTGTTTCAGCAAATTTACATCTGCGTTCATATACCATTCATCCGATTGCGATTAAACTTTGGTGAGTTGTTGCGCACTCTCCCACAAATGTTTCAAAATTAGTAAATCCATTTTACGATAGCTTAGAGGCAGTTAACGGAAATTGAAGAAAAAATTGTGTATCCAAAACCACTTCAAGAGACCAAATTACAATGCCAACACTTTCTTTGATTGGCATTGCAACGCATGCCGGGTACAGCTTGTATATATATAAATCAATGTACGAGATAGTTTGTATGTGGGTGGGTGGGTATGTCTCCTATGCGTTCACATACCATTCATTCGATTACGATGAAACTTGGTTGAAATGTTGAGTACACTCCAAGCAAGGTTTCTGGCTTAGTAAATCCATTTTACAATAGGTAGGCCTAGCGCACGTGTATATTCAAAAAATGAGCGACGATGTGCGAAGTGTTTAAATAAAGTTCCGTATACTTTCACACCATTTATTCGATTACGATGAAACTTGGGTGAGATGTTGAGCACACCACACCAAGGAAGGTTTCTGGCTTAATAAATCCACTTTACAATAGGTAGTGCACAAGTAGATTCAACAAATGGGCGACGACGCGCGAAGCGTTTCAATAAAGTCCCGTATGCGTTCACATAGTATTCATCCGATTGCGATGAAACTTGGATGAGATGTTGAGAACACCCCAAGGAAGGTTTCTGGATTAGTAAATCCATTTTAGAATAGGTAGCGCACGAGTACATTCAACAAATGGGTGACGACGCGCGAAGCGTTTCAATCAAGTGCTGTATGCGTTCACATACCATTCATTCGATTTCGATGAAACTTGGGAGAGATGTTGAGTACACCACTCCAAGGAAGGTTTCTGGCTTCGTAAATCCATTTTTCAATAGGCATCGCACGTGTAGATTCAACAAATGAGCGACGACGCGCGAAGCGTTACAATAAAGTCCCGTATGCGGTTATATACCATTCATCCGATAGCGATGAAACTTGGGTTAGATGTTGTGTACACCACTCCAAGGAAGGTTTCTGGCTTAGTAAATCCACTTTACAATAGGTAGCGCACGAATAGATTCAACAAATGAGCGACGACGCGCGAAGCGTTTCAATAAAGTCCCGTATGCGTTCACATAGTATTCATCCGATTGCGATGAAAATTGGGTGAGATATTGAGTACACGCCAAGGAAGGTTTCTGGATTAGTAATTCCATTTTACAATGGGTAGCGCACGTGTAGATTCAACAAATGAGTGACGACGCGCGAAGCGTTTCAATAAATTACCGTATGCGTTCACATACCATTTATTCGATTTCGATGAAACTTGGGAGAGATGTTGAGTACACTCCAAGGAAGGTTTCAGGCTTAGTAAATCCAATTTACAATAGGCAGCGCACGTGTAGATTCAACAAATGAGTGACGACGCGCGAAGCGTTTCAATAAAGTCCCGTATGCGGTCATATACCATTCGTCCGATAGCGATGAAACTAGGGTTAGATGTTGTGTACACGCCAGGGAAGGTTTC
This sequence comes from Meconema thalassinum, assembly GCA_946902985.2. NCBI lineage: Eukaryota > Metazoa > Arthropoda > Insecta > Orthoptera > Tettigoniidae > Meconema > Meconema thalassinum. Next base: position 249,715,613 of record OX336392.1, on the reverse strand, counting down.
TGGCTTAGTACATGCATTTTACAATATGTAGCGCACAAGTAGATTCAACAAATGAGCGATGGCACGACAATTGTTTTAATTATGTCACGTATGCGTTCATATATCTTTCGTCCGATAGCGACAAACTTTGGTGAGTTGTTGTGTACACTTCAGGGAAGGTTTCTGGTTTAGTATATCCACTTAACAATAGGTAGCGCACGAGTAGATTCAACAAATGTGTGACAACGCACGAATCGTTTAAACAAAGTCCCGTATTGGTTCATATGCCATTCATCCGATTGCCATGATACGTTAATGATTTGTTGTGTACAAGCCAGGGAAGGTTTTCGACTTAGTAAATCCATTTCTCAATAGGTAGCGCACGCGTATATGCAACAAATGAGTGACGACGTGCGAAGCGTTTGAGCAAAATTGCGTATGCGTTCATATACCATTCATCGATTGCGTTGAAACTTTGATGGGTTGTTCTGTATACGTATGTGAACATTTCTAACTTAGTAAATCCAATTCACAGTAGGTAGCGCACGAGTAGATTCAACAAATGTGTGGCAACACACGAATCATTTAAACAAAATCTCGTATGCGTTCATATGCCATTCATCGGATTGCGATGAAACTTTGATGAGTTGTTGTGTACACGCCAGGAAAGGTTTTGGACTTAGTAAATCAATTTCACAATAGGTAGCGCACGCGTTGATGCAATAATTGGGTGACGACGCGTGAAGCGTTTCCACCAAGTCCCATATGCGTTCATATACCATTCTTCGATTGGGATGGAACATTGATGAGTTGCTGTGTGCATTTATGTGTAGGTTGCTAACTTAGTAAATCCATATCACAATAGGTAGCACACGAGTAGATTCAACACATGTGTGACAGCGCACGAGTCGTTTAAACAAAATCCCGTATGCGTTCATCTGCCATTCTTCCGATTGCGATGAAACTTATGATGAGTTGTTGTGTATACGCCAGAGAAGGTTTTTGACTTAGTAAATCCATATCACAATAGGTAGCGCACGAGTAGATTCAACACATGCGTGACAGCGCACGAGTCGTTTAAGCAAAATCCCGTATGCGTTCATCTGCCATCCATCCGATTGCAATGAAACTTATGATGAGTTGTTGTGTATACGCCAGAGAAGGTTTTTGACTTAGTAAATCCATTTCACAATAGGTAGCGCACGAGTAGATGCAACAAATGTGTGACGACGCGCTAAGCGTTACAACACAATCCCGTATGCCATTCATCGATTGCGATGAAACATTGATGAGTTGTTTTGTACACTTATGTGAAGGTTTCAAACTTAGTAAATCCATTTCACTGTGGGTAGCGCACGAGTAGAAACAACAAATGAGTGACAGCGCACGAATCGTTTAAACAAAAACCCGTATTCGTTCATATACCATACATCCGATTGCGATGAAACTTTGGTGAGTTGTTGTGCACGCTCCCACGAATGTTTCTAAATTAGTAAATCCATTTTACGATAGTTTAGAGGCAGTTAACGGAAATAGAAAACATATTGTGTATGCTAACGCACTTCAAAAACAAAATTAAAACGCCTGTACTTTCTTCGATTGATATTGCAACGCATGCCGGGTACAGCTAGTCATACAATAAATATCAAAGTTTGTCGGGTTTTATTTGCTGTGGATTTCCGCAAGGTTTTAAGTAGATAAAAAGTTTGGTGCTTTTCAGTCGGTCAACATGAATGTACCCAAAAAGAGCTGGGTTATGTCCTAATACTGATATAAATTACATGAGATTAATAAGTACACTAGGATGACCAGTTTCGATCGTCAAGCGATCAACATCAGATCCATTACACTTAGGCTATAACATCTATGTTTGAGAATACAGGTGAAAAAAAATGTACAATATGTACAATTATTTAGTTTTAGTATTGGTAATGCAACTGTCGGTGTATGCTAAATGTAGTATATCTAATGTTAGGTGAAATGCTAAAATGGTGATTAAAATACGTAGGTTGTCTGTTTTGGGTTGATTATAAGGTTATACAAAATCAACTATGGTTATACTGTAATAATACAGGCTGATGCTTATCCGGTTGTCTTCCTGACTGGAACTTCGAGTAGTTTCGTGTTCACTCTAGCATCAGTTTTGGTCGACTATCCCGGATGTTAACTGGACGAAACTGGTTTTTCCTTTCTCCTCCCTTTGTTCCTGTGTGCTTTCTGAGGTCAGTGCTATGTTTATTTGTGTGACGTTGCCAAATCTAGATAAGAATGTATGTTATTGAATACAGGAAGATCTACAACTATTAAAGACCGTGGAAATGTTAGTCTGCTTGCTAATTTATGCTTGTTGGTGATTATTGTTTCATTAACGGGTGATACATCCAGATCATTTTCCCCACTTGGTAAGGTGATTGTGATAATGAATGAAAGTTAGGGGTGATGGTTGTCCTTAAGTAGATCATGGCTGCCATCCATAGTTTCATTACTAACTTTATCTTGGTCTTGAGAGGTCTTGGAGTAACTATTTGTTTCAACATGGCTTCCTATCTATGGAGGCTACATGCCATTGTTTACTCACCCCTTTCATTACAAACCTTGACAATGGGACAAGCAGTTTATTCGAAGGTTCTTGAAATTTTACACTCGACCTGATAACTCCAAAGCTATATAATGGATATAAATGGTCGAGAAAGTGTAGGCTATGTAAATGTATCAAAGTACTTTCCAGTTTTTAGAACATGCCAGTCCCACAGTATCCTCTTCTTCCATTTACAGTTCTTCCACGCCCCGTTTGCCCTTGATATTAACGCACGTCTTTTTTAATATACTGTAAATATAAACGTAATATATTTATGATCGAAATTTTTTTTTAACAAGAAGTTCCGTGACGAACTAAAGAGCCTACTTTCCATGCCAATGATTATTCTACAGTTTATGAACCTATCTAGAACAAGTAGTTCCGTGAAGAACTATACAGCCTATTTTCATATATCTTGCTCATGTTAATTGCCTCTATCAACATACAAAATTTCAGTTTAATTGCTGTAACAGATTCGTAGATATTGAGGACCGTCTAAATATTTCAGATGGTCGCCAGGTTGGATTTTTATTTTTGTACTATTATATTAAGATTATTGTGTACGTGTGGTATTCAAACTTCAATCGCATGATTAGAACACAAGAAGTAAGAACGAGATTTTAAAATTACGCACAGCAGCCATCTTGTTATTATGCAAACAATTGAAATAAATTAGATGCCAGTGGATCAACATTTGTGTAAGCATTTAACGTGCAACGTTTCACGGCACTCGGATAGTTAATTTGCGAGAAACATCCATTTAAATATTTATACTTCGCGTCGCCGCCGTGTTGGATTCGTGCTTACCAGGTTACTGAAAGTCCCATAGGTGAACATATGTTCATAGTCTCTATGAACATAAAAATTTCAGTTTGGTTGCTGTAAAAGATTCATAGATATTGAGAACCGTCTAAATATTTCGGAAGCTCGTCATTTAGGATTGTTATATGTATAGGCCATAGAGTTATGTACCATTCAAGGACAGTTATTGCCTAGGTTCATTATTCAACCTTTCACTTCGATCGCATGATTACGACACAAGAAATAAAAACTTAATTTTAAAATTTCGCACAGCCGCCATCTTGAGGTTATGTATACAATTGAATTAAATTAGATGGCAGTACATTACAATCTGCAAAATCATTTACTGTACCACATTTCACTGCGCTCAGAGAGTTAATTCACGAGAAAAGTCTATTAAAATATTTCAAATTCGCTTGGTCTCCATGTTCGTTTTGACTTTTCAGGTTTATGAATTATACATAGGTAAACTTGTATCAGTACCCTTTATCACCGTACAAAATTGCAGGGTGATATCTGTAATAGTTTCGGAGATATAGAATGTCAGTGGAATATTTCGCCCAGCCGCCATTTTGAGGTTATGTAAACAATTGAACTAAATTAGACTCCAGTGCATTGCAATGTGTATAAACATTTGCTGTACCAAGTTTCATTACGTTTGTAATGAAATAGTGTCTATTTAAAAGTCTCACCTTCGCTTGGCCGCCATGTTCGTTTTGTAGTCACCAGGGATTTGAAAGTCTCATAGGTGAACTTCTAGTAGTGCCCTTTATCACCGTACACAATTTCAGGGCGATATCGGTAATAGTTTCGGAGATATTGAATGCTAGTGAAATATTTGGTGAGACGTAGTAAAATTTGAAGGGCACGGTCGAGGTCGCCGGGAATAGTGCTATGAACTTACCGAGTTTCACTGAAATCGCTCCAGCCGTTTAGATTTTATTAGGGGGGGGGGGCACACACACACACACACCTCACACACACACACACACACACACACACGCACACACACACGGACAAAAGGTGATCTCATAAGCCTATTTTTTCAAAATTGAAAATAGGCTAAAAATGACGAAATTAAGTTGGTAATATCGAAATGTTTAATTAGTTCGAAATATACCTGGTATAATGTAGCCTAATAGAGCATTGCAGTTGGCAGCCCTGGTGACTGAATATATTCTTAGTTCCATCTTTAAGGTACAGAATAAAAAAAAATTGGTTGAAGTCCAATGGACGTTACATGCAGTTAGACATTGGATCTATCAGCACGCGTAAAAGCATGTTGGCAACAATATCATACGTGTGCTGGTCAGGAATAGTTAATTCTGAAATATTATGATATCTTGTTGTGCAAATTTTGGACGAAATCCATTTGTTAGTATAGAAGTTACATGAATTTTAAAATTGGACCTATCAGCAGGCATAGAATCATGTTGGCAGCAATGACCTACATTAATTACTCCAAATTAATCTAGAATGGCAGGTGCTATACGTGTGCAAAGTATAGGGCTGTTGGCTTGCATACTTCCTGATACATTGATATTAGGTAAAACAAGTAGTTCCGTAAAGAACTATACAGCCTATTTTCATATATCCTGCTCATGTTACTTGTCTCTATCAACATACAAAATTTCAGTTTAATTCCTGTAACAGATTCGTAGGTATTGAGAACCGTCTAAATATTTCAGATTGTCGCCAGGTTGGATTTTTATTTTTGTACTATTACATTAAGATTATTGTGTACGTGTGGTATTCAAACTTCAATCGCATGAATTGAACACAAGAAGTAAAAACGAGATTTTAAAATTACGCACAGCAGCCATCTTTTGATTATGCAAACAATTGAAATAAATTAGATGCCAGTGGATCAACATTTGTATAAGCATTTAACGTGCAACGTTTCACAGCACTCGGATAGTTAATTCGCGAGAATTGTCCATTTAAATATTTATACTTCGCGTCGCCGCCATATTTGATTTGTGCTCACCAGGTTAATGAAAGTCCTATAGGTGAACATATGTTTATAGTCTCTATGAACATACAAAAATTCAGTTTGGTTGCTGTAAAAGATTCATAGATATTGAGAACCGTCTAAATATTTCGGAAGCTCACCATTTATGATTGTTATATGTATAGGCCATAGAGTTATGAACCATTCAAGGACAATTATTGCCTAGGTTCATTATTCAAACTTTCACTTCGATCGCATGATTACGACACAAGAAATAAAAACTTAATTTAAAAATTTCGCACAGCCGCCATATTGAGGTTATGTAAACAATTGATTTAAATTAGATGGAAGTGCATTACAATCTGCAAAATCATTTACTGTACCACATTTCACTGCGCTCAGAGAGTTAAATCACGAGAAAAGTCTATTAAAATATTTCAAATTCGCTTGGTCGCCATGTTCGTTTTTTACTTTACAAGTTTATGAAGTATATATAGATAAACTTGTACCAGTACCCTTTATCACCGTACAAAATTGCAGGATAATATCTGTAATAGTTTCGGAGATATAGAATGTCAGTGAAATATTTCGCACAGCCGCCATTTTGAGGTTAAGTAAACAATTGAACTAAATTAGACTCCAGTGCATTACAATATGTATAAACACTTGCTGTACCTAGTTTCATTACGTTTGGATGGTTAAATCGTGAGAAAAGTCTATTTAAAAGTCTCAACTTCGCTTGGTCGCCATGTTCGTTTTCTACTTTACAAGTTTATGAAATATACATAGGTAAACTTGTATCAGTACCCTTTATCACCGTACTAAAATTGCAGGGTGATATCTGTAATAGTTTCGGAGATATAGAATGTCAGTGAAATATTTCGCACAGCCGCCATTTTGAAGTTATGTAAACAATTGAACTAAATTAGACTCCAGTGCATTACAATGTGTATATACATTTGCTGTACCAAGTTTCATTACGTGTGGATAGTTAAATCGCGAGAAAAGTCTATTTAAAAGTCTCAAATTCGCTTGACCGCCATGTTGGTTTTGTAGTTACCAGGTTTTTGAAAGTCTCATAGGTGAACTTCTAGTAGTGCCCTTTATCACCGTACACAATTTCAGGGCGATATCGGTAACAGTTTCGGAGATATTGAATGCTAGTGAAATATTTCGCACAGCCGCCATTTTGCATTGGTGAGACGTAACAAAATTTGAAGGGCACGGTCGAGGTCGCCGGGAATAGTGCTATGAACATACCGAGTTTCATTGAAATCGCTCCAGCCGTTTAGATTTTATTAGGGGGGGACACACACACGAATCACACACACACACACACACACACACACGCACACGCACACACACACGGACAAAAGGTGATCTCATAAGCCTATTTTTTCAAAATTGAAAATAGGCTAAAAATTTAGACAGCATTTATTAACATTTGGCAGCCCTGATTGCTCTTAAGAATACTTACAGTCATATCTGTTATGTTACACATAGCACATACAAAATTTGGTTGAAATCGAACTGATAGTATAGAGTTACATGTATTTAAAAATTGGCCCTATAAGCTGGCTTAGAAACATGTTGTTAGAACTGAAGTATATAATTTAGTCCAAAATTAATCTAAAATGTCAGACACTATACGTGTGCATAGTTTAAAGTATTCGGCTTGCATACTTTGTGATATATTGGTATTTGGATAGAAGAATAGAGAGAGCAATTATTGACAATACGCTCAGTCATATCCCTTTATGTACACATATTACATACAAAATTTGGTTGAAATCCAATTGAAAGTTTAGGAGTTATAGGCATTTAAAATTTGACCAATCGGAAGGCGTAAGATTATTTTTGCAACACTGTCATGTATGGCCTCCTGGAAATTAAACTGAAATTGTGTTATCTACATGTGTGCCAATTTTGGAATAGCTCCCATGCATACCTTCCAAGATATTTAACATAGAGCTCAAATTTCTAGTGCGTTTTTTCAGCAGTTGGTAGCACTGACATCATTTTCAAATAGGGGCGTGAGATATTCCTGTATACATCTTTACTCATTCTAAATTTGGTTTCGATTTCTGCAGCCGTTAAGGTGTTGATAGGGGGGGACACACACACAGCCAGACAGACAGACAGACAGACAGAAGGACAGACAGACAGACAGACAGACAGACACACTTTTTCCCGGATCGATCTCATAAGTCTACTTTTTCCTCATTTTTGCAAAATGTGAAAAGTAGGCTAAAAAATCCATGTTAGTGGGTTTACTAATAGGACGCACGGTTTTGGGACAGTGCGAGGAAAGTAGTCTCTGGAATGAAATAAGAAAAAAGTACGAAAAAAAGAAAAAACATTAGAAAGCCATTTATTTATTTATTTATCGTATGGCTTTTAGTGCAGGGAGTGTCCGAGGACATCTTCGGCTCACCAGAGGCTGTAGCTGCTTCAAGCGGACACCCATAGGGTGAGCTACAAGTTCCGTTCAATTTCCTGTAGTTCCAACTTTCACTACCAGATGCCACTGATACCTAGTGGTGAACGTTGGAACTTTGATAGAGCGTTCCAACGAAATCTAACCTAGAAATTTAGCTTCACACAAGTTTAGTCTGTGAAAGGATCAATGACATGCCCTAAATCTATGGTTTGTTGAATCAAATGTCGCAAGAAACGACATTTCGAAAACGTTGAAAATTTTCAGCATCCCGGAATTTGTAATCTATAACAAAATTATCTTTTTCAGGACAATCCAGTGTGTTATCGATACAATTCTGCTAATGCACTCATTATATCCCAGACGGCAATTGCATTGCCACTGAGACATATGAGGCCTAAATTTGTCGTCTGTGCACGTTCATAGTTAATCTGCTTCTCACGTTTCACTTTCAGGTGGCCAGTTTAATCATAACAGGATATTTATGATGTACGATCCGAGAATGGTAATGGACGCAAGGATGCATGGTTGTATTGGATGAGATGACGTTTCGTGACTGAAATCAGCTAAGTCATTCACGATTTGCTGATGGCTTTCTTGGTTTTATTAAGATACGATCCATTGCGCCAGAAACTATGGATCAAGGGAGACAAAGAATCGTTCACACGTCTGACAGGAAGTCAACATTTTATAGATTGTTGCAGAAAATCTGAGTTTGAACACACGACAAGTGGCCCATGAATGAGGAGCATCACAACCCATCTGTTCACTACCAATTCATGTATCAGTTTTATATGAAACGTTTCAGGTGTTTGCGGTATCTACGTTTCCATAAATCAAGCCTTAAATTCTCTGCGTCAGCAGTGACTGGATTAGTTAATTGTAGAATTCTATTCATGAATTTCAACTTGATATGCTAGATCTATACAGATAATGTCCACTTTACAATACAAATTTCTTTTTACTATCACATCACTTTTTACTCCTAGATGTGTAGATGTTTCGGCTATTATTAGCCTTCATCAGTCATTAGCAGTACACAAACACTCCGTCATTTTCTATCTTAATATATGCCATCACTTGTAAAAAAAAAACCTGTCAAATGGCGTCAACGCCATAAAACCAGAGATGAAATTCTTAAAGTTAATCTTGAATCCAGGTGACACCCTATGTTGATATTATATTTACAATCAATTTGATAAAATATTTTAACTTTCTTTCCAATCTTCCGTGATGCATCCCATTGGAAAAAGTCGCCCAAATATCCCACTGAATCGCTTGTCTAAATTATGTGGATTCCATTATACGACTGATATCCTAGGTAATCAAAAAAGCAGCACCTAAGACTAACGGTTTTGTTGATATTCGTACCAGGCCCGGTCAGTCTTTCCAAGCACATGGCTGTATGACTGCCTCGCTCTTCAGTGATAGCTCTCTGACAGATGCCGTTGTTGCTTTGTTGTTAATTCATTCGAGTACCTTTGGAAATCTTGGTCATCGTATGTTGGGTGTGTGATGAACTTGTCTGAAAACCTGTATTGTTGTGATGATTGTAGTAGTATGTGTAACTGTATCAGAGACAGAGATGGGATTGGCACCCAGGGACTTGAATCGCAGTATTTTCCTGTAGATAGTGAGCAAAGTCCACACACAGGATACTCGCTGTCGGTACCAGAATCAGAACCACGATCACCGTACTCTCTGCAGCTGCCCTTACGACCGTGGTCAATATTTAACGAGCACAGATACGCCGCGAGGCACTGACAGATACATCTTCACCGCTGTTATCCAGCACTTGAAATTAATTAACAGAGATACATTTCCATGAACAGCATCTCTCTGGGGAATGGTAATAAATTTATTAGAGCACAAAATATGCAATTTAATTTAACATTACTTATCTTTTTCTTGAACATCACAGAAAGAAAACATAAATTTTACTGGACTTTTACCGCACAGATGCGGCGACCACCGACAAGTGGAAAGTATAAAATGTTGGGCGAAGCATGATACGATTCCTAGTCGATAATAATTTTGTAACCAATTATTGCCTTTCTATAAATAATTGTGGTTGGCTGAATGTACCACCTGACCTGCAGCCAGTTGCATCAACCACTAGCCAAACCCTCAACACCACATTCATGTTCATACAGCCACTGAGCGGTTGAAACTACCATTTTTATACAGTTGGGTTACAAATTAATATCATTCCGGCATACCGTGAAGTGGAAGCATCCTCCTGAGAGGAAAACAACCTGCTGCACAGCCGAGGTAGAAAACATATCACCAAGGTCTTGCCCTTGCTTTACGTAGGATAATACGCTACTAAGCCTCTGCTCGTAATGTTATCCGTGATTCTGATGATTACTGTAAAAATAATAATAATAATAATAATAATAATAACAATAATAATAAATTACCTTCAAGAAATCAACGTAGACGACATTTCATGGGACAGGCCATTCAGATCGTTGGCAAACAAACATCATATTGCTGCAAACCCTCGGAGGAGAGACAACTTAAAGGAAGAAAAATCATAGTGAAAGAATGAAGAGATTGTGGTGGCTGTAGTAGTGCATGTATTTGTGATTGAGGTTAATAATTTAAAGGAGGATGCCGTGGCCTAAAGTTAAGAACATTCCCAACATGGGTCTGAAATAGAAGTGTAAAACCACTTCTTCAAAAGTTGAGGTATGAATCGGAACCATCCTTTTTCTTTTTGCCCCGCGAGGTTGTGTATACCCTTTTCAATGGCGTAGTCGGTAGCATGCTGAGCTTCTATGCCCAAGATAGCGGTTTCAAACCTGCCCGAAGCCGTCGGATTTTTAAGAGCGTTAAAAATCCCTCAGTATGCCTTCCTTCGGAGGGGAAGTAAAGCCGGTGGTCCCATGTCATAGATTTATGGCATGTTAAAGAACCTTCCACTAACTACACCTGCGTGAAGCTAAATTGTATAAGTGAAGAATGTAAACAACGCTCTTAGGTTTCTACGTTCGTTGCCAAGAGCCGACTGCGGTGGCGTCTGGTAGCTAAGTTCTGAACATGGCCTAGTAGTCGTTGACGGTGGCGCTTGGAGACAAAAGTAGGAACAATTTGAAAAATTCTAAGTTGCAGTCTGTACTTAAATTAAAAAAAAACAGATAACACACACTAATAGAGTCATCACAATTAACACCGGTTATCAGACAAATTCTACACACACCCAAAGTACACGGGGCTACATGACCACGTTGTCGCAGCCCCTAAACTAAAGAACCAACCAACCAACCCTTTTCAAGCCCTCATGCAAGAATTACCTTTTTTTTTTTTGGCTGACTTGGGAATCAAATCCAGGAAGGTTTGACCTGGAGTCTCAATACCTACACGAGGACCACAACCTAATACAATTATCCAAGTATTTGGTAATGTTTTACTCAATAAACATTATGGTGTTTGATCGAAACTGGTCAACCAAGTGTATTTATTAATTAATTTCATGTAATTTTTTTCAGGATTAGGGAATAACCCATCTCTTTTGGGTACAATTGTGTTGACCGACTGAAAAGCACCAAACTTTTATCCTTTCCAATGATCTTGTCGACTTCATCGTTATGCTTAGGTCTACCGTCATGCGTCACGGTTACGGCGTGTATGACGTCATCGTGTTGTTCAGTGCATACGCACCGAGTCTGAGGTTATTCCTGGGGTCTGGCGTAATGCGAACGGAGACGGCGAGTGCGTGACGTCATGCAGCAGAGTGCACGGGAAGCCTAATGCCCGTTGCTCACGGTAAAATGTTTCTTAAAATTTATTTTACAACGAATTTTATAAAAATTTGACGAAAGCAAGCTGTGTTGTTTACGGTAAAATTATTTTATAAAATCCGTGGATGTATCAGGATCGCCATCTACCGATAAACTTCTGAACCAAGAATCAGCTGTTGAACACACATTGGTTTGAGAGTATGGCTCCAACAGACAAAGCAAACATTGCAAAAATTGCTGCTTTAGCTACAATTAAATGTCGTACAGTGGTAAAAAGGAAGAAAAGAAATGCTAGAAGTCCTGGACTCGGGAATGGAGAAGAGTAGAGGAATACTCTATGGTCGAAAATGAGTTGAGGTTAGAAATCAGAATTCATATAGGAATTTTCTAAGAATGGAGGAAAGCAGTTTTAAAAAACTCCTAGAACTCGTTGGTCCCAAAATTATTCGACAGGACACTTAACATGAGGCAAGGCATTTCTCCTGAAATGAGACTGCAAGTGAGTTCGAAACCCGTTTATCTTTGCCTTCACATCAGCCTGGCTTGTGTTCGGTCGAATTTGTGAAACATATTCGGCGATTGAGATTTCTGCCTCCCTTCTTGCATTTCTATTGTGGTTTATGGGCGTTTTAACCTCATACAAACACTGATATTTCTGGTACTCGTCCAGTACAACACTAACAGCTTGGGAGACCGTATCACACGACACTAATTAGTATGAAAGCTTCTACCATTACTGGTGTACACGCTGGTATAGACGCGTCTAGCACCGTGTGATACGTACCTTCCATGTTAGGTTCTGCCTTCCATAATAGCTTCCATACAACTCACGAAATTGAACAGGTGCCATTTTTCCTGGCAGTTTTCATAGAAGTTTGAGTACAACAACCAATCGGATTGCTTTTCTCGTTCAGGTAGATATCCTAGGGGCAAAATAAACAAGTAGATTTGTTATGTGGGTAGGCCTACGAATAAATACATCAGAATTAAACTATATTTTCTTTAAACGGCGTCTGTGTGATATTATTATTATTATTCTGGGATAAATATTTAACTATTTAAATTCTAATAGTTATCACGAATGGTATCCGTCCAAGGTTACAGTATTTAGGGAAAATAAGAATTTTAAATGGGAGAAAACACAAAACAAAATTGCAATATTGCTGTACGACGTAAGGAGGAAATTATAAAATAATTAAAAGGAAGTGAAAATCTCCGCCCCTGGATAGCCTTGAACCCGGGATCTTCAAATCAGCAAGCGAGCGCGATACCACTAGCACACTTCTCCAACTGACTATTCCGCAATTTGTTGCGATTCTTATCAGCGCGTATGGTTAAATATACAATTATTACAATTATATCTTAAATATTGATTGGAATTAATTCATTCAGTACCACGCATATTTTCAAATGTACTTAAAGCAAGTTTCATGACCGCTTTGCGTTAATAATGCGAATCGACTGTAAATTTTACCCCCAAACGACAACCGTCCTCCATGTTTTATTTTCGAAGAGTTTGTTTTCAAGCGAGCTTCACAATCTTCTCACCTCGTGGCGCCAGCATCATCTTCATGTCAGCTTCCCTGATTGGTTCGTTTGGTAAAATTAATTTTACGGAATAGAACAGGTCCTATTTTATGGAAAGTTTTATCAAAGGTTTTATAAAACATGAATTTGACCGTGAGCAACATAAATTTTATAAAATTAAATTATTGTACAATAAATTTGAAGGAAAATTTTACCGTGAGCAACGGGCATTAGTTAATGGGTAATGGAGTCTGTTGAAAGAGTCCTGGGGCTTCGAGCGAAGCGAGCCTTTCTAACATGTGTAGCATTTGTAGCATTCGTCATTTGAAATGATATAAAGTCTAGTATCTCAGACTGACTGTATCTTTTGTTATCTAGTTAATTTAAATCACTTAACTAACCAACTATATGTTACTTACTCTCTTCCTTTAAATGATACTTCCAGCAGGGATATTTAATATTACTTCGAGAAATTACCACCAATTTGGCAAACTTGGACGAGAGCCAAGATGAAGGAGGCAAAATTTATGTGGGAACCATTAAAATGTAATAATGAAGTAAAGAATAAAAAACAAGCATCGTATGCTCGGTAATGAGCCCGTGTTAAGGTAAAAGCTGGCGCCGACCGTCCTCCTTATGTGATACCTTACAAGACGATGACGATGACAATGTCTTTTAACGCGTGGCTTTTCGCAGTTGTTTTTATCTGATGCTGGCCGTAGTGAGACAGAAAGAAAAGGAGTGACTGTGCTATGTGGTAGGACGGAGAAGAGAGAAGGGGTTGTGGTGGTGTGAGGAAGGGCGTATGCAAATGACACGTCGGCAAGTAATGAGTTCCCGAAGTTGGGCTCACAGAGGCGTCCTCCTTCCAGCGTCGGTGTCTTCTTGGACGCTCGATAGAGCGAGTGGCTAGGCCAGCAAGTTACGTACGTTAATGAGGAATTGGTTATTTGCAGCACCCTACCCCTTTTCCTCTCCCTTTCCCTTCATCCCCATACAACACAAGAAAGCCTGCCTGCCTGGCATCATTAACTTGCTATGGTAATATTCACTAGAGCTTAGGTCTAAGATATAAGCTATATATACTTACACTCCCACACTTTGAAAAGGATGGGGAGGAAGAAAGATTGATTGAAGGCGAAGAAAGATGACTTCATCATTACCCATTAGCCCAGGAACACTGGTTTTCAATGCTTAGAAAAAGTAAAATGAATTATGGAAGTTCAAAAGTTATTTATTTGATGACATACCGCAGTGATAGTTAAGGCATTGTTGAACCGCCCCAGATGCTCACATCTCGTGGGACGTAGGTTGGCGACCACGGGCCCCCAGCTGAGTCCGGCATTGCTTCCACTTACTTGCGCCGGGCTCCTCTCCGTCTTCTTTCCTGTCCACCTCACTTGGTCAACTCTTGTTCTCTTCCTACCCCGATGGTATTAGGGTATCTGAGGCCTAGGGAGTCTCTTCCTTTCCCGCCTTAATTGGTCCTTGTCTCATCTTTCCTGATACCCTCCCTCTGCGAGGGGTCAGCCTTCTTTTTCTTTTCATGTTATCTCCTGCCTTCTGCTCAAGGCCCTCAAGGAGGCAGGGTGTAAGTAGCCCCGTCACTTCTGGTGCAACCTGGATTGACTACTGCTACACCCTCAGGGGCATTCGGCTGGTCAGTTCAGGAGTTGGCGACCCCGAGGGATTCCTGAGCTCGGTCCGGTTTTCCCCCTTTTATCCATTACCTCTGGGATGGAACCCCTCCTCTTTCACTTTCCTATCTGCCTTTCATGGCTCTACTTCCTTCCAAGTTCCTCAATCCGCATTCTTCGAGGGTTGAAGGCATTTCTTTTCCTCTTGTCCTTCACTTGCCTTATTCTCCTTTTGTTTTCCATATCTTCTTCTAGTATATAAGTTAGTTTTAATCATAGTTCATATTTCATTTTCATCTTCAAGATCACCCAAACCATTAGGGGCCGATAACCTATGAAACGTATGGATATATTTTACGGCTGTGGTCTATCTGTGATTAGCGTGGACAAAATATGACCGAAACTGATATTCGCTGGTTACCAAGGCAACAAGATGGTGTTCAACCTCCAGTTCTATACATTCCGGTTTTGTAGAAACATATGTATGTTGCTATATGAACAACTTACTATTATTGAAAAATCAGTGTTACCAATACAAAATTTTACTATAAAAAGTTCCCAAAATTTACTAAACTCAAATTTCTCCGAAAGTGGTATTTTAAGTGCATGAATGATCTAGGCCTTTATGGTTAGCAAGGCATCGAGGCTCTCAAAATGGGACTATAATATACATTACATAAAATTTTGCCTAGTGATAATATTAATAATAATAGACTAATACTAATATTTTCTTTGGAATAATTAAACCGATCCCTACCGATATGGAAGAGATTTTTAGGAAAATACGAACATTGTTAACCAAACAACGAATACACCACTTCAAATATTAGCATCGATGTTCTATTTCTATTGATACAAATATTTCTCGTGAAAGACGTATAATAATAATAATAATAATAATAATAATAATAATAATAATAATAATAATAATAATAATATCCATGAATTGATTTTTAGACTATTTTAATTTATGAAAAAAGATAGGCTTATGAGATCACCTTTTGTCCGTGAGTCTGTCTGTGTGTGCGTGTGTGTGTGATTCGTGTGTGTCCCCCCCCTAATAAAATCTAAACGGCTGGAGCGATTTCAATGAAACTCGGTAAGTTCACAGCACTATTCCGGGCGACCCGACCGTGCCCTTCAAATTTTGTTACGTCTCACCAATCCAACATGGCGGCTGTGCGAAATATTTCACCAGCAATTAATATCTCCGAAACTATCACCGATATCACCCTGGAGTTTCGTATGGTGATAAAGAGAACTACTAGAAGTTCTCTTATGTGACATTTGAAAACCTGGTAACTACAAAACCAACATAGCGGCCAAGCGAAGTTGCGACTTTTAAATAGAGGTTTCTCGCGATTTAACCAACCAAACGCAATGAACCTTAGTACAGTATATGATTATAAACATTGTAATGCACCGACATCTAACTTCGTTCAATTGTTTACATAACCTCAATATGGCGGCTGTGCAAAATATTTCACCGGCATTCTATATCTCAAACTCTTACCGGTATCACCCTGAAATATTTCAAAGGAGATAAAGGACAAAGGAAGATTGTAGTTTTACGTGACCGTGAATCTTGTGATTATAAGCCACGGGACCTCCTTTTTACGTGGAATCCGAATCACAGGACATGGCATTTCACTTTGAAAATCTCACATGCATTGACCGGGAATCGAACCCGGACCGCCTTGGTGAGAGGCATACAGCTAGACCACTGAGCCACCACGCCCCGGAGATAAAGGGCCCTACTGGAAGTTCATCTATGAGACTTTCAAAAACCGGTTAACTACAAAACGAATATGGCGGCCAAGCGAAGTTGAAAGTTTTAAATAGACTTTCCTCGCGATGTAATGATCCAAACGCAATGAAACTTGGTACAGCAAATGTTTATACACATTGTAATGTATTGGTATGTAATTTAGTTCAATTGTTTACATAACCTCAAGATGGCGGCTGTGCGAATTTTTTAATTAAGTTTATGTTTCTTGTGTCGTAATCATGCGATCGAAATGAAAGTTTGAATAATGAACCTTCGCAATAATTTTCCATTAAAGGTACATGACTCTATGGCCTATACATATAACAATCCAACATGGCAACCATCCGGAATTGGTTTCCCATTTTCAACACCAGGCAAATGCTGAGACAGTACCTTCTGACAGGCCACGGCCGCTTCCTTCCACATCCTTGCCCAGTTTCATTCATCTTCATCCATTCCATATCTCATCCCGATGCGCAGGTCGCCCACGGGCGTCGAATAGAAAGACCTGCACTCGGCCTCTCAAAAGGCCACACGACAAAAAAAAAATAAACATCCGGAATATTTAGATGGTTCTCAATATGTACGAATCTACTACAGCAATCAAACTGATTTTTTTTATGTTCATAGGGGTTATGAACATACGTACACCTATAGGACTTTCAATAACCAGGTGATCACAAATACAACATGGGGAAGACGCGAATTATAAATATTCACATGGTCGTTTCTCGCAATTTAACCACCCAAGTGCAGTGAAACTTGGTACAGTAAATCCTTATACAAATGTTAATCCACTGGCATCTAATTTATTTCAATTTTTTCCATAACCACAAGATGGCAGCTGTGCGAAATTTTAAAATCTCGTTTTTACTTCTTGTCTCCTAATCATGTGATTGAAGTTTGAGTACTACACGTACACAATAATCTTCATGTAACAGTACATAACTTTAGGACCTACATATATAAAAGTCCAACATGGTGAACATCCGAAATATTTAGACGGTTCTCAATATCTACGAATCTATCACAGCAATCAAACTGAAATTTAGAATTTTGATAGAGGCAATTAACATTAGTAGGATATATGAAAATAGGCTGTATAGTTCTTCATGGAACTACTTGTTTTCAATGTAGCTAATAAAGAATAGTGTATTCCCTTTGGTTCTCTTTTCCTCTTCCGCAGACATATCTTCTTCAGTTTGTTGAAAAATTACAGGTTTTAATTTATCAAAAAACTTGCTGATATGAATTTGGATCAGATAGTTCAAATGTTATGACAAAGCAGGTTTCAAGTATATCGGTTCTGTATTGCTTGAGAAATTAATAACTAGATATTCTATAACTAACAGTGTTGTTGTGGATGAATGGATTGATTTTTGTAATTTTAGACAATACCGGAAAGGGTACAACACAATTTGTTACAATAGAGTGAAAGAATAATTCAACAGCAAACAAGTAGTTCCGTGAAGAACTATACAGCCTATTTTCATATATCCTGCTCATGTTAATTGCCTCTATCAACATACAAAATTTCAGTTTAATTGCTGTAACAGATTCGTAGATATTGAGAACCGTCTAAATATTTCAGATGGTCGCCAGGTTGGATTTTTATTTTTGTACTATTACATTAAGATTATTGTGTACGTGTGGTATTCAAACTTCAATCGCATGATTAGATCACAAGAAGACAAAACGAGATTTTAAAATAACGCACAGCAGCCATCTTGTGATTATGCAAACAATCGAAATAAATTAGATGCCAGTGGATCAACATTTGTATAAGCATTTAACGTGCAACGTTTCACGGCACTCGGATAGTTAATTCGCGAGAAACGTCCATTTAAATATTTATACTTCGCGTCGCCGACATGTTGGATTTGTGCTCACCAGGTTACTGAAAGTCCTATAGGTGAACATATGTTCATAGTCTCTATGAACATAAAAAATTTCAGTTTGGTTGCTGTAAAACATTCATAGATATTGAGAACCGTCTAAATATTTCGGAACCTCGCCAATTAGGATTGTTAAATGTATAGGCAATAGAGTTATGTACCATTCAAGGACAATTATTGCCTAGGTTCATTATTCAAACGTTCACTTTGATCGCATGATTACGACACAAGAAATAAAAACTTAATTTTAAAATTTCGCACAGCCGCCATCTTGAGGTTATGTAAACAATTGAATTAAATTAGATGGCAGTGCATTACAATCTGCAAAATCATTTACTGTACCACATTTCACTGCGCTCAGAGAGTTAACTCACGAGAAAAGTCTATTTAAATATTTCAAATTCGCTTGGTCGCCATGTTCGTTTTGTACTTGACAGGTTTATGAAATATACATAGGTAAACTTGTATCAGTACCCTTTATCACCGTACAAAATTGCAGGGTGATATCTGTAATAGTTTCGGAGATATAGAATGTCAGTGAAATTCGCACAGCCGCCATTTTGAGGTTATGTAAACAATTGAACTAAATTAGACTCCAGTGCATTGCAATGTGTATAAATATTTGCTGTACCAAGTTTCATTACGTTTGGATATTTAAATCGCGAGAAGAGTCTATTTAAAAGTCTCAAATTCGCTTTGCCGCCATGTTGGTTTTGTAGTCACCAGGTTTTTGAAAGTCTCATAGGTGAACTTCTAGTAGTGCCCTTTATCACCGTACACAATTTCAGGGCGATATCGGTAATAGTTTCGGAGATATTGAATGCTAGTGAAATATTTCGCACAGCCGCCATGTTGGATTGGTGAGACGTAACAAGATTTGAAGGGCACGGTCGAGGTCGCCGGGAATTGTGCTATGAACTTACCGAGTTTCACTGAAATCGCTCCAGCCGTTTAGATTTTATTAGGGGGGGGTGTGGACACACACAGACCACACACACACACACACACACACACGGACAAAAGGTGATCTCATAAGCCTATTTTTTCAAAATTGAAAATAGGCTAAAAAGTCAGATATGGCAGTTATTATTGGTAACAGTAAGACACCCATTTGGATGCAAAATGTCCAGTTAACATGCTCGGGCAATAACGTACTCTATTGTAGTGCTCTTTCCTCACAATCGCTACATCTTACTGTCATGTCTTGCGTTGGTATATTGTAAACACTATGAAATTTAAGTGATATTCAGTCGGTCAATATGATTGTACTGAAATTATGTTATTCACCCAAACCAAAGAAAATACAAAGTGGACTTGGGTTGGCGACCACAGCACCTCAGCTGGGTTTGATATTGCTTCCACTCCTCTCTGACATGGCCACCTCGTAGTGTAGTGGCTAGTATTGTTGGCTGTCGCCCCTGGCTCTGTCAAGAAATTTTAATTCTGATCTGGGGCCTGGAACTGGATAAACTCAGCCTTGTGAGGAAAAACTGAGATTCCCATCTCATCCTTCTTGGAACTTTCCGTGTTTTTCCACATCCATTCCAGGCAAATTAGGGAATGGTTCCTAACTTAAGGTCACGGCAGCTACCTTCCCAATTCACATCTGAATTACAAATACACACACTAATACAGTCTTCGCAATAACATGGGTCATCAGACGGGGTTACTTGACCACGATGTCGCAAAGCCCCCAAAATTTATCAACAACATCCTTCCTGAATTCTTTCCTGTCGACCTCCGTTGGTCAACACTTGTTTTCTTCCGACCACAATGCTGTTAAGGGGGCGTAACATGACATTGTTAGCCTACTTTTATCATTTTTCAAAAAATAAGGAAAAGTAGACTTATGAGTTCGATCTGGGAAAATGTCTGTCTGTCTCAATGTCTGTCCTTCTATCTGTCTGTCTGCCCGTCTGTCTGTCTGTTAGTGTCCCCCCCCCCTATCAACTCCTAAATGGCTGCAGCTATCGAAACCAAATTTGGTGAGAGTAAAGATCTATACCTGAATATCTCTCGGCCATATTTGAAATTGACATCAGTGCTACGTACTGCTGAAAAATCGTAATTGAAATTGGAGATCTATGTTGGATATCTCAGAAGTTATTTATGCGAACTATTCCAAAATTGGCACACAAAGAGATAATGACATTCCAGATTAATTTTAAGATGTCCATACATGCCAGTGTTGCCAACATGATTCTAAGTCTGCCCATAGGTCCAATTTCTAAATGCATGCAACTTCTATACTATCGATTGGATTTCAACCAAATTTTGTATCTACTCTGTGTACTACAACACATATGACTGTGTGTATTCTAAAGCGCCACCAGGGCTGCCAATTGTTAATAAATGCTCTCTCTACGTTGTAACCCTAATATCAATATATCAGAAAGTATGCAAGTCAACAGCTCTACACTTTGCTCACGTAGAGTACCTGACAGTCTACCTTAGTTTGGTGTAACTAATAGACATCAGTGCTGCCAACACGATTCTAAGCCTGCTGATAGGTCTAGATTTTTAATGCATATAACATTTATACTAACAAATGGACTTAAACCAAATTTTGTATGTGCTTTGTGTACCATAACAGTCTTGACTATGCGTATTCGTAAGAACCAGCAGGTCTGCCAACTGTTAACAAATGCTCTCTCTATTTGTTTAATCCTAATATCATTATAGCAGAAAGTATGCAAGCCATCAGCTCTAAACTTTGCACACATATAGTACCTGACATTCTAGTTTAATTTGGAGTAACTACCTCAGTGCTCCAAAAATGATTGTAAGCTTTCTGGTAGTTTCAATTTTCAATTACATGTAACTTCTCTACTAACAAATGGATTTTATCGAAAATTGTCACTATAATTGATCGTGATATTTCAGATTAATTCTGAGTATCACATACATGACATTGTTCCCAACATGATTTACGCGTACTGATAATTCCAATATCAGACAGCATGTAACTTCCATACTATCCATTTGACCTCAACCAAATTGTGTATTGTACCCGCGGTCCAGGGCCGTCAGGTCGTTATCCATAGTTTGAATGGAGTGCCGAACTGAGTTTGAACTAGCACTCATAGGAGGAGAGCCTATCGGAGGAGAGCACGCGCCTACATGGCGAATGGAAGAACGCCGAAGGTGCTCGAACATATGGAGCTGCCTTAGTCCCGTGAGATAGAAAAAAAATGTTATGGCAGGATGTAGGCCCTGAATTTACATTGATTCCAGTGAAAGAACCAAGAAGATAGCTTTACGCACTCCCATGTTATTAAGGAAGGACCTTTGGGGTATGACGTATCTGCTGACGCACGCGAGGAGCCCAAGCGGTATATAAACTGCGATGAGCAGACAGCAGGTATGCAATGTGTTCAGTATCAGAGCAGCGTGTCTCCCTGGTCCAGTTTGTGTCAGTGCGACCCTCGAGCAAGTGTTATAATACGTCATTGCCGTGAATAAGTATACGGGTTGCCGGAATGCGCGGAGTAGAAAGCTCTGGAAGGCCTGTGAATTTCCTAAGTGCCAACGGTGATAGTATTACTGGTGGAAAGAAAGACTTAGTTATTCTTAAAACACATGTGAGTTGAACTGTACTATATAAGAATTGTGAACTGTTATACTAGAAGTGACTGTCAGAATGTAAGGGCCAATAACTTCATTTTTTGACAGTACGTTATTTTCATGTATTGATATAGCGAATAGATCATGTGGACAGCTAGAAAGTGAAGCGTGTATTTCAAAGTGTTGCCACATGTGAGGATATCAGGTCCATACACTTCAAATTTAACCGCGTGATTAGTGATTATATGAAAGTCGCAATTCCCAGTATTATATTTTGGCCATGTGCACGATAATTTTAGATAGTCATGACGAGTGTTTGCAACCATTAGCTGTGCGAGCTCAGGACTTTGAAAATCCATTATACAACTGTAAGCCGATTGTGCTTCAGCGCTGCACGAGATATCAGTATAAAGTGAAACGCATTTAATATGTGATCTAAAGACAGTGAAAGAGATGGTAAAATAATGGGGGCGGAACATCGTGGACATTTTACGAGTGATATTTTGGAACTTCCCGATGCTACGAACATGCACTAATAAAACAGAAGATGGGTTAGATTCGAGAGAATGAAGAAGGGACGTAGACGATACCAGCCCGTGAAGGAAGCCGGAATGGACGTAGCCAACTTCAGCCCAGGTGAGAAGGTTCGAGAACAGCATGATGGGCCGAGCGGAAGGAATCTTACCAGAGGTCAAGGGGAGCTCAAGCCAGGGCGTGGCACGGTGTGTGTGGACACACGCTGGCACTTCATGGAGGAAGTATTATACTGCAATCTCAACACCTGACAGACAGTGAATATCTGGAAGTAAGATCTCTACATGCTATCGTAGTTGTACTGTAGTATAGTCATGTGTATATTTTTTCCCAAACTTAATAGTGAACCCATGTACCATGGCCTCAAAGAGAGTCGAATCCATGTACTTTGAGAAAAGAATGAAAGAATCATACAGTTTCTGAGGGAACGGAGAGAGATTTCAAGCCAGGATTATAGCCTAACATTGTGCAAGCGCTAGGGCCAGGTGTTCCTTAGATGAGCTCATGCCTCTTGACATTTATAAGGAGCCAGTCATGGATATTATTAGAACGAGTGGAAAGTTTTGACTGTAAGACGAAGAAGCTGGACTCGGAAATTGCTCTTACGTTGCAGGAATATGGCAACCTCGCTGCTGAGTCAGAACAGGAATAATTAAATTTAACCCATTTACGAGTATAAAAATAAGTAAACAGATACAGTACGGTGAATCAATTTGGATTAGAGATTTTTGTGTAAAGAAAAACCTTGTAAAAATTGCACAGGAGAAAACTGCAAACGCAAGTAGACGTCATTGAGGGTTCACCGAGACCTAAGGAGTGGGAGAATAAAAAAAGAACAGCACCACCCACACAGTTGAGGACGAGAAATTAATTAATATCTCGGAAATGCACGATCGATTTCCATGCACAGGAAGATTATTTTACGTTTGGAAGACGAGCTTTCTGGATATATAATTTTTATAATTGTGCGACAATTAGTTCAAAAGTTGGTCACGAAAAGGACTAGAGTTTTATCTTTTTTTGGCTGAAAGGTATAAAACTCCTGGCCTCACCAAGCCAATCATGCAGTTATTCTGACAGTCCGTGAGGGGGTGTTACTCTGCATCAGTGCATGCAGTCTACGAGAGCCCGTGAGGGGAACGTCACGCTGTATCAGTACATGCAGTATTAGTCCGTCCAGGGGGGCGTTACGCTGGAGCATCATAATCATCAGTCTACGAGCATTCCGTGAGCGGAAGTGCTGCACCACATCGTATACGCAGTTTTCAAGAGCCCGTGAGGGGGACGTTAAGCTGTATCAGACATTGATCCAGAGCCTGTGGGAGGCTATGCTACAAGTTCACCGAGTGTAGACCAGTTACGATATAAGTACGCTACGCTGAGGGTTAGCAGTTCGAGACTTTGAAGAGTCATAAAATATAAAGAACATTAAATATACGGACTTTAAAGCAATATCGCCAAAGTAAGACACAGCGATCAGTAGAGAACTTCGAGTTCCAGAAGAACACTAGTTCAATACAGTTACGAAGTTATAAGAACTCCAACAAATAAACGGCGTTACGTTTAGTAAAGACATTGTTAAAGACATTAAGTCCTGTAAAGGAACTTTACAGTAATTACGATCGCGAAAGATAGAAGTTCAAGCGAAAGGAACTTAGGAACTTAGGTTCGAAACCAGAGGAAAACGTACTCTAGTGAGAAAACGTCAAAAATATACGATAGACAGTATACGGTCCTCGAAGGGAGGCCAAGATATAGAAACTATAGGGTACGATAGACAGTATACGGTCCTCGAAGGGAGGCCAAGATATAGAAACTATAGGGTGCGATAGACCACCATATATAAATAGAGGTGACGGCAAAGTAAAGACATTTATCGCCTAGTTAAAGCAGATAAAGTAAAGCCGAGTAATAGACAATAGAAGCGGTTTTGAGAGACTGAAACCAGTAGTTTCCATTGTAGGAGAGAGAAACTTTGAACGAGTAAAATCACACGTCCAATGCAGGTCGATAGGATTCACATCAGGGATCATCAACAGCCGACAGAAATTGTCAAAATCGTTGAGATACGCCCGTGTGATAGGAGTGAAGTGTAAATATTGTAAGAAAAGAAATAAGAGTATCATTTTAAGTGTTTTAGGTAAAGTGAAAGCGTTTTATGCACAGTGATATGCGTTATAATATGTACCAGAGTAATATTTTTTAGTGTTTTAATGTGTGTTCAAAACGGATACACCAGTGTATTAAAAAAAAAATGTTGTCAGTGTTAAATATAGTGAATATGTGTCAAGAAATTTCTGTACATAGGATGAGATTGTACAATATGGAGTAGGTCAAGAAGGTGGGCCAAAATGTCACATCAAACGAGAATAAAGGTCAGAAAGCGACCTTAAACATGTAAGTAAAGATTTTCATTGTGTTTTGGTGTCGGGAAAAATTTTGTGTACAATTCCACCGGAGTTTTGAGTAGAAGGGATGTTTTTAAATGAATAATAACTAAATAAGAACGCGATCTGAACGAAAATAAAGTTTTAAGAAATAATAAATAATTATGTGAAATAATAAATCCTGTAGAGGAAAGGCATGGAATAAAATGTCAGCAAGCGTGATAATAATAATTATAACAAAGATATTTACATAAAGGTAAATTTGAATTATATGAACGAAATAGCTTTTGAGCTTTTGTAAGGAATGAAAACATGATGTGAATAACAAGGTAAAGAAATCTAAATAAAGATTAAATTGAATGATATAAAAATATAGAGCGCTGAAGCCTTAACAAATGTATAAGACATGATGTGAATGCGTGTTCTTAAAAAGGGAGCGATTTATTGTCAACGGAAAAGATTAATATAAGAATTAAGATATGTATCAATTGTTACTATGAAATTTATCAGTTCTTTGGAAGACATTCGGCCGTAAAGAAATGTGTAGCGTAATGGAACGTAATTAAATAAAAAGTCACGCTAGGAACGCGTAAAAGTTAAAGTACTTGGTAAATTACTTATGGAGGGTAGTTGATTGCAGTGAATTGAGATATGTTGTAAGTCCTCTAATTGTGACGTAGATCACGAGGCCATGTGTGTATTATTTAAAAGGGAGCTAATGTATGGTATTATTGAGCGTATGTCATGTAGGCCACGGCCGACTTTAAATCGCGTCTTGTATAAGTCCTCCAAATGTGGAAATGTTCCCGAGGCATGTTAAGAGATTCGAACCTAGAATCCTTTTGTTGTTAAAGCCCCTAATTGTTCGTCTTAGAATGTGTATTAATCTTCCCAATCAATGAGGACCCTCTCATAATTAATAAATGCCAAGGTTACGAAAGTGGTTTATGAGCCAAAGAATATTGTTGAATGGAAATAAGTGAAGTAAAAGCCAGGTCTCTCCACAGAACTGAGAATAATGTGAAGGTTTGTTTTAAAGCATTGAAGAGAGCTGCCACCGTAGGTTAGGCAGAGAGTCGCTTTCCTTGTCATAAATCACGCCCGAGTATAATGGCCTGACCCTCATAGAGCGAGGGTGGGTAAAAACCGTCTTGTAAGATGTGTTAAATACACCGTGAGTGTTTAAAGTTGTTAATTACCCGGGCGTTGAACCGAGGTCTTTGTAGATTGATATTATCGCTTGCCAATTCAGATCGTAGTTTTCTTATGTGATAATGGTCTTATAAGACAAATGAATTAAATAAAATCCCTATTGTAATATTGTATGGAAAAGAAGGAATCCACGAGTTTTGTGAAGATAACTAGGTTTCGGGAGTGATCATAGTTTTTGACTTTGTCAAGTAATCTTTATAACTCTGGAGTACACAAATAGTTTTCCCGATCACCGTAGTGAATTTGCAAAACTTGAGAGAGATAGTAAATACGGAGAACATGTGATATGCCCAAATATTGAAGTGAATAATTAATATGTAATTTTAAATGTAATTATATATTTGTTTTGATGATAAGAAAAGATAAAAATAATTCTTGAGGTGTACAAAAATATGACATCATTATTATGGGAAAGTATCGAGCCAAAGAAGCTCGTAGTTATTTGGAACTTTAAGATAAGTACTTTATGGAAGTGAAAATAATCGTGAATTGTTGGTTTTAAAGAAAACCATGTGTTTTAATCTAATATTTGTTTTATTTTTATGCTATTCCTTGTTCACTTTGGACAAGTAGAATGATATTGGTCAGTAGTTTATGTGTTTATTTGTTTGTAGCGCCATAATTTTGATTAATTAAATGTGTTAAAATAGGAGTTGATTTTGTTGTTATTTTTGCAAGTGTATCCTCTATTTAATCCAAAATATGTAAGTCACAGAGTGGGAGAACTTACCGCAGCCCCGAAAAATCCCGAATTGAGCAATGCTGGCATACTGTGATTTGCATATTTCTTGCTGCAAGGGCACAATAGGTCAGCGTATTTTTTGAAGTCCTTTTTCATGTTTCTGAATTAGTTGTTCTCGGTCAGACATGAAGTACTCGTCGTTTATCAATTTTCCTGGTAGTTCAAATTCAGTAATTTAGGGCGGATAGTAACGCAACGTTTTCTTTTTTTCGCTTCCTGATTCGTTACTAGTGATAGGTGATATTGGTCATTCACGAGTTGATTTTGTGAAGGAGGAATGATTTGTGCAATGGAAAATTAAATAAATAATAATAATAATAATAATCGAGTGCTGTGAAGATTTAAATAATAATAATATTTTGGTATGAGAAACATCATCATGAATTCTCATAAAAATATTCGAACAAGGAGTCGAAAAATATTACCATAATTATCATTTGATTTTGTTGCAAGTTCAGTTGTTTATAAAAACTAAGACAAAGGAGGAATAGTAATCCCAAGGTGAATAGGAACAACCAAAAGTAGTTGAGGACTGACCTAATTGAAAATGTTTTTTTTAGTATAATGAAATGTAAGTAAATATCCCGGTTTTTGCCAACAGAGGCGGATCAGATTGTGACCAATGTGTTATGTTGAAGTGAGGAAGTATAGTATTCAGTTTATAAATGGACCTATCGAAGACAATGCACCGATAAATTGTGTGATATGTGGGCGAGCTTGAATGCACCATTAATTGTAGAATAATGGTGGTTTTCGCAAACGAATAGAGGGTAGACCCTGTGAAGATTCATTTTTGTTTTCTTCTGAATGCATTTGTATGAGGGGAGGTCACTTTTAAGATCTGATAACACCAGGGAATCATTTCTTTCATATATGGTCAAACAGCATCTGAATCAGTTATGCTTATATTAATCATGCTTGCTACAAATCGGAATATGCCATTGGGTGGTTATTACAAATAAACATCAACGAATCCTTTAATTATGACATGCCGAAGATTTTATAAACAAGTTTTGCAACAGTTTTGATAATAATATTTCAGGAGTGAATCAATTATCAATAAATGTGATTGGTGAGCCTATATTTTCTAAATAATAATAGAAAACAAACAGTGAATTAAATTTTACTCAGTGCCTCATATGAAGTAACGGCATTGTTATTAAATTTCCATGTTGCATATTTAGCAATAAATAACGAAATATGTGTTTTTGTATTGTGATCTCCCTTAAGGGAGAAAGATAGCCAGGAAATAAGGACGTGGTGTGATGATTCTGAGAATTTCATTAAAACATGTGGTATTGTGGCTGAAGTTGAGGATTCAGGAGAGGAATCCAAGGATGTGGCAGGATTTCATGAGGATCTGATGTGAAAATAAATGATATGTTATGTTTTGAAGGGAAGAGATTGAACTTAAGAAGAGAATTGATGGAATATGTGGTATATGGATTGTTTGATCTGCACTGTAAATAAAGCTATCATTTGTGAATAAAAACCCACCACTCATTTAAAAAAATACTATTCTTTGTGTGTTTAACACCAAAAGCGGCCCCATAACCCCAACAAACCCCTTGTCGGGTTACAGTTCCCTTTGTCAGTTCTGACTCATGGAGCTGAATTAATCCCGTTCCAATCCTCATACCAGATTGGCCTTGTACATGAACTGAGAATTCCTTTGAATGTTTACGGAACTATAGTAAGGAAGATAAACAGTCCTTAACGCAGCGATGTTAATGGAAATGTGAAGATTAAGTGCTTCTCTGGCAGACGTTGTGGCTGGGCAGTGGCTTACTTCAGTATCTCTACCTCTTTTTTTAACCTCTCCTGAAGCGTAAGAGATTTAGCTTACGTCATGTGTGACAAAGAGCGGTAAAATATGTGATATCTGTGAAAAAGAGTGGGTCAACTCCTCTCTCAACCAGAAAGAAGACATGTGGATTAAAATGGATTAAAACGTAAGAAGTAGTTCATAAGACGAAAAGTGGAAGAATGGTCAGACGGGCGGAAGTGCACTTGATGATAAAATGTTGTGGCATCTATAGCTGTGCGTAACAGCCCATGAGGCCATTGAAGCTAATCAATTATTGTCTTCTGTAATCTGATCACAAATGACTTTCAGTAGTTGTAAGAGAGCATTGTTTTTCTATTTTCCGTTAGAATCAGTTAACCTATCTCTTCAGAATGAATTGATCGACTGATTTCATTTTTATTTCTCACATTATTCCTGAAGTATTTTGATTATGATGATGATTATTATTGTTTTAAGGGGCCTTACATATAGGTTATCGCCCTTAAATGATTTGGGTTATCGTGGAAGTGAAAGATGAGGACAGCCCTCGAAGAATGAGGACTGAGGGACTAGGAGAGAAATAAGGCAGATAAGGAAGGGAATGAGGAGAAGCTCCGCCCCGAAAGCAATGGAAAAAGAGGGAGACGGACCCAGTTCATACGTACATACGTATACATTATTTTGTGTTGGACTAAAGAAGAGAGAAATAGCAAATGTATACATTTTAATCATATGTAATTGAAGGGCTCATTTCAAGAACTAGACAAGATCAAAAATTAAATCGTTCAAAAACAAAAAAAATATAAAATAAACAGTTTAGCTTCATATGTGCTAAGCAAAATAAAAATTGCTTTTAGACCTACTATTGACCCACGAACAGCTTTACATTACACATTAAAAAACAAGTAGTTCCGTGAAGAACTATGCAGCCTATTTTCATATATCCTACTTATGTTAATTGCCACTATTTAACATACACAATTTCAGTTTGATTGCTGTAATAGATTCGTAGATATTGAGAACCGACTAAATATTTCGGATGGTCGCCATGTTGGATTTTATATATGTAGGTCCTGGAGTTATGTACTGTTACATGCAGATTATTGTGAACGTGTAGTATTCAAACTTCAATCGCATAACTAGGACACAAGAAAAAACAAGGAGATTTAAAAATTTTTCACAGCTGCCATCTTGAGGTTATGGAAACAATTGAAATAAATTAGATGCCAGTGGATTAACATTCGGATAAAGATTTACTGTACCAAGTTTCACTGCACGCGGATGGTTAAATTGCGAGAAACGTCCATGTGAATATTTATAATTCGCGTCACCGCCATGTTGGATTTGTGATCACCAGGTTATTTAAAGTCCTATAGGTGAACTTAAGTTCATAGCCCCTATGAACATTAAAAAATGCAGTTTGATTGCTAGAATAGATACGTAGATATTCAGTATCGCCTAAATATTTCGGATGGTCGCCATGTTGGATTTTTAAATGTATAGGCCATAGAGTCATGTACCATTAAAGGAAAATTATTGCGTAGGTTCATTATTCAAACTTTCACTTCGATCGCATGACTACATCACAAGAAATAAAAACTTAATTTTAAAATTCGCACTGCCGCCATCTTGAGGTTATGTAAACAATTGAACTAAATTAGATACTAGTGGATTACAATGTGTATAAATATTTCCTGTACCAGGTTTCAGTGCGCTTGGATCATTAAATCGCGAGAAAGGTCTATTCAAAATGTTCAAATTCGCTTGGCCGCCATGTTCGTTTTGTAGTTAACCGGTCTTTGAAAATCTTATAGGTGGACTTCCAGTAGTGTCCATTATCTCAGTACAAAATTTTAGGGAGATACCGCTAATAGTTTCAGAGATATAGAATTCCGGTGAAATATTTCGCACATCCGCCATCTTGTGATTATGTAAACAATTGACCGAAGTTAGATGTCGCTGCATTACAATGTATATAAACATATACTGTACCAAGTTTCATTGCGTTTGGTTGGTCAAATCGCGAGAAACGTCTATTTAAAAGTCGCAAATTCGCTTGGCCGCCATGTTGGTTTTGTAGTTACCAGTTTTTCAAAAGTCTCATAGGTGAACTTATAGTAGTTTCTTTTATCACCATAGAAAATGTCAGGGTAATATCGGTAATAGTTTCGGAGATATTGAATGCATGTGAAATATTTCGCACAGCCGCCATGTTGGATTGGTGAGTCGTAACAAAATTTGAAGGGCACGGTCGAGGTCGCCGGGAATAGTGCTATGAACTTTCCGAGTTTCATTGAAATCGCTCTTGCCGTTTAGATTTTATTAGGGGGGGGACACACACACGAATCACACACACACACACACACACGCACACACACACGGACAAAAGGTGATCTCATAAGCCTATTTTTTTCAAAATTGAAAATAGGCTAAAAATATTCTTATGAGGATAGTTGAGAAACCAAAAATAAAATCTTAGGACTATTTTGATCTTTGCCAAATTCTTAGTTGAATACAGAAATTGAAAAATATCATATTCTTCAAAAACGATTATTTTATGTATTTCATAACAAAATAGAAATCATTATTGAAAGCCAAACATTTCAGGCAATTGATTATCTTAAGCAAATATTGGAAACGTATAGGACTTGTCTATTTTTAGTAGAATCCCTAATATTAATTTACACTCGTATATAACCCGACCTGTCTGCTTTTTGGAAACAGCAATGATATATAGGCCTATACGTAGGGCTGGCCTTAGAGAGGAAGAAGATGTATTTATCTCAAAACATAAATTTTTGGTTTAGTCTGGATTTTGGAATAAACCATTCAATTCTTTTTTAGGCAACAGTATTTTTCGCATGTTCCAGAAATTGGGATTACATTGTGTTGGCCGACTGAAAAGTTGTAATATCAATTATCAATAAGGAAATGGATCCAATGCTCTCTGTATCCAGATAAAATACTCACTTGTGGTAATAAAAGGTAAGCTACACAACACAAGGGATTTTAATCCATTGCTCTAAAATCTAAATATACTATGAAATAAATACTATTAGGTCTAACAATTTATAGGGCAGAATATTATTGAAGATACTTTTTAATTTTATTTTTTCAATTATTTTAGCCCAATTATAATTAATCATTTTAATGTCTGTTTTCTTTATCATCTTAATGTTCATATTTGTTTTTCTAATCATCATTTTTAACCTATTTTCAATTATGAAAGAAAAAAAAGGCTTATGAGATCACATTTTGTCCGTGTGTGTGTATGTGTGTGTGTGTCTGTGATTGTGTGTACCCTTAATAAAATCTAAACGACTGGAGCGATTTCAATGAAACTCAGTATTTCACCGGCATTCTCTATCTACGAAACTGTTGTCACCCTACAATTTTGCCCGGTGATAAAGGGCGCGCTACTAGAAGTTCATCTATGTGACTTTCAAAAACCTGTCAAGTACAAAACGAACTTGGCGGCCAAGCGAATTTGTAACATTTAAATACATTTTTCTTGCAATTTAACTATGCAAACGCAATGACACATGGTGCAGCAAATGTTTATACACATTCTAATGCACTGACATCTAATTTAGTTCAATTGTTTACATAACCTGAAGATGGCGGCTATGCAAGATTTTAAAATTAAGTCTGTATTTCTTGTGTCCTAATCATACCATCGGAGTCAATGTTTGAATAATTAATCCACGCAAAAATCGGTTCTCAATTTCTTCTAAAGTGTAACAGCAATCAAACTTAAATTTTGTATGTTCATTAAGGCTATAAACATAAGTTCATCTGTGGGACTTTCAATAACCTGGTGAGCACACATCCAACATGGCAGCGACGCGAAATTTAAATATTCAAATGGATGTTTCTCGCCAGTTAACCTTCCGAGCGCAGTGAAACTTGGTACGATAAATGCTTAAACACATCTTAATCCAATGATATCTAATTTATTTCAATTGTTTTTATAAACACAAGATTTTGGCTGTACGAAGTTTTAAAATCGCGTTTTAATTCCTGTGTCCTAATCATGCGGTTGAAGTTTGAATGATAAACCTACGCAATAAACTTCATGTACTGTAGTACATACATCTATGGCCTACATACATAACACTCCAACATGGCGACCATCCTGAAATATTTAGACGGTTCTGAATATCAACGACTCTATTTCAGCAATGAAACTGAAATTTTGTTCATTGATAGAGGCAATTAACATAAGTAGGATAGCATATATGAAAATAGAATACATAGTTCTTCATGGAACTACATGTTATATTATTTTTATAATCTCAGATGATTAAAATTTTCAGTTTTATGAGCTTATCCATTTTCAATGTTTACAATCGTATTTTATTAATAGACTACCGGTACTGAAATGAAAATCCACAGCCTGCTTCCAGTCGACCGACCGGGTCAGAGAATGGAATGAATGAAGCCCCCATCTAGCGGCGAGGATATGAACTGTGCTGGCTGCCGATGCCTGTCGCACTCCCCTGGGGCAATGATTAAATGAATGACAGGTGAAATGAAATGACAGTGGAGAGTGTTACTGGAATGAAATATTTGTCAGGGAAAACCGGAGTACCCGGAGAAAAACCTGTCTGCCTCCGCTTTATCCAGCACAAATCTCACATGGAGTTGCCGGGATTTGAACCACGGACCCAGCGGTGAGAGGCTGGCGTGCTGCTGCCTAAGCCACGGAGTCTCTAATAAACTACTGATTTTTATTGTAATTTTTTTGTTCTTTAATTTTAAAAGTAATTATTAAAAACATAATTTTATCAAGCAACTTTGATATAATATTTGGTGTTCAGGGATATTAACGCTTACAAAATAATAATAATAATAATAATATGCGGCTGAAACAATAGTAATCGATGGTCATTCCAAGATTAGGGAACTGGAAAAGCAGGAACGAAAAATTATCTGGAAGATCTATGGAGCAATCAACAGAAACGGCATTGGGATGAAGAGACCTAGTACTGAATTCTATCAAAACACCATTACGATAACAGACGAAATTAGAAAAAGCAGAGCCAAATTTAAACTCACATCCTCAGGATGGCCACCTCAGATTACCCAAGAAACTTCTCGGTATCATAACACAGAGCAAATGCGGCACAGAGTGGCTTAAAGAGGTACAGAGAGACTTAAAAGTAATCAGTATACACAATTTCGAAGACCGAAATGAGTGCCAGACGAAAATCGCGAATGTTAAGTTCGAACCATGATCATTACGACAATCTGGAAAAAAGTGGATGGTTGAGAGGAAGAGGGAGCATTCCGCGCAAATGAAAAGATTTTGGGAGGAGCGGAGGAGAGACACCTCCAAATGACATCATGTTATCAAGTTTAATCGTTCACCTGCAGGGGAATTTTCGCTTAAATATATTAATAATAATATGCTCATTTTATCCAATGGACAAGAAGAAGCTCACCGAATTATAAAATAATAATAATAATAATAATAATAATAATAACAAGCATTACCCGTCGCGGCTTCGCCCGCGAATACTCTAGTTGTAAAGAGTACACTTATTAAAATCTCAATCATGAATGCTATGACTGATTTATCCTTGGTATGAATAATCAGACTTGATCTATTCAGCTACTGGTGCAGTCGTTAGGGGTTTGTCATTCCTTCATAGGTATATCAGAGCATAGTTAGTTGTCTGGGAGTATCACAGACACAGTTAATTTAAGGGCCTTTAAATGTGGTTTTCGGAGCCCCTTTATTGTCGAGAGAAAAAGACCTTTCGTACCACACTCACACGTGAAAATTGCGTGAAAATATTCTAGAGTGCCCCTTGACCACTTTAAGCGCATTATACTGTATGTATTGATGATTTTTACAGCTTAATTTGGTTCAGTGATAACCTTATAGCCGCCTGGAAGCTTTCACAGTAATTGGAATTGCATTGCGTCTTACAGAAATATATGGACCTGTGAGATTCTGTTACCATGGTTACCGTGTTGCATTCTTTCATTATTTCATTGCAAATATACATGTTTTAAGGTATTTATTTAATAATGAGGCATTTAAAGAGTAAGTGAGTGCGTTTCGCTTCCGCATTGGGTTAAGCTGAACCTGTAGGTACCCCATATGTGTAGGTTGGTGTTAATGGGACCTCATTTTCAATACAAAACTGGAATGGGAACTTAGCAGAATAATATAGGAAGTGATTCGTTTATATATGGCTGAAAGATTAAAGTATCAGCATCTTTGACAATATGCATTGTGATTGTAGTTGGCGGTAAATATCCAGACTATTGACTCATAAAGGGTTAATAGTAATGACCTTTGTGTAGCCCCACTATGCATGGTGCACCATGGGTAGTGAGCTACATCCTCAATGGTCCACGGCTTGTGTACTTCAAGTGATGGCGACCCCGATGGACTCCAGAAGCGAGTTTGTTTTCCCCCATTTCAATTGTCTATGGGGTGGACCCTCTCTTTTCTTTCATATCTGACTTTCATGTCTTTACTTCTTTTCAAGTCCCTCAGTTCTCATTTTTTGACTGTTGAGGGCATTTATTTCCCCTGTTTTAAGTTCCGTATGCCCTCTTTTCTCCTTATCTTCTAGTACGTCAGTTGTAAATCAGTAGTTAGCTTACATTGTATGTTTCATTTCATCATCAAGCGGCTTCGGTGGCGTAGCCGGTAACATGCTGAACTGCTGTCTGTGCCCAAGATCCCGGGTTCAAACCCAGCCGAAGTCGTCGGATTATTTAAGTGCGTTAAAATCCTTCAGTATGCCTTCCTTCGGAGGGGAAGTGAAGCTGGCGGTCCCATGTCATAGATTTATGGCATGTAAAATATCCTTCCAGTAACTAAACTTGTATGGAGCTAAATTTCTAGGTTAGATATCGTTGGAACGCTCTATCAAAGTGTCAACGTTCACCACTAGGTGTCAGTGACATCTGGTAGCGAAAGTTGGAACTACTTGAAATTGAACGGAACTTGTAGCTCACCTCATGGGTGTCCACATTGAAGCAGCTACAGCCTCTGGCGAGCCGAACTTGTGCTCGGACACTCCCGGCACTAAAAGCCTACGCTAAATAATAATTTCATCACCACATTCACCATCGATCAAACTATTAGGGGTTGATAACCTAGATATTAGGCCCGGTTTACATCAAACTATATTCACCAATATGTAAGTGGCCATGGTGACCAAAAGTACTAAAGCGCTACGTCCTGCCTCACTGGCTTCGGGAGAAAATTTTGAAAATGGTTTCGTGGATTCCCATTTCCACCACTAGGCAAACGCTGAGGTAGATCCTTTCAAAATGTCCACGGCTGATTTCCTTCCGAAATCCCTTTCCAGGCCGGTTATGAATAGCAAATAAGATGAATTAATAGTACATTAGGCAACGAGCCTATAATGGCAATAATTAAGACACGAGCATGTTTATAAAACGAGCGTAAGCGAGTTTCATAATTTCCATACGAGTGCCTTAATTACCATTATAGGCAATTTGCATACGACTCTTTATGTTCGACGATAATTATAACTTTATTTAAGTTAATTTTATGTTCGAACAGAAATATTCATAAATATCTGTCGAGATTCAGTCACATGAATTTAGTGATCGGAGTGCAAGCGCCGAGTGTGCTCTCTGTGCTTTACAAGTTCGCTGACCCACGCATGTGCTCTGTCTGCTTGGCAATGCCATATGTTTACAGCCTGCCGTCTTTACCAGCATTCACTCAAACTGTCACCGAAGTTGTATGAAAGAATGCCCTGTGTAGAAATTGCAGTTGGGGATATTAAGGTACATTGCTATTTCTTTTCTCATATTCGCCAGTTTATTTACGCGAACAAATGGTACGGTGCACTTTCCATGTCGATAATTGATATAGAAGGATGCTGTGTTGCAATCTTCTGGACGTAGATTCATAAATTTCTTGCATATGTCATAATATTTCCTTATTCCCTTTAAGGTTCGTGCTGATTTTGTCTTTGTGTTTGCCATTATAACTAAAATGGTTGATCGGATATATTTTACATTGTCAACTTTCAAATCATGTAATTCATGTCCGACATGTTGGATTCAGTGTTCAAGTGCGAACCTATCAAGTATCTAATTAGTCACACATCATACATCTTGAGCTCTGATTGGTTGGAGAAACTGTATCATAATAAAAACTTGTACTATAATGAGCCTCATTATAGTGCAGTTTTCTGACATATAATATTTACATTTCGACATCGTCGAACATAAATAGAATTAAGTGATATTTTGTCCAAAGTAGTTGACTACAAATTTAAATAGTTTTTAAGAATCAAATGTGTATTGTTACGTTGGCATATATGATTTCCCTATTCCCCGTTCAGTGTACTGCGCGCTTTGCATGAAATACTTGTTTGTTGCTGTTGTTTTAAGGGGCCTAACATCTAGATTATCGGCCACATGAAAAACTGCACCCACTTTAATATGTAACTCTAAAACTACTAGCGAGCATTCCGACAGTTCTTTTAGATAAATACACATTGAGGCTTGGAAGCTCTTTAAAATAAAAGTCCCAGTGAGGCTTTTAGGAAGCCCAGACACCTACCTTTATCTCTCTTCTCCTCTCCCACGCTTGCCATTTGCAGGCGGACGTACTCTGGGGTACACTACTATTCCGTAAATACATCCCGCTGTAATGGCCTCTTGCTTCTCTCACGCACCCAGTAGAGCAATTGAAAATTCAGGACAGAATCTTGTCCCACTCATTTATATTTTTTAAGGCAAGCCATAGACTATAAAATAACTGTCATGACAGTGACTATTGTTGCGTCTTCCATCGCCTGGACTTCACATTATATGGAATTGAAATTACTGGTCTATTGAAATAGAAAGTATTGAAGCTGTAAGCTATTTAACGATGCTACGCTTGCAGTAGCATTTTGCTAGGTCACGTAATGTTCGCTATAGCAACTGGTGTACAGTAGCGGAGAAAAGCACTTTTGGTTGGAAGTTGAAATTCGCATCCCCGCCGGCGACACCTTCCTCACTCCCCCCTCTTCTTCACTTCATCACTCTCTCTCTCTCTCTCTCTCTCTCGAGCGCCCTCTCTCGCCGGCGGAAACCTTTTCAAATCTCGCTGAATGGGACGATTTTCTATTAAGGTTTGAGGATGCTGAAGTTGTGACAAGAATTGAGCATCGTACATTATTGCGCATGCGCAGAGGGAAGCTAAATTAACTTACACTATTCAGAAAGTTTCGTAGATATTTCACATCCCCTTTTCTCACACTGCCACTTAAAGTTCAGTAACTTTTGTTATCTCTTTGTTCACTCTCTCTTTCCTACCCTTTCTCATTCATATATATATATATATATATAGGGTTTGCCAAATTTTAAATTGCATTCTTTTAAGATCGAATAATAAGACAATACTCAGGCTGACATATGCTTATATTGGGGACAAACGTATTAGCAATAATAAGTCTTGTTGATATGCACACAATGACTGCAATGAGGAGCTGCTTCAAATCCTGGGACTGAGGGTTCGAATCCCAGCACTGACAGTTCCCATCATGAGTTTATTTTTCCCCCAGGCAAGTTTGACGTTGTGTCTATTTATTTGTGCCTGGCTCCTCCCTTTCATCTTTCCGGTTGACTTCACTTGATCAATAGTCTTGTTCACTTCCTACCAAGGTAATAATAATAATAATAATAATACCGTAAT
The DNA here is from genome assembly GCA_946902985.2 of Meconema thalassinum. Classification (NCBI taxonomy): domain Eukaryota; kingdom Metazoa; phylum Arthropoda; class Insecta; order Orthoptera; family Tettigoniidae; genus Meconema; species Meconema thalassinum. The sequence continues at coordinate 249,677,387 of OX336392.1, read as the reverse complement.
AATAATAATAATAATAATAATAATATTTTTTTTTGTTTTTTTGTCGTGTGGTCTCCTGAGAGGCCGAGTGCAGGTCTTTCTATTTGACGCCCCTGGGCGACCTGCGCGTCGGGATGAGAGATGGAATGGATGAGGATGAATGAAACAGGGCAAGGATGTGGAAGGAAACGGCCGTGGCCTATCAGAAGGTACCGTCCCAGCATTTGCCTGGTGTTGAAAATGGGAAACCACGGAAAACCATTTCAAGGACGGCCGACGGTGGGGCTCGAACCCACGCGTCTACCAAGTCAGCAGAGAGCTTGGCCCCATGACATAATGCTGCGCTTTAGCCAGCTGAGCCAATGCTGTCGGTATAATAATAATAATGATAATAAAAATAATAATATTGATATTGATTTTACGTTCCTTTAAAGTAGGGTCTATTGAGGATTTTAGAGACGCCAGGGTGCCAGAAATTTTCCCCTATGGGGATTATTAACGTGCCAGTATTCCTATCAAGATGGTGTTGGGATATACGAAATCTAGGGTGTGCATTATTTTGCGCCTTAATTGGTCCTTATCTTTCTCTTTTGAGATAACCCCATCTCACGATGAGTAGGGTCTTATTGTCTTATTTTTCAATATCTGCTGTTTATTGCAAGAATCCGTACAAGGGACAGTAACTTCCGAAGCATGGTGTAGCTTGAATATTATTACACCCTGAAGGGTTCTAGGCTGATGGGCTCTGGAGTTCGAAATCCGCAGGTATTCTGGAGCTGGGTACAGTTTTTCTTCCTTCTTCAGTGATTTTGAAGCAGACACTCTCCTCTTTTCCTAATTGTCTTTCAAGACTCCCCTTCTTTTCATGCTTTTCTATTCTCATTTGTCGAGGGTTTGAGGGAATTTCTGTCCCTCTCCTTTATTTCCCTTAGCCTGTTCTTTCTTTATCATTTTCTATTTTTAGTATGTCAATTAGTTGTTGTTGGGTTGTTGATTCATTGGGTGTTTTTTCGACATCGTGGTCAAATAGCACCGAGTATGTGTATGTGTGTGTTGATATCAATTTTACGCTGGGGTGAAACGCTGGCTAAATAGATTGACGGAGCCTGTCAATTCATTTTTTTTTGTAAATTCAATTGCCACAAAACTTATGTAAGGTACCTGGAATGAATCTGGCAGTCGGGCCTTATTACACCAGGCAGCCAGGTCGCGCAGCTCGTCATCGGGCATTGATTGTTATGGATGTTATTAACTTATTACATTGAGAGAACCGAACGCCGTGCCCCACTAATTCTCCAGCGACCGTTGGCGGCTCAGACTGGTGGTCGGATTTTAATATTTCAGGCAGCCAGTGACCCGCTAACACTACTAGGTTTTCCACGTATCGCCGCGTTTTACTGCACACTGCTTTCTTAACGGCAAGTGAGCAGGCAAATGTAAGAGAAGAAACTGGATAACGCTATAGAATACGATGTATAGAAAATGAAAATCCACAGCCTGCTTCCAGGCTCCGACCGGGTCAGGAATGGAATGAATGAAGCCCCCATCTAGCGGCGAGGATATGAACTGTGCCGGCTGCCGAAGCCAGTCGCACTCCTCTGGGGCATTGATTAAATGAATGATAGATGAAATGAAATGATAGTGGGGAGTGTTGCTGGAATGAAATTGTGACAGGGAAAACCGGAGTACCCGGAGAAAAACCTGTATGCCTCCGTTTTGTCCAGCACAGATCTCACATGGAGTGACCGGGATTTGAACCACGGACCCAGTGGTGAGAGGCCGGCGTGCTGCCGCCTAAGCCACGGAGGCTCCAATACAATGTATAGGGTGGTTATAATTATACTTGCGCTACTTGCGAGGGTCCCCAGGGCAAACGAGTGACCTGGACTGTCTCTTGTCTTTCATATCTGCCTTTTATGTCTTTACTTCTTTTAAGTTCATCAGTCCTTGACTGTTGAGGGCAATTATTTTACCTGTTTTATGTTCCGTATTCCTACTTTTCGTTGCCTCCGTAGCGTAGTGGTCAGCATGGTTAGATGCCGCCCCGGAGGTCCTGGGTTCGATTCCCGGCTCTGCCACGAAATTTGAAAAGTGGTACGAGGACTGGAACGGGGTCTACTCAGCCTCGGGTGGCCCAAATGAGTAGAGGGGGTTCGATTCCCCCTCAGCCATCCTCGAAGTGGTTTTCCGTGGTTTCCCACTTCGTCTTCGGGTAAATGTCGGGATGGTACTTACTGTAAGGCCACGGCCACCTCCTTCCCTCTTCCTAGCCTATCCATCCCAATCTTCCATCCGTTCCCATCCCTCATGAGGCCCCTGTTCGCTTTGCAGGTGAGGCCGCCTGGGCGAAGTGCTGATCACACCTCCCCAGTTGTATCCATCCCGTCCAGATGTTCCAAGCTCCAGGACACTGCCCGTAAAGGAGGTAGTGGTGAGTTCCCTCGCTGAGTCCGTGGGATCCACCAACCTAGAGGGTAAATTGACTAAATAAAAAAAACCTACTTTTCTCCTTATCATCTTCTAGTACGTTAGTTGGAAATCAGTAGTTAGCTTTCGTTGTATGTTTCATTTCATCATCACATTCACTATCACTCAAACCATTAGGGGTTGATAACCTAGATGTGAAGCCTGGGTCACATCAAACTATCTTTATCAATATGTAAGTGGCCATGGTGACCAAAACGGCTAAAGCGCTACCTCCTGTCTCACTGGCATCGGGAGAGAGTTTGGAAAATGGTTACGTGGATTTCCATTTTCACCACATGGCAAACGCTGAGGTGGATCCATTCCTTCCGAAATCCCTTCCTAAATAGATTTCTTCTTCTTCTTAGTCGTTTACCCTCCAGGTTGGTGGAACCCATGGACTCAGCGTGGGAACTCACCACTACCGCCTCTACGGGCAGTGTCCTAGAGCTGGGAACATCTAACCGGAGTGGATACAACTGGTGAGGTGGGATTGGCACCTCGCCCAGGCGGCCTCACCTGCAAAGCGAACAGGGGCCTCATGAAGGAAGGTAATGGATGGTCAGGATGGATAGGCAAGGAAGAGGTAAGGAGGCGGCCGTGGCCTTGAAGAAGGTACTGCCCCCATAATTGAATTATAGTGAGACCACGTTGGCTATATTGGAAATTATAAAGAAAGTTAAGGCTGTCATAGTTATGACGTGGATGGTCATGACGTAAACACGGATGACGCAGACGTTATACCAGCAGGCTGCTTGAGCTGAGATTCTCAATGACGTCAGCATTTATTCGAGAAAGTTCCGAGATTTACGACGCAGTCGCAGGAAACGTGGAATTGTGCTGAGGAAGAAATTATGCTATTGGAGGGGAGGCTCGAACCAATCAACGATTGTGTGAAGGAAGACCGAGATTGCTGAAACTATGGTATTTTTAATGCTTTTTGGAATGCAGAATTGTGGAAATCCATTTGCAGTAGAGGCATTGTTCTGGAATTTTGGTGAAATTTATTTCCTGTTTTTGAATTTTGAAAATCCGTCACGTATTGACGAAGTTGGAATTTTGAGCGATGACGCAGTAACACGCTATGGAAGGGATGGATACGCCCCTTATGAAGTTTATAAAAGGCCTTGCGCAGAAGAGAGCAGTCTCAATCGTCTCATATCGCATATCTCAAATCGTCAGATCTTCAGTGATTATATAGTCGTTTTGGTGAAACGTCGAGTGACATTAGTAGAAAGAGTCGTCTTTATAACGCGTGGTGAAGCCACCGCATTAAACGAGATTCGAGCAGACAAGCAGTGCAAGTTTACTGTGAGTAAAACTAGGTGAAGTTAAAACGCACATTATAACGCGTTTACAAGAGTGGCTATGAACAGTTAGCGGTTGCCTACAAGCTAATTCTATTGTGCAGTGCTACATTAAGCAGTGTAGTAAATTTGAACAATTTCAAGGAGTTATTTTCGAAGATATTAGCAATTTTAGACGACTGACAAAAGTGATTTTCTCGCCTCCTGAGAAGCACTTTGTATCGTCAGATCCTACGCTACGGCTGACACTGCTAGTATAACAGGGAAACTTCAGATTGAATTGTGACACAACGCTACAGTATTATGGAGCAGTTTAATAAGGCAGTTTGTTCTTCTATTACCATAACCGAAGAGAGGATGGAAGGCTAAAGGACTTTAATGCAATTGGGACATACATCGTTGGAGTAAGATAGCAACATGGAACTTCGCTAATTGCCATTCCATACAAGCGGACATGTGGTGAACAACCATCTACACCCATGTTTCGTGGCTCAACGCTGAATACTATCAAACAGCAATGAAAACGATTTCATACTCACTGAATATGAATATTTCTACGGAAATTACTACAAAAACTTCATGGCGATTTTCTACAAGATCTTCAGGGATTTTTCAAGAGAGGTCAGGGTTGTCCCGACTCACAAAGAAGAATTTTGCCGGAAGGATGTCTTTCGTCTTCATGGAGCAGTGCAATTTCCGGAGAAGGAAGCAGTTCGATTCTCCGAGAGTGCTGTTTCCTGTTTCGAGGATGGAGCTCAGCTTTAACTTGGTGAAATGGATCCATCAGCAGTCTTCTTTGGGGAATTTTCCTCTGGAACTTCAATCGGCAGATAAGGTAGTCGTGAACGTTTATTGTATTTGAGTTTTCTAGCAATATTTGAGCAACCATTTTCCCATATTTTGTCCTCATATATTTTGCCCTATATTCTTGTTTGAGATTCCTATTATCAGTACACCTTGAAGAGTTATGCCTTTTTCGACGATTTATTAAGACATGGTTATTTCATGGGCATAGTTAAATGATTTTGGATCAGTTGAGACTGATATTTAGATATTTCAATAATTTGCTTATTTTTGTAGTCACGATTTGACTATAAGTTAAAGATTTTCATGGCAGATTTAAATTCAGACAGCGTGTCTCTTTATTAAAGTAATTTCTACCCCAGTTTAATTACTTTGACCAATTTTCTGTCATCATCAAGAAGGAAGAACATTTAAATGATTTTAGAGCGTTAAAATCTCTTGCGTTGTCGACGATCTTGGAAATACTAGTCGTTATTTGAAATTGATTGCAACACAGACATTTATCGTCAGTTATGAACGACCATTGCATCATAGACAATTTTGTGAAAGATGAACTTTAATTATGAATTATTGAATGCATTAAAGTCGTGAACTTTTGTTAGGAATTTTTTTCTCAATTAGAGATTTGAATAATAATGTTTGCATTCCACAGTCTAATTGGATTCTATTCGACTATTTTGCAGTTTAGTCGCACTTTGTTTGATGATAGTATTTTTATACTACAATTCTTTGAAGATGATAATCTTAAATGTTGATAGACCAGAGAGGCGTATATAAGCGTATTCACTATTAAATTTGTTTGTGATTGGCAAATTTTTACTTCATTTCGATTCATGAATGAAATCCACGAAGGTTAAATGACAACAGTTTTGAAACTATTAACGATTATAAGAATTTTTGAAGTGGAACTATGAATGTATAATCGCTAGTGCAGCGAACGTGTTGAAAGTCGCTGATGTATAATGCCCTTGAAGTAAATGAAGGAGGTTCCCACAGTAATTAATGATGTTGAAGAATTTGTTAGTGGAAGTTTTTTGTAAATTCTGTGGAAGATTTTGATGCCGTATATATTAATATATGATGAATTTTGGGCCTATTTTTAATGCTGTGTTGTGCATTTTTTTTGTAAGCGACGTATTTACCGCAGGAGTGTATTGTATTTGTCCTTTGAAAATTAATCAAGTGAATTTACTGTTATAATTAACAAGAGTATTGAAAGAATTTGAGATAAGATTTTGAATGAAGATTACCGTCACAAATAATTATAATAATTATTAAACCTTTATTAAACCAGATTGTGACATTAACATGTATAACTAACCTTCATTGGTCGATTATATTGACACGATTATGAAATTACCAACCGGATGAACATGTGGTTAATGTATTTCTCAAATTAATAATTTGAATAATTTAAATGTTAATATTGTAAATAAATAATGTAAATATCTTTGACAATAATGTGGAACGGAAGTAATGTTAGAGGCGTGTTTAAAATTCTTTTTGTCTTTAACTATATTATGAACAATTTCTAATTGTTATAAATTAATTTATGAGTTTTGTTATAAACATTTAAGAGTTTGTTTTATACTCTAAACAATCCTTATTAAACATTTGGATGATAATTAAACAAGTTTAGGGATTGTCAGAATAATCCAGTGGTATGTGAGTAAAGCATTTGAAAGATTTGCGTAACAATATTTTGTGATGTCTTGCGGACATTTAAAACTTTTGAGAGAGTGCTGGATTCTTACGCAACGTGGCTTGACAAGGGAGCCCATTTGACAGGTGTACGTCAGGTTGAAGGGTAGATGGCAGCTGGCCAGACATCTGGTTATCAGCGGACGAGGTCGTCTGCAGTGTGGCCTTGCGCCTATGAATACAAGTGTCATGTTTATTAAAAGAAAACAAATGCTCTATAAATGTGTCTCATCCTGACTTCCTTATCCAGACCAAATGTGTTCTAAATATTACGTTATTTTGAGCTCGTGGGAGCTAACATGTTGTATGCTAACTTTGCAAGTCCTATAGGAGGACGTAGTCAGATTGACATGGGCTACTGATAGCCACATTTATTTTGTTGAGTTGTTAAAGTCATACCCTTTATTTGAAATAAAGCTTTTGTACAGTTCAAAGTTCTTGCCGTCGTTCTGGTTCATTTTTAAATGTCATAGTGAAGGTTATTGTGGGAGCATACTTTAGAGATCCTGTTGTCAACCCAATCCCCGAGATATTTATAAGAGGTAAGTAGAGGTAAGTATGAACCCCCGTCTATTTTGGTGTGTTCCACAATATTTCCTTGTTAACTTCTGTGCTCAAATCTCGATAGTATCTGTCAGTGCCATTTTCATTGGTGTAGCTGAGCCGGCGCGGTGGATTATTGGCAATCCGATTGAGGGGGCGGATATCTGACAGCCTACTATCCGGGTAAACGGGGACAGAAGGATTGGCGCCCAACGTGGGGATCGATTCAACATAAGTGGATCACCAGGTTGAACGCCAGTAGGATTGGCAAACCTAAAACGTGTGGATCGATTAGACTCAAATAAAGAGGTTGATTCTTTGTTAGATGTCTAGGCCAATTGTAGAATTTGAGAGTGTGATTATATAGGAATTAAATGTTGTATTGTAGTAGGAAAATTACACTCAGAAAAGATCAGATCTTATACAACTTGAGAAAGGTTAAATGGGCTGGAAACTTAGAAAAATCGCCTATGATCTGGAATCTTATTTTATTTGACCGGCTTATGACATTTCAGTCATATTAAAGATAAAATTAAATTATTTGGATTGTAAATGTAAATTATTTGTGTTAGGATATTTTAAAATGGACCAAGGAAATTTGAACATGTGCTTGAGTTTGTTTCAACATGAAGTGTCTTCGAAGGTTAATTATAAGGTAGTTATAAGTTAGATTTAAGACAGAAAATTGATCAAATTTATATATGGTGAAAAGTGTTGCTCAGATGTTGTTATTTTGCTCTTTTGATGTATGTCCCTACAGCAGTCTATTTTTGAATAATATTGTAATGGCAGACGAAAGTTTGAGGAAGATGTTAGAGGAGATGTCTGCTAATTTGACAGCTAGCATGAATAGTAGTATAAAGGAGATGGAAGCTAGGAATACTAGTCGAATGGAGGAGAATGCTAGTAATTTGTCTGCTAATATAAAAGTTCTCCAGACCCGTTCTGCTCACTTAGAGGATAATATGTCGCGTTTACAGATTAATACCCAGGGAATAGAGAATGCTGTAACTGACATCCGCACAGATGTGTCCAATGTGCATAAAAATGTTTCTGATGTAAAAACCGATGTTTCTAAAGTACAGAAAGATCTTACAATGTTGAATTTAGATGTTGCTAATGTCCGAGGTGATATTTCTTGTGCTAGGGCTGAGGTAGTTGTTGTTAAAAATGATGTTGCGACTGTCCAAGACAAGGTTGAGGAAGTCCAAAGAGGAATCCAAAATGTTAGAACTGATGTGTCCAATGTTCAGGTTGATATTAATAACATTCATTCGGATGTAAATGAGATGCAAGGTGACATAAATAAAATTCAAGTAGAAGTCAACACAGTTTTCGTAGATATTGCTAAAGTCCAAACTGATGTAAATAAAGTCAGGGAAGAAATAGAAAATTCGAAAACACTTTGTACACGTAATATAAGTGCATTAACGACTAGGCTAGTTGATGAGTCAGTTAGAACGACAGCGTCTTTAGCAGGTTTAAAGTTTGATGTAGAGGTCATGAGAACCCAGGTATTAGACCATAATAGATTACTTAAAGATGATATCGAAGTAGACATAGCAGAAATATTAACGGCAAATGTAGCAGTATGGAAAGACGAGTGGAATAGGTCAAGTGGGGAACATGTAACCCAAATTCAGGAACGTATTGAAAGGAAACTTGCCAGTACTCAAATAGATATTAACAATGAAGTAGTACAAATTAGGAAAGATTTAAGCGTCAGGATGGATTCGCTATCCGAGAGACAAGTAGAAGATAGAACACAATTAGGTCAGGATGTGCAAGCATTAAAATCTGCATTAGAGGAACAGATTCATAAAGTTGTCTCTGATGTGAATGAAACGACGAGTAAACTGCAAAATTTGAAGCTAGGAGAAGCTAGTTTGATGGAGACCTACAAAGAAGAGTTAATCAAGAAAGTCTTAACGGAGATCACTGACAAGGATACAGAAGGCTTGGCTTGCGAAACCAATAGGAATTATGCCAGAAGATATAACCTAGATCCAGAAGGGAGAGACGTGACTCCTGAAGAACGTATATCCAGATTCAGGGAGGAAGATGACGAGAGGAATATGGATCGTGAGTGGAACTACCGTGATAGTGGGAAAAACTACCCGGATTCATATCCGAGGAATGTCACGGTCATCAGGAATTTTGAAGACAAACCGCAAAAGTTCAGCAACACTGACAGTTTGACGCCTATAGAATATGTCAGGAACCTCAAAGATTATTTCATCGAAGCTCACATTCCCAGAGAGAGAGAGATGAAGATTGTGGAGATATTTTTGTTTGGAGGACCCCTCGAATGGTTTCGCGCATTTAGATACACATTCAGTAACTTTGACGAGTTTGCAGAGGCGCTAATCAAACGATTTTGGTCCATCGAAGCGCAGAATTCGTTAAGAGCGGAGGTTTATTCAAGAAAATACTCAGGTAATCTTCCAACGCGGTACGCTGATTTCTTTACGAGTCAATTGTCCCGCTTGAGATTTTTGCAACCCCCTTTGTCAACGGAGCAATTAATTGATGCGATTTCTCGTATGCTGCCTGTGGAGGTGAGGAGACTAATCATTTCGTCAAACATAAGGGATTTGACCAGCATGGATGAATTACTGAGGAGGTTAGACTACACAAGTCCAATGCCTAACGTGGTACAGAAAGGTCAAAGGCATGACTTCAAAGAAATAAATACGGTATATATGGACCAAGTCCAACAAACTGACAAGCCAGATGAAGAGAAAACTGACAATGTTGGTCCTCACAGGAATAATCAGTTTAGGAATAACAGATCGCAAGGTTACCGTCCGTATCAACAGAGAAGAGGATGGAACTATAATCGAGGCGATTACAACAATGGAAGAGGCAGATACTACAACAATAATGGTTATAACAGAAATTATAATAGGAATAACCAGAACCAAAATAGAAATCAGAATCCTCAAGGTCAGGTTATGACACCCGATCAGTATCAGGAAAGAGAGAGGGAAAGCCAGCAATACCTGAAAGAACTACGGGAAAAAGAAGCCGAAAACCAAAAGAAAAGGCAGGATGTTGTAATCGATCCTGGGCCTTCTACGAGCCAGCACAATTTTGAGGTCGGAAACACAAAAAAAAAAAACGCCGATTTCTCAACGACAGTGAGAACTTGTAAATACATTGTCACACCACACCTAATTACAATTAATGAGATATATGAAGTTACTGATGAAGATTTACTAGAAGAGAGGGGAATCGTCAGGGAGGAAAGACCATGTGCCTTACCTATTATTTCTGTACGGATAGATGGCCAACAGTACAAAGCCCTGATGGATACTGGTGCAATAATTTCCATCATTTCAGAAGATTGTTATCAAAGTCTGCTAAGAGGAGAGAATATGACAGTTCTACCTGTTTCTACCGTCAAAGTGAGAGGGATTTTCCAAGATAAGGCAGTGAAGTGCAAGATTCAAGTGTTATTGAACTTTGAGATCAATGGAAGGAATTATGAACAGATCTTCATTGTGGTGAGCAAGATCAATTTTGATATGGTGCTTGGAATCGATTTTATATCGAAGGTCGGAGCTGTTATTGACATGAAGAACAGAAGTATTAGCTTTAATGATGGGTACATGATCACAGAAGAGATAGAAAAACAGGACGTGAAAAACAGTCTGGAAATAGACCTTAGGGAAGAAATTTTGAATACCATAATTAATGAAGTGGAGAATTTAACAGAAATACCCAGTAGAAAAACTGAAGGATTTGAAGAAATTCAGGGGGAATTTGAGGATCTGATAAAGGAATTCCAAGATATTTTTGATGAAAAGCCTGGATTGATTAAGGATTATAAGTACAAGATAAGGCTGACAGATGAAACCCCTTACCAGAAGAGAATATACCCCATTCCTGAGAAATACTATCAAGAAGTACGAGGGTTAATCAGAAAAATGGAGGTAGACGGGATTATTAAAAAACAGGCGTCGTCTTATATAAACCCCATCACAGTAGTGAAGAAAAGTAATGGTCAGATACGTCTTTGTCTCGATGCCAGGACCATCAACTTGAAGATTCTTCCAGAAAATGACCGACCACCCAAGATTAGAGATCTGCTTCGAAAATTCAAAGGAAGAGCATGTTTCAGCGTTCTTGACTTGACGTCTTCATTTTATCAAGTTCAACTAGAAGAAGAGAGTATGCAGTACACTGGATTCCTATTTGACCAGACGTCATGGGTCTTTGTCAGAATGCCTTTTGGTATGGTTAACAGTGGACCAGCACTTATTCGAGCACTTGATAGTAAGCTCACTGATGAAGTGAAAGAAAATGTAATCTGCTACATTGACGATTTAATCGTATCTTCACCCGGCGCCGCAGAACATTTAGTGCACTTGAGAAAGTTGTTCGAGAATTTAAGGGAGGCCAATATCAAAGTCAATTTTGGGAAATGTCAATTCTTGAAGAAGGAGATAAATTACTTGGGGCATACAATTGATAAAGATGGATATCATCCAAACATGCAAAAAGTAGAGGCGATCACGAGATTTCCAAAGCCAACTAAGGTAAAACAAGTCAGAGAATTTGTAGGCGCATGCCAATTTATTAGCAGCCACTGTCCGAGATACTCTGAAATTATGGCTCCTCTGTATGACTTACTCAAAAAGAATAATAGATGGAAATGGAGTACCGCAGCAGATGAGGCTTTTGAGAAAGCAAAAGAGATGCTCAGAAATAACGTGAAACTGGAGTACCCAGATTTTGAGAAGGTGTTTTATATTGAGTCTGATGCATCAAGAATAGGCATTAGTGCAGTCTTATACCAGAAAGACGAGGCAGGCAACAAGCACTACATTGCATTCACTAGTCAGAAGTTGAAGAAACACGAGGAAAACTACTTCACGACTGAACTTGAAGCGTTAGCTTTTGTGACAGCTTTGCAAGCGTGGAAGAAAATCCTGCTGGGACATAAAGTCATCATTATTACTGACCATAAAGCACTACAGTTTATGCTGCAAACTGACATGTCAAGTGATAGACTGACACGTTGGGCTTTGTTCACCCAACAGTTTAACGCCACTATTGTCCACCAGCCTGGGAAAGATAACTTACTCCCTGATGCGTTATCACGTAACCCTATTAAAAATGTGCAGATACACCATGTACAATTGGAGCAAGAAGATCAAGAAACCGTTAGGAGGTTAGCCCGAATCGGTGTGTCACAGAAGAGACACGCTCCAATAAGGAAAATGTACAGGTTCCTCAAGGGTTACATGGACAATACTGATGTTGACTATGCAGCTACACGGAGAAATTCACGACACTTTGTCTTGAGTGGAGACATCGTATGCAAGTATGCTGACTCTGCGCATACAAAACTCCGAATAGTCGTGCCACCTAAACTTGTTGTCAATTTAGTGTGGGTAGCTCATCACGCAACTGGACATGCCGGTTTAGATAAAACTCTTGATACTCTTAAAGAGAGATTTATTTGGACTAACATGCGTTCCAGCATTGCCAAGGTCATTCGATCATGTGACAAATGTCAGAGAGCAAAGTATGCCTCTGCTTTACTAAAGGGAAAACCGAAGGCTATGATTCCTTCTAAGCCAAATGAACTTATGGCGACGGACATATTTGGCCCCTGTCCGAAGGGATATCAGGGTAACCAGTACCTGTTGGTAACCGTGGATGTTTTCTCAAAATTTGTAACAATGAGTCCCATGCAGAAAGCTAACACGAGGAACGTTGTAAGCAGACTGGAAAATGCTGTTTTTCCTAAAGCTGGTAAACCAGAATACCTACTGTCAGATCATGGAACGCAGTTTACGTCAGTGGAATTTGCAGCGGATATGGAAAGGCTTGGCATTAAGCACTTATTTTCAAGCGTGCGTTACCCAGAATCGAATTCCTCAGAGAGATATATGGCTGAATTTTCGAAATTCTGTCGAATTTTCTGTCCAAATGATCATTCTGGTTGGGTGAGATTTGTGCCCCTTATTGAGGAATGTCTGAATTCTACAGTGCAGGAGAGCACAGGAGAAGTGCCAATGCGACTTCATCTAGGAAGAAACCCAGAAAGGCCGTGGGATAATCTTTTCAACCACGTTCCTAGAGATCCCGACCTAGGAAGGCAGCAGAGGATTGACAAGGCGAAGGAACAACTCCAGAAAGCAGCAGAGAAACGATTGAAAAGAGTAGCTGGAAAACGTTTTGGTGCACCCTTACAAGTTGGAAATCTTGTATTACTCCGCAGACCTGTCAAGGCTGATATGAGAAAGAAGATCTATCCCAAATTTGGAATTGTATTTATGGGTCCGTTTAGAATTACAAACGCTTATGGAAACAACTGTTATGAACTCTACGATGATGAGAATAATGTCATTTACGGCAAGTTCAATGCTGGAAATTTGAAAAGATACTATCCTAGAGTAAGCCAGTAATAATTCAATTTCGTGTTCAAGAGAGTTGAGATACTTGTAACACTGAGTTTAAAAACAATTTGCAACTGTTTTTAAAACGTGGTGAGGGGAGAATGCCCCCGTAATTGAATTATAGTGAGACCACGGTGGCTATATTGGAAATTATAAAGAAAGTTAAGGCTGTCATAGTTATGACGTGGATGGTCATGACGTAAGCACGGATGACGCAGACGTTATACCAGCAGGCTGCTTGAGCTGAGATTCTCAATGACGTCAGCATTTATTCGAGAAAGTTCCGAGATTTACGACGCAGTCGCAGGAAACGTGGAATTGTGCTGAGGAAGAAATTATGCTATTGGAGGGGAGGCTCGAACCAATCAATGATTGTGTGAAGGAAGACGGAGATTGCTAAAACTATGGTATTTTTAATGCTTTTTGGAATGCAGAATTGTGGAAATCCATTTGCAGTAGAGGCATTGTTCTGGAATTTTGGTGAAATTTATTTCCTGTTTTTGAATTTTGAAAATACGTCACGTATTGACGAAGTTGGAACTTTGAGCGATGACGCAGTAACACGCTATGGAAGGGATGGATACGCCCCTTAGGAAGTTTATAAAAGGCCTTGCGCAGAAGAGAGCAGTCTCAATCGTCTCATATCGCATATCTCAAATCGTCAGATCTTCAGTGATTATATAGTCGTTTTGGTGAAACGTCGAGTGACATTAGTAGAAAGAGTCGTCTTTAAAACGCGTGGTGAAGCCACCGCATTAAACGAGATTCGAGCAGACAAGCAGTGCAAGTTTACTGTGAGTAAAACTAGGTGAAGTTAAAACGCACATTATAACGCGTCTACAAGAGTGGCTATGAACAGTTAGCGGTTGCCTATAAGCTAATTCTATTGTGCAGTGCTACATTAAGCAGTGTAGTAAATTTGAACAATTTCAAGGAGTTATTTTCGAAGATATTAGCAATTTTAGACGACTGACAAAAGTGATTTTCACGCCTCCTGAGAAGCACTTTGTATCGTCAGATCCTACGCTACGGCTGACACTGCTAGTATAACAGGGAAACTTCAGATTGAATTGTGACACAACGCTACAGTATTATGGAGCAGTTTAATAAGGCAGTTTGTTCTTCTATTACCATAACCGAAGAGAGGATGGAAGGCTAAAGGACTTTAATGCAATTGGGACATACATCGTTGGAGTAAGATAGCAACATGGAACTTCGCTAATTGCCATTCCATACAAGCGGACATGTGGTGAACAACCATCTACACCCATGTTTCGTGGCTCAACGCTGAATACTATCAAACAGCAATGAAAACGATTTCATACTCACTGAATATGAATATTTCTACGGAAATTACTACAAAAACTTCATGGCGATTTTCTACAAGATCTTCAGGGATTTTTCAAGAGAGGTCAGGGTTGTCCCGACTCACAAAGAAGAATTTTGCCGGAAGGATGTCTTTCGTCTTCATGGAGCAGTGCAATTTCCGGAGAAGGAAGCAGTTCGATTCTCCGAGGGTGCTGTTTCCTGTTTCGAGGATGGAGCTCAGCTTTAACTTGGTGAAATGGATCCATCAGCAGTCTTCTTTGGGGAATTTTCCTCTGGAACTTCAATCGGCAGATAAGGTAGTCGTGAACGTTTATTGTATTTGAGTTTTCTAGCAATATTTGAGCAACAATTTTCCCATATTTTGTCCTCATATATTTTGCCCTATATTCTTGTTTGAGATTCCTATTATCAGTACACCTTGATGAGTTATGCCTTTTTCGACGATTTATTAAGACATGGTTATTTCATGGGCATAGTTAAATGATTTTGGATCAGTTGAGACTGATATTTAGATATTTCAATAATTTGCTTATTTTTGTAGTCACGATTTGACTATAAGTTAAAGATTTTCATGGCAGATTTAAATTCAGACAGCGTGTCTCTTTATTAAAGTAATTTCTACCCCAGTTTAATTACTTTGACCAATTTTCTGTCATCATCAAGAAGGAAGAACATTTAAATGATTTTAGAGCGTTAAAATCTCTTGCGTTGTCGACGATCTTGGAAATACTAGTCGTTATTTGAAATTGATTGCAACACAGACATTTATCGTCAGTTATGAACGACCATTGCATCATAGACAATTTTGTGAAAGATGAACATTAATTATGAATTATTGAATGCATTAAAGTCGTGAAATTTTGTTAGGAATTTTTTTCTCAATTAGAGATTTGAATAATAATGTTTGCATTCCACAGTCTAATTGGATTCTATTCGACTATTTTGCAGTTTAGTCGCACTTTGTTTGATGATAGTATTTTTATACTACAATTCTTTGAAGATGATAATCTTAAATGTTGATAGACCAGAGAGGCGTATATAAGCGTATTCACTATTAAACTTGTTTGTGATTGGCAAATTTTTACTTCATTTCGATTCATGAATGAAATCCACGAAGGTTAAATGACAACAGTTTTGAAACTATTAACGATTATAAGAATTTTTGAAGTGGAACTATGAATGTATAATCGCTAGTGCAGCGAACGTGTTGAAAGTCGCTGATGTATAATGCCCTTGAAGTAAAAGAAGGAGGTTCCCACAGTAATTAATGATGTTGAAGAATTTGTTAGTGGAAGTTTTTTGTAAATTCTGTGGAAGATTTTGATGCCGTATATATTAATATATGATGAATTTTGGGCCTATTTTTAATGCAGTGTTGTGCATTTTTTTTGTAAGCGACGTATTTACCGCAGGAGTGTATTGTATTTGTCCTTTGAAAATTAATCAAGTGAATTTACTGTTATAATTAACAAGAGTATTGAAAGAATTTGAGATAAGATTTTGAATGAAGATTACCGTCACAAATAATTATAATAATTATTAAACCTTTAATAAACCAGATTGTGACATTAACATGTATAACTAACCTTCATTGGTCGATTATATTGACACGATTATGAAATTACCAACCGGATGAACATGTGGTTAATGTATTTCTCAAATTAATAATTTGAATAATTTAAATGTTAATATTGTAAATAAATAATGTAAATATCTTTGACAATAATGTGGAACGGAAGTAATGTTAGAGGCGTGTTTAAAATTCTTTTTGTCTTTAACTATATTATGAACAATTTCTAATTGTTATAAATTAATTTATGAGTTTTGTTATAAACATTTAAGAGTTTGTTTTATACTCTAAACAATCCTTATTAAACATTTGGATGATAATTAAACAAGTTTAGGGATTGTCAGAATAATCCAGTGGTATGTGAGTAAAGCATTTGAAAGATTTGCGTAACAATATTTTGTGATGTCTTGCGGACATTTAAAACTTTTGAGAGAGTGCTGGATTCTTACGCAACGTGGCTTGACAAGGGAGCCCATTTGACAGGTGTACGTCAGGTTGAAGGGTAGATGGCAGCTGGCCAGACATCTGGTTATCAGCGGACGAGGTCGTCTGCAGTGTGGCCTTGCGCCTATAAATACAAGTGTCATGTTTATTAAAAGAAAACAAATGCTCTATAAATGTGTCTCATCCTGACTTCCTTATCCAGACCAAATGTGTTCTAAATATTACGTTATTTTGAGCTCGTGGGAGCTAACATGTTGTATGCTAACTTTGCAAGTCCTATAGGAGGACGTAGTCAGATTGACATGGGCTACTGATAGCCACATTTATTTTGTTGAGTTGTTAAAGTCATACCCTTTATTTGAAATAAAGCTTTTGTACAGTTCAAAGTTCTTGCCGTCGTTCTGGTTCATTTTTAAATGTCATAGTGAAGGTTATTGTGGGAGCATACTTTAGAGATCCTGTTGTCAACCCAATCCCCGAGATATTTATAAGAGGTAAGTAGAGGTAAGTATGAACCCCCGTCTATTTTGGTGTGTTCCACAATATTTCCTTGTTAACTTCTGTGCTCAAATCTCGATAGTATCTGTCAGTGCCATTTTCATTGGTGTAGCTGAGCCGGCGCGGTGGATTATTGGCAATCCGATCGAGGGGGCGGATATCTGACAGCCTACTATCCGGGTTAAACGGGGACAGTACCGTCCCGGCATTTGCCCAAAGACGAAGTGGGAAACCACGGAAAACCACTTCGTGGATGGCTGAGGTGGGAATCGAACCCCCTCTACTCATTTGGAACACCCGAGGCTGAGTAGACCCCGTTCCAGTCCTCATACCACTTTTCAAATTTCGTGGCAGAGCCGGTAATCGAAACCAGCTAACCATGCTGACCGCTACGCTACGACTCTAAATAGATTTCATGAATCAAATGTTTATTGTTACGTTGGCAGATATGCTTTCCCTATTCCGCATTCAGTGTAATGTGCGCTTTAAATGAACAATCTGTTTGTTGTTGTTGTTGTTGTTTTAAGGGGCCTAACATCTAGGTTATCGACCACAAGTAACCTGACTGTCACTATGGTTCACCATTAACACCTGTTACCCTCTCATGTGGAAATAAAAATGTGTTCCTTTCAATGGTTTATTCATTATGTCTCCTCCCCATATCCTGCCAAAGGTTTCCACACCGTTTGATTGTCCTACGATCATTCCTTTGTCCGGGAGACTCTCGCAAGTTGCGCAAGTTTCATTGAAACCAAACTGTACATGCATCTCTCTTTCTCTTCGCCGTAGCACGGGTACTTTTGGATATCATATATAAAATCATGTCACGAATTCTATATAATCGTTGTAAAGATCAATTAGAACTGAAAATAAGAGAATATCAAGGTGGATTTCGGCCATGGTGAAGGTGCCCTGAACAGATAGCTAAAAATTAGTAATGGACTACTACAAACGTAGACAAAAACAGCAAGTCATAACCTTCGTAGACTTCAAAAAAGCTTATGATTGTATACATAGATCTTCATTGCTGAAAATACTAAGGAATTTCGGACTTGGGATTCGCAGATGACTTAGCGTTGCTGGCTAATAATATTCATGAAGCCAGAAATCTTATAATAAACCTACAAAATATAGCACAAACAATTGGACTTCAGATATCATTTGAAAAGACAGAGATAATGGTAGCAAATCCACTCATGTCATACGTTGTTGGAATGTTAAAGAACCCATTTGAATTCAGTAGGCCACGTTCAATGGCAAAATTAATCTCGGGATTTTCCGCCATCACAAAGTTCCTCCACTCTCTACTTGAAAGCGCTGTAGGGTCAAGGAGTTTACATATCTAACCTCCTTGACTTTCATAGCGTTCAAAGGAACGGCGAAATTCGGCATGCAAGCTACCCTCTGGGTGTCAATTAATAAAGCTTGAACCAGGCACCCGAGGCCATACGATATTATTATTATTATTATAACGTTCAGCTTAACTAATTAACTTAATAGCTCATCTCATGCACAACCTATCTCTTTATCACTGCCCCCCAGGGGCTCACATCTAGTGGGACGTGGGTTGGCGAGCACGGGTCCCCGAGTCCTGCATTGCTTCCACTTACTTGTGCTGGGCTCCTCTCCGTCTTCTTTCCTGTCGACCTTCCTTGGTCAACTCTTGTTCTTTTCCAACCCTGGCGGTATTAGGTTATCCGAGGCCTAGGGAGTCTTTCATTTTCCCACCTTCATTGGCCCTTGTCTCATCTTTCCTGATACCCTCATTCTTCGAGGGGTCAGCCATCTTTTTCATTTCATGTTTTCTCCTGCCTTCTGCACAAGACCCTCAAGGAGGCAGGGTGTATGTAGCCCCACCACTTCTGGTGCACCCTGGATAGTGCTACACCCTCAAGGGCTCACGGCTGGTTAGATTGGGAGTTGGCGACCCCGAGGGATCCCTGATCTGGGTCCGTTTTGTCCCCTTTTCCTCTGCCCTTGGGGCAGGCCCTCTCCACTTTCCCTTTCCTATCTGCCTCTCATGGCTCTCCTTTCTTCCAAGTCCCTCAATCCTAATGTTTCGAAGGTTGAGGGCATTTCTTTTCTTCCTGTCCTTTATTTGCCTTATCCTTTGTTTGCCATTTTTTCTTCTAGTATGTAAGTCTGTAGTTAGTATTAGTTATAGTTTTCATTCTCATCTCATCTTTCACTATCACCCAAACCATTAGGGGCCGATAACCTAGATGTTAGTCCCCTTTAAAATATTATCATCATCATCATCTTTATCACTGGTCGAACAGACACTGAGCTGCATGTCTCGCTGCGTCACCGGTTGCTCGGCGCTACACCGGTGGCGCCACCAGTCGCGAGACCTTGCTGCCTCGTGTAAAGCTTTGTTCTCACGGCCTGTGGCTTGGCGATCCTGGTCTGAAGTTTGTCAGACCTCACGCAGTGGGAACGCCAAGACTCGTTATTACTCGGGTTGGCTCGAGGTGGCTCGGCCTTTGCCGTTTATTATCGGTACCTCCCTCCGACATCAACGGTTTGTGGCTCTACGGACGACAAGCCTCAGTACAGCTCGAGCACTCCTTCCCAAGATCTGTTGTGGTTTGTTGCATTTTCTTACAGTGGTTTGTGCAGTTTTTTTTTTCAGTTTTCTGAACGTTTTCAGTGCTTGATTATGGATACGTAGCCTATGGAGTAGTCCAATGTAGCGATTATCGAGTTTTTATATCTGTACAAGGGGATACCTTCTATCTCGAACCTGCAAATATAGGAACAAGATATATGAGATGTAGATTAAGGATTTCACGGCCCGGAATAGTATTATGGTCCATACAGTAGCTTCTGGCTGTTGTCAGGTGATGGACAGATGAATTTCTCTAGTTTTCTGTAAGCTCATTGACATATATTCTTTGGCCGCATTATTTTAATTCTATATAAAAAAGATACGAGCCTTACAGTAGTCGCATATGATGTGTAACATCTGGCATGTTATCCTACTATGAAATTGAGATGAAATGTTTGTGAAGTCATCTGATACGTTATCCTACTCGTATACTACACAGTTTGGACATTTCATGTAGATTCTGTTAAAATGACGCTTAATGTTATGATATATATCGTTTAAGTTGATGATCTGGAAGCAAAAATAATTGCCGGGACTGGGGTTCGAACCTGAGACCTCATGGTTCGCAAACCAATATGCTATCCACGGACCTATTACAACCACAGCAATTTAGAGTACAACACAGTTACTCATTTTCACGTGCCGATAATAATATGGAAGTATTTTATATGCTCCATTAATATTTTGCTTTTTCTTTCGATAATGTTCCTGCGTGGAATTGAGTTTTAAATTAGTTATGAATGCGCCTACTTGACTGTAAAGGGAATACCTATAGTCGTCCTTGAAAGGCTAGCCCAGTTCCCGTGTAAAAACATCGATAAACATATTACATTGATCACTGCATTGTGCAGAAATATCATACCGGCTTTGCCGACTAGTTACAATGTTTCATATTAAAGTATATCATCATTTAAATACTGACACGAAGACTTTTAACATGTGGTTTGTGTTTCAATCAGTTGAAACACGAGTTCGCATGAGCGTTTACCGTTCAGTGTGAAAGTGTTGAGCAAAGTTACTCGGGGAGTGGATGCCCATCACTTTTATCCAGAGATTGAGAAACAGACTCTTAATAAATCATAATTGGAAGACTTAAGCCGGAACAAAGCACCAGGCATAGATGATATACCGATTGAGTTGCTACGCTGCATAGGAGATGAAGGTCTGATCAGGTTATTTCACTTGGTGTGTAGGATTTATGAGACAGGTGAGGTACCCCCTGATTTCAAGAAGAATGTAATCATCCCTATACCAAAGAAAGTGGGAGCTGACAGATGTGAAGATTACCGTACAATCAGCTTGATTACTCATGCTTCAAAGATCCTGTCTAGGATAATTTACAAGAGGATTGAAAGCCAGATAGAAACGGAGTTGGGTGAAGACCAGTTTGGTTTCAGGAGAAATGTAGGAACAAGGGAAGCTGTACTAAGTCTTAGGCTGATTTTGGAAGGTAGAATAAGGAAAGATAAGAGAACGTTCATGGCTTTTGTAGACTTAGAAAAGGCTTTTGATAACGTTGATTGGACTAAATTGTTTGACATTTTGAAATCGATTGGAATAAAGTACAGGGATAGGAGGGTGATATACAATCTATACAGAAACCAGACAGCAGTCATTCGAGTTGAAGGACATGAGAGAGAAGCTGGTATTCAGAAAGGTGTAAGGCAAGGCTGCAACTTATCACCCATACTTTTCAATCTTTAGATTGAACAAGCAATGAAGGAAATTAGAGAAAAATTTAAAGTGAGAGTGAAGATTCAAGGAGAAATAATTTCAACTCTGAGATTTGCTGATGACATAGTCATCTTGGCCGACAAGCCTGAGGATTTGAATGAGTTTTTGAATGGTATGGACTCCGTCTTACAGAAATAATTCATGATGAAAATTAATAAATGTAAAACAAAAATACTGGAATGCAGCCGAAATAAATCAGAAACCTCTATGGAGATTAAATTGACAGGTGAAAAGCTGAAGGAAGTAGAAGACTTCTGTTACTTAGGAAGTAGAATAACCAGTGATGGACGAAGCAAAGAGGATATAAAAAGTAGGTTGGCTCAGGCAAAGAAAGCTTTTCTACAAAAAAGGAATCTGCTGACATCGAATATAGATTTAGGTATTAGGAAGTCATTTTTGAAAGCCTTTGTCTGGAGCGTGGCGCTCTATGGAAGTGAAACTTGGACTATTGGTGCAGCAGAAAAGAGGAGAATAGAAGCATTTGAAATGTGGTGTTACAGGAGAATGATGAAGATCAGATGGGTAGATAGGGTTACAAACATAGAGGTATTAAGAGGAGTGGGAGAGGAGAGATGTTTCTGGCGACTGCTAATGAAGAGAAGAGTTAGGTTGGTAGGACACATACTAAGACACCCAGGAATAGCAAGCTTAGTTATGGAAGGAAGGGTCGAGGACAAGAACTGTAGGGGTAGACCATGTTAGAATATGTTAAACAGATTGCCTCAGATGTAGGGTGTGGTAGTTATGTAGATATGAAACGATTAGCTCAGGACAGGGAGACATGGAGAGCTGCATCAAACCAGTCAAAAGACTGAAGACTCAAACAACAACAACAATTGTTTTCAGCAAATATGATATAATGAATATTTTACACCAAAGAACGACAACTAGAAGATGATTTATTGTAGAAATATTTGTAATCCAGCAACCGAGTGGAAAGATGTTACAAGGTTCCTCTCAAAACGTCTAGAATTTTTAATGTTATTTTTACACGGCATTATCCCAAAAGTATGAATACTTTGAATGAGATATAAGATGCTTGGAAGCGAATCCATGGTAGCTTCAGCGTTGAGTGATATTTAAAAGAGCTGAAAAAGAAGAAAGTAAAATATGTTCACGACTTACAGGAGCCTGTCGTTGAAGTTAAAATTCGGTACGGGAACTGGGACTGGATCTAAAGAATTGTACAGGCTACTGAACACTGTACCTACTGGCTTTGGTGACTAATCTAGTCTAGTGGCCGCTCGAGATCCACCAAGCTACGAGTCTTTCCGCTCTATGGGAACGCTTTGAGGTCAGAATACGACAGAACACGACAGGCCATAACAGTTTACAAGTCTGCGAGTACGCTTGCCAAGCCACAGGTCATGGGAACAAGGCTTGGTTGGTTGGTTCCCTAGTTTAGGGGCTGCGACAATGCGGTCATATAGTCCCGTGTACTTTGGGTATGTGTACAATCTGTCTGATAACCAGTGTTTATTGTGATGTCTGTATTAGTGAGTGTTATCTGTTTTTAATTCAAGTAAGGACTGCAGACATTGAATTTCAAGTAGTTCCTACTTTTGCCGCCAAACGCCACCGTCAACAACTACTAGGTCAGAACTTGGCTACTAGACGCCACCGCAGTGTGCTCCTGGCGACGAACGTAGGAACCTTAAGAGCGTTGTTTAACCTATAAGTTAATTTAGCGTCACACAGGTGTAATTAGTGGAAGGTTCTTTAACATGCCATAAATCTATGACATGGGACCGCCGGCTTTACTTACCCTCCGAAGGAAGGCATACTGAGGGATTTTTAACACTCATTTTGAGCATAGAAGCTTAGCAGGAACAATGCTTAATAAGGTCATAACTAGGGTTCGGAAGTTTAAGACCTAAAGAGGTACAAAATATGCAAGCAAATATGCCCTAAAATCTAGCTAAATATGACCTAAAAACTATAAATTATGACCTAAAAAACATGACATTTCCTTGTTTGCTAATTGCTTCTGAGCTAAATATATCTACTGGAGTGACATTCTATTGAAAGTCTGAAGTACACTATCGTCATGTTCCGTGACCTCATGCGCATAGTGTCGCAATCCAACTTGTCCAGAAAGATGTGCTAAAAGACATGCGTAGAGGAGCGCCTTCATGGAATCAGGTCTTCTAAACCGGCTATCTGCCTGTTCCGAGAAAAGAAAGAAAAATATATCTACTAAACTGTTCGGAAATCCTGTGTTTGAAACTCGACGCACCTTGTTAACGACGCCTCAATTTAAACAAAAATGCTGATATTATAACCAAAAAAAATGACCTTATATCACTAAAATATGACCAAATATGACCAAAACAATAAAAATGGCCGAAATATGCATTTATAGGCAACATCAAATTGATTTAAACAAGGTCAGGGAACCGTCATTCAAACTTACTTTTCAGATTTTGGGAAAAATGAGCTCAGGAAGAAAAATATGACTTTTCCTTAACATCCGAACCTTAGTCATAACTCTCATGAAATCAAATAATTTGCTACAGCATTAGATGGAGAAGTAGGAAGAACTGGCGGTAACTAAGGTAGACTCAGCGTGATGAGCCTTGTGGATAGACGGAGTATAACTCTTCACGCGAGGATATCAGCACTTAGAGAGAGAGAGAGGGAGAGAGAGCCACGAACTCTCCAAGTTTGATAAAGACTCACTCCATCGAGCTTTAGTTTGAGTGGGAGCTGCTTTTACCCCAGATCCTGTTGTAAGATGTGTATTTATATTTTGATCTCAAATCGATTTGCGGACAGACAATAAAACACAGCCTGCTAATTGAGTGTGTGGCTCAGTTCTTATCTTACCCTGCAGACGACACACTGTTACGAGTTTTGTTCGTAATTGGATTTCCACGGCCGCATGTCGCCTGCGGTCAAAGTTAGTAGAACCAAAAAATGTTTACGAGGCCATAGCAAGCTCATTTAGCAGCTCATAAAGTGATACCAGGCGAGCCCCCTTACCAAACTCATCCCCATACTGTCTCTTTTTTATGGTTCGGTCGTTGACACCAGGACAGAATCCAAAACACGTGTACATCATTCAAGAGATATATGAAGTAGAAACTGAGATATTTGTGTGAGAGTTTATAAAAGAGCCCAGTTGTCGAATATCGAGTTAGACATTTCTGAGTTGTACCTGTATTTAAAACAAGCTGTTCTATTTTAATGTCAGTATCTGTTACACCATATTTATATGATTTTATAAGGAGCGTTCAAAAAGTAACGAGCTGGAGGCAAAATTACAGAAACCAGTACCTGTATGTTGACGAATTGGCCCTGACTGTTGAGGTACTTGTCCCACTGTGACACGAGGCGGTGAATGGCTATCTCATAAAATTCCCTGGGCTGCGATGTGAACCAGTTCCGCACGTACAGCTGGACGTCGGCGTCCGAGGTGAATCGTTGGCCCCACGGAGCCCTTTTCAGGGGACCAAACATGGCGTAATCACAGGGAGAGAGGTCTGGACTGTATGGAGGGTGGCCGAGAACATCCCATTTGAATTTCAGCAGGAGTGCCGCGACTGTGTTGGCCGTATGAGGTCGTGCATTGTCGTGGAGCGACCACGGCGGCTATGGCGTTCACTGTCACTCGGCGGTCCTGGGTAATGAATGCATCAACCAGCTGGACGTTGTCATCGGTAATGCAGGGGGGTGCCCGAGACCGGGCATCATCGGCTAACGACACCCGTCCTTCCCTGAAGCGCTTGTGCCATGCCTTGACCCTTGCAAGGGACATGCAATGTTCGCCGTACACTTGGGATATTCGGCGATGAATGTCCGTTCCCCCTACTCCATCCGCTGTCAGAAACCGAACAACACCTCTTTGCTCTTCGGTTGACGCCTCCATGTCACTGTTTGCAATAGGACTGGCAGCGTTGGACGATTGATGCATGCTGCTGCTCGCTTTGTATCGTCACGTGACGTGCACTCGAGCCCTCTAGCGACGGGCTGGGATCTTCCAGCTCTGGTCGGAACCACACCTCGTTACACACGCCACGATTAGCCGATGTCGTCATCGGTTTGCGCATTCCAGCCTCCAGCTCGTTATTTTTTTGAACGCACCTTATATAATCCATTATAGATGATTCATTCAGGAGAAAGAAAATGGCTAGTTGACCATATTTAACTAAAGCGTGTACGTGAAATAAATTTTCTGGGACTCATAGATCTCCTAAGTATTGTAGGATATGTCGGAAAGAATGTGTTCTTTTAATGTACACTACCTGGACACAATATTATAATCACTCCTCGATTTCTTTTATTCGTAAGGTAATGAAGTTGTAGGTGCATTGGTCATGAATTTATTGTTGAAGGAAGTTTATATACTGTCTTCTATGTGTGTTGGCAACAGTGTTATGCATTTGTAGTGACTCGTTTGTTCCTGGTGTTTGTTAATAAAGGCGGGTAGCAGTTTCGACTAGGCTGTGACTGTTGTGGATATCCATGCTACGGGTGATATTTTGCAGAACAGTGAATTTGTATTTGTTTATTGTTGCAGACCATTCAATTAATACCTTCCCAGTTATTTCTGATATAGAACTATACTGATGACTTTATAATCGTAATGGGGAAAAGAAATGATCTTACACCCAGGAAAGAGGCTGTCATTTCAGCGTTACTTGAGCATAGTGATTGTTCACAGCAAGATGTTGATGATATGATGATAATTGTTGTTTTAAGGGGCCTAACATCTAGGTTATCGGCCCCTAATGGTTTGGGTGATCGTGAAGATGGAAATGAAATGTAAATTATAACTAAAACTAACTACTAAAAATACGACAAGCATGTCATACCATGTTGGCATGTCAGAGAACCCATTTGAATTCAGTAGGCCGTGATCATAATGGCAAAATTAATCTCGGGAGTTTCTGCCAACAAAAAGTTCCTCATTTCTCTACTAGAAAGCGATATAGTGTTCAAGGAGCTTAGATATCTAACCTCCTTGACTTTCATAGTGCTTCAAGGAACAACGAAATTCGACATGCAAGCTACCCTCTGGGTGTCAAATTACAAAGCTTGCACCCGGCAGCCAAGGCCATACGATATTAAATTATTTAATTAACTTATATACTAGAAGAAGAAATGGAAAACAAAAGGAGAATAAGGCAAGTAAAGACAGGAGGAAAAGAAATGCCCTCAACCCTCGAAGAATGTGGATTGAGGGACTTGGAAGGAAAGAGAGCCATGAAAGGCAGATAGGAAAGGGAAAGAGCAGAGGGGCCACCCCAGAGGTAATGGATAAAAGGGGGAAAACCGGACCCAGCTCAGGAATCCCTTGGGGTCGCCAACTCCTGAACTCACCAGCCGTGAGTCCCTGAGGGTGTAGCAATATCCAGGGTGCACCTGTAGTGGTGGGGCTACATAACCTGCCTCCTTGAGGGCCTTGAGCAGAAGGCAGGAGATAACATGTAAAGAAAAAGAAGGCTGACCCCTCGCAGTAGGAGGGTATCAGAAAAGATGAGACAAGTGCCAATTAAGGCGGGAAAGGAAGAGATTCCCTAGGCCTCGGATATCCTAATACTGTCGGGGTCGGAAGAGAACAAGAGTTGACCAAGTGAGGACGACAGGAAAGAAGACGGAGAGGAGCCTGGCACAAGTAAGTGGAAGCAATGCCGGACTCAGCTGGGGCCCCGTGGTCGCCAACCCACGTCCCACTAGATGTGAGCCCCTAGGGGGAAATTGCAAGAAAAGTAGGTACGGTAGCCTATATCTCATGCGTCTGTGAGTCTAGTAAAGAAAAAAATAGAAAGTAAGGAAAGGTTTAGAGTGTCGTCGTGTAGGAAACTGCGGTGCACATAGGAAGACATCGCCACGTGAAGACAGAAAAATAGTGAAGTTCTGCAAGGAAAATCGGAAAAAGTCTATTAATCACGTAACTAGTGAACACCACCAAATTGTAGTGGTAGGTTCTTTTACATGCCATTAATCTATACGACAGGTTTGAACCCGCGATCCTGGGCCTAGCAGTTCAGTATGCTACCGACTTCTTCTTTCTATGGCTTATCCCAATTATTTGGGGTCGCCGGAGCCAACCAGGTTTATTTTGGTTTTGGCCGGGGATTTAAGACCGGATGCCCTTCCTGACACCACGTGATTTTTCAGGTGAGAATTCCACCCCTCTGTCACCTGGATTAGAACTCTGGCCGTCCGGGTGAAAGACGGGCAGCTAAGCCACTGCGCTATCACGCTCCCCTTCAGTATGCTACCGACTGACTACTTCCCCGAATCCGTTAAAATATAACACGAAAAAAAAGAGGAAATTGCTTCTGAATATTTCAGTTTTGGGTCCTGAAATGTTAGGAATAAAGGTAATTTTCAAAGAAAAAATTTAAGCACGAAACTGGAGTAAACATTTCTTCGCTAGCTGAGGAATCTACGACAGCTTAGGTATTATGGTGGGGTGGACTTCAACTTTCCGGAGCCCTTGAATGGAAGTAGTACAGTAGTTTTGCATGCACAGACAGGAACAAAATATAGATTTTTACTAATATCTCAGTCTCATTCATGACTGCAATTGAGTTGTCCAGTTGCAAAACTCGTTTAATCCACTTGTGAATAAGAATCATTTTCATGAGAAACGTTTTTCTGGACTTTGCCTCGCGTATTTTTTGTGTTTGTTGCTTTCTACTTTTTTCGTTTTGCTTTGTGTTTTTGGTTTTTGGTTTTGTGTTTGCTTTGTGCTTTTTAATTTTACTTTTTGCTTGTCTTTCTTGGTTTTGTGTTTCTGCTTTTGCTTTTTGCTTTGTATTTATTGTTTTTTGTTTTCTGCTTTTGCTTTTGTTTTTAAATTGTCTTTTTGATTCTTGTTTTTTTGTTTTTAGTTTTATGTTTGTTTTCTGGGAAATCAAAATAAAACAAAACAAAATAAAATAAAACAAACAAAATCAAAATAAAACAAAACAAAATAAAACAAAACAAAACAAAAACAAAACGAAAAATAATTTAAAACAAAATAAAACGAAATAAAATAAAACAAACCAAAATCAAAATAAAATTAAACAAAACAAAACAAAATAAAACAAAATGAAATAAAATAAAATAAAATAAATAAACTAATTAAATAAATAATTTTACATGATTCTTATTCACAAGTGGATTAAACGAGTTTTGCAACTGGACGACTCAATTAAATGGATGAAAACCATAACGGTATAGTAACATTTTGTTCATTCAGAGAAAAAGCCATTTAAACATTGTAACACTCATATAAAGTAGGCTATTTGTAGTTATACCACCTATCACTAGAGGGCAGAACAATACCGCATTCACTTGTCCCTCTCTGCTATTCAAAAGATACATTCTTCCTGAGTTACTTCTTGCACTTAACTCTTTTTTTTAATGTCACTTATACCGTTATGATTTTCAACCATTCAATTATGAACCCCTCGTGGTACAGCGGCTAGCTTTCTAGACTAGGTTCAGTAGTTAAGTTTCTAGCTTAACGTGCGAGTTTAGCTCGTATTTTTTGTTAAGCTAAGGTCCTTTCGGATTCTTCACGTGGCTGAGTAGTATCGTATTCAAATAGAATGAAGAGTCCAACTTGATTACATGCGTGGTATTTTTTCAGTAGAACATTTGTACAGAATAATTACAGAAGCTTGTTAATGTCACATAATCGTGACGTATCGACATGTTATTGAATGTAGAGCCCTGTGTTGGGCAACAGCTAGTTCTTAAATAATATGCAGTGCACGGAGTGACCTTAATACAGAGAGGAAGGCACCCATATCTTAGCCAATCATAGAACAGTGTTCCTTTAAAATCATGTAATGCTTTTATGTTAAAATATAGCGAGGGTTTGAAATGATTTCTATGTTCCTTAAGAGGTTTATTCTTGTTTAACAAACCTTACTTACTTCCCGGTTATTCTTGGAAGGTTCTAATTCGCTTTTATGAAATTACAATTCATTTTACTTACGGAACATGGATTCCTTCTTGTTGACCAGACGTGGAGGGATTCCTTCTACCTGGCCATTCCTGGAAGGGGTTCGGCAAGCTTTTACGGAATTGCAAGTCAGTCCACTTAAGGCTGATAACCGTAATATGATTCGAGAAAGGTAGTGGATACAACACTGAAAGTATTACAGCTAGTTTGAGTTGAGTTTCCACATTGTTGTCATATTGGAGTAATAATAATAATAATAATAATAATAATAATAATAATAATAATAATAATAATAATAATCTATATATATAAAGCACAAAGTTTGTCTGTCTGTCTGTCTGTCTGTCTGTCTGTTATGTATACAAATCTACACCGTTTCACCGATCTGAACCAAAATTTGTATACTTACCCTTTGGGACCCTGCGGGTAACCCTGTCAACATTAAATTTCGGACAGACCACCCCTTGCCCTGCATTTAGGCCCTTTTGCACAAATCTACACCGTTTCACCGATCTGAACCAAAAGTTGTATATTTTACCTTTGGAACCCTGCGAGTAACACTGTCCACTTAAAAATTCGGACAGACCACCCCATTCCCTGCATTTAGGCCCTTTGGCCAAAATCTACACCATTCCACCGATCTCAACCAAAATTTGTATATTTACCCTTTGGAACACTGCGACTAACACTGTCTGCTTGAAATTATGGAGAGGCTACTCCATCCCCTGAATTTAGGCCCTTTGGCACAAATCTACACCGTTTCACCGATCTCAACCAAAATTTGTATATTTACCCTTTGGAACCCTGCGAGTAACACTGTCCACTTAAAATTTCGGACAGACCACCCCATTCCCTGCATTTAGGCCCTTTGGTCCCAATCTACACCGTTTCACCGATCAGAACCAAAATTCGTATTCTTACCCTTTGGTACCCTGCGAGTAACACTGTCTGCTTGAAATTTCGGACAGACCACGCCATTGGCTGCATTTAGGCCCTTTTTGCACAAATATACACCGTTTCACCTATCTGAACCAAAATGTGTATACTTACCCTTTGGAACCCTGCGAGTAACACTGTCCACTTGACATTTCGGACAGACCACCCCATTCCCTGCATTTAGGCCCTTTGGTCCAAATCTACACCGTTTCACAGATCAGAACCAAAATTCGTATTCTTACCCTTTGGTACCCTGCGAGTAACACTGTCCGCTTGAAATTGCGGACGGACCACTCCATTCCCTGCATTCAGGCCCTTTGGCCCAAATCTACACCGTTCCACCGACCTCAACCAAAATTTGTATACTCACCCTTTGAAAGCCTGCGAGTAACACTGTCTGCTTGAAATTGCGGACAGACCACTCCATTCCCTGCATTCAGGCCCTTTGGCACAAATCAACACCGTTTCGCCGATCTGAACCAAAATTTGTATACTCACCCTTTGAAGGCCTGCGAGTAACACTGTCTGCTTGAAATTGCGGACAGACCACTCCATTCCCTGCATTTAGGCCCTTTGGCCAAAATCTACACCATTCCACCGATCTCAACCAAAATTTGTATATTTACCCTTTGGAACACTGCGACTAACACTGTCTGCTTGAAATTATGGAGAGGCTACTCCATCCCCTGAATTTAGGCCCTTTGGCACAAATCTACACCGTTTCACCGATCTGAACCAAAATTTGTATACTTACCCTTTGGAACCCTGCGAGTAACACTGTCCACTTAAAATTTTGGACAGACCACCCCATTCCCTGCATTTAGGCACTTTGTCACAAATCTACACCGTTTCACCGATCAGAACCAATATTCGGAAATTTACCCTTTGGTACCCAGCGAGTAACACTGTCTGCTTGAAATTGCGGACAGACCACTCCATTCCCTGCATTTAGGCCCTTTGTCCCAAATCAACACCGTTTCACCGATCTCAACCAAAATGTGTATATTTACCCTTTGGAACACTGCGACTAACACTGTCTGCTTGAAATTGCGGCGAGGCCACACCATCCCTTGCATTTTGGCTGTGTGGCACAAATCTACACCGTTTCACCGATCTGACCCCAATTTTATATACTTACCCGTAGGAACCCGACAAGTAACACTGTTCACTTTAAATTTCGGACAGACCACACTATTCCCTGCTTTTTGGCCCTTTGGCAGAAAACTACACCGTTTCACCGATCTCAACCATATTTTACATAATTACCCTTTGGAACTCGACGAGTAACACTGTCCACTCGAAATTTCGGACAGACCACTCCATTCCACGCATTTAGGCCCTTTGGCACAAATCTACATCTTTCACCGATCGAAAACAAAATGTGTATACTTACCCTTTGGAACCCGATGAGTAACACTGTCCACTTTAACATTTGGACAGGCCACTCACTCTATTCCCTGCATTTTTGCCCTTTGGCACAAAACTACACCGTTTCACCGATCTCAACCAGATTTTACATAATTACCGTTTGGAACTCGACGAGTAACACTGTCCACTCGAAATTTCGGACAGACCACTCCATTTCCCGCATTAAGACCTTTTGGTACAAATCTACATCGTTCACCGATCGAAAACAAAGTGTGTATACTTACCCTTTGGAACCCGATGCGTAACACTGTCCACTTGAAATTTCTCACATACCACTCCATTCCCTGCATTTAGCTCAGGAATTCCTCGGGGTTGCCAGCTTCCTAACTCACCAGTCATGAGCCCTTGAGGGTGTACCAGAAGTGGTGGGTCTACACACACCCTGCCTCATTGAGGGCCTTGAGCAGAAGACAGGAGATATTATGAAAAGGAAAAGAAGGCAGACCCCTCGAAGAATGAGGGTATCAGGAAAAATGAGACAAAGCCAATTAAGGCGGGAAATTGAAAGACTCCCTAGCCCTCGGATACCCTAATACAGTCTGGGTCGGAAGAGAACAAGAGTTGACCAAGGGAGGCCGACAGGAAAGAAAACTGAAATGAGCCCGGCACCAGGAAGCAGAAGCGATGCCAGACTCAGCTGGGGTCCCGTGGTCGCCAACCCACGTCCCACAAGTTGTGAGACCCTGGGGGGGGGAGGTCAGTTGTTAGAATAGCTTGCTGATTCATCGCGAGGTGACTTGAGATTACTTTCCAGAGCCCGCCGTGTTATCTCCTGCTGTCTATGCTGATGCCAGCACAGGGTCGTTGCGAAAGAGTGAGTGATTCCCGGTCAATCTAAATAGGACGGGGAACCCCGAACGCGTGTCATCATATTTCGTCATCATCTGCGATCATCTCAGGTTCGTACAGCTTGGACCTATATTCTTTGTCTTTGCCGAGCAGTACGCTCTTTCACTAGACGCATCGAGTACAGGCCTAAGCCAGAAAATAAGGTAGAGACTTTGGAAGACATCGAAGCTAGACACCTGAATTACCTATATCAGTTTTAAAATAACACCATGTTCGTTTAGTAGTCATTTTTAATTACCTTATTATTATCATCATAAGTGCAAATGACCTAGATGTTACGCGCATCATACCAATAATCACCGCTACATAAAGTATTTCTCGACTGTGATTTTTTAAATATTTATTTTTGGTTGGTTCTTAAGTTTAGGGGCTGCGACAATGCGGTCATGTAGCCCCGTGTACTTTGGGGGTGTGTAGAATCTGTCTGATAACCGGTGTTAATTGTGATGACTGTATTAGTGTGTGTTATCTGTTTTTTAAATTAAGTACAAACTGCAACTTAGAATTCTTCAAGTAGTTCGTACTTTTGCCGTCACGACTACTAGGCCAAGTTCGGAACTTAGCTACTAGACGCCACTGCAGTCAGCTCTTGGCAACGGACGTAGACATCTAAGAGCGTTGTTTACCTATCCAATTTAGCTTCACACAGGTATAATTAGTGGAAGGTTCAATAACATGCCATAAATCTGACATGGGACCGCCGGCTTTACTGCCCCTCCGAAGAAAGGCATACTGAGGGATTTTTAACGCTCTTGAACCCGCTATCTTGGGCATTGAAGCTCAGCATGCTACCAAATACGCCACCGAAGCCGCCATACTTTTATTACAGTACATTGTGTACATTATAAGTTGAAGTGTCAATTCAATACCGGTAGTAGTTTCCCTTATCATCCTCATCATAAGAGCAAATGACCTACAGTGGATGTTACGCCCATTACACCATTAATCACCACACACAATAAGTCTTCCTCGCCTGTAAATTTTGAAATATGTATTTCTATTAAGGTAGTTTGTAAGTTTGACGTGTCAATTCAACAGTAGTTTTTATTATCATCCTTATCAAAAGGGCAAATGACCTAGATATTACTTCCTCATTGTCTTTGGGGGCAAATGACTTAGATTTTAAGTCCATTATATTTCTAAGCAGACCTTAAAACATTATCATCATTTCACCGGGCGAAGCCGGGTACTACTGCTAGTAATAATATAAACTAACTGAGGAGTATATCCCTTACTACAAGTATCTTCCACCATCCCTCCTCGAAAATGAATTATGTAAAATATATTGGGACACTGGTATTGTGACAGACAAAACAATAGATCACAATCGGCCAGTCATCACAGTAGTAAATAAGGTGGATGGCACTACATTTATAATAGACATAGCAGTCCCTAACGACACCAATATCGAACGGAAGCACAATGAAAAAACCACCAAATATAGACAGCTTGCAGAGGAAATCAAGAGGATATGGGAGATGAACTACGTCCGGATAGAGCCTATAATCATGTCAGTCAACGGCCTCATACCTCACACACTCCACAAGAGTCTGAAGGAATTGGATCTTCCGCCGACCATCTACAAGAGTATGCAGCATTCTGTCCTATTGTCCACATGCAATATTGTGCGATCCTTCCTGACTAGTGAATGAATGATAATGAACTCTATAATTTGTATATACATATGTGTGTATTATAGTATGTATTATAGTTTTTACGTATTGTTGTAAAGCACTTGGTTTAACCCGTGCTTTAGAGTAACCCATGTTTGTAGTGGTGAATTGAATAAATAATAATAATAATAATAATAATAATAATAATAATAATAATAATCGTGAAAAGGAAGCTTTCGTGGCACGGATTAACAAAATGGAAATAGCTTACCATTTAACCAAATACATTTACAAAACACTATCAATGTCCTTCAAGGCCAAACTGAGGCACTACGTTACCGTTATTCGCCCGGAGGCGTTATATGCATGAGAATGCCTGGCGATAAATAAGAGAGGCCTGGCAGAACAACTCGAAACCAAATAGAGGAAGATTCTGAGAAAGATCTTGGGCCCAGTCAAGGGGCGAGGAGAGTAGAGAAGACGACACAACGATGAACTTTATCTACATGTGGAGAAAATAACGGGCACCATTCGCAAAAGACGACTCTCCTTTTATGGCCATTTAACACGAATGAACTTGTAACGTGTTTTCCGAGGGTATTTTACGCCACTGACATAAGTCAGTACGAAGCCATTCAATGTTTATTTACGCGGCAAATTGTTCTGCCAAGACAAGTTTCATGTAACTTATTATTATTATTAAGGCATTTTTTGGAGCGTTTTTTATAAGATTATGAGTGTACAGATAGGTTTTCGATGTTATAGAAAACACTACCAAGCAAATTATTACGAACAACATTATCACGGAAAATTATATGATTACGGAATTTTACGGATTTTTGTCAGTTAGAGTTTATTGTGAGAGAGATGAGTCATTGGGAATTCAGCTACAGGTATATTCTTGTCGAGTAGCGTGACGCAAGCCGTGGGGCACTTCCAGCTGGCTGCATCAAGAAAAGGCGAAATGGCCTGGACCGGTAATCGACATCGTCGCGCCGAGTATATTGACCCTTGTACCGGGAGTATCGTGTGGTGTCTCAGCCAATCATTGGAGACCGGGCGGAGAGGAGGGTTCGGCGAGTGCATATATTGTTTGCGCGCCGAGAAGGGAGGTCGATTATCATTGTAAAACTTGACCGTTGTGGTTGCTCGTGTGGTTGGTTCCGGTGTGATCGGACCATAACTTAACATTTCTACAACAATCTCTACAACTGACGAAGAAGATGGCGACGTCGAGAAGGCTGAGGGGAGCTCTCTTCAGCATCAAGTACGAGGGAAATGCCACGGCAATTTCCAATGGTAAGCGCGAATGACTCAGAACTACATAATCTCTCGTTTCTTTGTTTCATATTCAGTATTTCAGTAACTTCTTAGCTTGGGAATAATAGTAAAATCAGTAATTCATCCGACTCCGTTTTCACATAATTCTCTAGTGGTAAAATCAAATCGTTACGCTCCAATTTAAATTTATTATTATTATTATTATTAAAATTGCCACTACTTGTTTCTTATATAATAAATTCATTTCTTATACTATGCAATCTTTGCTTTCAGTAGGTTGCATTAGATATAGACCAAATTCCTTCTCCTGATACAATTGTTAGTTGGGTTAATGATCAAATCATACCACGATCTGAGTGTGAAGATTCTTAAAGGTGTTCTGCCAGAGCTAGGAGTTGTTAAATATAAATTTAGATTGCAACATAGCGTTGAGGTCTTGGCACCCATTAATACAACGTATCTTAGTCAGAGTAAACATTACATTTATCACCTCAAACGTGGGACTTGTTGTGGTTTTTCCACACTCTCCCCAGTGAAACCGTTACACGTGTCATCCCAACGTAGAGAACCGTTACAAACTCTGGAAGATTGTCCAATCGAATCTGTGCCTACTTTGTGGGAAAGAAAACCAAAGGTATATGGTTTACAGATGTGGAAAAATACCTACAAGAAGTGTGGATATCACATGAAGACATCTTGGAACGTGGCTCTTTGAAGAAGAAACATGGGGAGATACAGAGTTTTCAGCCAAAACCTTTATTGAAAACCGGCAAGAAGTGGACCGAAGAACGGAAGGAAGCTCACCGAAGAAGAATGCGCGAATACTGGGCCAATGTGAAAGAAAGAGGGAAAAGGCAGTTGAAATAACGTGGTCCATAGACGACCGAAACGATAATAATAATAATAATTATTATTATTATTATTATAATAAAGAGAGTTACAGGTTGAATCTCTGGGGAAATATAGTCTCTGGTTTGATACCGGGCAATGTATACAACTCTATTTCCTGATCTGCACGGAAACGTAATTCTGATTTGAGAGTTGGAGTGGGGTACACTTAGCCTCGTGGTACAAATCTGACAGGTGGGTTTGATTCCTACTTCCGCCATCCTTCTAGTGGCTCACTGTGATTTCCCACTTCTACTTCTCTACCTTTAACTGAAGACCACGAAGGCCTCGTCCCCAATCCTCATCTGAGACTCAACTACACTAACACAATTATTACAATAGCACCCTGAAATTATTATTTTTTTGTTAGAACAGGGAATCGAACCCTGACCTCTGGAGTGACAGCCAAGAATGCCAAACACTAATCCATGAGGTGGTCTGAATTATATATCAGATTAAAAATATAATATAATATTTGTACTAAGAGATTATTCATTGTTGTTCCGAACGATTCAGTTCGCCAATCGGTTGACCTTTGGCCAAGTTTACTTAAATAGTTTTCACATTTTCTCCTTGCCGAAGCTTCATAGAACTTCGGTCTCCAGTTTTTGTTAAAATTTAACTGCTAAGTTTTATGTTTGTTGAAGTACTTGTTTGCGATGTGAGGGCGTTGATGCTGAATAGAATATTACAGCGTTACTTCTTTATGCATTAAAAAAAATCACCTTGCGTAAACTTTTAATTGGCTAGGAAATTACCTCCCTTCTACACAATTGTATTTTCATTCGTGGGGATTCAATTAGTTCCATATTCATTTAATTGATACAATAGAAGGATTGGGAGCAGAATGTTTTAATTAGCGGCACACAAGCTAGAAGTCTGTACAAGAAATCTGCTTGTTTTAGACGTACATTTAATTGCAAGGCAAGGAAGGAAAATATGTGTCTAATATACAAGTTGTCCCAACATCTGAAGAGTTGCCTTTGCATTTTCGTTTGTCCTAATTAATTTTATTTTAGTCACGTGACATATCCGTACATGTTAGATCGTGCACCTCGACGACCGCGAAGGCTTCTGCCGCAAGTCCGGAGATCATAGGTTCGTATGCTGGTGCTGATAGCGGTTATCCTGAGTGTGGTTTTCACGTTTTATTTTCACACTCCTTGTCGGGGTATCCTCCCCATTACCCAAATATATTTTTATTTTTCATAGTCAGTTTACCCTCCAGGTTGGTTTTTCCCACGGACTCAGCGAGGAATCCCACCATTACCGCCTCTACGGGCAGTTTCCTGGAGCTTGACATCGATTCGGTGGAAACAACTGGGGAGGCGGGACTAGCGCCTTGCCCAGGCGGCCTTATGAGGGATGGGACGGGATGGGAAGAATGGGAGAGATATACAAGGAAGACGGAAGGAGGCGGCCGTGGCCTAACGATAGGTACCATCCCGGCACCAGAAATAATTACAGTTTGAATTACTACAGTACTAAACCACACAAGAGAAAGAAAAGTTGTCAGTCAAATTGACACTCACCTAAATATACGGAGATAATGATCAAGATGTCCCAATCTTCAGGAAGAAACTAATAACAACAATAACAACAACAAAAAAAACAGTTATTTGATTTTGAATTTATATTTATGACGACCGCATGAAAACCCAATGACGCTCTTCAGCTATTAGGTCGTTTTGTGTAATAACCTTTAAAGCAACGAGTGCAGGCGGCCAAAATTAAATTATTTGTTCACTTGTATCACACTGTCAGCCTGCATGGTTGACAAGTAGTCGCGCGGAAAGGATGTGACTTGGTTCCAGTATCCTAAATCACAGTTTTACTCTCAGTGGTGACATGAGCTCCCGTGACGCTTGACAATTAGAAACTCGCCATTCTTAATTTTTCGTTCACATTAACCATATAACTTCTGTCTAACACAAGTAGCGCGTGAATTACCGGGTGAGTTAGCCGTGGTCGTTTCGGCAGGCAGTCGTTCACATCCGGGTCGCGAGGAGTTTCGAAGCCTCCCGCCGGCAACCTTGAAGATGGTTTTCTGTGGTTTCCCATCTTCCTTCCAGGCAAATGCCGGGGTTGGTCCCTAACTATAGGCCACAGCCGCTACCTTCCAATTCCTCGTCCTTACATTCACACTTTCCTCCCCCAGGCAACACTCCACACGTGACGGTACTTGTAGCTCAGCTCATGGGTGTCCGCATAGAAGTAGCTGCAAACTCTGGCGAGCTAAACATGTCCTCGGACACACCCGGCACTAAAAGCCATACGCTAAAAATTAAAATTGAAAAGCGCGTGAATTGATGCTTGACTTTATCTGGGTTTTCTCCGGGTTTCTCCACACTCACTCAATCGGTTATCGGCCCTAATGATATGGGTGTTAGCGAAACTGACTATGAAACGGAAACCAGAACGAAAATTGAGCTGGACTGAAAATTCTTACAAAATGGAACTCAGATTGAAATGTCTCACAAAATGTAGAGTGTAGACTTACAAAAGGTACCAGTAATTTAGAAGGAAATTAACACAAAAGGAAGTTACATTAAAATATACGCATAAAATTTAGTTTAGGTTCAAAATAAGTCTTACAAAATGCAATGTAGATTCTAAATACTCAACAAAATGCAATTGAAATTCAAAATACTTATACAATTCAATTGAAATTGAAAATACACCATGCAATTTAGATTGAAAAAGGCCGGTTCAGATTCAAAATACTAACAAAGTGCAATTGAAATTCAAAATACTTACAATGTAGAATCGAAATACTCAACAAAATGCAATTGAAATTCAAAATACTTAAAAAATGCAATTGAAATGAAAATACGTACAAAATGCAATCGAGGTTCAAAAAAATTACAAAATGCAATTGAAATTGAAAATACACCATGCAAGTTAGATTGAAAAAGGCCGGTTCAAATTCAAAATGCTCACAACGTGCAATTGAAATTCAAAATACTTACAGAATGCAATTGAAAATTAAAATGCTTACAAACTGTAAGGTAGATTCAAAATACTCACAGATTAAAAACACTCACAATATGTGGAAGCACGTGATTCAAAATACTGTACTTACAAAATTCAATTTTGATTGATACTACTTACAAAATGGAGTTAAGATCAAAAATACTTACAAAATGCAAGGTATATTGAAAATACTTACAAAACGTGGGTAAGATTCTAAAAAAAATACCTCACAAAATGTAATTTAGAGACACAGAGATCCAATTCATAAAAACGGGGCGGGAATCTTAAAGAGAAGAGGACCTATAATGAAAAGAAAAAGAAGGCTGATCCCTAGAAGAATGAGGGATCAGGAAAGATGAGACAAGGGCTAATTAAAGCGTGAGAGTGAAAGACTCCCTAGGCTTCGGATACTCTAATACCGTCGGGGTCAGAAGAGAACAAGAGTTGACCAAGGGAGGTTGACAGGATAGAAGACGGAGAGGAGCCCGGCACAAGTAAGTGGAAGCAATGCCGGACTCAGCTGGGGTCCGTGGTCACCAACTCACGACCCACTAGGTATGAGCCCCTGGGGGACGTGTGTTGTGGGCGGGCTGACAGTTCATAGGGCGTGCGTCATCTAAACTCCATGCGATACTAATCTGATAGCACTGTCTACATACTAAAACCCCACAGTCTGGTCATCACACACGTAACTATACTGGGCTGATGACCAAGATGTTCCAATCCACTCTAATGAATTTACAATGACAACTTAATTTATTTTATTTTAACTTTCATTGGATGAATGTCAAGCTTACAAATCACTCTTCTGCCCTTTCATCCCCAGAGCTGACGTGCGAGCCTCCGTAATATTGCGCTACTTTCTGTGCCTCGGGGTGCGTATTGAGAATCAGGATCAAAAGGTCCTTGGTTCGTTTTCTGTCTCTGCCAATAAATTCAATTCTGGTCTGAGGGTTGAATTGGGATATACACAACCTCGTGAAACAAAACTGAGAAAACGTGGGTTCGATTTCTACTTATATTGAGGCATGTGTTGGGGTGGGGGCCAACATATTTTATTAACAATTCACCATATACCAGCTACAGGGCGCCCAAGAATGTTCTCCGCAGTGGTTACGTGCAGTTGTGAGTGGTTGCCTCATCGGTTTAGTTGGTAGCACGGTGTCTTTGACGGGGTAAATCCCACACGTGTGGGCTGTAGCCTGTAGAAATCGTCAGTGTGTATTGCAATTAGCGAGCGTATGTGTCATCAGCACTTCCAGCATCTGTTATGAATGGCTGTGGTGAGTACAAAGTATACTGTTTGCTTGTTATTAGGGAACATAGCGATGCCAGAATGCATTCTGCACATAAGTCAAGCAGCATTGCGCGTCATAGGAGATCATGTCACCACGGACAGTTAAACGATGACAGAGGCTACTTGAGCTGAGTCATATCCTACTCGTGCAACTGTACCTGTCAACGAAGCAGGCTGACGTGTGACACAAGTAATCAAAGAATAGTTCCCATCTCGACCACCGACAATAATTTCGTGTAAGGCTAATATGATGCAAGCGGCAGCCATGCTGCCAACGTAACTTCTGTAGCTAGCTCTCGCAGACGAATGTAGGCACTGCGGAGAACATTCCCCGACTCACTGTAGTAAACTCGAAATAGCACAGGCTAGAGTAAAACGTGGCATTTCGCCTACGTATCACTCTGGTCGTAATTGTATGGAAGCAACCGGTATGTGTACTGCTGAGTAACGAGTTTCTGGGCACAGTATGTGCCTGTGGTTGCTGTGGAAGATGCTACTCACAGTGTCGTTACTGCTACACGGACTATAGGGTCGTTACTGCTGCACTGAATGAGTGAGAAAGGCAATGGCAAACTACCTCACTTCTCACCTTGTCCTGCACACCTAAATATGCATTGGGGTTTTGTAGATTTCTACCCACATGACTTACAACGGTGCTTTTGAAGGAGGATCCACCTTGCCTTCGGGCTTACAACCTGACAGATAGACAGACATACATAGCCTACATGCATACATACAATAGCATGAATGTTTTACAGTTGACTAAATGAAATTTAAGGAGTGCACCTTGCGTCACTCTATTTAGGGCAGAATAAGAAAACGGACGGAAGCTCTCGGCAATCAACCATGTGACCTCCATTTTTAATTAACATCAAAACTACAGGATGTGATATTAATTTAATTTCGAAAATCTCACATTGATTAACTGGGAAATCGAAACCTTGGTGAGAGCCAAGCAGCTTAACCACTGCACCTTCACACATCCCCGCCCCACCGGAACTGAGAGATGCGTGGGTTATTGAGTAAATCTCAGATGTAATTAAATGATGTTGCCATAGGTAAAACCCAGTATTCAGTATTCATTGTGGCTTGATATTTTTAAATTCCAAAGAATTGTAATAATTTATACAATTCACATAATATAATAAGGTATGTATGTTCACCACTATTCCTGTTTCATCAAGGTCGAGATGAAATGCAATGAATTTATATCGTGGTGGTTGGATTTTACGACTGGATGCCTTTCCTGACGCAAACTTCATGAGTGAACGTAATGAAAGTTGAAGCTGGGCAAAAAGATGGAAGGGCACAGGCGTGGCCCAGTAGAAGGTACCGTCCCAGCATTGGTCTATAGTTGAAATTGGGAAACCACGAAAAACCATTTCCAGGATGGCCGACGGTGGTCTACTCATGTCTTTTGAGTCCACGGATATGGTGTTTTCAGAAAATGTAAAATTACTACTTTCATTACAGTATTTCCACATTGGCCTACCAAATGCATGCAACTATGGAACTCACAGTAAAATCCTAGTATTGGATGGGTTCAGTGACCGAGGTCATCAGGATCAGGTGGTGGGGAGAAGTAATGGGGGGGAGAGAGGAGGGCACATTTTAACGTTGAGCGCTGCACATATCTAGCTCGCCGGACACATGGATGACAAATGGTTGTTCATTAGTGATAGATAAATAGCCAGTAATTAAAAATCAATAATAGCCCCAATCAGCAAAAATAACGACATTGTATTTCTTCTCTCCATAATAGTTATATTGGCCAGTATGGAGTGTAGAGTGAGGGAGATACAGAGAGCATAGTGTAGGTTTTGGCGATTACAGACGTTCGTAAATAGCGATATATATATTTTTTTAAATTACGGCGTGGACCAATCTTTAATTGGTAATTATATTATTTAAATACCAATTAAAAACTAAATGGGTCAAGTACTGACTGACGGACACTCAGATTATAGAATACGTGTCCCAGATATCGAGAGAAAATCAATGTGCACATTCTGGATGTATTTCTGAGTGATAACACGAAATGTTGTTGTTGTTGTTATTGTTATTTTAAGGGGCGGAACTACGAGGTCATCTGCCCCTAATAACACGAAATGAAATGAATCTTTATCGGGACAATTACTA
Source organism: Meconema thalassinum (assembly GCA_946902985.2). Classification (NCBI taxonomy): domain Eukaryota; kingdom Metazoa; phylum Arthropoda; class Insecta; order Orthoptera; family Tettigoniidae; genus Meconema; species Meconema thalassinum. The sequence continues at coordinate 249,634,687 of OX336392.1, read as the reverse complement.
GCACGATGTAAACTTCCATTATATGGCTAAATTCCTACTGACGCAGCAAAAGGAACATCAAACTTATTTTATTATTATTAGAATCATCATTTTTAAACAATATTCTCGTCTTGTCAAGACTGGCTGCATGCCGCAGAGGTAACGTTCTCGCCTCCTGTGCCGATGGTTGTGGGATAAAATCTTGGCACAGTAATTTGTCATTTGAGGATGCTCAACTGCGAGGAAGTCGTATTATTAGAAAAACTGACACGTTAAAGATCCTCTTCAGGAAAACTTCCAGCACTCCAGTGTGTCTAAATGCCGCAATTGTTAAAAGGCACGTGACACCCATAAAATTATCATTATTACGTCTTGTCAATACATCACTTATGATTGCAACGACCATTGTCGGTAAGATGACAATGTATTCATTATTGCTGTTTGAGAGGCTGACGATCAATTAATAACTTGTTTTCATATCACTGTCATTTGCAACTGTATGTCAGACCGATGATTCAGTTGAAGTAAACTGATGTTAGTGGATATATAACTGGGGATCACAACAGTAGCATATACCATTGTAATATTGAAACGTGTCCAGAAATCAAGATTGGGACTGTTAATGTGTGAACTGTTGCAATTGCGAAGAGCTGTTGGAAGGAGACGTGATTGTAGAATTCCTGGTAAATTTCGCAGATGTACTTGTACTCTCATGATGAAGATAGTATCATAATAGATGCACAACAGATTTTATATAGGTAGCACCAATATGGAGGCAATGGCTGAGGAAACTGAAGTAGTGATGAAACACAGAACTATAAAGACGTGCAAGATGGCTGCTGAAGCTTTAGAACATTTGTAGTCATGATATTGCGAACTATAGGAAATACATGATCTAAGAAAAGAGAGCTACTCTAATTCTTTATTCGGGGGACAAGATTATAACAAAGGGAAGTATAAAAGACAACCCTTTTGGGGGAGATATATAAAATATTCTCTTTGAAACGCCACGCTATGGCTTATTTCTCATGTTCCTCTCAGCGAGATGTTCTTCATGACTAATGTCCAGAATGTTGACATCTAGTAACCAAGTTCAGAACTAGTTGGTCTTTGGCAGTGGCGTTTGGTAGCAAACGTTGGAACTATTTGAAAATTAAATGTCTGCCATCCTTACTTGAATTAAAAACAGATAACACACACTAATACAGTCATCACAATTAACACCGGTTATCAAACAGATTCTACATACACCCAAAGTACACAAAGTACGCGTTGTCGCAGCCCCTAAAGTGAGGAACCAACCAACCAATGTTGAGAAAAGTAGCTGAGCCTATATAGCAGCCTCTTGTAAGAAAATCTATTGTTTCAAATACTGGATTAACCCAAACAAAAAGAAACCATGTCTAAACCCTGGCGAGCATTTAATATGATTTATCACAAGTAGTCTATCCATAAATGTTCTTTGTTTTGCTTTGTCTATGTTTTCATATATTAGACTACAGTATATATTGGTCTTGCCTCTTATCTAATGTATCCTGGATGGTGGTAGTAATACCCTACGGCTCGAGAGAGAGAGAGAGAGAGAGAAAGATCTGCTCCTCCATTTTATATGTTAATCGTTTACCAGCCCTAACCTTGTAAACTGGCGCCTACCCAGGTACTTTTTTTTAGCGTATGGCTATTAGTGCCGGGAGTGTCCGAGGACAAGTTCGGCTCGCCAGGTTTTGTAGCTGCTTCGAGACGGACACCCAATGGGTGAGCTACAAGTACCGTTGCGGAGGAAAGTTGGGATGTAAGGACGAGGAGTTGGTAAATAGCGGGTGTGGCCTATAGTTAGGGACCAACCCCGGCATTTGCCTGGAAGGAAGATGGGAAACCACAGAAGGCCATCTTCAAGGTTGCTGGCGGGGGTATTCGAACCTCCTCGCCTCCCGGATGTGAGTGACTGCCAGCAGTCATGCCGTAACGACCACGGCTAACTCACCCGGTACGCAAGTACTATATTATATTAAAAGAAAGAGCTTCAACATAATATTAACTATTACATTATCACCGTAACTAATAATAACTACTAGCTTACATTTAACATGTATATTAGAAGAAGAAAAGGCAGGAATAATGGAGAAAAAAAAGATACGAGCTTTACAGTAGTCGCATATGATGTGTAACATGTTATCCTACTATGAAATTGAGATGAAATGTATGTGAAGTCATCTGACATGTTATCGTACCCATGAACTACACAGCTTGGACATTCTCAAAATATTAATTTACGCTCAGTTTTCATACTGGTACTATGATGAATGTATAGATTGAATTGGAGATATGCTACTGTCACACTTGTTTGAACAAACATCACATATTTTATTGTAAATTAAGACGTGGAATGAAACCATAGTATCTAGTCCATCTATAGACTACTAGAAATAATGTTCAATACAATCAAATTTCCCAACTCCTGCTTGGTGCAAACTATTGAAATTAAAATTAGATAAATCGTAATTTCATGTAGATTCTGTTAAAATGACGCATAATATTATTATAGATATCGTTTAAATCGATTATCTGGTAGCAAAACATTTGCCGAGACTGGGATTCGAACCCGAGACCTCATGATTCACAGACCAAGAGGCTAGCCACGCAGCCATTACAACTACAGATATTTCGAGCACAAGACAGTTACTTATTTTCACGTGCCGGTAATAATATGGAAGTAATTTCTTATGCTCCATTAAAATTTTGCTTTTTTTTCGATAATGTTCCTGCGTGGAAGTGAGTTTTGGGTAGTTATGAATACGCCTATTTGACAGTAAAGGGAATTCCTATGAAAGGCTAGCCCAGTTCCCGCATAAAAAACCGATATACATTATATTGATCACTGCATTACCGCAATATGGGTTAATATCTGAATAACCATTGTGCAGAAACATAATACTGGCTTTGCCGACTAGTTACAATGTTTCATTATTAAATCATATCTTATTTAAATACTGATACGAAGATTTTGAACATGTGGTTTGCATTTCAATCAGTTGACACCAGAGTTCGCATGAGCGTTTACCGTTCAGTATGAAAGTGTTGATTCAAAGTTACTCGGGGAGTAACCATCACTTTTATACAGAGCTTGGAAAATAGTCTCTTAATAAATCATAATTGGTTTCAGCAAATATGATTTAATGAATATTTTTACACCAAAGAACGACAACTTGAAGCTGATTTACTGCAGGAATATTCTTAATGGCGCCTTCAAACCTTGAAGTAAACCATATGTGATATACATTCCACATGGCCGGCAGTGCGTCATGCTACCAATCTCCAACACTGCGCGCTCATTGTTTTCTCTTACACACTTCCGTCCGATCCACTTCCGTCCCATTTTTCAAAATCACTCCCACAAACATATCCAGCAACCGAATGGAAAGATGCTACACATCAAAAGATGTCATGGAAAATAAATGACCTCAACCCGTGATGAATGAGGATTCAGGGTTGACCCATAAGACAGGAAAAGCTGAGCGGCTCTGCCCCAAAGTCACTGGAAGAAGAGGAAAAAAAACGAACCCAGCTCGGGAATCCGTCTTGGTCGCCAACTTCCGAAGTCACCAACCGTATGCCCTTAAAAGTGCATGGCTATCCAAGGTGCTCTATGTATGGGGGTGGATACACACACATTTCCGTCTCAGTGCGTCCAACAGCAGGCAGTAGATACCATGAAAAATATGGCGAGATTTAACCCCTTAAAAATTGCGGGTGTCAGTAAATAGACTGACTCCAATTAAGGCAGGGAAATGAAAGTATCCCTACGCCTCGGATACCCTGATACCGTCGGGGACAGAAGACAACAAGAGGTGACCAAGGAAGGTTGACAGGAATGATGCAAGAGAGGAGCCCGTACAAGTAAGTGGAGACAAGTCTTGATTCATCTGGGTTTACTTGGTCGCTAAACCATGTCCCACTAGTTGTGAAAATATTAAATTAGTATACTTTATACCATCCAATATTTTAAGTTGACTGCTGCGATGGTTGTGGAGAAGTTCCGTATGTTGTATGTCTACCCCTTATTATTCCCGTTTTCCAACGGGGTCGGGGATGAGATGCGATGGAAGTCTGTGAGGCGATGGTTTTTACGGCTGGATGCCCTTCCTGACGCCAACCTCATGAGAGGAGTTAATGAGAGATGAAATGAATGATGGTGAATGAAACTGGGCAAGGATGTGGAAAGAAGCGGCCGTGGCCTGTCAGAAGGTACCATCCCAGCATTTGCCTGGTGTTGAAAATAGCAAACCACGGAAAACCATTTCAAGGACGGCCGAAGCTGGGGCTCGAACCCACGCGTCTACCGAGTCAGCAGAGAGCTTGGCCCCATGACCTAACACTGCGCTTTAGCCAGCGTAGCCACTACTGTCGGTTTATGGAGAAGTTTCGTATTGATGAAATACTTCGTGTATTATTGATAGGCCCAAACTCTTTTTTTTACTACTAACAATATGCCGATTTATGAATATATTTATTAAGAAATTATATTAAATCCATCAATAGTCACTCACTTTTATCCATACAGTTGTCTCAACAATCTTCTTCCTGACTGCAGTTTTATGCAGGCTTTTGTTTGCTTTCTCGATCCAATTAATCTCCCTGGACGTATAAGAATCTTCAGCAATAAAATGAAGAATAATTAATTGAAAACATAATCGTCCTCCTACCCTGTTAAAACGGTGGCATCTTCCCCAAGCATCGCGGTGGGATGCCAACTAGACTTAGTCTCCATTGAGTTGGAACAAATGTGTTAGTCACCGAAAACATGCACTTTAAAACATCCTTTAGGCTATACGATACACTAAATGATTAACAGTTCTCTTAATTCGATGTAAATAATAATATACATTTTACAGTACACACGATTAAAGCAATTTAGTGGTTCAATTTTTGAGACTTATTTTAGTTTCTTAATTCCTAAACAAACGATAGCATAGTTGCTAGCCGACTCGACCCAAAATACGCACTGATGTGAATAGCACCACACCAAAGCGAGCTGTGCTATCTCTTGACAGCTTCTGAAATTATAACAAAGTAGGTAACTTCCCTCGATTGCCACCTTCTCCCGATCCACACTATACAGACTTAGTCTCCATTGAATTGGAACAAATGTGTTAGTCACCGAAAACATGCACTTTAAAACATCCTTTAGGCTATACGATACACTAAATGATTAACAGTTCTCTTAATTCGATGTAAATAATAATATACATTTTACAGTACACACGATTAAAGCAATTTAGTGGTTCAATTTTTGAGACTTATTTTAGTTTCTTAATTCCTAAACAAACGATAGCATAGTTGCTAGCCGACTCGACCCAAAATACGCACTGATGTGAATAGCACCACACCAAAGCGAGCTGTGCTATCTCTTGACAGCTTCTGAAATTATAACAAAGTAGGTAACTTCCCTCGATTGCCACCTTCTCCCGATCCACACTATACAGGGTGAACAAAAATGCCGCACCTGGAGGTCGGCATGCGATTCCTCGTCGAAATTAACGACAAAAGTTTATGTTGCAAAACCTAGTCCCGCCAATAGGTTTAACAGAAATGAGTGTTAAGAAACGAGGCTCTGGCAACGCTGTAACTGCATGCAGCGTGGCCAAAAGCAGATCGTTGGAACTCGGTGCTCTGCCGGAGATTTCTCTGTACTTTCCGATGCACTGCAGGATGTGACAGTGTTGCCAGCTTCTCGTATTCATACTTGTGTTTTCAAACAGCACCGGATCCGATTTTGCTATTGAAACTTTTGTCTTGCAATTGGATGAGGAATCCGATGCCGACCTCCAAGTGCGGCATTTTTTGTTCACCCTGTATAATGATTGGTGAGGTATGGTATCAAACTAAATAGCAAGATGTAAGAGAGCTAATGTATATTCAGATAACATGTTGAAATGGTAACATTGTTTGAAGGACTGACTGTATTTGAAATAGTAATATCGATGGGTAATTTCTAATTACGCGTCCAGGAACGCTGCAACGAAATATTTCAACTAGTGAAGGGAATACAATAAATCCCTGATGGAAGCAATAATTTGTCCATCGCACCGCACCAATCAGGCTTTAATGTGGGCATCATGAACCGCTCGGTTCTGCGTTGGTCTGTTCATTCCGCCTAGCCATGAATATACTGTAAAGTAACGTTGGGAAGTAACACAATAAATTGTTGAATAGAATACAAATACGCGGATCATTGTCCGAATCTAGGCAACTTTATATCCCTGCGAATCAGACCATGACACAACAACTAATTAGGTTTCATTTGTTGTTGCCGATGTCATTTAAGGGCTTGGGCGTCATGGTCATTCACCTCGTGTATTTAGTTGTGTATAGAAATTCTCTGCTGATAACGCCGCATTTCGCACGAATTTTGAATCTAAATTGCATTTTGTTTGGTGGGCATTTTGCACATATTTTGATTCTTAATTGCATTTTGTGGGTATTTTGAATCTAAATTACATTTTGTCTTTATGATTGTCTGTAGCTGTGAGTGTACTTGTAATTCAGGTCAGAATTGAGAATATGTTTGCCATGGCCTTAAACTAGGTATCATCCTGGCATTCGCCAGGTGTTAAAGTGAAAAGTTATTGGAAGCTACTTCCAGGATGACTAAGGTGGGTATCGAAGCAAAGTCTTCTCAGCTCTGTCTCAAGAGGCTGGGTTTCCCACGTTCCAACCCTTATACCAGAAATTAGTTTCTTGGCAACACTGCCACCCAGGACGTTTCGGCTGGATCTTCAATACGCAGCCCGAGGCCACAGAAGGTGGCCTAAAGTGTATGAGACTGATAACCTTGATACTCCAATCTCAAACAAACAACAATCTACGCCCTGTTGTACGCAATAGAGTTTATACGATCGATCATCGCATGAAGATGCTACGGAAGGATTTTGATAGCTTCCGACAATGGTGACACTTGAGTATCTGAGGTTAAGGGAGTCTTTCATATTCCTGCTTCAGAGGGCACACTCTCTTTTCTATCCTGACACCCTTATAAAACAGGAGATCACAGCTCTTCAAGTGTTCCTTGTTCCCCGGCCAATAGGGGATAAAATACATCCATTGTATAGTGAAAGCAGTGCGCTTGCAGCCCGGCAAGGCTATGTACACCGAGGGTGACACCATGTAGACTATACCACCAGGGGCTCACAACTAGTGAGTCCAGAAACTGGTTACTCCAATCTATTTCCGAGTGCAATCCCAAACTCTCCTCCATTTATTTTGTTTGTACTTGTCAGCTTTTGTTGCCTTATTTCATTTCAAGTCTTTAGACCCTCATTCTTCCAGGAAAATATTCGAGGCATTTCTTTCCACTTCTTTGTATCATTCTCATTGCTAGAATCTGAGGACATTGAATCTTCATGACGTATTAAATAATAATAATAATTATTATTATTGTACAAAAGCCTCCGTGGCTTAGGCGGCAGCACGCCGGCCTCTCACCACTGGGTCCGTGGTTCAAATCCCGGTCACTCCATGTGAGATCTGTGCTGGACAAAACGGAGGCAGACAGGTTTTTCTCCGGGTACTCCGGTTTTCCCTGTCAAAATTTCATTCCAGCAACACTCTCCACTATCATTTCATTTCATCTGTCATTCATTTAATCATTGCCCCAGAGGAGTGCGTCAGGCCTCGGCAGCCGGCACAGTTCATATCCTCGCCGCTAGATGGGGGATTCATTCATTCCATTCCTGACCCGGTCGGAGACTGGAAGCAGGCAGTGGATTTTCATTTTCATTATTATTATTGTAAACACGGTATAAATATTAGTTATTATTTCTTCTGAAGATATAATCCTCATAGCTCTCTTCGTTGCCAGGGACCAGTATCTATCGTGTTCAGACCTTGAATAAACCTACAACAGCAGAAACAACACTGATGCATCTCCTCCAAGATTTCAGGACAATTGGTAAATTATTTTCCAATTTATAGCAGCTTTGACAATCACGAAACATACAACTATACATGATGGAATATATAAGAGGTAAGCAAACTTAGAAGAATTAGGGATCCTATACATAGGAGGTTACTGGTTCCAAAACCGTACATGTCATACCAATTTACCCTGTCGTACATGTATTAGCATCGTCTCAATGTACACAATACAGCTAAATAGCGTGAAGTCTACTTCTGGAGCAGATTACAGTAACAATTTTGACATATACAAAATAATTCCTGTCTTTCTTTCTTTCTTTCTTTCTTTCTTTCTTTCTTTCTTTCTTTCTTTTGGTCCTGATGATTCATTGGGGCTTTCTAACATCGTGGTCATGTAGACCCGTGTATTTGGGTGTGTGTAGAATTTGTCTAATAACCTGTCTTATTGAGATGACTGTATTAGTGTGCGTATTTGTAATTCAGGTGAGGGATGGGAAGGAGGAGGCCGTGACCTTAATTTAGGATCATTTCCGGCATTCGCCTGGAGTAGTAGTGGGAAACCACGGAAAACTACTTCCAGGATGGCTGAGTTGGGAATCTAACCAATCACATCACAGTTTTGCCTCACGAGGCTGAGTGTACCCCGATCCAGCCTTCAGACCAAAATTACTTTTTATGGCAGGGCCGGGAATCGAACCCGGGCCTCCTCGGTGACTACCAAGAGTGCTAGCCACTTCGCAACGAGGTGTACTGATTTATTTATTTGTTTGTTTGTGTATTTGTTTCATTGTTCATATTCAAGATCACATGTGTAGGTCTATTTCGTCAGGAAAATGGAAAATATCTAGATAGTATTCGATTCCACGCCGTATTACATTTTAATACATTTTAATTCAGTAGGCCGAGTTCATAATGGCAAAATTAATCTCAGGATTTTCCGCCAACACAAAAGTTCCTCGTTTCTCTACTAGAAAGCGCTATAGTGCTAAGGAGCTTAAATATCTAACCTTCTTGACTTTCATAGCGTTCCAAGGAACGACTAAATTCGACATGCAAGCTGCCCTCTGGGTGTCAAATAACAAGGCTTGCACCCGGCATCCGAGGCCATACGATATTATTATTATTATTATTATTATTATTATTATACTACCTGGATGGCGTCGAGATATTGTATTTACCGTAATTTAATTTATGGAAAAGAGATCACATTGAAACATAGGTTTTGAAACTTGCGTGTGAAGTACATGGACTAAAATTGACAATTCGCATCTCCAATCTTCAGTTTAGAGACGATGGCATTTGCCATTAAGCTAATAACGTACTGTTTTACACATGAGGTGGCATTACGTTTATCACACATCGTTTACAACTTGTTGCCGAGGAGTTATTTTGGAATCCAATTATCTTTGAACCCACAGACACGTCCAGGAACACACACACAGTTTATATGTAATATAATTTTGGCTCGAGTTTAAAGTTCCTTGCGTTCATAAACAATCTGTTAAGCTACTTGCTGGCTAAGTATCCGGTACGTCAAAGTGTTATAACAAGGTCAGTACTATCACGCCCCAAGAACTTCACTGCTTTGTATACAGCGCTGCTACACATCAATTTCCATTTAATACACTGTGTGAAACAACAGTCAGTCAACATTTCTATAGTGTGAAGGAGCTTAGATATCTAACCTTCTTGACTTTCATAGTGCATCAAGGAACAACTAAAGTCAACATGCAAGCTGCCCTCTGGGTGTCAAATATCAAAGCTTGCACCCGGCACCCTCGGTCATACGGCATTATTATTATTAACATGAATATATGTCCAAATAAATTGGAATAATGTCTGATTTTTTAAGATCGTTAAAAATCCCTCAGTATGCCTTCCTTTGGAGTGGAAGTACCGCAGGCGAGCCCATTCCATAGATTTATGGCATGTAAAAGAACCTTCCACTAACTACAATAATTGTGTGAAGTTAAATTTGTAGGTTAGATTTGATTATCGCTCTATAATTTCCAACCTTCGTCACCAGGTGCCGGTTGCGGTGGCATCTAGTAACCAAGTCCACAGCTAGGTGTCGTTGACGGTAGCATTTGGTAGCAAAAGGACGAACTACTTGAAATTTATCGTCTGAAGTCCTTACCTGAATTACAGGTAACACAACAATACAGCCATCACAATTAACACTGGTTATCAGATAGATTCTACACACACCCAAAGTACACGGGGCCACTTGACCGCGATGTCGGAGCCCTTAAACGGAGGAACCAAACAACCAACCAAACCCAGGAAACAATTTGTGAAGTTAAATCGAAAAATATTTACAAAATGTGTACAACTTATTCCTGGAATTGATGATTACCCAAGAACAATATCTAAAAAACAGCACAAACACGATGTGAAGAAAATCTAAAAATAAGAAGAAAGTAATGTAATACGTTTCTCAAAATATGCTCAAGACTAATTGATATCATTCCATTGAGTATAAACTGTGTCTCAAAATTTTGAATCGGTCATTTCTAAAAGGCATATTTGGTGAAAATGAGTTTGACATGGATTGGGGTTCTTCAGAGGTAAACACACCATTCCATGCTGAAAAGGCCTCTTTCTACCTTTTAGTGTAGTCACAGGATGGCAGTGCTATTTACATTCATTTCTAAAGTTTTTTTTTTTTTGCGGTAGAAGGCGCAGTTGAGCAGGGAACCAGTGCAAGCTAGAAACAGATTAAATCGTTCTATTCTTCGAATAAGGGCCAAAAACGTCTCAGGGAAGTGTTTTGACAGGACCAACCATTGACCAAAGGGGTGAGAAAAAATTGAGTTTTGAGAGAAAAAAATCAAACCTCCCTTAATAGGCATAATATGAAAACCGTTTAAAATGGTCAATAGTCCTCTAAAATCTTCTGTCCGAAAGAATGTTTGATATGACCCACCCTGATGCCAAGGGATGAGCAAAATGTGTTCTGAATTAGAAGAAGATGGGGCTTCATGTTGGCTACACGTGTGGAACTTTTGTGGGTATACAACATTATTGACGAATTTAGTGCCCTGTGTAGGACGGACGTGTTCCCATTTAGCCGAACAAGATAGAAGACATCAAGTAAGTTATGACGTACATCCCACATGAATATGTGGAGTATTATGACAATTTATTGAAATGCCCAACAGAGGACACCTAGAGCCATACACAAGAGGAATACATGATGCTACTCCGTGTTGTGAAATACCATTATATGTACAAAATAAGTGTAGCCTACATTAGAGAATGATAACATTCCAAAATAAACTTTTTAGCAAGTTTAATACAAGTGATCATTAAAAAAACAAATAACCACAAGAATATTAAACATTTAGTACATCTAAATATTGATTCTTGAGAGTCATTTCTAAAAGGCCCTTATTTTGCAGAATTTGGAAGCTTATTCAGTCCTTTCTAAAGAACCAAACCAAACAAATTTTGTGTCAAAACAGCTATTATGGCAGTGACGTGTGATGTACCAAAAATTGTTGATCTCAGATCAATAGTTTAAATGTAAAACATATTTTTGTGTTTTTATCAAAACTAGTCTCCATGCACATGGGGCTTTTTAGAAAAGACAGATTTGATTGTTAGTCCCCAGATTATAAGCTTGCCAGAGGTGATCCGGAAGTCTTTCATGGTTTCCATTACTTTTTGAGAGTGTCCCCCTGGCAACGATCAATTACATCCACCACCTGGAAATCCTCTAGCTGGTATTGTGAGCGCATGTGTGTATAAGGGTCGGCTTGGCTCGCCTTCACATAGTCCGGTATGTCTCGTGTTTCAAGCTGTCTGTTAGTGTACATTCTCGCTGCAAGCTGCAGTGTATGTTACGTTTAGCCGCCTGTCAAGATCAGCTTTCACGTCTGACCTGGTGCCACAAAGTGCTTGCTCATTTTTCTGTTTGTCTGAGGCAAGTTATCCTGTTACAGAGATTTTAACTCGCTTTCTGAACGGATCTAGAACCATAGCAGATATCAACGACTGCAATGGAGAACTGTTCATTTGATTCCTGGCATTCAATGTGGCCATGCTGTGTATGTTTTCTCATATACTCTTTTCCTCACTCATTCCGAGCAGATGCTGAGACTGAATCCTATCTTGATGATGATGATGATGATGATGATAATTGTTGTTTTAAGGGGCATAACATCTAGGTTATCGGCACAAAATGATCTGGGTAATAGCGAAAATGACAGTGAAATTGAGCCCATAACTAAAATTAAGCTGGACTGAGTATATGTTACTTATAACAAGATGTTAATTAAAGAACATATAGCCTACTTTCTCCTAAATGCATAGGTATTGTTATAACTCTTTGTCCTTTTCAAGGAGTATAATTGAATGTTGGTTGTAGTAGCTTGTTGAAATACAACGTGCTATAGGGATATTAAACATGAATATGAGGTGCCCTTTGCTAGTGCTACCTCTGTAAAAAAAATCATTCAATTCGGTTTCACCGTGTTTGAATTGATCTGGGGAATGGATTTGCACACATACATGGCCGCTATTTGCAAACTATTGGGCTGATGACCTTGTAGTCAGTTATAAGATGCTTTCCACAAAAAGGCATGTTGTTGCAAAATCCGGTAGAGATCAAATTATTAGGATGGTCGAAATTTGATTTAAGCTTTTAACATTTGGGTGGCCGTCATTCCGTTTCCGTCAAGATGGCGGCGATATAAAACATGACACTGAGGTGCCCTTTGTTAGTGCTACCTCTGTACCAAATTTCGTTCCATTCGGTTCCACCGTGTTTGAATTAATAGGGGGAATCAATTCTGACACAAAGATGGCCGCCATCCGCAAACTATTAGGCTAATAACCTATTAGATTGGTCAAAGGATGCTCCCTCCATAAAGGTATGTTGTGCAAAGTTTGGTAGAGATCGGATAGTTATGTTTGTCGTAATTTAACTTAAGCTTTGAACATTTGTGTGGCCGCCATTACGTTTCTGTCAATATGGCGGCGATATAAAACATGACACTGAATGCCCTTTGTTAGTGCTACCTCTGTACCAAATTTCGTTCCATTCGGTTTCACCGTGTTTGAATTAATAGGGGGAATTGATTTTCACACAAAGATGGCCGCCATCCGCAAACTATTAGGCTAGTGACCTATTAGATTTGTCAAAGGATGCTTCCTCCATAAAGGTATGTTGTTGCAAAATTTGGTAGAGATCGGATGATTAGGTTAGTCGTAATTTGATTTAAGCTTTGAACATTTGTGTGGCCGCCATTACGTTTCCGTCAAGATGGCGGTGATATAAAACATGACACTGAGGTGCCCTTTGCTAGTGCTACCTCTGTACCAAATTTCATTCCATTCGGTTTCACCGTGTTCGAATTAATAGGGGTAATCGATTTTGACACAAAGATGGCCGCCATCCGCAAACTATTAGGCTAATGACCTATTAGATTTGTCAAAGGATGCTCCCTTTATAAAGGTATGTTGTTGCAAAATTTGGTAGAGATCGGATGATTAGGTTAGTCGTAATTTGATTTAAGCTTTGAACATTTGTGTGGCCGCCATTACGTTTCTGTCAAGATGGCGGCGATATAAAACATGACACTGTGGTGTCCTTTGCTAGTGCTACCTTTGTACCAAATTTCGTTCAATTTGCGCTCACCGTGTTCGAATTGATAGGGGGGGGGGGGAGACAGACATTCAGAGTACACACACTCTCACACACACACACACACAGACAGACAGACACACTTTTTTTCGCCCTGTAGTGATCTCATAAGTCTACTATCATTTTTTGCAAAAATCGAAAGTAGGCTAAAAAGGAACTAAGATTGAAATCTCAAAAAAATGTAGAGTGGAAATACTTACAAAAGGTACCGGTAATGTAGAAGGAAATTACTCACAAAAGGAATTTAGATTGAAAAATTGGAACAAAATGTAGTTTAGGTTCAGAATACATACAAAATGAAATGTAGATTCGAAATACTCAACAAAATGAAATTAAAATTCCAAATACTTTCAAAATGCAATTCAAATTGAAAATACATAGGCTACAAAATGCAATTGAGTTTCAAAATACTTACAAAATGCAATGGAAATTTTAAATACACAATTCAAGTCAGATTGAAAAAGGCCGGTTCAGATTCAAAATACTTATAAAATGCAACTGACATTGAAAATGCTTACAAAATGTATGGTAGATTCAAAATACTCACAATATGTGGAAGCCCGCGATTCAAATTTATATATTATCATTTTAAATGATCCAGTCGACTTCGTCGTTACGTTACGGCGACGTCACGAAATGTACCGAGAATGCACTGAGGTGTGTGACGTCATAATACCGCTTGGTGCATGTGTACTGAGTTCACTGGTGAGCTCTGGCGTTACGAGACGGCAACGAGACGGCGAGCGTGACGTCATCCAGCCAGCTCCCTCATGACTTGTAACTTTGTAGCGTCCTGATTGTTTCTTGATCATCTAACATGTCAAGAGCCTTTGGCTACGAGCGAAGCGAGAAACATCAGGCTTTTCTAGCATTTTTCAGCATTTGTAGCATTTAAAATGATATAAAGTCCAGTCTTTCAGACTGACTGTCTCTTTTTTTTTATCGTATGGCTTTTATGCCGGGAGTGTCCGAGGACATGTTCGGCTCGCCCGAGTCTGTAGCTGCTTCACGCGGACACCCATAGAGTGAGCTACAAGTTCCGTTCAATTTCAAGTAATTCCATCTTTCGCCACCAGATATCACTGATAACTAGTGGTGGACGTTAGAACTTTGATAGAGCGTTCCAACGATATCTAACCTAGAAATTTAGCTGCACACACGTTTATTCGGTTGAATGATCTTTAACATGCCATACATCTATGACATGGGACCGCTGGCTTTACTTCCCCTCCGAAGGAAGGCATAGGCCTACTGAAGAGTTTTAACGCTCTCTAAAAATCCGACGTCTTCGGCAGGGTTTGAACCCGCTATATTGGGCACAGCAGTTCAGCATGCTACCAACTACGCCGCCGAACCCGCTCGCGATTCAAAATAATGTACTTACAAAATGCAATTTAGATTGAAAATACTTACAAAATGTGGGTAAGATTAAAATTTAAAAAAAAAAAACACTCCAAATGTAATTTAGATTCACCGGGAGTCAATTTAGAGAATCAGGGCGGGAATCTCAAAGAGAAAAGGGACTATAATGAACAGAAAAGGAAGGCTGATGCCTAGAAGAATGAGGGATCAGGAAAGATGAGACAAGGGCCAAATAAGGTGGGAAAGTGAAAGACTCCCTAATACCGTCGGGGTCGGAAAAGAACAAGAGTTGACCAAGGGAGGTCGACAGCAAAGAAGATGGAGAGGAGCCTAGCACAAGTGGAAGCAATGCCGGACTCAGCTGGGGACCCGTGGTCGCCAACCCACGTCCCACTACATGTGAGCCCCTGGGGAGTGAATCCTATGTGAAGACCTAGTGTGTTTACTCCATCACAGATAAAAAAGATTGCCTATAATCATGTGGGGACTAAAACTCAATTACAACATAACGAAATACCTTACAGTACATTAGAGAATAATCATGGTGAGACTATAAAGATTGGAAATGCAGAAATTCAAACACTCACTGAATTTAAATAACTGGGTTCAATAATAGAAACTGAGAAAAAGAGTCCGGTGCCTTGGGGTCAAATCCTGATACCATACTGGTCTCAAGCTAAACTGTTGCTGTGGTAACATCACGCTGACATACAATAAAGGACTAAATACGACATCATTGAACAAACCATAGTAATAGATGTACAACTTCAATCAAACTAAATAATAGAAGCCGAAAGAACAAATTCATCTGAAATTGAGAAAAGAGTGAGTGAGGCTAGGAGAACAATTGGAGCATTATATTCCCTTTTATGGAGCAGAATTTTAAACAAAACTAAGAAACTTCTTTGCAGTTAATTGCTACAAAGTATTTTGTAATATGGATCAGAAACTTGGGCGTAAAACAGACAGCAAGCAATCAAATTATTAGTAACAGAGATGGATTATTGAAAGAATATTACAATGGTTTCGACATGTGGAAAGGATGCAGAATAGTAGAAATCCAAATGTAATGTTACATTGGCAAGTTGAAGGCAAACGGAAACGGGATAAACCAAGAGAACAATGCATAGTTGGTGTAAAGAGAAGCATAGGCTTAACCGAGGAAGATGCTGAAAACCCAAAGTTGTGGAGGAGTAGAATATTTTTGAGTTGAAGGTAAACTACAGTATTGTAGAATATTCCTAATTAAGGAGAAGAAAAAGTGTTATTTACAGTCATATATTCACCATGCCATTGGGTATAATACTCATTTCATCGGCAATTGTTGCAAGATGGAGCGTAGTTATTTATGTTAGCAGGTTGAGGAATGAGCGAACTATGGTGCATGTTCAACCATATTATGGTGCAACCTCAGCTTATTGAAGTTGGCTCTCAATGACTTCGGCATGATCGCAGTGAAGGAGAATATGATAGTCAATATATTCCTGTCGTGACATCAGTCGGATCTCTTCAGTTAGCGGCATGCACTGTAATTGGTCACTTTTTCATCATTGTTGAATAGAATGCGAGTTAGGGATTGCGATGTCTCTTCAGCAGATTATCTACAAGAATAATGTCCGGCCTATTTTCTGACATAGGTCGATCTGTGATCACTAACCTGTCCCAGAGTAGCTTGTGTGTATCGTTCTCCAGAATAGCATCACGGATATATTGATAGTAAGGCAGAATTATATTACATCATCAGAGCGTCTTTGCCAAATTCAGGTGGATTACGTTGGCTACTTCTCTTCAAGTAAGGAGTGGATGAAATTTTTCCACAGCCCCCTGTGATATGCTGGATGGTCTCTTCGACTCACGCCTGCAGCGTAGCCAAGTTCGTTATTATACCTGTGTGCCACGACCGCGCGGGCAGCTGCAAAGCAAGTTCGAAGATCGTAAGTTTGAAACCCAGCGCTGATAACGGTGGATTACCGAAGTGTTTCTTAACACTCCCTCCAGTCAAATGCAGGGATTGCACCTTTTTTCAAGACTCGGGGTACCTACCTCATCCCTGTCTATATTACAGCTACACACACTACTACCGTCATTCCATCAATACAGGTTTTCAGACAAATTCAACACGCTCCCAACTACACGTGGTTGATGAGCAAGATTTCTCAAGCCACTAAAAATTAAACTAGAAACAACATCTTTTGATTTGTCGTTTGGCATTTCTGCCTTAACGAAACACCTCGTCCTCGTCTTCGTCTTTATCTTCATCTATATAATCATCATCTTCTTAAGTCAAATGGTGTGTATGATGTGGATTAGGAGACCCCTATTTGTAGAACTCGCACCACAAGTTCAATGAATGGAAGGGGTCAGATACTCGGCAGCGTAGAGGATGCAACCCCTTCTAGCACGCCGTCTGAGTGGAGACGGAAGTAGCCCGCTCTGGACTGCTCTCCATTTATCTCATCAAGTACACGGTTCCTAAGTGCCGCCTGCCTGCATTGTTTCTAAACCGCTAATATGAGATCTCTTTCCCACCACTCAGACAGTCTTCAATGTGATGCTTCAACCGACACTGTCCGTCTCATCCCAGTTATGAACTTCCTTAGAACACGAAATTCATCAAATAATATTACTTTAAAGATGATTTATTTAAGGGTTTTGTGACATAAGTGGCATGTAGCCCCGTGTGTGTGAAATCTGTCTGATAACCTGTGTTATTTTGATGTTCGTTTTAGTGTGTGTATTATTTTGGGACTTAAGTTGAGGAGGAGGCAGCAGTGACCTTAAGTTAGGTACCATCCAGTCATTGGTTTTATGGTATTTACTATTTATACTACAGACACATTCTGGGATGGTTCCTAACTTAAGGCTACGGATGTCTCTTTCGTAATCTTTACCTGAATTACAAATAAACACACTACTTACATGCACCGCAATGACACATGTTATCAGATAAATTCTACACACACCCAAGTACCCGCTAAATGACCACAATGTCCAAACCCCTCAA
Organism: Meconema thalassinum; assembly: GCA_946902985.2. Lineage (NCBI taxonomy): Eukaryota > Metazoa > Arthropoda > Insecta > Orthoptera > Tettigoniidae > Meconema > Meconema thalassinum. Next base: position 249,616,781 of record OX336392.1, on the reverse strand, counting down.
ATGAAACATCAACAGTGTAGTGACTAGCGTTATCAGTTGCCACCTCGGAGGTCCGCGTTCAGTTACCAACTCTGCCAAAAGAAATAGTTCTGGTCTGCAAATGCCCAAAATCAATCAACAACAACAAACTACGATCTATTTTTGTACATCTTGCAACTAAAAGCGTGCCATAGGAGGATTGTGTTGCGTGGTAGCCTACGCTGAGGTTATGGGGTGCAGTGCTGGGTTGCCTATAAGTAGAGCCCTGTGCGGATAGACAAAACGTTATCCGCAACCGCCCCGCATCCACACGACTGTTATCTGCATCCGCCCCGCATCCGCACGACTGTTATCCGCATCCGCCCCACTTCCGCACGACTGTTATCCACAAGTTTGTTATCCGAATCTACTGGCATAATAATAATAATTGCAGGGTAATCATGCGCATGGGTTGAATGTTGGAAAGCCATACTAATTATGAAACTTCTCCCCACTTCCCTTATTTTTCTCCCATCATCCCTAATTGCACCTAGAGCTTTCTGCACATTGTATGCTGGGTAGGAGTTTTTCTCCGTTTTCCGCGTATAATTTCTTGGCATTTGGAGAACAAACACGAAATATTTTGCCATTAAAGTCGCGTTGTATTTGCTTGTATCATATAATTATGTTCTGCGCACCATTGCCTCACTCTGCTTGTAAAACGTAACTCACTCAATCCCGGTAAACTAATCTATTATATTGAAAAATAAATACATGCAAAACCACGGTAAAAACTACATTTCATTTTAAATAATAATTGAATCACAACTGTAGGCTTACCTTCTAATTTTCTGGCTACAGAAAATAACATGCAACGTGTTAAGTTTCTTCATCCAAGCCTCCGGTTATCACATAGCGACTGGCATCGTGCTGACTGTCCCTATCTGATAGGTACGATGACAGCTTTAGGGTAGCAATGAACTGAGTTGCTAGTTGTACTACCAACTCGATAAACATAGGTGCGGACGATTAGCCGCTGCGCAACATTACCCAACTTTCACCATGATATTCAACAATTTCGGATTGTATTCTAAAAACTATCCGCAAATTTACTCCAAACATTACCCGCAGCTTATCCGCTATCCGCAAAGCCATGCAAAATATATCCGCATGTCGAAAAATGTTGCGGATATCCGCGGGTTTATCCGCGGATATCCGCAACCGCGCAGGGCTTTACCTATAAGCAGAGATACGTGCTAGTACTAGATCTCTAGTGAAGACTTGGCACCTATTTATCTTGCTGTATTCCAGGAGGGATTCACTTGAAATAACGGAAGATCCCCTCAAATTGTCTGCGACAGCTACACACTCTATCGAGTCGCGTCAGACGACTGGGATATTGACTTTACATGCAACACTAACGAGTTTGTTCCTTTGGATCTCTCACACATAAATCTGATAGAAGCCGAACTAAGTCCTTAACAAATTCAGAAAGTTAAGAGAAATACAATTTCCGAATCTAACAAATTAGGGATATACAAAACAAGCTATACTATACAGACATAAATGATATTCCCCCAACTGAGGGCACAAGACAATGGTCTAAATAAGTTTCAAGGACGGAAAGGATTTAACGTAACTGGACACATAAGACAAATGAAAGAGCAGTATATATTATACATATTAATGTTTACATTTGTTGAAATGAAGGAAGTCATGGCGTTGAGCCTGGCTGGCATCCTTTTTTTTTCGGTAACTATCGAATGACATCCGTAAACAATGATTTTGTTTCCTAATAGAACCAATCTGTAACTACTTTCTCAACCTCCTCGGTGGGGAAGCGATAATCTGCTTAAAGGATACCCAACACCTCTTTGGACGTTTTTAGGGACTATTTCTCTTTCTATCGCCTCTCGATTGTTTCTAGGAGTGAATTTTGTCTCCATGCACGTGAGAGATATTTCATCAAGAAAGAATTTGATGGTTTTTATGGAATGTTCACATCAGATCTCTCTGATTGGCGAAGACATGACTACGGTGTCTCCTAACCCTCATAAAGTGCAGTGAAGACTTGAACTATTAAATGTGTTGTGGGGTCCGAAAAGATACCACTAAAAACTGATTACAAATACTAACTATTTCAACTTCTTTAAATATATATTCTGGTAATTTGTGCATCTAACAGTGCAGACAACGTTAAAGCAAAATTGCTAATGATAAAAATTCTAAACTAATGTACTATTGATTTACTACTCCCTCTAAAGCACTGTTGATAAAGTCTCTGTTCCTAATATCACAAACTAACATACCAGTACGAGATATGGAAGCCACAGTAATGCCTCACATGAATAAAATGTACTTAATACCCAGAATGAATTAAAAATACTTATCAAACCTTTTAAATTTAATTAATTAATTTATTTACAACGGCGGATCGAAACGTCTTTGCCACAATTTTTTAGGGAAAAATGCATTCAGGTAATTAAAAATATACGTGCTTTTCTACGTACGTTACACTATTTTTCCACACAGTATCCACATTTGTTCTGACATTCGCAGTACTAAATTTGAGATGCCCCTGTGGTGGAATTCAGGCGGCTGATTGTGGAATCATCGTCGCACTCCTGTCTTGGCCTCATCGTTACACGTGAATCGCTGTCCTGATAGGAACTTCTTCAGCGAACCATGACCACATGTGGCCACCAGAACTGCCAACAAACTCCGGTCATTTCACTGGGAGAATCTGGACCACCCACCATCGAGTCCGGACCTTGCCCCTACTGTCGACCAAAATATTGTGTGCACTCGAGTTTGAAGGTTGTTTGTGAAGTAACCAATAGACCTACATAAAATCAAATAATATAATCATTTTCGTCGTTCTATTTTACGTTAGTTCATGTAGGGTTGAAATTTTTAATTTAAATTTTAAGATTTTCTATCGCAGTTGAAACACAAAAAGTGCCCGTCTAAGCGTGTTTCAACCATGCGTCACATTTAAGAATTATTATCTCACAAACCCATCACCAGATCGAATCCAAATTTTAACACAATATACATTGGAATGTTGTATAACAGGTTGATTAATTTTAAAATTTTGTGTGTCCAAGATACAAAGTTGTTATCATTTTTTCAAGGTAACTTTTTCTCGGCTCGGGGTGGTTTGAAAATGTAGTTTTTGGTCGTGTTGTAATCCTTATACATCAAAAAGGTATGCTGTATGATTGTAAAATACGTAAATTAATTCACTTATTTTATATCGGTTTGTATTTGTACGGGGAATAAAGACATGGTTCACCAGTTAGCCGCTCCGGTGAAAGCTGTACAGCGTTGCCAAGATGCGCTCCATCACGCGTCATGGTGTGCCTCGCTCGGATGTGATGGGCTCTATATCAGCAACGCTGTGCAGCATTTCCCGGAGCGGCTAGCTGGTGAACTATGTCTTAATTCCCCGTACAAATACAAACAGACATAAAATAAGTGAATTAATTTACGTATTTCACTGTCATGCGCACGGTGTTATTCAATTATCTATTAATCTTACATGCGGACTATTTATCCACACCGGAGCACAATACTCAGCAACAGAATAAACTAATTATAGAGCTGAGCAACGGAGAGTAGTTGCATTGGCACCCCAAGTGGTGCCACATAATTTCCGTAAGATGTTGTTTCTTGTCTTCATTTTGGCAGACGTCATTCGTAGGTGTTCTTTGAATGACAATGTTCTATCCAGTGTTATGCCCAAATACTTTGGATGTCTGTTATGGTGAAGGCGGATATTATTGAACTAAACCATAAGTTCCCTTGTTGCCATTTTATTGTTTAGGTGGAAGCAAGAAACTCAGGTCTTACTTAGGTGTGCTTGGCCGAAGTCTCCACTTTCGAAAATAATCTCCCAGTGCAGAAAGATCATTTGACAGCGTCTTCTCTGTACTTCCGAAATATGGATCTCTAGTAGAAATTACCCAGTCGTCAGCATATCCATACTTCCTCGATTTTGTGGAGGGTAAATCTGATATATAAAGGCAGAACAAGGGAGGGGCAAACACTGATCCTTCAGGAAGTCCATTATTTAATTTACTTGGTTTGCTGATTTCACTGCCTACAGGCTACATTAATTTACGTAGTTTAGTATTGGTGCACGTGCGACCAGCTACGTAAATTAACGTTTTCTTACAGTCCTTCATTCTTGTGTAATTTTCACCTCTCCGCCGTTCATTAATCGAAATACTACGTGTTATTTACAAACTAAGGTATTCGTTCAACGAAATGCAGATAGGTATTGTACCCAATCGTCATCATATGGAACATGTGTTCGTATCCCAGCTAACTCACGGTATTTCGAGGTATGGGGCGTTCATTCCCACCATACGATCACATGCTCAGGATTTGAGTCTGTCGGGTGACTACTCTACTTGAAAGAAACAACATATTCCTAAGTATAACATTTAATGATAGAAAATACATTGTGTTCATTGTCTATAAACACCCTAAATTATCTCTACGTTATACTGAATCTATACTCGCGTATGTTATTGGTTAAACGTCTGCTGTAGACTAAATCTTATACGATGCATAATTACTGTTGTGAAGCTGCTTGATGCGCTTTCCATTGTTCACCACTAATACATTTGAGCGTCGATACTTTATAAATTCGCGCACTTTCTTGCGTGATCCGGCAGCGTGCTAGTTCACGTGTTGAGTCAAGACGAACTGAAGACGAACTGACTTTCCTGCGAAGCTTCCCCTATATAAGGCTCCCTTGTGAAATATAGTCCACTGGACGTCCAGGACCGACTCTCTGCTTGATATAATACATTTCCAGACAAAGTGAAGTATGATCCTCGTTTGTCTAAGTGTGGAGGTCCCAAAATCACTCGCGTGCAAGCGATCGCTTCGGCCAATTAATTATAATTAACTGCCTTCTTCCATGGCGTCATGACGCTACTCCGGTAATTCCCCCTCGGCTCATCTACAAATTCTTCCTCCGAAGCGGATGAGGTCTGTGCAGAGGTTTGTTTATAGATGCAGGCTTTAATTTAGGCGTGAGAACACTCCTAAATTATCTTTCCTAGAATATATTCATCTGGGAGTAAGTTTCATTTCAATTCATTGCTCCAATTGGCTGTAATCAATTAATTTATGTGGGCGACTGCCCCCACTCTCTTGTTTCGCGTTGTTAGACTGTGGATCCCAGAGCCATTAATCTTTGGCTGCTCCTTCAGTGCAGACGAAAATTAGTTCCTTGGCCTCACCTAAAAACGCCCCTTCGCTAACCACGATTTGTCAACTGTCAAGCTGGTTCGCTTTCTTGCATTCTGGCTTCTAAAACGTACATGGGCTTGTATTTTTCTGCAATGATCCACCTTAAAAGCTATGATATTCCCGTTCTAGCCGTGAAACCCTGCTATTATGATTATATTCAGATATAACTCATTGTTCCTCGGGTTCACTGTAGCTGTTCCCCCTCAGAGATCAATGGTTCGATTCTGGGCAGAATCATGGGCCTGGTCTTCTTTGATAAGACCCGAGTTCGATGCCAGTCCGCCGTGTCTAATTGGGCTCAGTATATTGTTGTCTCGATAATGCTTTCGGTACAGAAAGTGAGGTTCTATAACACTCAGTTACCGCGTGTATTGTCAAGTGTTAGCAAGACGCGCGCAGAACTGACAGTGCGATGATCAGTTCAGACGAGTCTGTTGACAATAATACGAGTGAAATTGACAATGATAGCAGTGAAAGTAGTGACGATGAGGATGATGGATGGACAAGTAAGTAAAGTTACACATATTTATGTTTTACCTTACTAGGTGTATTTCAGTTACCCAGTCCGCAGTAAGGAATAGCGTAGCGAGCACCCGGGCAACAATGTGTTAAATTAAGAAGTAGATAGTGAATTAAAAGAAGCCTGTGGCTCCACAGCCCATTGAGGGCCTTGTTTTACCAGGTGACCGTTGCTTAGCCATTTGGCTAAAGGTTGCAGGAAGACGCGTTGTCGGCGCGACAGGTCCATTCGCCCGTTAATCTTGGCTTTATTGACCATAGCGCTGCCTCTCTCGTCATAAAGCTACTCAATTGTCCTCACGAGGCTGAGAGACCTCCATTCCTACTCTCACGCAAGCTTATAAAATCCTTGATGGAGCCGAACCCGGGGCCTCCGGGCGAGACAGAAGGCACACTACCCAGTTATCAGTTGGCAGTCAAAGTGAAAGGTCGTGCTTGTCCCAAGCTCTCAGGTGTGCTGAAATGGGTTGTTCTCTGGAGTGTTATCGGGCGAGGATCGGACTGTGGTATGCGAAGGGTAGTCGTGATTTCCGGTGTTTGTGTGTGCGTACGGGACCTAGCAACTTGTGGTTCATAGCCCTAGTGATAGCTGCATTGCTAGTTATTGGTGGAGGGGAAGTGAATCCAGAGCCTGTTACTCCAAATGTGAATCAGGCAAATGATCCAGTGGCAGCTTTAAAGTGTTCAACGTGCAGTAAAACATTGAAGAATGATGTTGAGTGCGGACTAAGTGAGAAAGGGTTTCACCTCGGCTGTATTAAGGTCAAGAAGGAGGATTGTGATGTCGGAAATTGGTTTTGTAAAGTATGTGATACGCCGGACTGTTTGAGGGTGCAAATCAAAGCAAGGGATTAAATAATACAGGAACTTAGAGCAAAGCTTCGTGAATCAGAAGAAACGGTGAAGGATGTAACTGAACGGCTTTCTACTGGGATCAGTGTGGAAGAGGGCGTGCAGGAGCAAACTGAGGATGACGTTATCATAATGGGTGATTCTATGATACGATGGAGTGCGAATATCTCGAGGAAATCAGGTGCGAAAGTGCGGTGTTATCCGGGGATTAAAATTGACCAGTTAGCCCAAAAAGTGGAAGAATCAAATGTAGAGAACTGTGAAAAAGTTAAAGTGTTGTTGCTACATGTTGGGACGAACGATATGAAGAAGAGGGCTACAGCTGATTACATCATGGGGGAGCTCTACGAACTAGGCAGAAAAGCTAAAAGCAAGTTTAGAAATGCAAAAATTATAATGAGTGGCATTGTTCGGCGGGGAGATGTTCCGTTAAGGAGAGTTAAGACTGTAAATGACCGCATGGACTGGGTATGTGCACAACTGGGCTTAGTGTACGTAGAAGCTGACTGCTGGATTGGTGGCCGTGACTTCGCCCGAGACGGGCAGCATCTAAATCGACGGGGCGCTTTCAACCTAGGGAGCCTATATGACAGGGTCATCGGTTCGTGCCGGCCATTGGGAGGAGGAGCAGGTCCAGAGGTTGCCAGCCGATGGGAACAGAAGGAGCTATTTCGAGATATTTGCTGCGGAGGTAAGACTCTAAGATTACTGCAGGTTAATTGTCAGAGTTTAGGAAATAAATTAATTGAATTTTGGAATCTTGTAGAGACGTATTCTCCTGACATTGTCATTGCAACTGAATCTTGGTTATATGAGGACATAAATAGTAGCGAAATAATTCAAGGGACCTACGAAATGTACAGAAGGGATCGGGGGAAGCGAGGTGGTGGGCTATTTATTTGTGTGCGCAAAAATATAGCTAGTTTCTTAAAGTGGGCTGATATGGATCATGAAATGTTATGTGTACAAATTTCGGATAAAGGAAATAAATTCCCTCTTCAGGTGATAGGGGCGTATAGAACACCGAAAGATAACTTTTCTCTCCTCGAAACACTGTATGATAAAACTTGTACGGGTAATGCTATGAAAAAGAGCATAATAATTGCTGGAGATTTAAACCTCTCCAAAGTAGACTGGTCTGGTGAGTCAACTAGCTGTGGTCAAGCTCAGAGCGCTGCAAATAAATTCTTAAGGGAGGGGGATTTTCCCAAGTAGTTGACTTCCCAACTAGAGACAATAATACCTTAGATGTTTATCTCGTAAGGCCTGTAGAGCTGTATATTAACTGTCTGAAAGTACCAGGAATTAGTGACCATTCTGGGGTTGAATTAAATATTAGATATGGTGACATTACAAAATTAGACTCTGATGTAGCAAAAAAGATCATATTCCAGTATCGCAGGGCGGATCAGGGCAAGTTTCAGGGGTATTTGAATGAGCTATTTGTAGGATGGGCATCGGAAGGAAATCACATTAATATCCTGTGGACTAACTTTTTGAAAATTTTAAATAGCGCTGTTGATAAATTTGTCCCATTTAAATTGCTGAAACAAAACCCAGATCCTGAGTATTGCACACGAGAAATTAGGTGTCTAAAACGGAAAATTAGGAAATTATACAATAAAAGACATGATAGTGACAAGTATATGTTGAAATTTAAGTCCTTATCAAGAAAAGCAAGCTTGTAGTTTAACGTGACCGTTAATCGCGAGATCATGAGCCACGGGACCTCCTTTTTACGTGGAATCCGAACCACAGGACATGGCATTTCACTTCGAAAATCTCACATGCATTGACCGGGAATCGAACCCGGACCGCCTTGGTGAGAGGCATACAGCTAGACCGCTGAGCCACCACGCCCCCCCCTTATCAAGAGAGCTCGTCTTAAAAAAGAGGGCTGCTCATGGCAGTTATATGCAAGGTTTACTTGGTTCGGGAGGTGATGGTTGGAAAAAAATTACAGTTATGTTAGGAGAAGAAAGGGAAATTCAAATAATTTGTCGATGATAATGTCCGGTGACGGTAAATTAATTACTGAGAAATAGGCTATTGCTAATGAATTAAATGTCTTTTACGGTAGTGTGTTCAATAAATCCAATAGCTGTGTGTTGGACCTTAACGACGAATCAGGGGCTCCCCTGTTCCAAATAAACCAGTCAGCAATTGTAAAGCTAATACAAAAACTACGTTTCAATGTATCAAAGGGTCCTGATAATATTGTTAGTGAAGTACTTAAACTAGGAGGTAGGGCCGTGGCACGATACTTGGAGGTGATGTTTAATGTGTCCATAAACAATGCGCAAATCCCAGATGACTGGAAAAGAGCTACGGTAGTCCCAATATTTAAGGGAGGGAGCAGACTTGAATTGGGCAACTACAGGCCGGTTAGCCTTACGTCCATCGTTTGTAAACAGATGGTGCATCTCATTTGCGACTACTTGAGGGAACAGTGGGAAACATTATCATGGATTAATGATAGGCAATATGGATTTCGGAAAGGTTACTCATGCGAGAGTCAGATGCTATCACTTTTTCAAGACATTAGCGAATCGTTAGACCATGGCGTTTCAGTCGACGCCGTGGTTATAGATTTTGCGAAGGCATTTGATGTCGTGCCGCATGACATGCTACTCCATAAATTAGCTTCGACTAAGATTGATAGAAGAGTAATTTTATGGATCCAAGAATTATTGACAGGTCGTTCCCAGAAAGTGAAAGTCGAAGGCATATTCTCGGATGAAATTACCGTAACGTCGGGTATCCCTCAGGGCAGCGTAATCGGAACTTTGTTATGTTTGGCGTTTATAAATGACTTACCAAATGGGATTCGCAGTGACTGTCCATTGTTTGCGGATGATTGTGTAATATATCAAAAGATACATGACTCACAAGATAATGCAGTGCTTCAAGAGGACCTGAACCTGGTCTATAAGTGGGCGATTGTAAATAAAATGAAAATAAACACAAGAAAACGTAGTCTCTTAAAATAGGAAAAGCGCAAAGGCAGGATTTTCAATATAACATTGGCTCGGAAATACTTGTAGAAGAAGATTCTTGCAAATATTTGGGCGTTCACGTAAGGAATGATATGAAATGGAGTAGCCATGTAGGATGTCTAGTTTCAAAAGCTTACAAATCCCTGCACTTTGTAATGAGGGTATTAAAAGGAAGTAGTACCTCTGCTAAAGAATTAGGCTATTTGTCACTTGTAAGACCTATTCTGGAATATGCCTCGGCGGTTTGGGATCCATATCAAGTAGGGCTCATCAATGAGTTGTAAATGGTACAAAGAAAGGCCGCTAGATTTGTGCTCAGTGACTTTAATACCAGGAGCAGCGTGAGCCGTATGTTAAAGAAACTTGGGTGGGAATCACTGGAGGCTAGGGGGATGAAATCTAGACTCTGCGCTATGTACAACACTTATACAAATCAACCAGCATGGGGTGAGCTTAGCAAACGATTGGGAAAGCCCACTTACATGGGTAGGAGCGATCATCCTTTCAAAGTTAAGGGCCGACCACAGCGAACAAATTATGGTAAATATTCTTTTGTACACCGTGCCATTGATAACTGGAACTCTCTACCTGCCACAGTCTTAGAGCCTTTTCCCAAACATATAGGTGTGTTTAAGAAAAGACTGACTATTTGTGTAAATACTCCAGTTTAATTGTTGTATAATTGTTATTGGATTGTTATGTATAATTATTTATTTGTTATGTATATCCAATTTGCCACCGGGGGACACACCCCCATTGCAAATAAATGAATGAATGAATGAATATCACGGGACCGGCAGATAGTGGATACTCACTTGAAAAATAGTAGAAAGTGAGGTTTGTGTGACAACACAGTGCAATAATACAAGCTTTGGCCGGAGGATGTCACACGCCAACGTAAGTTGCTAATAATATTCTTCATTCAATTAAGAGTAACAGCTGTAAATATTGTAGCCATGTTAAACACTACTCACTTTTCGACACAAGCTTTCTGCCTGAACGATTTGTGTGTAATATAAAATATATCTTGAAGAGAGATTGAACGTATATATGAAAAGGCTTACAAATCTATTACTTGTTCATTATTGCTGTTCACTGATGCAGCTGACATATCTTCTATTGTACGAATCTGTGTTTATTTTTCCACATCTGAATAAGGTATTCATTCATTGTGGATTGTTTCTACAGCGGGAACGAACATACAGTACATTTTACCAATAGTAATTGTTTTATGAACACAATAGCTTCAGTAATCCGGCCGCTAAACAAAACATCTCGACGACCTCTATATAAAAACAAAATAGCCCCTAGCTCAACCCATGTTAATCTCGGTGGAGATCGCTGGTTCTACGGAAGAAGCCTGAAGCAGTTCTTCAGCAGTCGCGGCTTTGTTCTCAGCAACTCATTACGGCTTTGGCAATCTAATTAGCTAGTTCTGCCACAAAGACGATAGAAGGAGACCAGAGTTCAGAGGCATATACACCCACAACACCTAACTATGTATTATAAGTCGAGCAAATTGAATTTAATTATCACTCTTTGTTGTACAAAAAGGCTATGTGTACCTCGGTTCAACAAGGTGTGCCAAATTTTATTTTAACGCAACACCAAATATAATGATTAAAATAAACAACTTATCCTAGAATTGAGTTAACACGACAGCTCTGATTTAAAATAATGGTGGCTTAATAATAATAATAATGCCTCTCGATGAACTATAGCCTCGAAAAGCTAGAAGTCATGGAAAGGAGAATTCTTAGAAAAATCATGGGTGCAGTTCAGACTGAAGATGGATGGAGACTGAGAAGCAACGGAGAAGTCTACCAGAACGTGGAAAGAATCTCCGCGTCTATGCGGAAGAGAAGGCTGACATTCCTCGGACATCTCTATAGAATGAACGACCATAGATTAACTAAACAAATATTCGACTATCTCTGGAAGAAAAAGACCACCACTACATGGATTAAGGAAGTTAGGAAAGATTTAGAAAAGTTAAACATCACAGAATCTCAAATGCTAGAAAGAAATGTATTTAAGAGCAAAGTGAACAATCTGGAAGGGTTTCAAGATGAAGGAAGACCTAAGAGAAGTGGACGAACTTGGACAGAAGACCAAAGAAAAAATGCCAGTGAACGCATGAAGGAATATTGGAGAAAGAGGAAACTCCAGGCAAAGAATAAGAAAAAGAAATAAAGTTGTTGCGTGATCCTAAGTGGTCAATTCGCTTGAAAAAAATAATAATAATAATAATAAAATTCTCTCTGAAGCTTTGCTGAATCGACTCGAGCCACAGGTAGAATATCAGGCAGGTTTCATGAAGGGAAGGTCCTGTATTGAGCAGATCTGAAACCTCAAGACCATACTACACATCCGACGATGCAGGAACACTACAGTCACATTTGTGGATTTCAAAAAGGCTTACGATTCGGTTGACAGACAAACCTTGTTTAACAGACTAGAAGAATTAGGAGTTGACAGGAAGACCAGGGCCATCATCCAGGAAACAATATTGGGAACTTCCTCAAAAGTGAAATTCACGGGAGAAATCTCTAACTCTTTTGTAATTCATACTGGAGTTCGACAAGGGGATGGTTTATCACCACTCTTGTACAACATCGTACTGGACACAATCATCACAGAATGGGAAAAGAATGTGAAAGGTATCCAAATTGGAAAGGAGAAAGGGAAAAGAGTCACTGTGAAATGCTTGGCCTTTGCAGATGGTCTGGTCATCTTAACAAACAACAAGGATGAAGCCATATTAGCGCTAGAGAAACTACATGAAATCTCCAGTAAAACGGGACTTGATATTTCCTATGAAAAAACACAGTATATGGATACCAAATCAACAGGAAACATCACCTTGCGAACGCAATATGGAAAAATCTCGCAGGTTACTTACTTCAAATATTTAGGAGAAGCCATCCAACCCACAGGATTGAACACAATTTCTAATGCAGATAGAATAGTAAAATTGCAGAAGGCGTACAAGCTGACATGGAATCATTATAACAAAAGAGCAGTATCTCGCAATGCAAAACTGCGCCATTATAACACAGTTGTCTTGCCTGAAGCCTTGTACGCGGCAGAAACCACCGTCATTAGAGGAATGACAAGAATTCATGATATTGAGAAACAGGAACGAAACATTCTTAGGAAACTCCATGGCGCTGTTTTCCGTAATGGAATTTGGGTCAGGAGACCAAAAAAGGAACTTTATGAAAATACAGACACCATTATAGATAAATTTAGGAAGAGACGTCTATGGACACATATATAGGATGGATGAGAACAGACTCACTAAGAAGATTTTCAATATCGTGAGTGCAAGTAAATTAAAGACCAGTTGGATAAAAGAAGTACATGAAGACATGGAATTACTTAAAATCTCTGAAAACGACATTAAGGACAGAGAGCAATTTAGAAATAAAATCAGAAACACGAAAATTGTACAAGTTTCAAGGAAAGAGACATCAGGGAAAAATAGGACAGAGGAAAGGAAGAAAAAGCACAGTGAACCAATGAAGAGGTTTTGCGAAGAAAAGAAGAGAGGAAAAGGAAGTGAAGCTGTGATTGGCTCAAGTTCTCACGCTCTCCTGAAGGGGAATAATCGGAAATAATAATAATCATAATAATAATAATAATAATAATAATAATAATAATAATAATAATAATAATAATAGACCTTAATAATAATAATAATAATCATAATAATAATAATAATAATAATGATGACATCACGGGGGATGCCAAACGAGTGATCCAAAAGAATACTTGGTGCGGCATAACAACATAGCGAAAGTAGTCCATCAAACTTTTCCTCGGCGATACGGTTTTGATGAGAAGGAAGTCCCATATTATAAATGCAGACCGGATCAGGTTCTGAACTATGATAAAGCCAAGATCTTATTGGATTCCACTATAATAACTGATCGTTTTGTAGAAGCCAATAGGTCAGATCTTGTGATACTCGATAAGCAAGCACACAAGGCTACCATTGTCGATGTTGCTGTTCCAGTCGATGTAAACATACAGAATACGGTGGCTGAGAAAAGGCGCAAATACCAGCCACTTGTCGCTAAGCTCAGTCACATACACGGTTTAAAGGAAGTTTTCGTCATCTCAGTTGTTGTCTCTGTGAATGGTTTAGTAAAAAATGCAAAGGTGAACCTTGGTTTGAAGAGGAACCATTTGCAGTTAATACAAATGGCTGCCCTCCTTGGAACTTAAAGTATAGCACGTAAGGTTTTGTCTCTTCAGTGACTTGCTCTGAATATCTTGAGATCCAGTGCTACCATCAGTGTCTTTGGCCCGCAAGAAGTTTGACTGTGATAGTTTTGTATTTTTTATGAAAATTTCGTATAGAATTATAAATTTTTCTAGGTGTATGCCGTGTCTTGTGTGTGGTTTCGCCTAGGAATACCCCCGACAAGACACGGCATAAACCTAGAAAAAATATTGAGTTTTAATTCCTTGGCCGTGAAAGCCAATATACCATCTTTTGGAAGCCTTTATAGGGAGATGAAAGGCAGCTTGAGCTTTTAGCTCTCACAGTTAAGAGGCGTAGGTGCGCTTCATAAAAAGGGAGGTAGTGCACATTTCGCTACTCCTGTGGGGGGCCGGCCGCGGACCCCAAGTGCCCGCTGATGTGCCAGATTGGTGTTCCTAAGTGAAACCCCACACAATACATGGCATAAACCTAGACAAATTACTGAGTTTCTATTCATTATATTGAAAATTCGACGTCTTGAGCTGGAATCTAACCCATAATCTTGGTATCATGAGGCAGATACCCTGTTAATCATCCTCCGAGAACCATAGACATGACCGTATACCCTACTCGTAGTTAGTTATTGTTGTTTTAAGGGGCGTAACTAGGAGGACCCTAATCTTAATGCCATCACTTAGCAGCATCCATACCTCATTATCGTCCTTACTTCCACAGTCGTATTCAGAACAGGTGGGGAGTGACTAGGTAGCCATGGCTACCAAAATCTCTTTCCTGATCCGTCCTGAAAAGAAAATTAATGGTCATTGCCTGCATTAATAAAAGATATGGCGTGTGGTTGAACGGTAGGGATGAACATGTGTTTTGTGATCTGTCTGTAAGATCTTCACATAGATGACAGCTCGCTACAGATTTAACAAGCGTTAAGTTATTTACTTTTCTTAGATTTGTTGATGATTCACATAGGCTATTAAACCAGTTTGTGACGAGTCCAGTAGCGTTGCAGTGCTCGCTAAATCATGCTCCATGGCCACGCGGGCAGTTGCGGCAAGTACGGACATCGCAGGTTCGAATCCCGGTACTGAGTGGCTTTATCAAGTGTGGATTTTCTCCCAGTATTCCACACGCCCTCCAGGTAAAAGCCGGGATAGTACTTTAGTCCAAGTCTCAGATCACCTACATTATCCCTGTCTCTAATACAGTAATACGCTCTACTACAATCATCACTTAAATATAGGTTATCCGACAAGTTCAACATTATCATGTGGGAAGTTTAGTGCATACAGTGTTAGTGATAGCAGCTGCACAAGAGCGGATACCACATCGATCAAATAACCTGCTAAGTTCGTTAATTCATTCCAAGTTACAAAACACCAACATGACCATCACAGATATCACATTAAACAAGCAAATCTGCAGGTAAACGAGCCAAGCTTCAGTGGGGGATCTAAATGCACTTTCACTTGTTGCCATGGTAACTAGGTGGCAGAATTTATCCGCGCTAATTACATAGACACCCCCAGCCAAAAATCATATCCATGTCAAAATAGGATCAGCACAGGATTTATACCGCCAGCCCCGTGTTGTTGGAGTAGCGTGCCTGCCTCTCACCCGGAGGCCCCGGGTTCGATTCCTGGCTCTGTCAGGGATTTTAGAAAGTGACGAGAGGGCTGGAACGGGGTGCACTCAGCCTCGTGAGGACAATTGAGTAGCTGTCTGACAGTGAGGCAGCATGCCGATCACGAAAACCAAGATTAACGGCCAAGGGGAGCCGATGCACTGATCACGCGTCACCCCAATATCTGCAGGCCAAATGGATGGGCAGTGGTCGCTTGGTAGGCCTGGGCCCTTCACGGGTTGTAGTGCAATGGGTTACAGGATATATAGCATGTCTGTTAGGTAGTCAGCCCGAAGGCTGGTTGGATCCTCAAAATGCACCGCCGTTGGGTTATGTGGGTAGATACCCACAAAAACAAGGCGTACAAGGCAAGATGAGGAGTGAGGCAGTTTGCCATTGCTTTCCTCACTGAGTCAGTACAGCAGTACTAACCCTATGATTAGAACATTTCACAGCATCCACAGGCACTGACGGCGCCCTGAATGTCATTACTCAGCACCACCCATACCTCAGTAGCTTCCATATAATCACAGCCATGGGTGAGACTGAGACATCGGTGAAAAGCCACATTTTACTCTAGCCTGTGCCAACAGACAAATACAAATGTACTGTACTCATCAAGAGATGGCAAACAGGCCTATATAGCATGTACCACTTAGAATTGAATTGAACCTCTCTTTCTGCGAGTCCGCCAGTATACCATGCAATACTACACATGGACGCACTGATTGGTTCCACGCATCATGCAAATCACTTTTATCTGCAATCGATTCAGTGTATGAAGTATGTATACGTTCATGACATTTGATATGAAATTATGTGGGATGATAACCACTCTTTAGCAATCACTCTATGCATGGTAATTTTCCATTACAGCTCATTTATTGGAGATGAATAATATCAATTGAGGACTGCATGTGGTTTCATATAAAATGCTTGAAATTATTGCATTTAATAAGAATACTTATTCCGGTAAACACTTCAGCCGCAGCAGAGTATGTCAATCACAGTTAATTAAATTGGATACAAATCATAACAGCTGTTGATGATGGCGTTTATTGGTGTTGATAAGGAGTGTCCGGTTCTGTGGCTAATTGGTTAACGTGCTAGGCTTTGGCCTGAAGAGACCCGCGTTTGATTCCCGGCCGAGCCAATGTGATTTTTATCGTTTATTTCTCCTTGCTCGGAGAATGAGAGTTTGTGACGTCTTCAAGAACGAAATACAGAAAATAAAGTACCGGTATCTGGATAAAGTAAAACAAAACAGGCAAAAATTAAAAAAGGAGAGAAACAGCGTGATGGTGCGTCGGGAGAGATCACGCACCTCCTGTCAAGTCGACTGGAGTGCGGGTTGATCGCTTGATGGTTGCTGAGAGGAATCGTCACTTAGGAAGAATTGTACCAGTATTTTTGTAGTTACATTTTGTTGTAGTTGCGTTTTGTTACCTATTTTCATTCATAAAAGAAGAGGGGTGGTATTTTTCAAATAGCATACCTGTTGTTGTTGATTCATTTAAGGACTTTGCGACATCGTGGTCATGAGTAGCTCCAGGTAGTTGAGTGTGTGCGGAATTTTTCTGTATTAATATGATGGCTTTATTTGTGTGTGTAGTTAAAATTAAGATGAGGATTTGAAAGAGGCGGCCGTGACCTTAAGATAGGAACCATCCCGACATTCACCTGGAGTAGAAGTGGGAAACCCTGGAAAACCACTTCCAGGATGGCTAAGGTAGAAACTCGAACCCGGCACTTCTCAGTTTTGTTTCACGAGGCTGAGTATACCCCATTCCAGCGTTCAGAAAATAATTAAATTCCTTGGCAGAGCCAGGAGTCAAACCCAGGCCTCCAAGGTGACAGCCAAGAGTGCTAACCACTACGCAATGGGGCGGAAAAAATAAATGCTATAGCATACAGATCATCCTGGTATTTCTTATGCACAATCATGCAATGTAGAGATTTGAATCCATTCTCTTTCAGTGTTGTCTATACAAATTGTCATCTGTAGCTGTTCAGTAGGACAATACGATTATGCCCAATGAATGGGTAAGTGAAAATGAAAATCCACAGCCTGCTTCCAGTCTCCTACCGGGTCAGGACTGGAATGAATGAAGCCCTCATCTAGCGGCGAGGTTATGGACTGTGCCGATTGCCGAGGCCTGACGCACTCCTCTGGGGCAATGATTAAATGAATGACAGATGAAATGAAATGATAGTGGAGAGTGTTTCTGCAATGAAATTTTGACAGGGAAAACTGGAGTACCCGGAGAAAAACCTGTCTGCCTCCGTTTTGGGACCCAGCGGTGAGAGGCCGGCGTGCTGCCGCCTAAGCCACGGAGGCTTCTAATGGATAAGTACACGATATACATATGTAAATACACTGAATTTACATTAGTGAAAATTTAAACTATAACGCAGTGATCAGGATCTGATGATGGCAATTTGTAGGTCGAAACACCTAATCCTAAATTGTCCCATTTAATTGTGATAATTTACTAAAACATTTAATATTTTCCAGAGTGTATTAACATATTTATATTTGATTTCCAAATATTCCCGAAGGAAATATGATGTTCGTCTCCATTTGAGCGGATGTATTATGAAGTAATATGATAAAATGGTCCGGTTTGCTCAAATGATTGCCAGCGATTCGCCCCAGTGTACCATTAGGCTCGTAAGTTGGTATGGGGCGAAACGCTGGCAATCATCATTTGAGCAAACCGGACGATTTAATCATATTATTTAATAATATTTATATTTCTTATCCACTCATTCATTGGGCTCAATCGTGTTGACCGACTGTTAAGCTACAAATAACACATTCATGTAGCAGTGTTTAGTAATATATTGAGGAAGTTCTCTCTTCACCAGCACCGTTTCGAATGCCGTTAATTATATTGTGAGGGACTAGATAGGTGCGCCATCTCTCCCACCAGTTGGGGATAGTTAACGCATGATCAGCGCGTCGGGTCGGCGCGGTCTTTTATCACGGCTTTCATGTTCACTGCTTCACTGAGAGTCACTCAATAGCCCTCGTGAGGCTGACTGCACCCCGTTCCAACCCACACATCAGGTTCTACGACCCCTGACGGAGTCGGGAATCTAAGCCAGACCTCCGGTGCAACAACCAAGAATGCTAGCTACTACACCACGAGGTGATAAAAATGTGTTAATCATATAGGCTAGTGCAAAAAAGAAGCAAGAATCACTCTTTAAGTTGAGAGAATAGAGTATCAATGAGTATTTTCACAATAATCACCTCTTCCTCAACATTGTGTCGTCTAACCAACCCCAGTCAACAGGTCAACAGGTTGCTTGAAATCAACTCCAGTCGAATGGCTTTATCTCCTCGCAGGAAAAGCACCGCCCCCTGTCCGAAGAGAAATAGCTGCAAACAAGGAACGAAAAACAGTGGAGCATGAAAGAACTCATCCTCTATATGGACACGAACCGTAGCCGCAACGACTGAAGTCGAGGAAGAGTTTCCTTAGAACATCAAAAGAACTTAGAACCACTGCTGAAAAAGCTAGGTTGCAAATGCAGAGGGCTACGACCAACCTTCCCCCTGGTTGGGAAAATGTTTCTGAAACTCTATCTCCTGGTTCTGACGAGGAATGGACGACTTGGAAGTCCCTGAATAGACTGCGCTCTAGAATAGGCAGATCAAGGGTTAATATGGCAAGATGGGGTTACATTGACCAGGATGATATTCAATGTGATTGTGGAGAAGACCAGACTGTTCAGCATATGACTGAGTGTCGACTGTGCCCAGTATCCTGTACGGAAGAAGATCTTCGTCGGGGAGCACAGAGTGCACAGGAAGTGGCCAAGTTTTGGGCAAAGATAATATAATAACTGTGTTATATGATTAAAATGTATGTTTCTGATACGAGAATAAATAAATAAAACCAACCCCAGTGGGTGGGATTTAAAAAAACATTTTTAAAATATTGATATGTTTTATATGAAGTCTTAAACAAGATGTTCAGTAAAGAACATATAGCCTACTTTCTCCTAAATGCATGGGTATTGTTATAACTCTTTGTCCTTTTCAAGGAGTATAATTGAATGTGGGTTGTAGTAGCTTGTTGAAATACAACGTGCTATAGGGATATTAAACATGAATATGAGGTGCCCCTTGCTAGTGCTACCTCTGCAAAAACAATCATTCAATTCGGTTTCACCGTGTTTGAATTGATCCGGGGAATGGATTTGCACACATACATGGCCGCTATTTGCAAACTATTGGGCTGATGACCTTGTAGTCAGTCATAAGATGCTTTCCACAAAAAGGCATGTTGTTGCAAAATCCGGTAGAGATCAAATTATTAGGATGGTCGAAATTTGATTTAAGCTTTTAACATTTGGGTGGCCGTCATTCCGTTTCCGTCAAGATGGCGGCAATATAAAACATGACACTGAGGTGCCTTTTGCTAGTGCTACCTCTGTACCAAATTTCGTTCAATTCGGTTTCAACGCGTTTGAATTGATAGGGGGAATCGATTTGCACACATACTTGGCCACCATCTGCAAACTATTGGGCTGATGATCTAGCAGTTTGGTCAGAATATGCTTCCCACATAAAGATTTGATGTTGCAAAATTTGGCAGAGACTAGATTATTAGGTTGGTCGTAATTACATTTTAGCCTTTAACATTTGGGTGGCCGCGATTACGTTTCCGTCAAGATGGCGGTGATATAAAACATGACACTGAGGTGGCCTTTTCTAGTGCTACCTCTGTACCAAATTTCGTTCCATTCGGTTTCACCGTGTTCGAATTAATAGGGGGAATCGATTTTCACACAAAGATGGCCGCCATCCGCAAAATATTAGGCTAATGACCTATTAGTTCGGTCAAATACATCAACATACATAATGGTATGTTGATGCAAAATTTGGTAGAGAACGGATGATTAGGTTAATCGTAATTTGATTTAAGCTTTGAATATTTGTGTGGCCGCCATTACGTTTCCGTCAAGATGGCGGCGATATAAAACATGACACTGAGGTGCCCTTTGCTAGTGCTACCCTCTGTACCAAATTTAATTCTATTCGGTTTCACCGTGTTCGAATTAATAGGGGTAATCGATTTTGACACAAAGATGGCCGCCATCCGCAAACTATTAGGCTAATGACCGATTATATTTGTCAAAGGATGCTCCCTTCATAAAGGTATGTTGTTGCAAAATTTGGTAGAGATAGGATGATTAGGTTAGTGGTAATTTGATTTAAGCTTTGAACATTTGGGTGGCCGCCATTACGTTTCCGTCAAGATGGCGGCGATATAAAACATGACACTGTGGTACCCTTTGCTAGTGCTACCTCTGTACCACATTTCATTCCATTCGGTTTCACCGTGTTCGAATTAATAGGGGTAATCGATTTTGACACAAAGATGGCCGCCATCCGCAAACTATTAGGCTAATGACCTATTAGATGTGTCAAAGGATGCTCTCTCCATAAAGGTATGTTGTTGCAAAATTTGGTAGAGATCGGATGATTAGGTTAGTCGTAATTTGATTTAAGCTTTGAACATTTGGGTGGCCGCCATTACGTTTCCGTCAAGATGGCGGCGATATAAAACATGACACTGGGGTGCCCTTTGCTAGTGCTACCTCTGTACCAAATTTCATTCCATTAGGTTTCACCGTGTTCGAATTAATAGGGGTAATCGATTTTGACACAAAGATGGCCGCTAACCGCAAACTATTAGGCTAATGACCTATTAGATTTGTCAAAGGATGCTCCCTTCATAAAGGTATGTTGTTGCAAAATTTGGTAGAGATCGGATGATTAGGTTAGTCGTAATTTGATTTAAGCTTTGAACATTTGGGTGGCAGCCATTACGTTTCCGTCAAGATGGCGGCGATATAAAAAATGACACTGAGGTGTCCTTTGCTAGTGCTACCTTTGTACCAAATTTCGTTCAATTTGCGCTCACCGTGTTCGAATTGATAGGCGGGGACAGACATTCAGAGTACACACTCACACACACACACACACACACACACACACACACACAGACAGACACACTTTTTTCGCCCTGTAGTGATCTCATAAGTCTACTTTCATTTTTTTTGCAAAAATCAAAAGTAGGCTAAAAATGTCGTATGTAGGAAATTCTTTCAGTAATTATTTTCCCATTGATCGAAGGGGATTGACGGGTCTCAACTAGCATGTTGTTATATGGGCAATTATAAAAGACAAAATATATTAGAACACAAATAAATGCACTCAACCTTCACAAGGTTCGAACCCCGTCCTCACGGTTGGAACCAAGCGTCTAGACCACTCGACAGAAGTTCCAAATTTATTTACGCAGTCGACAATAGATTCCGGAGTACCGTACCGTAATTATTGGGTACAAGGAATATCTTTAGCATGGTATAACGTACTAATCCTTTTTAATTAAAAAAAAATCCTTCAAAGGTTTTATTTTTAAGTACATTAATTATAGGGTCAAATATTTAATTTATTGGAATCATCCTACTTATTAGCCTACTTTCGATTTTTGCAAAAAATGAAAGTAGACTTATGAGATCAACACAGGGCGAAAAAAAAGTGTGTCTGTCTGTGTGTGTGTATGTGTGTGTGTGAGTCTGTGTGTGTGTGTGTCTGTGTGTCTGTGTGTGTGTGTGTGTGGGTGAGTGTGTGTACTCTGAATGTCTGTCCCCCCCTATCAATTCGAACACGGTGAATGCGAATTGAACGAAATTTGGTACAAAGGTAGCACTAGCAAAGGACACCTCAGTGTCATGTTTTATATCGCCGCCATCTTTACTAAAACTGAATGGCGGCCACTCAAACGTTCAAAACGTAAAATCAAATAACGACTAACCAAATCATCCGATCTCTACCAAATTTGGTAACAACATACCTTCGTATAGGATGCGTCTTGTGACCAAACTACAAGGTCGTCCGCCATACCATTTCAGGATGGCGGTCGTGCGAATTATGCAAACTTTATAATCCATATCATGGGACCCACCAGTTCCGATTATCGAGCCGAGAATCGTTTTAACTGTTCTAAAGGAAGAGGCACGTTCGAAATTAAAAGTTTATTTTGTAATACTATAGTGCAGACGTGATTTTAAAAAGCTGAGCTGATTTAGTAATAAGACAAGATGGCAGCGGATATCTTGTGCCTGACTTATATTACACTAATTTGAGTATTGCATGCAATATAGCGTACTGATATAAAATAAATAAACTTTGTATGAAATGCTTTATATATAAATAATATACTCCAGTGATGAAAGCGTTTAGTATAAATCACTATTTGCTAACAAGTTCTATGTAAGTCATTTTATATAGAACGATATTCGTTGACACAATTAGCTCAGTGGTAGAGCGTTAGCCTATCGCTCAAATGCCTATGGTTCAAACCCGATCAGAGCTAGGTTTTTTGCTTGAAATTTTATATGTTTATTGTTTTGTAATGACTCAGATGTTTTAAAATTAAGCGTTACATTGTTCATATTATGGTGTAAAATATATATTTAATTAAAACATAATTCGCCAGCAGATTTACTCGAGACATCTAGCTGCCAAAAAGGTAACTGCACGCCGACCAGATTTTATTGAAAAGTTTCTTCTTCTGGCCGCTAGAATGCACTCGCTCTGTTAGGATTATATTGTTAGATATTTCACCACTAGATATCACGACTAGTCTACGTGGGGCTCCATTGATTACTATACCATTTGCATTCTATGCGCATCGAATTTGAAGAATGACAAGATGATACTACGATACATTTTTACTTTCTATTTTAAAGGGTTTGTAACAGCCTATTGTTCGTTATTTGAAAATGTTAATTGAAGTAAAGAACAAAACGATTTCACATAGTATCTGAACTCTACCTTTGGTGCTAGTTCAGTATATTAATTAATACTTCTATTTCAGCCAAATAGCAATCGAAAATATCCACATAGTTGGTATACACACGTCTCTGTAGGGTCATGGAAAGATTTGTTAATTCAATTAGGGTTGTGAAAGTCATACGCAGCCAGACGTGTAAAGACATGCCTCAACTCAAAGTTGGATGTTGCCCGCGTCAGGTCGATTATGTAATAATAATAATAATAATAATAATAATAATAATAATAATAATAATAATGTTATTGGTTTTACGTCCCTTTTAACTACTGTTGCTTTTAGAGACGCCGGGGTGCCAGAATTTTGTCCCGAAGGGGATCTTTAACGTGCCAGTAAATCTACTAACACGGCTCCCTCGCATTTGTGCACCCTCAAATGCCAGCTGACTGCGCTAGGATACGAACCTGAAACATACGGTCCAGCAAGCGAGAGCGTTACCGCTGAGCCACGCCGCCAGTCCGGTCGATTATGTCTCCAGATCCATAACATTCTTTAGATACTTCTTATCTTTCTTTCTTTCTTTCTTTCTTTCTTCAATGATGGTAGCAGTTTTTATCTAGGTTGTGGCGTTTGGTAGAGGTAAATCGTTTCTAAGGTCTTCAACAAAGAATAGTTCTATTATACTCTTTGATAATAACAACGAGTTATAACTATACTCATACATTTAGGAGAAAGTAGGCTATATGTTCTTTACTGAACATCTTGTTTTTAGCCTACTTTCGATTTTTGCAAAAAATTAAAGTAGACTTATGAGATCAACACAGGGCGAAAAAAGTGTGTCTGTCTGTGTGTATGTGTGTGTGTGAGTCTGTGTGTGTGTGTGTATGTGTGTGTGTGAGTCTGTGTGTGTCTGTGTGTGTGTGAGTGTGTGTACTCTGAATGTCTGTCCCCCCCTGTCAATTCGAACACGGTGAATGCGAATTGAACGAAATTTGGTACATAGGTAGCACTAGCAAAGGACACCTCAGTGACATGTTTTATATCGCCGCCATCTTTACTAAAACTGAATGGCGGCCACTCAAACGTTCAAAACGTAAAATCAAATAACGACTAACCAAATCATCCGATCTCTACCAAATTTGGTAACAACATACCTTCGTATAGGATGCGTCTTGTGACCAAACTACAAGGTCGTCCGCCATACCATTTTAGGATGGCGGCCGTGCGAATTATGCAAACTTTATAATCCATATCATGGGACCCACCAGTTCCGATTATCGAGCCGAGAATCGTTTTAACTGTTCTAAAGGAAGACGCACGTTCGAAATTAAAAGTTTATTTTGTAATACTATAGTGCAGACGTGATTTTAAAAAGCTGAGCTGATTCAGTAATAAGACAAGATGGCAGCGGGTATCTTGTGCCTGACTTATATTTCACTAATTTGAGTATTGCATGCAATATAGCGTACTGATACAAAATAAATAAACTTTGTATGAAATGCTTTATATATAAATAATATACTCCAGTGATGAAATCGTTTAGTATAAATCATTATTTGCTAACAAGTTCTATGTAAGTCATTTTATATAGAATGATATTCGTTGACACAATTAGCTCAGTGGTAGAGCGTTAGCCTATCGCTCAAATGCCTATGGTTCAAACCCTATCAGAGCTAGGTTTTTTGCTTGAAATTTTATATGTTTATTGTTTTGTAATGACTCAGATGTTTTAAAATTAAGCGTTATATTGTGCATATTATGGTGTAAAATATATATTTAATTAAAACATAATTCGCCAGCAGATTTACTCGAGACATCTAGCTGCCAAAAAGGTAACTGCACGTCGACCTACTTATTAACTTCCAGATTTTATTGAAAAGTTTCTTCTTCTGGCCGCTAGAATGCACTCGCTCTGTTAGGATTATATTGTTCGATATTTCACCACTAGATGCCACGACTAGTCTACGTGGGGCTCCATTGATTACTATACCATTGGCATTCTATGCGCATCGAATTTGAAGTATGACAAGGTGATACTACGATACATTTTTACTTTTTATTTTAAAGGGTTTGTAACAGCCTATTTTGCGTTACTTGAAAATGTTATTTGAAGTAAAGAACAAAACGATTTCACATAGTAGTTTGTATACACACGTCTCTGTAGGGTCATGGAAAGATTTGTTAATTCAATTAGGGTTTTCGATTCCCGGTCAATGCATGTGAGATTTTCGAAGTGAAATGCCATGTCCTGTGGTTCGGATTCCACGTAAAAAGGAGGTCCCGTGGCTCATAATCACAAGATTCACGGTCACGTAAAACTACAATCTTCCTTCCTTTTTTTTCAATTAGGGTTGTGAAAGCCATGCACAACCAGACGTGTAAAGACATGCCTCAACTCAAAGTTGGATGTTGCCCACGGCAGATCGTATATGTAATAATAATAATAATAATAATAATAATAATAATAATAATAATAATAATGTTATTGGTTTTACATCCCTTTTAACTACTGCTGCTTTTAGAGACACCGGGGTGCCGGAATTTTGGCCCGAAGGGGATCTTTAACGTGCCAGTAAATGTACTGACACGGCTCCCTCGCATTTGTGCACCCTCAAATGCCAGCTGACTGCGCCAGGATACGAACCTGCAACCTAGGACCCAGCAAGCGAGAACGTTACCGCTGAGCCACGCAGCCAGTCCGGTCGATTAGGTCTCCAGATCCATAACATTCTTGATATACTTCTTATCTTTCTTTCTTCAATGATGGTAGCAGTTTTTATCTAGGTTGTGGCGTTTGGTAGAGGTAAATCGTTTCTAAGGTCTTCAACAAAGAATAGTTCTATTATACTCTTTGATAATAACAACTCAAAGTTGGATGTTGCCCACGGCAGATCGTATATGTAATAATATTAATAATAATAATAATAATAATAATGTTAATGTTATCGTTTCTAAGGTCTTCAACAAAGAATAGTTCTATTATACTCTTTGATAATAACAACTCAAAGTTGTATCCCCGACCCATAGTCTCAATCTCCAGGACACTGCCCTCAGTGGTGGTAGAAATTGGATCTCTCGCTTAGTCCATACATTTAGGAGAAAGTAGGCTATATGTTCTTTACTGAACATCTTGTTATCATCTGAGAAAGTATAATCTCCGCCCTATTTTATTCTCCTTACACCATGTTGTATTTCAACAAGCCACTACAACGAACATTCAATTGTACTCTTTGATAAGGACAAACAGTTATCACAATACCCAGATATTTAGGAGAAGGTTGGTTCCTGAACATCTTGTTTTTCACTATGAAGCCAGTAAGAATAGATTACTAGTTTAGAATTGAGAGGTGTATCGACCAGGAGCAAGTATTATAATGGTGTGTGCTGTGTAATAAAACGCATTAGCAAGTGAATTCACAACGTTAAAACCTTCAAAGCCGTTTGAAAATTAATTCCTTTTCTGTGAGAGAACAGCAAGGCTTGCCACAGACATTCAACATATTACCCTCTCTGAGGAGATGTAACCGAGAAATTTGTGTTACCCTGTTGCTTTACCGCTACGGATATATACTATAATGTGATAAATTAAATGGCGTAGGGAATGAATGGTAATGAGGATATACATGTTAGACTTAAACTCAATCCTGACGTACCAGGCATTAATTCCTTAATTAATTCCAAAATACAGTAGATCCAAGATAATGGGATAAAGATTTTGTACATAGACATACTACAACCCAACCTGACCAAGACTGCGACTTTTAAAGTTTAATACGATTGACAAATCCTACACGACGGCAGAGTGAAATATTTCACTGGCATTCTATATCTCTGAAACTGTAATTGATATCACCCTGACACATTTTGCATGGTGATAGAGAAAACTAAGTAAAAATTGTATCAATTTAATATTCTAACACATTTATGTTTTTATTATTTCTCGTATCTTATTCATGGGCTTTAAGAGAAGATTCTTATGATGGTCTATTATAATAATCATTATCTAATGGCACTAAATTCCCAAACTGACGTTTCGGAAGTCACAGAAGCCGTTATTCGACTTTTCTTAAAATAATCTCCCAATCAAACACTAGTTTGATTTTCTTGATTTTATTACTGTGCTTGTTCACTTTCGGGCCCCTGTTCGCTTTGCAGGTGATGCCGCCTGGCGTCGTGCTGGTCACACACCCCAGTTGTATCCCCGACCCATAGTCTCAATCTCCAGGACACTGCCCTCAGTGGTGGTAGAAATGGGATCTCTCGCTTAGTCCATTGGAATAGCCGATCCTGGAGGCTAAAATTGATAGCAAAAAGAAAAGCGTACTTACTTACTTACTTGCTAAATTTTATTTTACAACATTTCTACAGTTATACAAATATTTTGAAAAGAAATCGGTAATTATCTTTTGATTTTCAAAATCATCGACAATGTCGATGGTAAAATGCTGAACTCATTGGCGACATCTTTTTTAATTGTCCATCCTCCACAGCTTGAATCACATGCTTTTATTCAAATATGGAAAGGTACTTATTCTTTCTAGATCTCATTCTTACTGTATATTTAAAAATTACACTAATCAAACATTATACTGTAACACACTTTAACGTTTGAGAGAAGACTCAAGACTGCGGACTCGCTCATACATCTCATTTTTGACGTTAACAAACGACAGGTTGTGCATAATAACAATACTGTAATCACCGACTTCAAATTATAGAATGTCGGCGAGCAAGCTGCCATTCCCACAACTTCAATTTACGTAGGGGACCAAATCATATTGATTTCTTTAAACTTATCGTGTATTTTTCAAGGACCAGGGAAAATATTTCAAATAATCGAGAGATCAAATTAACGATTGTTAAATTATCAGGAGTAGACTGCATATTGAAAGTCAACAATTTTGAATTTGGGACACTCTGAAAAATAGCTCTTCAATTGTGGACATAGGAATCCGTTACACTATAACACGCCCTGGAAAAATACACACATCTCTAAAACTACTGTTTTTCTTCGTTGTGTAATTGAACTCCATTGGTTTAGCGTCTCCGGGATAATGAAAATCTTCAACATTTTTAACAGTTCATTTTTACGTCATATTAAGCTACGAACTCTTAGCTTTCTAACGCTACATTCATTTCCAGCATGGCTCAGTTCTAACACTACTTTACTTATAGTTTCCCACATCCGTGCGTTCTATTAACAAACCGACTATTACGATTTTAAGCTTCTCCATTTTTCACTAGGTTCCTCTCTAGATCCTTATATTTCTCTCTATTAGTCAATAGACATAAATAAAAAAGCATTTATAGGAAACTCAAACGGGCGTTGCCTTATCGGTGCATAACTCGCCCTAAAACCAAAGGTGCCGCTGTTTCCTAACTAGCGGAAACTCTTTGATTCAAGTTTCTTGAGAAAACAGATTTCTTCATACAAAATCTTCCTGTAATCGGAAGCTTTTCAGCATGCAACGCTGAATGTTTTAGAAGTATTTCCTCCTTATATGTGCCATATTTTAATACAGCCATTTTTCAAAATGTACTTTAATTGAATTTTGTCACATTGAAATGTTCATAAAAAGTTTCCTTAAATTGCACTATTAAAAAGAATATTTTTTCTGAACGCCTGCATTATTGTAAGGCAAACATCATCAATAAACATCGCTGAGAAAATGCAATTAGGTTTTGTTAAAGGACGAATTTAAAATTACTTCACAAATTTAAAATAACATTTACTAGAGACAAACTACACAGATTCCAAGCCATACTGAACTAAATTTAACCTAGTAAATTAAGAACTATAGGATAAAGTAAATAACAATCAACTGTATCGAATCAAATACGGATACAAGACTTCGATATAAACCATTCCAACACAGTTCATGTAAGAGTACTAAGACATTGAGATACAACATTTTTATATTCAACAATACCTACTTCAATATTTTTCCATTTTGGATTTGTATACTTGAATATTTATTTTAATTTACAATTTTAAGGACGTACATTTCAAATTTTATGTTGATTTATAATGTAATTCTGTTTCACATACACCTATTGTAGTAATAAGTTCGTTTATATTGGCTGAAGAAGGCCCCATTGATTAGCCGAAAACATGTTTTCTACTATAAATAAGTAAACATATTAGTATTAACAGGTGTACAAACAATTTTTATTGTTTGTTAATAGTTCCCGAAAAAATGGTAAATGAAAAGTTCAACAGTAACATGAACAGCATAGGACATTGTGGCTTCCGTTAATGAACATAGATATTTCATATACGACAGTGTTTTTGTTATGGAAGAGAGTGGAAGTTGTGAATGCCTGGCCGAAGACACACACTTCCTGCTGACAGATCATTTTAAGTATTCACGCTGTATAACATTGAAGCTAGTAAATGGAGAGAATTAAAGCGGAGGTGTAGGAAAGTTAGAGCAGTGAACTCGCAGTTGCGATCTACAGTATTCAAGAACGAAGTTACTCCCAGACTAATCACGTCTTACGTCATTCAATATTCACACCCACCCTGTTGAACAGGACTAAAACTGAGGGCGTGATTGATAGCAAGGCTGAGTAGTTGCCTGCTTCGTTCTAAGGTGGAGTGGGTTTTATCCTCACTGATGCATGTGAGATATTAAAGTGTTGTTGTTGATTGATTGATTTATAGAGCGTTGTAGCATCATCATCATCATCCTCCTGTAGCCCCGTGTACTTGGATGTGTGTGATGGATATGATAACTAGGGCTTATGATTCATTTGCATATTTTATTAATTTGACTCCTTCAAAACTTGAATGAATTATTCGATTATTCGATTTTTGAAGTTTTGATTGTTTGATTTATTGAAAAGATGAAAGTTTTCGAATGTTCAAATGTTCGAACATTACAGATGTCCAAATACTTCGGTTCGCTAGCCGAAAGCACTAACGCGCTACCTCGTGTCTCGCTGGCATCGGGAGAGCGTGGAATCAATCCCTACGTCGGCCGTTCTGAAAATGGTTTTCGTGGTTTCCCCACCAGACAAATGCCGGGACGGTTCCTTTCAATGCTGTAGGTCCACGGCCTATTTTCTTCCAAAATTCCTTCCCTGACCCGTCCTGAAAAGAAAATACATGGCCATTGGCTGCATTAATAAAATTATTAAATACTTCGGTTGTTCGAATCATTGGAACATTCTAAGAACTCGAATATTTCGAATAGTCGATTATTAAAACAAATCGAACAGTTCAAATATTTGAATTAAATACTTCGGTTGTTCGAATCATTGGAACATTCTATGTACTCGAATATTTCGAATAGTCGATTATTAAAACAAATCGAACAGTTCAAATATTTGAATTAAATACTTCGGTTGTTCGAATCATTGGAACATTCTAAGTACTCGAATATTTCGAATAGTCGATTATTAAAACAAATCGAGCAGTTCAAATATTTGAATTATTCGAAGATGATAAGTACCTGAAGATTGCAGCAATTTGTTGTTTAGTCTATAAGGGGCTTTGCAACATCGTAGCCATGAAGCCCGTTTACCTGCGGGTGTGTAGAATTTGTCTGATAAAGTGTGTCACTGTGATGTCTGTACTAGTATTATTTGTATTTGAGGTAGGATTTGGGTAGGAAGCGGCTATGGCCTTGCCATCCCACCATTTACTTGGAGTATAAGTGGGGAACCATGGAAGAACTTTTCCAGGATGGCTGAGGTAGTAATCAAACCCACCTCTTCTCAGTTTGGTTCACGAAACTGAGTGAACGCCGTTCCAGCCCTCAGACCGGTATTACATTTCTTTGCAGAGCCGGGAATTGAACCCTGGATTCCAATGGTAACAGCCAAGAATGTTTCAGCAATTTGTGATTAGAAACCCCCTTCCCCTCCCAGGGGCTCAAGACTAGTGGGACGTGGGTTGGTGTCCACGGGACCCCAGCTACTGTAAGTCCGGTATTGCTTCCACTTTATTGTGCCGGCCACTCACTGTCGGCCTCCCTTGGTCAACTCTTGATCCCTCCCGACTCCGACGGTATTAGGGTATCTAAGACCTAGGGAGTCTTTTACTTTCCAGTCTTAATTGACCTTTCTCTCATCTTACCTGATCCCTCATTCTTTGAAGGGTCAGACCTCTTGTTTTTCTCTTCCTGATATATCCTGCCTTCTGCGAAAGGCCCTAAATGAGGCAAGGTATGAATAGCCACACAACTTCTGGTGAAACCAGGATAGTGCTACTCCCATAAGGAAGCACGGCTGGTTAGCTCGGGATTTGGCGATCCCGAGGGATTCCTGAGCTGGTTCATGGTTTCCCCCTTTTTTCATTGCTTTTGGGGCGGGCCTTCTCCTCCTTCCCTTTCCTCTCACCTTTTCCCGGTTCTCCTACCTTCCGAGTCCCTCAACTCTCATTCTATGACGGTTGAGGGTATTTCCTTTCCTCGTGTCTTTGACTTACATTCTTTTACTTTTTGTTTCCAGTTTCCTCTTCTAGTTTGTAAGTCAGTAGTTAGTTTTAGTTGTAGGTTTCATTTAATTATATTTCATTTTCTCTATCAAACAAACCGTAAGGGCCGATTACCTAGATGTTAGACCCCATAATACAACAATCATCATCATCATCATCATCATCATCATCTTATGATGTCTATACTAATGTGTGAAATCGCAAATGGACCTTAGATTGGGCGAGAGGCAGTCGTAATAAAAATTTAAGTATCATACTGGCATTTGACTGGTTTAGAAATTGGAAACCCAGGAACAGCTCTTCCAGGATAGTTGAAGTCGGAATGGAAATTCACCTATTCTCAGTTCTGCCTCATGAAGCTGAGTGTGCTCCGTTCAAGCTCCCAGACCAGAATTCAATTTCTTTGTAGAAACCTGGATCTCCGTGTTGACAGCCAAGAATTATAGTCACTATGCCAAGTGGTGGACGCCAACGTATATACATACATGTATCACATGACAATTTGTTGGTAAATTAAAAAAAAAAAACTTTTATGATTTGGACAGAAACTATTTTGGCACTGTTGTTCTAGCTATCACGCCATTGGTGTCTTCGCTCACAGAATAATGTCCACTGTTTTTCAGATGGCTTGGATTTGTTCCCCTATCATTTTGTCACCCCTATAATACCCCTTTACCCCTGCGGCTGGAGGGGGAAAGTTTTGCCAAGCTCTCAAGACGTCCAATTAATGGAGTTTGACCTGGTGATTGGCGGTGGAGGAACAAAGTAGCCCAATGTTAACCTTCGGAAAACTTGCTCTTAGTGTTTGTTTGTTGTTAATTAATTTTTAGGGCCTTGGGACTTTCTGGTCATCAGTACCGTGTACATGGGTGTGCGTTGAACCTATGGTCCTGTGATGACTATAGTAGTGTATCTAAGAAGGAAAGGAAGAAAGCTTGTAGTTTCACGTGACTCTTAATCTCGTGATCATAAGCCATGGGACCTCCATTTTGACGTAGACTCCGAAGCAATGGGCGTTATATTTTAGTTCAAAATTCTCACATGCAACGGTCGAGAATATAACCCGGTCATCCATGATGATAGGGAAGCAGATTGTTTAATTTTGGTCTGAGAGTTGGAACAGGATAATCTCATCCTCGAGAGGTAGAACTGACAAGATGCAGGTTCGGGTCTTACTTCACCCATACCAGAAGGGGGTTTCTGTGATTTATTTTATTTCTAGTTCGGGAAAATGCCGGGATGGTACGTAACTTTGTAGCCACGGCAGATTCCTACCAAATCGTAATCTCCGAATACACAAACCTAGATACACAGGGCTAAATAACCACAATGTTGCAAGCACTAAAATATGAATGAGTTAACAACAAGATTCCAATATTTAAACTTAATAATAATAATAATGTTTGTTTTAGGTCCCTTTTAACTGCTGTGGCTTTTAGATACGGCATGTTACCTGAAGAGGATCTTAAATGCGCCAGTAAATCTAGAAACATTCAATCACCCTTAAATGCAAACTGACTGCTTCAGGATTCCATTACAGGATGACTGAGGTAGGAATCGAACCCACATCTTTTCAGTTTGATTCACGAAGGTGAGTGTATCCCGTTACAGCCCTCAGACTAGAATTACATTTCCTTGCAGAGCTGGGAATGGGACCTAGGCCTCAATGACAACAGCCAAGAATGTTACAGCAATTTTTGATAAGAAATAAGACTATAGTGCAAGAGTTGTCTGAAGTAGGATGAATCCGAGGGGTCAGATGGGAATATCCCATTCAATGCACGCATCACTTGATATCTCTTTCTTCCTTTCTTTCTTTCTATCCCCCATGGGCTCACGGTTAGTGGGACGTGGGTTGGCGACCACGGGGACCCAGCTGAGTTCGGCATTACTTCCATTTACTTGTACCGGGCTCTTCTCTTTCATCTTTCCTATCGACCTCCCTTGGTCATTTCTAGTTCTTTTCCGACCCCTGGCGAGTCTTTACTTTCCAACCTTAATAGGCCCTTGTCTCATCATTTTTGATCCCTCATTCTTCGAGGTGTCAGGCCTCTTCCATTCTCCTCATATCTCCTGTCTTCTGTTCAATGGCCTTAGGGAGGCTGGGTGAATGTAGCCACTTCTGGTGCACCCTCGAGAGTGCTACACCTTGGAGGGCTCACGGCTGGTGAGTTCGGGAGTTGGCGAGCCCGAGGGATTCCTGAGCTGGATCCGGTTTTTACCCCTTTTTTCATTGTTTCTGGAGCGAACCCTCTTCTCTTTCCCTTTCCTATCTGCCTTTTATGGCTCTCCTTCCTTCCAAGTCCCGCAATCCTCATTCATCGAGGGTTGAGGGCTTTTCACTTCCTCCAGTCCTTTATTTGCCTTATTCTACATTTTTCCCGATAACCTAGATAATAATAAGAACAATAATTATATCGTATGGCCTTGGGTGCCGGGTGCAAGCTTTGCTATTTGACACCCAGAGGGCAGCTTGCATGTCAAATTTTGTTGTTCCTTGTAGCACTATGAAAGTCAAGGAGGTTAGATATCTAAGCCCCTTGACACTATAGCGTTTTTTAGTATAGAAATGAGGAACTTTGTGTTGGCGGAAAATCCCGAGATTAATGTTGCCATTATGAACACGGCCTACTGTATTCAAATGGGTTCTTTAACATACCAACAGCGTATGACATGCGTGTCGTGACTTTTGTCGCCTTTCAAAAAATCACTTACCATGGCCAGGAGCGAACCTGCAAGCTTGGGGTTGGTAGACCGACACGGTAAACAGACACCCGCCGTGGCAAGCTGACTTGTATCAGTTATTGGTTGAATTATAAGGTTATTCCACCAATGCGAATATTTCGAAATTAGAATGTTCGATTTGGTTGGATTCGCTTAATTCGAATATTGGTATGTTCAAATACTTCGAACAATCGAATCAAATATTCTTATTCGAAATTGCAACTAAGTATACATGGAAGAAATTCTTCCATTAAGTAAAATATATAGGGGACAATAACATACGGTATACCTCTAGCACCAGTTTTTACATTACGGTGTGCAGACATACAGATGGAACTTGCTGTCGCCCGCTGACAACTTCATGGCACTAGTGACGGTATGTATGAAATACCGTCTTCCGGGCTTGCATACATTGAGGCACTCGTGTAGTTCGCACTTTAACAGCGTGAAGGCGGGTAAAGCTGCGCGATGTTTGGACTTAAAGCAGAACTCTCTGAGCAGTGATACGAAACAGGATCGAGTTTCATCTTCCGGTTATTACATTTCTGATTGAAATTTGCGTGAAACTGAGAGCGGCAGAGTGTTGCAAACCTGACAGGGCTGTACATGTACACAGTCTGGATTTAGAAAGTCATATTTTCAAGTTGACGTTTCATAAATACAGGGTGCAAGGAAATATTGTCCAACTCATAGTTAGAATTCTTGGTTGTCATCATGGCGGTTCGAATTTTTTGTCTTCCATTAATTTAAGTGCTTTGCGTCATCATGGCCGTGTAGCACAATGCACTTGGGTGAGTGTGGAATATGTATGATAATATGTGTGATTGTGATGGCTGTATTAGTGTGTGTATTTGTAATTGAGTTTGAAATTTAGACGGAAGCAGTCATGGAATTAATTTAGAAACCATCTAGAAAGGGAAGTGTCAGGTAAGACAAGTCGACCTGACATTCTGGTACGCAGGAATGACGGCTGGCGGAGCTGGATACCCCTGCGGCACTCGGAGTAAAAGCGAGGTGGGACGTATATGCTGACTGGAGCGTTTGACTGCTTCCCACCGAACTAGACCGCGTGGGCCTTCAGGGCTGTCCCTTCCAAAATGTACGGTACTCGCTGCTTCCCATTGATTTATATGCAAGATTCAGCATATAATTTCGGAGCCTTGCAGTTCTATCTCGTGGCTGATTTTTACAACGATTACGTCCACAAAGTTTCAAGATAGGTTTTGACCTGTCTTACCTGATACTATCCTTGTCGGCATTTGCCTGGAGTAAAAGTGGAAAAGGCGCGGGAAGCTCTGTATAAAATGGATGAAGTGGGAATCTAACCCGCGTCTTCTCGGTTCATTTTCATGAACCTCGTTCCATTCATCAGACCAGAATTACATTTCTTGTCAGTGATGAGAATCAAATCCGGGCCTCTGTGGTGACGGCCAAGAATGCTAGTCACTATGCTACAAGGATGTCTGTGTCTAAACATGGTTATAATCTGCAAGATTATCCTAACTCAGCAGTGAACTACAATGTACGGTTTGATTGTGTAAGCATAATCAGAGTGGTGGCGTGGCTCAGCGGTTGAGCTGTCTGTCTCTCACCAAGGTGGACCGGGTTCTATTCCCGGTCAATGTATGTGAGATTTTCGAAATGAAATGGCATGTCCTGTGGTTCGAATTCCATGTAAAAAGGAGGTCTCGTGGCTCATGATCGCGAGATTAATGGTGGCGTTCAACTACGAGCTTCCTTTTAAGCATAATCAGCCTCACTCATGTCCCCTTGCTCTTGTAAGTTGAGGAAGTGCTATGTTGACGATTTTAGCACTAGTTGTACGTTCTGTTTCCCACCTTCATCTAGCAGAATTCTCATGCCCTTGATGCCTTGGCTTAGGAGGTGATGTATTTAATGTTATGAATGTTCATGTTTGCCCTTTAATAATTTTAGAATAGTTATTTCTTTCATCCAACTATACCATCTCGACTCTGTGTAATCGTCACGGAGAATTCGACACCCGAAAAATAAGATAATCTTTTCAAAAGGAGGATTATTTATTTATTGATCGTATGGCTTTTAGTGCCGGGAGTGCCCGAGGACATGTTTGGCTCACCAGGGTCTGTAGCTGCTTCAAGCGGACACCCATGAGGTGAGCTACAAGTTCCGTTTAATATCATGAAGTTCCGACGTTTCAACAAAATCTAACCTAGAAATTTAGCTTCACACAAATTTAGTTAGTGGAAGGATCTTTTGCATGCCATAACGCTATGACATGGGACCGCCGGCTTTACTTCCCCTCCGAAGGAAGAAATACTGAAGGATTTTAACGCTCTTAAAAAATCCAACGACTTCGGCCGGTTTTGAGTCCGCGATCTTGGGTACAGCAGTACAGCATGCTACCAACTACGCCACCGAAGCCGCTACACAATGATGCATGCCAACCAACAAATAAATCACGAAACATGACGATTTGTCTCGAGCAGAATAGACTGGAGCGATTAAAATACTTGATCATCAAAAGTAGCAGCAGTGCGATCAATCCAGAAAGAAATCAAGATCCCTACTGTGGTAAATTTGGTGGGACTGAAATCCTTAATCACACAGTTTTTTGCGCATTCAATACAGCAGTTCCAAATATATGATATCATCGAATACGAACTACAATTACAAATACCTTACGGGATAAAGGGTATACGTTATTGGGCATGAAGAGGTACACGGAATTTGTATGGCAGGAAGCACGAGAAGACAAGTTTTTTTTTCATAAAATCTGTTTAAACAGACTCGATATGAAAGTCATCAGAGTCAACCAGTTACATCTTACTTGGTGTCGTACGAAGTAGACCAGATTGATGTGATGGGAATTATGATCAGCGCTTGTGGAACTACGGTGAAACAGCTCGTCACATACCTCAGAAGCTTTGGTTTAAATTAGTTTCTCTCCTCTCACATTGGTCTACAGACTCTTAAAGATTCCCTGGTTATCCTAAAGCACCACTTGTATACACTAATATACAGCAGCAGCTCTGTGTTAATTTTATTTTGTTGCCGCTAAATCGACATTTCCTATTTTGGATTTTACTTCATTTTAAGGAATCTGTTGACATCTATATATTAGCGAAGTAGGCCTAGGTATTTGGAAGTAATTTTTGAAAGCCTTTGTCTGGAGCGTGGCTATCTATGCAAGTGGAACTTGTACTGTTGGCGCAGTAGAAAGAGGATAATTGAAGCGTTTGAAATGTGGTGTTACAGGAGAATGATGAAGATCAGATGGGTAGAAAGGGTAAAAAATGAAGAGGTATTAAGACGATTGGGAGAGGAGAGATATTTCTAGCGAATGCTAATTAAGAGAAGAGATAGGTTGGTAGGACAGTTACTAAGACACCCAGGAATAGCCAAGTTTGTTATGGAAGGAAAGGGTCGAGTACAAGATCTGTAGGGGTAGACCAAGGTCAGAATATGTTAAACAGATTGCCTCATATGTAGGGTGTGGTAGTTATGTAGAGATGACACAATTAGCTCAGTACAGTGAGCTTGAAGGGCTGCATCAATGCAGTCAAAATACTGAAAACACAAACAACAACAACAACAGCATCTTCATTCGATTTGAACAATACCTTTCCTAAGCATACAGTACCTAGATAATGACTTCTCTTCTTTACTTTTGTAATGAAATTTCTACAGGTTGCAGTGTGTCGCGGAAGTTAGTAAAGTAAAAATCACCCACGAACCTGGCAGCATGTGAGTAAATAGAAATAATCCCTTTTATATGTTAACCTTCAAACCTAAATGAGAATAAACTTAAAGATACACGAGGAACCAATATTAATAATTTCAACTTCAGAATTGTTTTAATTACTTCTCGTTTGTGGAACGTAAATTGCTTATGAAGAATAGAGGTTGAGTGGACATAGTGTGGGCGTAATTAATTATTTGAAAGCAAGCGGACAACCACGGTCTTGAAGTGTTTTAATTATTCTCTCGAATTACTGCTGCAAGTATTATGAAAGTACTCCGTGAGCTGGAAGCCAAACCTAAGTATAGGTGGCATTGTTTTCTTACTGCTCAGTAGGTCACAGTTCAATTTGCTATGACTTCAGTAAGTCGTGACTATAATGCACTAATCTTTTACAATTTCTGATATTTAACCAAGCATTTCATGTGAACTAATAGACAGAACTCCTTGTGTGAAACTTTCCATTATCATCCCCAGCTCCAACAATATATATACATATCTTTTGAATATGAATAATTCAAGAAATGTACTGTCAAAGCATTTTCCTAATACCTTGCTTTCGATGATAGGGACAAATAATTTATGTTCACACGTAAATTATGTTGCAACACTGGGAAATAATGTATTATTTTCTTGTAAAACAAAATATTTCAAGATAGGATTGAGATATAGACAAGTAGTTCGTTGAATAATTAAATAGCCTATTTTCATATATCCCACTGGTCTTATTTGGGACTCGAGAAATGAAGAAGAGATTTTAAAGCATTGCACAGCCACCATTTTTAAGTTCTCATAAAATTCCGTTAAATTAGACGTTAGTATCTTAAGGTTTGTGTGAAGATATACCGTGCTAAGTTTCACAACGCTCGGATGAAAAGTCGCGAGAAATATCCATTTAAAATTTTAAATGGTTGGCTCTGTCCTCACCAGGTTATAGAATGATCCATATGTGAACTTATGTTAATTGCCTTTACAAACATACAAAATTTCAGCTTGAATGCTGTAATAGATGCGTAGATATTGTGCTCGTTCGACGAGGATTTTGGGGAGCCATAGACCTTAAATGACCCTTCCGAAATCCCCCTCTCGCAGGAAGACATATGGGACGGGGAGGAATGCATTCTTGGACTGGGGTGCATCGGGAAACTTAACTCAGGGGTGTCGGGTATAATGAGAGGAAACTACCAGTCCAGAGGAATACAAACTCAAAATACAATAAAGAGCCCAGGCTTACATTTAAATCGCACTCAGTGTATTCAAAAAGTGGCAAACCCCTAACTACTTCAGAGAGGTAAAAACGGTTAATCCGTGCTAAACAGTGGTGATAATAACCGAACTCGTCTCCGTACGAAAAATCCTAAGACTTAAGCCTCTCGAAGTCCTACTAGAAATGAAGAAGTCAATAAGCAAGCTAAGAGGATGACAAGTAATCCGTCCCTATACAATTACTTCGGAGATGCGATAAGAATAATAATACTACAAGCATGAATCTACAGTAAAGAAAGATATTTACTTGTTTACAATGCAAGGAATTCATTACATTTACGGTATAATAATTTTAAAGCTATGCTATGATGGTGTCACCCCTAACATTTAACGTTACAGTAAGTTAAGCAAATACCTATCGTACGTTAACAGTAGCAATGATATAAACGAGAAGCGTTACATCCAAAATGTATTCCAAAGCAAAATCAAAACACATTCTGAACCTAACAGAAAAATATGAAAAAGCTACCCTAATTTACAACACAAATGAATAACATGTAACCCGTTTAATACTGCGCAATGGGCGCCACTGTTCCTGCTTACACGCACTTCACTGTTTGTGAAAGTGGGTCATGAATGTATGGGAGAGGAAAATTAGGTCGGCAGCTGCATGAGTAAGACATGTCTAACGTCGCATTATCATGTTGGCCACCGTGTTTAAACACGTGACTAACTGATTGTCGTTTCACAATAGGGAACAGTTATATATGTATTTAGATGTGTCGAAGAATCAAATCTAAGCACTGGTCATCAAAGTTTCTCTATGTTTATTGGTTTATTTACCTTTTTAGAAGGTTTCCTAACACTTTATTTACGTTCATGTTTAGACAGAAAATCCTGATATTTGATTATTACTTTTCTTGTTTAGCTGATTGTTTTAGTCCTATCAGTTTTGTTGTATTTATTTAGTGACCGTGTTAAACTCGAGAAGTGTAAAAAATTGGTGCAGAAAAAATCCAATATCATACTCCTCATTGGAAGAAAAGTCCATTCCAAACTTCATTTAGCACCTCCATGTGCTTAAGAATAACACTGACCCGTCGGTCATCAGCTAGATTAACGAGACAAAAGTCGTACACGTTATCAGCTTAATTAGTACCAAAACTTATACTGGGCTACGAAGGGTAATCATATCCTACCTCTATAGTACAATCTAAGCATAACAATGGTTTCACTAAATTTATACAGTTCCAGCTTGTGGACAGTATTGTTAATCTGCTGTGCTAACAGCTGTGGATTCTGAACATTGTTCTAAACAAATGAAAGTCTGGAAAACTTGTATTAATAAACCAGGGTATTTCATTTACAGTCCTAAAATGACCCCTCACTTCGAACCCAAGATAGCCTGCTTGGCTCATCTTATAAAATACAGATTACAGCTTGTATCATAGTCGTCTGAACGTCGAAATGACTAAAGTAACACTCCCGTGTCTTCATGTGGCGTAAAACAGGTTTTATGCGGCGCTGGCTAGCGTTCATATCACTCACCGCCTTTTAAATAATATCACTGGTAATGAGTGCGCTGTGATCGCATCTTCAAGGTAAATAAAAGAATGTTACATTGGCTTGTTTCATAGCCTTGGCCAACAGGTGGGAAACTGAATTTACCATTTCAGTGGAATGCAGTTCAGACATGATTTTATAACGAAAAATTACCTACACATAAAAGACTGTTGGTTCGATGCCTAGTTGAACTATAAAAATGTGTATTTAAAATAATGAGGGCAAGAGCGTTTATCCCAAGCTCTCGCAAATGATACGAATAATGTGGTGGTTACCTAACCACTAGGAAAACATATTAATTAAGGCCCTACCTAAGAATGTGCAGCGTAAGGTCTTATTACAACTAATCCCCTTAACAAGATCGTACATAAAAAGGTTTTCGACTGCCAGTCGGACTCACATGTTTTCTTCTCGCTTCCATCGTGAATTAGCTTGCCTGGTCTCGGTTGCAAAGTGGCATGGTGGTAATGTGCCAAGGAACACCGTCCTTCCTTCCTGGTAGTTTTCAGCCTTCACTAGGCCCCTCCATCATGGGGTTTCTACGCCATTTCAAACTCCATCATGATAGGAATAGTAATAACTTCTTCAACCTGTTGAATGTGCGGGATAAATTCCATAGTAATGCAGTATTTGAAAGGTTTACACTGACTCTAATCGTGTTGCAATGCTCACTGAATCTACACTTGAATAGCGGGTAAGAGCAATAAATGGCCATGGGTTATCATCCACTCACAGATTCTAGTTTAGCGGCTTTTGCAACTAGGTTCACTCAAAACTAGTGCATTTAATCACACGTAAACCTTTTCTTAGCATTATTCACTATACGTTTTCCGGTAGTACTGTAATACATTATGTGCAACCGGGTGAGTTAGCCGTGGTCGTTACGGCATTACTAATGGCAGTCGCTCACATCCGGGAGGCGAGGAGGTTCGAATCCCCCCACCGGCAAACTTGAAGATGTTCTTCTGTGGTTTCCCTTCTTCCTTCCAGGCAAATGCCGGGTTTGGTCCCTAACTATAGGCCACAGCCGCTACCTTCCAACTCCTCGCCCTTCCCTTCCAACTTTCCTCCCCAACGGTACTTGTAGCTCACCCATTGGGTGTCCGTCTCGAAGCAGCTACAAAACTGGCGAGCCGAACATGTCCTCGGACTCTCCCGGCACTAAAAGCCATATGCTAAAAAAAACAAAAACAAAAACAAAAAAAAACATTATGTGCACTCGGTAAAACACGTGCTGGACGGCGTGTTCGATACCGGCGTGAATGAAAAATTGATAGATTCCCAAATATGAGGAATTTGCTTTCACTATTGGTTTCAAACTGATCTAGCAGCTCTTCTGCGTGCTTATGCACATCACTGTTCAGTGGATTTAATCTTTTACGTAAGATGTTCGTCGATTTGGACGATGACAAAAATTAGACGTTACAACAGGACTATGCCTGCAGTAAGAGTGGTGGTTAGCTAGATGCCGGATGCTCTATCTAGCTGTCAGTCAAAAGTGCGACTGTAAAATGTTCATAGCATTCTCTGCGGGGTTTCATCTTTATGTTTCCTTTTCAGCATAAATTAAATATTCTTCCAGTGCATAGAAATATGAACAAACGCTGGTTAACAATACGGTCTCGTAGAAAACAAAAATATTAATTACATTGGCGGCGCGGCAACGCATAATAAATCAAATGAGTGCTACTCATGTTTCCTCCTTGGAAGTCCTCGCTTCGTCCAGAGATGTTATATTCCTCATGAGCAAAGGAGGTCACATAGCAGATGTGAATTCGGGCTCAATATTGAGAGCCGTCTAAATATTTTGGATGGTCACCACGTTTTATTGTTATATACACAGGCCATAGAGTTATGTACCATTAGATGAAGGTTATTGCATAGGTTTATTATTAAAACGTTCACTTCAATCACATGATTAACACACAAGAAATAAAAACTTAATATTACAATTTCGCACAGCCGCCATCTTGAGCCTTTGTACAAAATTGAACTAAATTTGATGCCACAGCATTAAAATATGTATAAATATTTGATGTATTAAGTTTCACTCCGCTCGGATGCTTAATCGCGAGAAAATTCTATTTAAATATTTCAACTTCGCTTTGCCGCCAAGTTCGGTTTGTACTTAACAGATTTATGAGTGCCACATAGATGAATCTCTGGTCCCTAGATATCCAGAATTAACTCTAGTCTTCAATAACCTAGTAGAATAATTATAGTCCACTCTATTTTCGAAAATATAACCATAAACTCGTAGGACACAGCCCCGTAGACACTTGGAATTTCGGTAGTTCCAAATTACTATCGTCCATTGAGGGTAGTACCGCCACCCTTCGTCTATTTTTCCAGAACGACGTCCTTGTTCTTTATCACAGAGTTTCTCGCCGCCTAATTACATGAATAAATGATAAACACCACCCTGATATGTTATGAATCTGTGCTGACAGTGATAACTAAATAACAATCTTCCACTTGTCAAGCACTAAATTATTCATTACGAAACCCAATACATGTTTCGAACAATAACTGTTGTTATAACAGAATATCAAATGTTAAAAGCGACTCCAAAAAATTCTTTCTTACGTTGAAAACTGCTGCTAAAATTAATCATGAAACATTTTACAGAACTTTTTGACAAAGGTTTGAACAACATTAATGTTAAAACTAATATTTTCAAGTAGTTTTATGTTTTGATTATCTGTGATAGCTGAAGGACATCAGTTATTGTCTGAAAC
Organism: Meconema thalassinum; assembly: GCA_946902985.2. Lineage (NCBI taxonomy): Eukaryota > Metazoa > Arthropoda > Insecta > Orthoptera > Tettigoniidae > Meconema > Meconema thalassinum. Next base: position 249,573,139 of record OX336392.1, on the reverse strand, counting down.
ATGTTCTGAGATCTACTTATATAAGTAACCTCCTTAAACCTTCTTTTATTTTTAAATCCGTAAATTTTAGATTATACAACATACAGTACCTTATGCATTGCACAGTGATCACACCGATGATAGTCATATTTTTCTATCAATTATTTGCACTCCTTAAAAAAAAAAGAGCTGTTGAAACGTGATTTTAATTTTTATCTAGTTGTAAACACACTCTCATATTATGATCATTTATAGTATCTACTATCTCAGGTTGTTAACGGCTGAGTTGTCGTAGTCAATAGTATGCTGAACTCATATGTCCAAGATCACGGGTTCAAACCCGGCTGAAGTCGTCGAATTTTTAGAGCGTTAATTCCTTCAGTATGCCTTCCTTCGGAGGGAAAGTAAAGCCGGTGGGCCCATTTTATAGATTCATGGCATATCAATGAACCTACCACTACAATTGGTAGTGTGTAGCCAAAATTTGTAGGTTATTTGGTTAGAATCGCTTATGAAGTTCGAACGTTGGCTGCTGGGTGTCAGTGACAGGGGCGTCTGGTAGCCAAAGTTGGAACTGCTTGAAATTGAACTTGTTAGGGACCCTACGGGTGATCAATTGAAATGCCCTGCTATGGCCATTGGCTGAAATTAAAATATATTAATATCTTAGGTTATTTCCCTAAATAATGCCATATCAGACACTGATAGATATAATGTGGTATTACTATTAATAACAAAGTTCAAAGGTAATTCTTATTACTCTGGAAAAAGGACACTTTTCACTGTCTGACCGACGTAGCTATCTCACAAGTCCAAGTATAAGTGCCTCACAAGTTACGGGCAAATGGACACTATAAATATGTTTCTCCTTAGCTTCATACAACAGATACAAATCATAATGTATATGTTTGGGATCAATAGCGATCAGTTATTTAGATAACATCCCCCGCAGTCCAAAGAGGCCATAACAGTACTAAGTTACATCTATTTTCTTTTCTTTTTTGTGGAAATGACATGAGGAAGTTGTATGCAAATTCTCTCAATTGATTTATCACCTGTGTATTTTGGAATAAATGCATACCGTACTCTCTCGATGTTATCTTTAGAAGTTTGTAAACACTTATCTAGTACAATTTAACACCAATACCTACATTTACCATCAATCGATGTGTGTGTTGTATGTTCCTGACAGTTCTTAATACAATGTATCGTTCAAGTTATGTCAGGTGCTGCCAGTTTGTTCGGCTCCAGCAGATAATGGAGCGAGGGATTGGGTTAACCTGCAACACATTAATCACGGTAGCACCCACGGACCATTCAATGCTACCTGAATGAATATAATCAATAGATCGTTAACTACTGGGAGAGAGGATATAACCAATCCAAGCACTCACCCGATATGATAGCAGCCAATCCCAGGCAGCAGAGCATCAGTGACGTCACCGGAGGACAACACCAGTCCATATCTGAAACATTAACCGTTCAGTTAGTTCTGCACTTGAAGGCACATAAATAGCGCAACGGAGTGAGTATTGGTAATCGATACGAGCGGACTGGACAAAATGATGGGGCCACGGTATCGTACCTACAGGGCCCGTAGTGACCCACTAGCATCAATATTTTATTCGCCACTGCGGATCCTTCACTAACCACTCGTGGTCACGTGATAAAGAATATTGCAATACTGCGGGGTGCCTAGGAAATATGTCTGGGAATTTCAATCTGGGATATCATCCTTGACTCTTATATTTATTGACTGGAGTCTCAGGTTGGTGAGAAGTGATGCAAACTCTCCAATACAGAATGTTGCACAAAACGCTAAGTAAAACAATTACTACTCCTATTATTATTATTATTTTAATTTCTCATAATTAGCCTATGGTACAAATCAGTTTACAATATACGGATTTGGAATCAAGTGTCCTGTAAACTTATTACTGTGATAAAAGTAACCTGACAATATGGCACGTATCCAGCAGCACTGCCTTCTGTATTCAGGTGTTTCATTTGCAGTTCCTCCAAAGCCATAGCCAACGTCTCTGGAACAACTCCCGTGGAAGAGATCACCGCTGGCAAAATCCTCACGCATTTTAGGCCCCCTAGTTTTCGTATTTCTTCCGCCAACGGTGCGTACTTGTTTGTATTTTTAGCTTGGGTAGTTTGCATATTTTGGCTAAGTGGGACAGCAACGTCTATCAAGTAGTCCTTTTGGTTCCTTTTGTTGAGATAGACAATATCAGGTCGATTGGCCAAGATTTTCTGGTCGGTTAAAATAGGTCTATCCCAATACATCTTATAATCCTCATTTTAAAGCACGTTGGCAGGCTGGTAATTGTAGTACACCATGCTCGTATCCAGAAGTCCAGATTTTATAGGTAGCTCTTGATGTAAGATCTTAGCAACATCATTGTGCCTCTTGGTATACTCTATACCAGCCAGCGTAGAGCAACCACCGATGATATGATCGATGGTTTCCAGCGCTGAGGTGCATCTACGACATCGATCATCTGCTACATTCTCTTTAAGGATGTGCTTTCTATAATTTTGTTGTTGCAACGACACGATCCTGTATCGCAATTACAAAGCCCTCAGCTTCACTGAAGAGCGAACCATGCTTCAACCATAAGTTCGACAATGATCGGTCGACATGATGTTGGCTGAGCATGTGAGGGTGTACACCATGCAGTTCTTTTCGTAACCATGCCATCTGGCGCAGTTCAAACGAAGTAACGTGCTCTTTTGTGATATTGCATGTCTGAAAGTCGTAGTGGTGTGAATCTCTTATCACTTTCAACAATGACTTCATACAGAGGAGTATTTCTTGCGCCAAAGAAGTACTGTCGCAGACGTTCCACTTGCCTACTTTGGACGATTGTGAGATCAATGACCCCTCGACCGCCTTCGCTCCGTGGTAGTGTGATACGCTCGATCGCTGCCTTTGGATGATGAAGCCGATATTTTGTCATTGACACTCGTACTCTCCGTTCTATCTGCTCCAAATCTGTCTTAGACCACTTAACAATCCCGAACGAATACGTAAGTACTGGTACTACCCAGGTGTTAAGGGCTTTGACCTTCTTGCCTGCATCCAAGTATGATTTCAAAACCATATCCACTCGATTAAAGAACTTCTTTTGTAAATTGGCTTTAATTTGTGTGTGTCGGATCCCTCGAAGCTGAAGAGAGCCCAAGTATTTTTAGGTCTCGCCCTCATCCAAACAGTCGATTAGCTCAACTAGACCAACATCGAAGCCCTCTGCTCTATCAAGTTTCCCTCTTGCCAGTATGATCGCCTTGCATTTTTTTAAGTCCGAATTCCATCGCTATATCGTCGCTAACGTCCGCGTAATATCTAAGAGCCCTTGCAGTTGACGCCGTGTGCTTGCATATATTTTTAAGTCATCCATGTACAGTCTATGTGAAACCTTCTGCTTCACCTCACCAGCTCGCATCTCAAATCCCATTCCACTCCTATTTAACTGCCCACTGAGCGGGTTTAAGCACAGAGAACCATAGAGGACGGAACGAATCTTCATGAAATATTCCACGGTTAATTCGAATTGCACGGGATGGAGTGACTTGGCATCCGTCTTTTAGATGAAGTTTCACATTCCATCTAGACATGATAGATTGTAGGCATTGGACAATGATGGGATCACACTTGTAGATTAATAATATTTCGATCAAATATGAATGAGGTACGGAGTCATAGGCTTTCTTGTAATCAATGTAGGCCATACACAAGTTTCTTTATTATTATTATTATTATTATTATTATTATTATTATTAATGTAGGGATTATCCAGTAAGATAAGAAGATGATTAAGGTAGCCTATGGCATATTTCAAGGTATTTGATGATAGCTGCTTCACATGGTGACATATTAAGCTACCTTCATTTGAATGTTTAACTCGTAAACAAACAGAAAAATCTGATATCCAAAGTATTCATTTCTTCTGCAACTTGATATCTACTTTCTATTCAACCTAGAGATTAAAAACAGTAACACATGTGAGCCCTGGAGACTTAAAGGAGCTGGCTACTGGCAAGTAAAAGAAATGTCAAGTTTAGCGGGAGTCATGTGGTTGACAAAGTTATGGGCCCCTGGGGAGGGGGAAGGAGTCGATACGCTTTACATCAAAAGAAGCAGTAAATAACATATACAGGCATGAACACATGTCACTCTTTTCAGGTCTCATAAAGTACAGCTCTACACACACACACACACACACACACACACACAAGTACTCAGGGATAAATGGCCAGGATATCGCAAAGCCCCTATAGAATCAACAACAACCTTATTTAAGCAGTGGCTGTCAGTGAAGTTTGCAGAGACAGAAGTAAATCAGATAAGTTAACATATCACAACATAGTATTTGTTTTGTACACAAATACTCTGCATTGGTGTTTATAGTAATAGTTTGATGCCTCATAACATTCAGAATGAAAATTAATAAATGTAAAACAAAAAAATTGGAATGCAGCCGAAATAAGTCAGAAACCTCTATTGGACATCAAATTGGCAAGTGAAAAGCTGAAGGAAGTAGTAGACTTCTGTTACTTAGGAAGCAAAATAACCAGTGATGGATGAAGCGAAGAGGATATAAAAAGTAGGTTGGCTCAGGCAAGGAAAGCATTTCGACAGAAAAGGAACCTGTTGACATCGAATCTATATTTAGGTACTAGGAAGTCATTTTTGAAAACCTTTGTCAGGAGCGTGGCACTCTATGGAAGTGAAACTTGGACTATTGGTGCAGCACAAAAGAGGAGAATTGAATTGTTACAGGAGAATGATGAAGATCAAATGAGTAGGCAGGGTTACAAATGAAGAGGTATTAAGACGATTGGGAGAGGAGAGATGTTTCTGGCGACTGCTAATGAAAAGATGAGATAGGTTGGTAGGACAGTACAGTTACTAAGACACCCAGGAATTGCAAGCTTAGTTATGGAAGGAAGGGTCGAGGACAAGAACTGTAGGGGTAGACCAAGATTAGAATATGATATACAGATTGCCTCAGATGTAGGGTGTGGTAGCTATGTAGAGATAAAACGATTAGCTCAGGACAAGGAGGCATGGATGACTGCATCAAATCAGTCTAAATACTGAAGACTCAAACAACAACATCTTCCAATTATATTGACAGAAAGTTAGTTTTAAGCAGATTAAATCTGACCTGCACAACAGCAAAAATTTGAGTAAGGGCGTTACGACTGGCTCTCTTACCCTGCCTATCGCTGTTCTCTCAGAACTGATGCATCAGCTAGCAGCAGATAATCCTCCCTTCTCCATGGTAACGTTCCACGGCAATGCCATACGAACGGATTACTGCCGTCACACTTATTCATACACGTTATCATAATTGGCAGTAAGCTACTTTGTATTAGGTATTCTTTCCAATAATAACCAATATCTCATTTTATATGTTTTGAAAAATTATTCGTGGGTTTGTAGAAGATCATGACTTTGTTATCACACGTAATGCTACAGATAAGAAAGTGACGACCTCTAGTATCAAGAAACAAATGATTGGCTGGAGAATCACTCAGTGCTAAAATTCATATTATGAAGTGACCCGTATGGTATTTGGGGTGACATTGTTAGGTTCTTTCTACTCTCCCCAGCTGAGAGCCAAATCATTAGTTGGCCGATAACCTAGAAGTTAGGCCCCTTAAAACAACAATTATCATCATCATCAAATCATTAGCCTGCGCTGAACGATCGGCCCCAGGCTAATGAGAGAGCCACCTTATGAACAGTGCTGACCTACAGGCCTCCAATTACGAGCATACACAAAATTAGGGCCAGTGGGGGGTTCATTTTACTCATTGGAGAGTGGGTGTTTGAAGCGTAGCAACATAAAGAATTATGGAATGAGCAATCAACATTTAAGCACCATATGCCTTATTCATTCTCACCTATGTACATGAACATAATATGGGGTAAATGTACAGTACACAGTAATCAATAATTGGGCTCGAAGTACTCCAAAAAAGAGCAATTAAAATCATGTATGGTTACGATTTTAGGAAACCAACTGTACAAGTATTTAAGGAGACAAATTACGAAGCCAGATAAAATACTCTGAAGCTTTATTTATGTTCACACATAAACATTGCGGAAAAGACATACATACCCATAACACAAAATCACCAAATCAGTTATACATGAAATCGACAATCACTACTAGATATGGTATTAAAAGTATTTCCTATTCAGCCAGCACAACTAATAACAATTTACCTCCTAAACCGAGACAAATACAAAACTTTTCAAAAAATTAAAAAGGGAGCTCACTGGTACTTTCAGAAACAATATGTTGAAGAATATAGAGGATGAACCCATAAACACTGGATAAATTATCCTACCACCTTAGTAGACTATATTGTAGTATAAGTTACTAAGCCATATTTGTTAAGGGCAGTGCCTCTTGAACTACCAGTTCACCTGGACATTCTGTACCCAATAAAGGCAATACATAAATATCCCGTTAGCAAGACGTTTGATTATGCACTCGTTATTTAAATCAACGAGTGTGGTCAATCAGTCCATTCCTCTGCTCCAGAACTGAAGAATCAATGGTAAAAAATCATCCTTCGAACTTTGTTGATGCGCATATGTGTATGTTTGTAAAACTGTAGATAACTGTAGTTTTATTTGTGAAATCAAGGAAGACGTTAATTGTAGTCATTTGTCTATTTACTAACCTTTGGAAGAGTTTAGAACATGAGACTATTATGAAGAAATAGACAAAGGCCAATTAGGGAAGGAAAATTAAATTAAATTAAAAATAAATACACCAGATGGCATTGGGAGCCCTAGTACTGTCGTCGTCAGAAGAGATGAAGTGCTCACCAGTGGAGGTTGACAGAAATTATGAGGGAGGATGGTTGGTTGGTTCCTCAGGTTAGGGGCTGCGGCAACGCGGTCATGTAGCCCTGTGTACTTGGGGTGGGTGTAGAATCTGTCTGATAACCGGTGTTAATTGTGATTGCTGTATAAGAGTGTGTATCAGTTTTAATTCAAGTAAGGACTGCAGACATTGAATTTTTTCAAGTAGTTCCTACGTTTACCGCCAAACGCCACCCTCAATGACTACTAGTTCAGAACTTGGTTACTAGATGCCACCGCAGTCGGATCCTGGTGACGAATGTTGAAACATAAGAGCGTTTGTCAAATTTAGCCTATAATTTAGCTACTCACAAGTGTAATTAGTGGAAGGTTCTTTAACATGCCATAAATCTATGACATGGGACCGCCGGCTTTACTTCCCCTCCGAAGGAAGGCATACTGAGGGATTTTTAACGTTCTTGAAAAATTCGACGACTTCGGCCGGGTATGAGGGAGGATCTGGAAACAAGTAAGTGAACGCTATGTCAAGATTAGTGGGAGTCTCGTGGTTGTCAAATTTATGGATCCCTGGGAGGGAGGGGGCAAGATAAGATCTAGTTCAACTAAAGCCGGAAATGACAAATACAAGAATGAACACGTGTCTCCAATTACAGGACAGATAAAGTGTCAGTGTGATAGAAGAGAGTACCGATAATATGTGTTCATAGGAGCTGTTCTGACAAACAAGAAAATTAACCTTGAAATAGAAGACATATCATTAGAACATGAGCAAACAAGTAAATAAACTCATTAGATTGTCATGGAAGGTCCAAAGAGACAACCTTTAAGATAACAGTAAACGATCCATAAGAGTTTAGTGTTCTAGAATAAATAATTTTGGCAGAATGTGAAACGTTAAGAGGGTATACTTTAGACATGTAACAATCTACACTATGGCAGCTTCGGTGGTGTATTGGGTAGCATTCTGAGCTTCTATGCCCAAGATCGCGGGTTCAAAACCGACCGAAGTCGTCGGATTTCTTAAGAGCGTTAAAATCCGCGAGTATGCCGTCCTTCGGAGGAGAAGTAAAGCCGACAGTCCCACGTCATAGATTTATGGCATGAAAAAGAACCTTCCACTAATTACACCTGTGTGAAGCTAAATTATGGGTTAGATTTGACTAACGCTCTTAGGTTCCAACGTTCGTCGCCAGGAGCTGACTTCGGTGGCATTTAGTAGCCAAGTTCACAACTATTTGTCGTTGACGGTGGCGTTTGATAGCAAAAGTAGGAACTACTTGAAAATTGAATGTCTACAGTCCTTACTTGAATTAAAATCAAGTAACACACACTAATACAGCCATCACAATTAACACCGGTTATCAGACAAATTCTACACACACCCAAAGTACACGGAGCCACATGACCGCGTTGTCGCAGCCTCTAAACTGAGGAACCAACCAACCAATCTATACTGCGAAGTATTAATAAAATCATCTCCATATTGAGCTGCAAATGATGGAACTATGAGAGAACTAAAGCAGTTATATCGCAATGTCTTTATCTTCTTTCCCTTTGATCATGGATAAAGCTGAAGAGAGGAGATATAACTAATTGTTTATATATTTCTTTCATTTTTAAACAATTGCATTTCTTGGCAGATCCTAGAACAACTGATATCCACCTTGTGGCGAGCATTCCTGGCTCAAGCCCGAGTTTGCTTCCCGGTTATACAAATGAATGTAATTCTGATCTGAGGGCTGGAACGGGGTACATTCAGCCTCGTGAGGCAAAACTGAGAAGAATTGGGTTCGATTCCCATCTCAGTCATGGTGGAAGTGGTTTGCCGTGGTTTCCTACGTCTACCACAAGTGAATGCCGGGATGGTTCCTAACCTAGGACTATGCCCATCTCCTTCGCAATCCCCACCTGCATTACAAATACACACACTAGCACAGCCTGCACAAAAACACAGGTTATTAGACAAAACTTCCACACACACATACACAAGTATACGGGGTTTAAGTCACCAGCCAGGAGTTTCCATGCTCTATTGGGACTAAATATATAAGACTACATGCCTTGAAATCAGGCAGTAAAATAAACCAAAATCTCTCTTTTAGATTTGCCCTGATTTACTGCAATACTAAATGCTCCAGAATATACTCATAAAAGTGTAAACTACGTGTGTAAACAAGACTGTCAGAGAGCAGTATCATCGTAAAGTAGTAAGCTAACGGCTTTGTCTCCCACTGACATTAATGTAGGTGCATTTCAGCTATGCCACGTGTTGCTACCGGGCTGCATCATGGGCGAAGGAGCACACAAAAAACCTTATTTAGCTGGCGGAAATTAAATGATGTTGCCATGACTGATCTGCAACGAAATGTACGATTTCATATCCGCCCGGCGTTAACGATGTTACTGATCGCCTGCCACCAGGGGGAATGCAACCAACAAATCTCTGCTGCTACACCAGCTGTGTCACCAGGCGTACCTTCTTAATGTAAATTAAATTCACGAGACTTAAAACATTTTAGAGTTTACTCGCTACTTTCTCTAAAGAGTCTTGTAACTCACATTTAACGGATGTTGGAATCACATTGAATTATTACACCGTCACAAACATAAGTCACTGCACTGTCTAAAGTTATTAAGCTCTGCTCATAAATTATACAAAACTTAAAGAATTGAAATAACTCATTTCAACGATAGATTCAGCTTTTAAAATTTCACATATAGATCGTTGAAATTGAAATAAATCTAGTGATGATGGCGGCTTCGGTGGCGTAGTCGCTAGAATGCTGAACTTCCATGCCCAAGATCGCGGGTTCAAACCCGGCCGGAGTCGTCGGATTTTTAAGAGCGTTAAAAACTATCAGTGTGCCTTCTTTCGGAGGGGAAGTAAAGCCGGCGGTCCCATGTCATAGATTTATGGCATGTTAAAGAACCTTCCACTAATTGCACCTGTGTGAAGCTAAATTGGATAGGTTAAGAATGTAAACAACGCTCTTAGGTTTCTACGTTCGTTGCCAAGAGCCGACTGCGGTGGCGTCTAGTAGCTAAGTTATGAACTTGGCCTAGTAGTCGTTGACGGTGCCATTTGGCGGTAAAAGTAGGAACTACTTGAAAAAATTCAATGTTTGTAGTCCTTACTTGAATTGAAAACAGATAACACACACTAATACAGTCATCACAATTAAACACGTGGCCACATGACCACGTTGTCGCAGCCCCTAAGCTGAGGAACCAACCAACCAAATCTAGTGATTTTATTTTAGCGAGTGGAACATCAAGGTTATCTGTACTTAAAGATAAGAATGATAGTAATATTGATTATTGTTAGGGGATGGTTGGGTGATACTGACCGGCGGCAGGTTTAGTACTAGTCCAGATTTCATATTTAGCAGTAGTTGTCAGAAACGGATCCGCCTGCAGATGGGAAGGGTGAGAATACCATACATCTGTCAAAAGGCAAGGTTGTTTGTGAGTGGTAGTTTCTCTTTGTTCTTTGTGTGAGTCGCTCGGCGTGGATCTATTTTAACCAAGAAGGGTAAGATGTTTTGAATTTTAAATACAATAGCAGAAACAGTTTCCAATACTCTTCAATCTAAGGGGTTTTGAAACATCTTATCTTCAATGGTTATCGGTGTACTTTTACATAGGTGCGTCAATCGGGTGGTAACGTACAAAATAGTTGCATGCTGTGTCAGACATCATAGATCCAGCGCATTTAAGTCTTAACTTTGACCCCATATAAACAACAACTGGAGGAGAAGCGTGCTCGTTTGTGTTATTAAGAGAAGAGAAAGAGTAAGGTCACAAGGAAATAAGTTATGCCAATATTGCTTAAAGAACACTTTCATTCACTGAAAATGATGACTAATGGGGTACTTTCATACCTACTTACTTTGTATATTAAAACAATTGGGCACAATTTGAGTTGACCGACTGCAAAGCTTTCATTAATAGAATTAGACAACACTGATGAATGGCTTCTATCACTTAAATTAGTTTATTTTTATGTTTTCCATATATTTTGTTTATTATTGAAATTATTACTTTTGATTAAAATGTATCTTATTATTTTTATGCCTTCTTCTTATTTAAATAAAACTAAATTTGCAAAATTTATCTGTGTTTAGAGTGACAAATTACCTCTCTTTTCCTCTCTTTAAAGTAACAATAAGTAACTTTTTTATTTTTAGCCTACTTTCGATTTTTGCAAAAAATGAAAGTAGCCTTATGAGATCAACACAGGGCGAAAAAAGTGTGTCTGTCTGTGTGTGTGTACGTGTGTGTGTGAGAGTCTGTGTGTGTGTGTGTGTGTGTGTGTGAGTGTGTGTACTCTGAATGTCTGTCCCCCCCTATCAATTCGAACACGGTGAATGCGAATTGAACGAAATTTGGTACAAAGGTAGCACTAGCAAAGGACACCTCAGTGTCATGTTTTATATCGCCGCCATCTTGACGGAAACGTAATGGCGGCCTCACAAATGTTCAAAGCTTAAATCAAATTACGACTAACCTAATCATCCGATCTCTACCAAATTTTGCAACAACATACCTTTATGGGGGGAGCATCCTTTGAAGAAACTAATAGGTCATCAGAGTAATAGTTTGCGGATGGCGGCCATCTTTGTGTGAAAATCGATTCCCCCTATTAATTCGAACACGGTGCAACCGAATGGAACGAAATTTGGTACAGAGGTAGTACTAACAAAAGGCACCTCAGTGTCATGTTTTATATCGCAGCCATCTTGACGGAAACGTAATGGCGGCCACACAAATGTTCAAAGCTTAAATCAAATTACGATTAACCTAATCATCCGATCTCTACCAAATTTTGCAACAACATACCCTTATAGAGGAAGCATCCTTTGACCAAATGAATAGGTCATTAGCCTAATAGTTTGCGAATGGCAGCCATCTTTGTGTGAAAATCAATTCCCCCTATTAATTCAAACACGGTGAAACCGAATGGAACGAAATTTGGTACAGAGGTAGCACTAGCAAAGGGCATCTCAGTGTCATGTTTTATATCGCCGCCATATTGACAGAAACGTAATGGCGGCCACACAAATGTTCAAAGCTTAAGTTAAATTACGACTAACATAACCATCCGATCTCTACCAAACTTTGCAACAACATACCTTTTTGGAGGGAGCATCCTTTGACCAATCTAATAGGTTATTAGCCTAATAGTTTGCGGATGGCGGCCATCTTTATGTCAAAATTGATTCCCCCTATTAATTCGAACACGGAGAAACCTAATGGAACGAAATTTGGTACAGAGGTAGCACTAGCAAAGGGCAGCTCAGTGTCATGTTTTATATCGCCGCCGTCTTGACTGAAACGTAATGGCGGCCACACGAATGTTCAAAGCTTAAATCAAATTACGATTAACCTAATCATCCGATCTCAACCAAATTTTGCAACTACATACCTTTATGGAGGGAGCATCCTTTGACCAATCTAATAGGTCATTCGCCTAATAGTTTTCGGATGGCGGACATCTTTGTGTCAGAATCGATTCCCCCTATTAATTCAAACACGGTGAAACAGAATGGAACGAAATTTGGTACAGAGATAGCACTAGCAAAGGGCATCTCAGTGTCATGATTAACATCGCCGCCATATTGACAGAAACGTAATAGCGGCCACACAAATGTTTAAAGCTTAAATCAAATTACGACTAACATAACCATTCGATCTCTACCAAACTTTGCAACAACATACCTTTATGGAGGGAGCATCCTTTGACCAATCTAATAGGTCATTAGCCTAATAGTTTGCGGATGGCGGCCATCTTTATGTCAAAATTGATTCCCCCTATTAATTCGAACACGGTGGAACCGAATGAACGAAATTTGGTACAGAGGTAGCACTAGCAAGCGGCACCTCAGTGTCATGTTTATTATCACCGCTATCTTGACGGAAACGTAATCGCGGCCACCCAAATGTTAAAAGCTAAAATGTAATTACGACCAACCTAATAATCTAGTCTCTACCAAATTTTGCAACACCATATCTTTATGTGGGAAACATATTCTGACCAAACTGCAAGAACATCAGCCCAATAGTTTGCAGATGGTGGCCAAGTATGTGTGCAAATCGATTCCCCCTATCAATTCAAACACGGCGAAACCGAATTGAACGAAATTTTGTACAGAGGTAGCACTAGCAAAGGGCACCTCATATTCATGTTTAATATCCCTATAGCACGTTGTATTTCAACAAGCTACTACAACCAACATGCAATCATACTCCTTGAAAAGGACAAAGAGTTATAACAATACCCATGCATTTAGGAGAAAGTAGGCTATATGTTCTTTACTGAACATCTTGTTTTTTCATAATAATTGGCGGGCCGCAAGTTATCTCTCCACATGGGCACTTGCCAAACCCTACCGCTAAAGCTAATTTTACTATTATCTGAATAACCTATTTTACCAGCAGACAAATTATGTGTTTCAATACCATATTTGTGTCCTCAAAATGGTTTATATCCATTTTTGAAGTTGTTTTTGGGCGAAATTGCGTTATTAAGTTATCAAATTACTGATTTACAGTCAACTTACTCCTGATTTGAAAAGGTATAGGGGTATATAAAATAAAATAATACTATCACAAGGTTGTAAAATGTTTATTTTTACAAAACATAATTCTTAACATTCAAGTAGGGTAAGGTGGTACAATTTCGATCAGTTAAGACAAATCATACTACCACAGGCGGCGTGCAGAAGCTAGAATGAATTTCAATAGTGGTACACTTTCCTTGAACTATAGTGGATGTATTTTATACATATTACAAAATTACAGTTGTTACTTTAGACACAAGAATAAAAAACATAATTTTGTGTAATTGATCAGAAATGTACCTCGCCGGGTACAATCATGATCACCTGCTGGTACAATTTCGATCACTGGCATCTTCCACATACGAAGTGTTTTTTAGCCTACTTTCGATTTTTGCAAAAAATGAAAGTAGACTTATGAGATCAACACAGGGCGAAAAAAGTGTGTCTGTCTGTGTGTGTGTATGTGTGTGTGTGAGTCTGTGTGTGTGTGTGTGAGTCTGTGTGTGTGTGTGTCTGTGTGTATGTGAGTGTGTGTACTCTGAATGTCTGTCCCCCCCTATCAATTCGAACACGGTGAATGCGAATTGAACGAAATTTGTTACAAAGGTAGCACTAGCAAAGGACACCTCAGTGTCATGTTTTATATCGCCGCCATATTTACTAAAACTGAATGGCGGCCACTCAAACGTTCAAAACGTAAAATCAAATAACGACTAACCAAATCATCCGATCTCTACCAAATTTGATAACAACATACCTTCGTATAGGATGCGTCTTGTGACCAAACTACAAGGTCGTCCGCCATACCATTTCAGGATGGCGGCCGTGCGAATTATGCAAACTTTATAATCCATATCATGGGACCCACCAGTTCCGATTATCGAGCCGAGAATCGTTTTAACTGTTCTAAAGGAAGAGGCACGTTCGAAATTAAAAGTTTATTTTGTAATACTATAGTGCAGACGTGATTTTAAAAAGCTGAGCCGATTCAGAAATAAGACAAGATGGCAGCGGATATCTTGTGCCTGACTTATATTTCACTAATTTGAGTATTGCATGCAATATAGCGTACTGATACAAAATAAATAAACTTTCTATGAAATGCTTTATATATAAATAATATACTCCAGTGATGAAATCGTTTAGTATAAATCATTATTTGCTAACAAGTTCTATGTAAGTCATTTTATATAGAACGATATTCGTTGACACAATTAGCTCAGTGGTAGAGCGTTAGCCTATCGCTCAAATGCCTATGGTTCAAACTCGATCAGAGCTAGGTTTTTTGCTTGAAATGTTATATGTTTATTGTTTTGTAATGACTCAGATGTTTTAAAATTAAGCGTTATATTGTGCATATTATGGTGTAAAATATATATTTAATTAAAACATAATTCGCCAGCAGATTTACTCGAGACATCTAGCTGCCAAAAAGGTAACTGCACACCGACCTACTTATTAACTTCCAGATTTTATTGAAAAGTTTCTTCTTCTGGCCGCTAGAATGCACTCGCTCTGTTAGGATTATATTGTTCGATATTTCACCACTAGATGTCACGACTAGTCTACGTGGGGCTCCATTGATTACTATACCATTGGCATTCTATGCGCATCGAATTTGAAGAATGACAAGATGATACTACGATACATTTTTACTTTTTATTTTAAAGGGTTTGTAACAGCCTATTGTGCGTTATTTGAAAATGTTAATTGAAGTAAAGAACAAAACGATTTCACATAGTATCTGAACTCTACCGTTGGTGCTAGTTCAGGATATTAATTAATACTTTTATTTCAGCCAAATAGCAATCGAAAATATCCACATAGTTGGTATACACACGTCTCTGTAGGGTCATGGAAAGATTTGTTAATTCAATTAGGGTTGTGAAAGTCATACGCAGCCAGACGTGTAAATACATGCCTCAACTCAAAGTTGGATGTTGCCCGCGTCAGGCCGATTATGTAATAATAATAATAATAATAATAATAATAATAATAATAATAATAATAATAATAATAATAATAATAATAATAATGTTATTGGTTTTACGTCCCTTTTAACTACTGTTGCTTTTAGAGACGCCGGGGTGCCAGAATTTTGTCCCGAAGGGGATCATTAACGTGCCAGTAAATCTACTAACACGGCTCCCTCGCATTTGTGCACCCTCAAATGCCAGCTGACTGCGCCAGGATACGAACCTGAAACATACGGTCCAGCAAGCGAGAACGTTACCGCTGAGCCACGCCGCCAGTCCGGTCGATTATGTCTCCAGATCCATAACATTCTTGATATACTTCTTATCTTTCTTTCTTTCTTTCTTTCTTTCTTTCTTTCTTTCTTTCTTCAATGATGGTAGCAGTTTTTATCTAGGTTGTGGCGTTTGGTAGAGGTAAATCGTTTCTAAGGTCTTCAAAAAAGAATAGTTCTATTATACTCTTTGATAATAACAACGAGTTATAACTATACTCATACATTTAGGAGAAAGTAGGCTATATGTTCTTTACTGAACATCTTGTTTTTTAATTTTTTTAGCGTATGGCTTTTAGTGCCGGGAGTGTCCGAGGACTTGTTCGGGTAGCCAGTTTTGTAGCTGCTTCGAGACGACACCCAATGGGTGAGCTACAAGTACCGTTGGGGAGGGAAGGAGGGAAGTTGGAATGTAAGGACGAGGAGTTGGAAGGTAGCGGCTGTGGCCTATAGTTAGGGACCAACCCCGGCATTTGCCTGGAAGGAAGATGGGAAATCACAGAAGACCATCTTCAAGGTTGCCGGCGGGGGGATTCGAACCTCCTCGCCTCTCGGATGTGAGCGACTGCCATCAGTCATGCCGTAACCACCACGGCTAACTCACCCGGTAATAAGTAACTAATCTTACTAAAAGTATCATTTGCGCGTGTGTGTGCATATTGTATAGGGTAAAGTCGGGAGAGATGGTTTGGGGGTGACAAGTCGACTGGAGTGGTGGTAGGTCGTTTTAAGGTTGTTGATTGGAAACGTAACTGAGGGAGAGTTGCACCAGTAGTTTCGTAGAGTGTCTTTCTTTACGTATTTTAACTCTGAGATGTGGTTTTCATAAATGGAGTTGGTGAGAGCAAAAATCTCGTATGTTTTTGAGAAGCACACTGATCACCCTGATATTTCTTTTGCAGGTTCATGTAGCTGTCTTAAGCATTACCTTGAGTACGTTCTCTCTTCACCAGCACAGTTTACAATGCCGTTAGCCATATTTTGAGGGACTAGGTAGGAGCGCAATCTCTCCCACCAGTTGGGATAGTTGACGCGTGGTCAGTGCGTCGGATCCCCGTGGTCATTTATCTTGGCTTCAGAGACCGGGACGCTGCGTCACTAGAGGCAGGTACTCAATTGCCATCACGAAGCTGAGTGCACCCCATTATAGCCCATACGTCAGTTTCAATGACCCCTGACGGAGCCGGGAATCGAACCCGGATCTTCGGAGTGACTACCAAAAATGGTAGCCGCTACACCTCAAGATGGTCGAAATGTGTTTATCATATAGGTGAATTCAGAAAAATAAGGAAAAACACGCTTTGTGTTGAGAATGTAGAATGTTAGTGAGATTTTCACAATAATCATCCCTCCCTCACAATTGCGTCATTTAATCCACCCCAGTGGATGAAGAAAAACCAATCTTTCTTAAAAAATTCATATTTCTAAGATACATACATGCACAAAACTGTATTTTTTTATTCATGAATAGTGTGTCCTCAAAGTTTCCATGAATGCCATCTTAGGTAAGGTATAGTCTCCAAGAAAGTTTTAAAATCAGTACGCCATCTCTCCCGACTTAACCCTACGCAAGTGAACTCGTAGGCTGCTCTAGGATATATTTCAGTTATTCTGAGCAACAGAACGGCATTCGTTAGAACTGGGTTCAATTTCAGACCGGGATGACAATGTTAGTACTTCCAGTTAAGTGAGCCAAGACTCGGAGAGCAAAGAGAAAAGGCCTTAAGCCTAAGAGGAAATTCTTTGAATTAATTTGCATTCCTTATTTTCTGCTTCATGAGTTTTTAAAGCGAGGTGTACAAGGCAGAATGTTTAATGAATCTCCTGCAGAATTTGTACTCTATTTACTACTGCGATAATTAGACGCAGAGAGGAAAAGAGTGAAACAAAAGAAGAAGTAGTAAAGTAGGAAACGAGCATCCAGGAGTAGAAATAAAAAAAGAGTATAAAAGTCAGGAGGTAAATGCGAAGGAAACAAGTAGTTCCGTAAAGAACTATACAGCCTATTTTCATATATCCTGCTCATGTTAATTGCCTCTATCAACATACAAAATTTCAGTTTAATTGCTGTAACAGATTCGTAGATATTGAGAACCGTCTAAATATTGCAGAATGTCGCCAGGTTGGATTTTTATTTTCGTACTATTACATTAAGATTATTGTGTACGTGTGGTATTCAAACTTCAATCGCATGATTAGAACACAAGAAGTAAAAAAGAGATTTTAAAATTACGCACAGCAGCCATCTTGTGATTATGCAAACAATTGAAATAAATTAGATGCCAGTGGATCAACATTTGTATAAGCATTTAACGTGCAACGTTTCACAGCACTCGGATAGTTAATTCGCGAGAATCGTCCATTTAAATATTTATACTTCGCGTCGCCGCCATGTTGGATTTGTGCTCACCAGGTTAATGAAAGTCCTATAGGTGAACATATGTTCATAGTCTCTATGAACATAAAAAAATTCAGTTTGGTTGCTGTAAAAGATTCATAGATATTGAGAACCGTCTAAATATTTCGGAAGCCCGCCATTTAGGATTGTTATATGTATAGGCCATAGAATTATGTACCATTCAAGGACAATTATTGCCTAGGTTCATTATTCAAACTTTCACTTCGATCGCATGATTACGACACAAGAAATAAAAACTTAATTTAAAAATTTCGCACAGCCGCCATATTGAGGTTATGTAAACAATTGATTTAAATTAGATGGCAGTGCATTACAATCTGCAAAATCATTTACTGTACCACATTTCACTGCGCTCAGAGAGTTAAATCACGAGAAAAGTCTATTAAAATATTTCAAATTCGCTTGGTCGCCATGTTCGTTTCTTACTTTACAAGTTTATGAAGTATACATAGATAAACTTGTACCAGTACCCTTTATCACCGTACAAAATTGCAGGGTAATATCTGTAATAGTTTTGGAGATATAGAATGTCAGTGAAATATTTCGCACAGCCGCCATTTTGAGGTTATGTAAACAATTGAACTAAATTAGACTCCAGTGCATTACTATGTGTATAAACACTTGCTGTACCTAGTTTCATTACGTTTGGATGGTTAAATCGTGAGAAAAGTCTATTTAAAAATCTCAACTTCGCTTGGTCGCCATGTTCGTTTTCTACTTTACAAGTTTATGAAATATACATAGTTAAACTTGTATCAGTACCCTTCATCACCGTACTAAATTGCAGGGTGATATCTGTAATAGTTTCGGAGATACAGAATGTCAGTGAAATATTTTGCACAGCCGCCATTTTGAAGTTATGTAAACAATTGAAGTAAATTAGACTCCAGTGCATTACAATGTATATAAACATTTGCTGTACCAAGTTTCATTACGTGTGGATAGTTAAATCGCGAGAAAAGTCTATTTAAAAGTCTCAACTTCGCTTGACCGCCATGTTGGTTTTGTAGTCACCAGGTGTTTGAAAGTCTCATAGGTGAACTTCTAGTAGTACCCTTTATCACCGTACACAATTTCAGGGCGATATCGGTAATAGTTTCGGAGATATTGAATGCTAGTGAAATATTTCGCACAGCCGCCATTTTGCATTGGTGAGACGTAACAACATTTGAAGGGCACGGTCGAGGTCGCCGGGAATAGTGCTATGAACATACTGAGTTTCATTGAAATCGCTCCAGCCGTTTAGATTTTATTAGGGGGACACACACACACGAATCACACACACACACACGCACACACACACGGACAAAAGGTGATCTCATAAGCCTATTTTTTCAAAATTGAAAATAGGCTAAAAATACACGACGTAGCTGATCGTGATAAATACTGACAAATTGAGGCTTCCTGCCATTTAGTAGCGTATTCTGGAAGAATTAAAATCGATCACCTAGTGGTATGACAGACAACATTCTTGGCTGGCGCCCCAGGGGCGGGTTCTATTTCCGGCTCTGCCAAGAATATAATTCCGATCTGAGGACTGGAACGGGGTGCACTCAGCCTCGTGAGGCAAAGCTGAGGAAAAGTGAGCTTGATTATCATCTAAGTCATCCTAAAAGTCGTTTTCTGTGGTTTATCACTTCAACTCCAGGCAAATGCCAGGATATACCTAACTTACGGCCACGACTGTGTCCTTCCCAATCCTCAACTGTATTACAAATACACACAATATTTTGGATACCACAATAACACCGGTTAACAGCCAAATTATGCATACACACGCACACACCCAAACACATGGGGCTAAATGACCTCTCTAAAGTATCAACAACAAAAAACAATCCACTTAGATACAAGGTGGAAAGTTTATATGCCTGACCCATGCGGGGATCAAAATTACTGTATGATATCCTTAATCTTTAACTTCCATATATAGAGCGGCTTCGGTGGCGTAGTTGGTAGCATACTGAGCTTCTATGCCCAAGATTGCGGGTTCAAACCCGGCCAAAGTAGTTGGATTTTTAAGAGCGTTAAGAATCCCTCAGTATACCTACCTTCGGAGGGAAAGTAAAGCCGGCGGTCCCATGTCATAGATTTATGGCATGTTAAAGAACCTTCCACTAATTACACCTTGTGAAGCAAAATTAGGTTAAAAATTTAAGCAACGCTCAGGTTCCTACGTTCGTCGCCAGGAGCCGACTGCGGTGGCGTCTAGTAGCCAAGTTCGGAACTATTAGTCGTTGACGGTGGCGTTTGGGGTCAAAAGTAGAAACTACTTGAAACATTCAAAGTATGCAGTCCTTAATTGAATTAAGAAACAGAAACACACACTAATACAGTCATCACAATTGACACCGGTCATCATACAGATTCTACCCTCACCCAAAGTATACGGGGCTACATGACCGCGTTGTCGCAGCCCCTAAACCAACCAACCAACCAACTTCCATATAAATTGCTAGTAATTTCTATACAATGCACAACTTAATAGCTGACAGCGTACAAAACTGGAAAGCGTAGATTCGAGTCCTACAGAGGTTAGAATTTATTTTCTCTACCCTTCATGTAGCGGTACATGGCTTGTACAATTTGTACAGCACACAACCTACTGGCTATAATTCTCCGTTTGTCATGAATGAAGTCGTAAAACCCTGATTCTAGAATGATGACTACGATTTTGATGCAAGGCAGGAAAAGGAAGGAAGGAAAAAGGAAGACTTGAAGGAAAATGCAGGAAGGAAATGGGAAGGAAGGAAAAAGGACGGCTTGAAGGAAAATGCAGGAATGAAATGGGAAGGAAGGAAAAGGGAAGAAAATAAAAAGGAAGGAATAGGAAAGAAAAGAAAATGGAAGGAAATAGGAAGGAAGGAATGAAAAGGAACGAAACGATAAAGGAAGGAAAAAGGAAGAAAGGAAAACGGAAGAAACGGGGTAGGAAAAGGAAGCAAAAGGGAAGAAAATAGAAGGGAAAAGGGAAGGAAAAAGGAAAGGAAAGGGGAAGGAAAAAGGAAAATGGAATAAAAGAAAAAGGAAGGAAAGGAAGAAAAAGGGTTGGAAAAAGGAAAAGGAAGCAAAATTGAAGGGAAATGAAGGGAAAAGGGAAGGAAAAAGGAAAGGAAAAGGGAAGTAAAAAGGAAAATGGAATAAAAGAAAAAGGAAGGAAAAGGAAGAAAAAGGGTTGGAAAAAGGAAAAGGAAGCAAAATGGGTGGGAAATAAAGGGAAAAGAGAAGGAAAAAGGAAAGGAAAAGAGAAGGAAAGGGTTGGAAAAAGGAAAAGGAAGCAAAATGGGAGGGAAATGAAGGGAAAATGGAAGGAAAAAGGAAAGGAGTAGGGTAGTAAAAAGGAAAATGGAGCAAAAGAAAAAGGAAGGAAAAGGAAGAAAAAGGGTTTGAAAAAGGAAAAGGAAGCAAAATGGGAGGGAAATTAAGGGAAAAGGGAAGGAAAAAGGAAAGGAAAAGGGAAGGAAAATGTTTGGAAAAAGGAAAAGGATGCAAAATGGGAGGGAAATGAAGGGAAAAGGGAAGGAAAAGGAAAGGAATAGGGAAGTAAAAAGGAAAATAGAGTATAGAAAAAGGAAGGAAAAGGAAGAAAAAGGGTTCGAAAAAGGAAAAGGAAGCAAAATGGGTGGGAAATGAAGGGAAAAGGGAAGAAAAAAGGAAAGGAAAAGGGAAGGAAAAGGTTTGGAAAAAGTAAAAGGAAGCAAAATGGGAGGGAAATGAAGGGAAAAGGGAAGGAAAAAGGAAAATAAAAGAAAAGGGAATGGAAAAGGAAGGAAAAGGGAACGAAGGAAAAAAGGAAGGATAACTTAAGGGAAGGAAAAAGGGAGAAAGAAAATAGTATGGAAGGGAAGGAAGGAAGAATGGAGGAATACCAAGGTGGTCAGCTGCTTTACTCAAGATATGATGTGCAGTGAATCTTCTATCCAAGGCTCAATAGCCACCAAGTTTAAAGTTATGAGCTGTCTCAACCATTTAACGTCTCACAATATCATGTAGCCTATTGGATCCAGTACCACAAAGATAAGTTTTAGTGCCCTTTCCGGATTTGTGTGCTTTTAATTAATTATGACATGAACTGTACTTCTTCAAGCATCAACAATTCAAAGAATTCGGAATTAAACGAAAGGTAGCAATCTACATCTTTATATTGGTCACCCATATTATACTGCATAATTTTACATCACAGTCAATGACTTTATTACAAGGGGTTCTGACCACCAGACCTTTCAAAGTTTGTAACTTATATACTAGTAAACCCTTATTTAGTCCTCCTGGACTTTCTAGGCCTTGTAGAGCGTAATACTTTTAAATCTAGTCCTTCACGTATTACATTGAAATACATTATATATTTGTAAAATTATCTTTGCTATTATTACACCAAGGGCATACAAACTTTGCAATTTGGCCCTTCCATCCATCAACCTTCCATCATCTCTGGTGTCAAACGTCTCTCCTTAGTGGTAGTCAACAAGCGATGGTGCCATAAGCTGGCTCAGTGTTCGGCTCGAAGTATTCCCCACCGCTTACGAAACATTGCATTTAACTCCATTGACTCGCTACAGAAAGATGCCATGTCACGGGAGGAGTGATGACGATGATACTTGTTATTTTAAGGGGCCTAACATCTAAGTCATCGGCCCCTAATGGTTTGGGTGATAGTAAAAGATGAGATGAGAATGAAAAATTACAACTAATATTAGCTACAGACATCCATAGAAGAAGATGATGATGATGATAATTGTTGTTTTAAGGGGCCTAACATCTAGGTTATCGGCCCCTGATGGTTTGGGTGATCATGAAGATGAAAATGAAAAGCGAACTTAAAACTAAAACTAACTACTAACCTACATACTAGAAGAAGAAATGGAAAACTAAAGAAGAATAAGGCAAATAAAGGACAGGAGGAAAGTAAATGCCCTCAACCCTCGAAGAAGGTGGATTGAGGGACTTGGAAGAAAGGAGAGCCATGAAAGGCAGATAGGAAAGTGAAAGAGGAGAGGGTCCGCCCCAAAGGTAAGGGACAAGAGGGGAAAACGGACCCAGCTCAGGAATCCCTCGGGGTCGCCAACTCCCGAACTCACCAGCCGTGAGCCCCTGAGGGTGTAGCATTATCTAGGGTGCACCAGACGTTGTGGGGCTACATACACCCTGCCTCCTTAAGGGCCTAGAGCACAAGGCAGGAGGTAAAAGGAAGAGAAAAAGAAGGCTGACCCCTCGCAGAAGGAGGGTATCAGAAAAGATGTGACAAGGGCCAATTAAGGCGGGAAAGGAAGAGACTCCCTAGGCCTCGGATACCCTAATACCGTCGGGGTCAGAAGAGAACAAGAGTTGACCAAGTGAGGCATAGAAGAAGAAAGGGTAAACAAAATAAAGGATAAGGCAAATAAAGGACAGGATGAGAAGAAATGCCTACAACCCTCGAAGAATGAGGATTGAGGGACTTGGAAGGAAGGAGAGCCATGAAAGGCAGATAGGAGAGGGAAAGAGGAGAGGGCCTGCCCTAAGGACTGAGGAAAAAGGAAAAAAACGGATCCAGCTCAGGAATCCCTCGGGGTCTCCAACTCCCAAACTCACCAGCCTTGAGCCCTTAAGGGTGTAGCACTATTCAGGGTGCACCAGAAGTGGTTGGGATAGATACACCCTGCCTCCTTGAGGGCCTCGTTAAGAAGGCAGGAGATAACATGAAAAGAAAGAGAAGGCTGACCCGTCGAAGAATGAGGTTATCAGGAAAGATGAGACAAGGGCCAATTAAGGCGGGAAAGTGAAAGACTCCCAAGGCCTCGGATACCCTAATACCGTAGAGGTCGGAAAGAACAAGAGTTGACCAAGGCAGGTCGACACGAAAGAAGACGGAGAGGAGCCCGGCCCAAGTAAGTGGAAGCAATGCCGGACACAGCTAGGGTCCCGTGGTTGCCAACCAACGTCCCACTAGATGTGAGTCCCTGGGGGGGAGCGGGAGGAGTCTCAATCACCGATACTGAAAGTTATATACAGTATTCTAGCACATACCTTTTCTAAGTTTCAGTGTGGGTGGAGACATAAGTCGTGTATCGAAAGCTATTTATTATACATCACATGGAACATCCGAGTAATAACTGGTAGAGGTTTTAATGGCAAAGACCAGTAGGGTATATGAAGATAGGGTATTTAGTTCTTCACGGAACTATTTGTCCTACTAAACTTTCGTTCTTAAATTGCGTCAAAATCCTAAAGATAGCAATTTCGTCTCGATTTTAGGAAATACATATTTTACGTTTAGATTTTAGAGTTGTAATTTACTTGTATAAAGTATTTAGAATAATTCATTTTTGTCCACATTTAATGACCAGTTACTTTAAATAATTATTCTGGATGTTCA
Organism: Meconema thalassinum; assembly: GCA_946902985.2. Classification (NCBI taxonomy): domain Eukaryota; kingdom Metazoa; phylum Arthropoda; class Insecta; order Orthoptera; family Tettigoniidae; genus Meconema; species Meconema thalassinum. The sequence continues at coordinate 249,548,725 of OX336392.1, read as the reverse complement.
TCAATAAAATTTCAGAGAGACCATTATCGTTTATGGGTACCTTCAACCTAGTAGAAATTGAAACATTTTATTATTTCTTTCTCCCTTTGCAAATTCAAAGATGATACACCACTTACTAAAACCTCCAAACGTAATTAACCGTTATTTTTTCAACTATCCAATTCAAGAATTAATCAGTACCAGGCCGCAAGGCGAGTCAGCCATTCCCCCATAGCTCCTTGGTGTGAAAATCTCTCTCTCCAGTTACTCTGTCATATCTGTCTCACTCAGACCAGTTATTCAGCTCACTTGCAGTTTGGATGCCTATCGGTCGGTGTGATGTTCAGCTGGAGAGGAGTGCCGTAGACCAGAGTTTTTTAAAGTCCTGGACACAATATACCCCCACCCGTACAAACGTAACGACATCGTGATCCCCCCTTCCAACCCTCTACAAAAACCCCCACATGAATTTCCATTTTAGAATGATACATCCCATTGTTTTGCTTATAGGCACATTAGCAGTATTTATTCTGTAATAATATTAAATTCTGTATTATTTGTTTGTGCTAAATGCTATAACCCTCAATAACTGTGTATATGATTTCGAACAATGCGATCTAATCACACACGCAAAGCTCGATTTAGCTGATATACAAACTTATTGTAATGCATTATGACTAGACCAACAATGTTTGACTAATATAATCATTTTTTTTTGCTTTGGCATAAAATAATCAAGATACATTTCATTATGCGAGTATCAAATATATTTTGCCAAATGAAAAATTACATCAGTTTACATGTAATATTTGTCTTAATTACTATTTCTCGTGGAGATAGTATTAGAATTAGAAATAAAGAATTCGGAAAAATATGCAAATATGTTAAATATCCAAACTACTTATAACACTTATAAAAATATATAATATACTTCAAAAAATATATGGTAGACCAAGGGTCACAAAACATCAACTGAACGATGTTTAATAAAGTTCAACATGTATCAATGGAAGGGATGAAGCAGCTTCTTTGATTTAATTAGTCTATATATAAGGTTTTGGGGGAGTTTCGTCGATATTCTTCATCTGAAGGCAGCTTCAACATTCTGAAGACGATTTCTTCTTCTAAGATTATTGTCGCAAAGCTTTGATAATGCCTCCTCACAAAAATTAGTAGTGAAAAAAGACATAAGATGTTTAGTGCTTTGTTTGCCAAATGTACGTACTTGGTTTATTAATCATAAGCAAAGCGTGTCTCTTGTTTAGGGCCAGATTTTTTTAATATTCTAAAATTTTAGGATTGTCACTTACCACACTTTGAGAAACTCTGCTATACACTATTTGGGCGGACTGTAGCGTGTGTCGCAGGAATTTGTACAAGTGAAAAAGAGTGTGATAATATTCTATCAGTCCAATCCTAAGACCAGGGATCACTGTTGGTCTCTGTGGCACACAATATTGATTATCACGACATGCTTCTGCAAATCCCTTGATGCGGCGGAAGGCTGTCAAAGGCAGAGTCAGTGTATCCGTCAGTGAACGTATTTGGCGGAAAAAGTTTCGTGTAAACCACACGGTTATATCCAGAGGCTGTACTGCCAATCACAGGAACTCTTTACATAACAGAACAATCCGCTGCCTTTCTCCACCAGCCCCAACCAAACGTCAGCACCACATTCTTGAATACAATAAGCTTTCACTGCATATTGTGACCGAGTTCTGCAGCGGCGATTATTTTTTCTTTATCGCTTGTCAACATGCTTTTTTGTTTTAAGCGCGGAACCAAGTCAAGGAATGAACGAGGTGGAGACCTGGAATATTAAAGAAAAATTTCCACACAAATTGAGTCCAATTACATTACGTGACAAAACAAGTATTTATAAGCCCTAACATGAGAAATATTGCATAACATATTAATCACGAAATAACTCGCTTTTATGTAAACAGATGGGGAGGGGGGCATTGATTGGATGACATGTTTCGATTGTCAAGTGATCATCTTCATGTCTTGCTCACTTAGGCTTAATAAATGTACGATGTTAATGAATTACACATATGTAAAATTACTATTACGATGACTGTTTTTTAAGTAATACCCGTTGTAATATTACGCCGTTGCAGCGCTGCGGTCGGCATTCCGTGCAGATGCGCTGTGTACCTGCACCTATTGGCAAGCTCCCCTGTAGGATATCCTGACGTCTGGCCACCACTGTCAGACAAACTGCGTATGTGGGCAGAAGAACTCCTAAACATACGCAGTTCTCCTGGTAAGCACGCAATTTGCCTGACAGTGGTGGCCAAATGGCAGGATATCTTACAGGGGAGTTTTCTCTCTCGTTTACGGGTCGGCGGCACTCGCGATCGGCGATGCCATTTCAAAAGCTTGTCAACACACCCACATAAGGGCGACTGTTGCCTCAATGGCGTCTCAGCCTTGGAAATAGATGCAGGTACACAGCGCACCTGCACGGAATGCCGACCACAGCGCTGCAACGGCGTAATATCATAACGGGTATTACTTTAAAAACAGCCCTGGTATATGGAATGTTTAGATTACGTAAGTTCGTAAGAACTTGTGTACGCATCAATCTTATTTACAGATGTTATTGTTCCTTTCTATGCTTGTTGCGTTACTATTAATGTATTTTAAGTATGTTAACCTGTGTTCTGTTGAAATTTTACTGTGAGAAAAATCAGGAATGATGTCTATACTATCTTGTTAATTATATTCTTAATCAACTGTTCCTATTTAAACTGGTGACCGGCCCATTGTATGTGGTTGTAATGCCAATGTGGCGAATACACGAAAGATACACTGCACTATAATGGAAAAAAATTACGAGCCTTACAGTAGTCACATATGATGTGTAATATGTCACTTGTTATCCCTTGTTAACAGTGAACTATGTTGGTCCTTGAAATAACTACTTGTAAAACTCTAGTGCCAGTTTTCAGCAAATATGATATAATGAATATTTTCACACCAAACAACGACAACTTGAAGATGATTTATTGTCGGAATATCTTTAATGGGGCCTCAAAATCTAGAACTAAGCCGTATGCGATATACATTCGACATAGCCACATGGCCGACTATGTGTCTGCGGGGAGAACAGTGAACTCGGTTGGTCCTTGAAATAACTACTTGTAAAACTCTAGTGCCGGTTTTCAGCAAATATGATATAATGAATATTTTCACACCAAAGAACGACAACTTGAAGACGATTTATTGTAGGAATAACTGGAAGCAGCTACAGACTCAGGCGAGCCGAACATGTCCTCGGACACTCCCGGCACTAAAAGCCATAAGATAAATAAATAAAATAGTAGGAATATCATCAATGGGGCGTCCAAAACTTGATGTAATTTTGTATGCGATAAGTTATAGATTCGGCATAGCCGCATGGCCGACAGAACCTCGAGTGTTTACATTAACATTGTGGTGTTTGAAGCCATATTTTCAGTGTTGCCTTAGTAAACAAGAGTTTAGTGCTTTTCAGTCGGTCAACACGAATGTAACCAACAATTTTTAATCTCATGTAATTTATGTCAGGATTAGGGCATAACCCATCTCTTTTTGGGTACATTCGTGTTGACCGACTGAAAAGCACTAAACTCTTGCTTACATTATATAAGAATACAGAAAAAGTATGAAGATTTAATAAATCATAATTGTTTTCAGCAAATATGATATAATGAATATTTTCACACCAAAGTACGACAATTTGAAGATGATTTATTGTAGGAATATCTTTAATGGGGCCTCCAAACCTTCAAGTAACCCGTATATGATATACATTCCACATAGCCACATTGCCGACAGTATCAATCTCCGCCACCACGCGCGCTCTTTGTTTCCGTCGATTTCATTTCCGTTTCATTGTACCGTCCCATCCATTTCCGTTTCATTAATCAAAATCGCCCGACCAAAAAATATACAGATACCAAATGGAAAGATGTTACACACCAATAAGGTTATTTAAACTTAGCTGTTATTCGGAACCTGAGTACAGTATATGGCATCCGCTCTTGTTCACTGTTCACCTCGGAATGGGAAGCTAATAAATCTGGATCACCAACACACTTTGAAAGTGTGTTGCTGCTATTTATTTGTGCATGGGTGTGTACCAAATTTGTCTGATAACCTATGATTGTGTGGTGACTGTACAGACGTGGTCATATTATTAGAATAATATGCTATATTAGTTTTACACAAGGAGGATTTAATTGTGAAGCAGTATGGTAATCATTCGTTTTCATACCGGCATATAATTTAAATAATTACATTCCTTGTTTTTTGGTACTTTTATCTACAAGAGCTGGAAATACATCAAAACTATTCCGGTAAATTTGAAGTGAGATTTTCTTACCTTATATTTATAGAATACAATTTTTTGTCACATTTGCATTACTTCTCGTGCCTTTCAAGTTTAAATACGTATGAATGTCCCAATATAAATATATTACTTAATAACTAGCATAATCTGATCCTTACGAAGCTAAGTAATTTTAGAACTGTGCAATCACAGAGAAGAAAACAACTCAGTATCTTCCGTATTTATAACCCCAGTGAAGAATGTAACCTCTGATTTTAAACAATAGATTTTAGTCACTGATGAATGGCATTATAGACACCATATTATTATACCATATTATAATATGGTCCTGCCATATAATCGCTCACACTTGATTATGTTATTGGATTTCAAATATTTATATACAGTATACTCAGTGTTCCATATAATCGCTTGGTTATTAAAATTTCTTGTACAATAGCTTCTTTCTGGTCAATGACATGTATGAGTTTTAGCCTACTTTTCACATTTTACAAAAATGAGGAAAAAGTAGACTTATGAGATCGGGCAAATGTGTGTGTGTGTGTCTGTCTGTCCTTCTGTCTGTCTGTCTGTCTGTCTGTCTGTCTGTCTGTCTGTCTGGCTGTGTGTGAGTCCCCCCCCCCCCCTATCAACTCCTAAACGGCTGGAGCAATCGAAACAAAATTTGGTAGGTGTAAATATCTATACCTGAATATCTCTCGGCCATATTTGAAAATGACGTCAGTGCTACCAACTGCTGAAAAATCGCAATTGAAATTTGAGCTCCATGTTGGATATCTTGGAAGGTATGAATGGGAGGTATTTCAAAATTGGCACACGTATAGATAATAATATTGCAGTTTAATTTCCAGGAGGCCATACATGGCAGTGTTGCCAAAATTATTATAAGCTTGCTGATAGGTCCAATTTTTAAATGCATATAACTTCTACACTATCAATTGGAATTCAACCAAATTTCGTATGTACTATGTGTACATACACAGATATGAATAAGCATATTCTTAATAGCCACCAGGGCTGCCAACTGTTAATAAATGCACTCCTTATTGTTTTTATCCAAATACCAATATATCAGAAAGTATGCAAGCAGACAGCTTTTAACTATGCACACGCATAGTACCTGACATTCTATATTAATTTGGAGTAAGTTATATACGTCAGTGCTACCAAAATGATTCTAAGCCTGCTGAGAGGTCCAACTATAAATACACGTAACTTCTATACTATCATTTGGATTTCAACCAAATTTCGTGTGTGTTATGTGTACCATAACAGATATGACTATGCGTATATTTAGGAGCAACCAGGGCTGCCAAGTGTTAATAAATACTGTCTCTATTTTTGTTACCCTAATATCAATATATCAGAAAGTATGCAAGCCAATAGCTCTAAAATTTGCGCACGTATAGTACCTGGCATTCTAGATTAATTTGGAGTAACTAATATAGGCCTACGCCAGTGCTGCCAACATGATTCTAAGCCTGCTGATAGGTCCAATTTTAAAATGCATGTAACATCTCTACTAACTAATGGATTTCATTCTAAATTGACACAACAATAGATCATATTATTTCAGATTATTTCTGACCAATACATGTATGTCATTCTTACCAACATGATTTTACGCGCACTGTTAGATGCAATGTTTAACTGCATGGAACGTCCATGCTATCCATTGGACTTCAACCAAATTTTGTATTCTGTACCTTCAGAGGTGGAACTAAGTTAAGAATATAGTCAGTCACCAGGGCTGCCAACTGTATTTCTCTATTAGGCTACATTAGGCCAGGTATACAGTATTTCGAACTAATTAGAAATTTCGATATTACCAACTTAATTTCGTCATTATTCTAGATAGATCCATTTAGATTAATCCTTGGCATGAATCTTAAATTTTAAGAAAAGTAGGCTCTTTAGTTCGTCTCGGTACTTCTTGTTATCTTTTAAGATTTCTTTTTATATTTTGGAGGAGGAAGTGTGATAATATCTTACAATGGGGAAGAAGGGATTTCTGTGTGTGTTGCTGAAGTCATTATGGTCGAGAATTAGGGAGGCACCCGGGGACATAAAATAATGTACTATCCCGGTATTTGTCCGGAGGTAGTGTGAAAAACTCCAGGAAATATCGCACGTAGGATAATAGTCGTTAGTGCCAGGAGTCGAACCTATGACCATCGCAGTCATGGTGAGCAATTTTGAATTAACAAAAGAGCTTCAAAATATAAAGTAACAAGAGTTTACCGGAGACACTTTATTTTACCGGGAGTTCTTAGTATACACAGTAGAATATTAGCGACCACGAGACCCGAACATACACATTACTTCTGCCAGGCTCATCTCTATCATATTTCCTGTTGATCTACCTTTCTCAACTCTCATTCTCTTCCAACCCTGATGATATTTGAGTAACCTAGGACCAGGGTGCCCTGTATTTGCCGCCTTAATTGGCACTTGTCTTATTTTTCTGATACTCTTATTTCTCGAAATTTCACTCCTCTGCTTTTCTTTTCATTCCCTTCATGATGATTTCTGCCCTCTGTAAAATGCCCTAAAGAGGAGCCAATGTGTAGCCCCACCATGTATGGTACACCCTGGCTAGTACTACATATCAAGGGCTCACAATAGGTGAGTAGTAGTACTAAATAATACCCAAGAGATGGAAGAACATGTCAGAGATGACTTGGAACCTGAGAGCAAACGGGGAATATGGAAAAAAGTTTTATTGCCCCATCTATTGACGGGTGTAACGCTCATTGGGTTAAAACACAAGCTAATTATCAACAACCGTGAGCATTTTGCTCATATAGCAACTTCTGGCATGTTAAGATTACATATTTTTCTCCAACATATACCCATTGATTTTCCTCTCACGTGTTACAGTGGATCGCAAAGGAAGTAGTTGAAACACGGTTGCTACATTAAGACCTCCATTTCTATTGAGAGGTTTTTAAGTAGCGGAAGCTTTAAGTAGTGTTACGAATGAATAAGCTAATAAAGTGTTCCACATCACAAGAGTAACCGAAAATGTAGTTAGAGAAATAGAATTGAAAGAGGCCCTAACTTTGCATAGAGCGCGGCCGACTGAAGCGCACTCGGTCCACTGCATCTTTAATGAGGAACTAATGGAGCACAGGCAGGACGCTGCGGTGAATCCTTAAAATGTTGGCCCTAAAAACTTGAACCTCTTCTGTGCTGGCTGAGTGGTCTATAGGGGACACTTAGTGTGCCTCCCATGACCAGGACATGCTTTCGTAAAACGTCTCCCAAGTTTAGTAATTATTGTATTGACATTCATAGTGTTCGTCGTGCATAAACCGTGTGAATTAATTCCTATTTGTTTGAACAAAGTAACAGGTAATTAAGCCTAGACTGAGCATATTCTTCCCTTAATCCCAGGACCTATTTCGTATAAATCACCGAGGTTTTTATTACTTAAATAATTCATATTTTTTGGGCTAATGCCGTGTATATTTTATTATAATTAATATTATTTATTGTTTGACATCATAATCACAGCAAATACCGGCTATATTTTATGTTACAGCCTGGTTCGGCCTTAGCAAGGAACCATCTGTACTGAGGTACGTTTGTAGATTACATTGTCCCGAGACTTCACATCACTGTACATCCATGTCGTGCCCGCACTCTTCACCAGTCTCCTTCATTTTTAGGATGAACTAAATTTCCATCTGAATCATCGAGCCTTGCTGAGTGTTCGACCAGGGTATTTCCACCAAGGAACGTCCTGTCAATATGACATGTGTTTAACAGAATTGCCTTCTGCAGTTCAATATATATATGCGGATGCAGACTGAATATTGATAGACTACTGTGGAGATTTTTGGGTATAACACCAGCACACGATACAACTATTGGGATTGTAGTCACCGACTCAAGTTTCCACATCTGATTTGTCTCAATTGCCATCTCGGTGTACTTAGATATTTTAGTAGCAGCTACTGTATTGTTTGGATGTTTTGAGTGTTGGGACAAGCGATATCTATCAGTAATGCCTCTCTGTGTTCATTATTGATGACAATGATATCTGGTTATTATTATTATTATTATTCTAGTGTTAGTAACATACATATATACATATTTACAAACATTATATCATATTTGACAAAAACGTGTCCAATGTCACTAATTTCACCGAGTACTGATGCATGTCATCTTCCGTTCAGAATGTTGGACACTGTAGAAATGAATTTTTTGCTGGATCCAACCTACTTTTTATATCCTCTTTGATTCTTCCAAACTGAATATTTTTTATTCGTAGGTAGCAGAAGTCTCCTATTTCCCTTAGCTTTTTACCTGCTAATATGACGTCATCCCACTAGTTGTAAACTCTTGGATAGGTGAAGGGTCAATTTACTATTGTGTTTGGATCGTAGCTACTTGACATGAGGTATGCAACATACAAATAATTGAATTTCAGATACTCTTGATGCTTGACATGATTGTGTGGTATTCACGTAACAGACAATGCAAGTAGTGGCTGTACATTATCTCATGGTAAACGATGGAGGCACAGAGGTGAGCTTCAACTGATAGTTGCTCTGCTCTCGTTAGTCAGGAGTGTCTGGTGGTTTGCCCTGGAGAGCTGGGATCAAACACTGACGTGCCATACAGTACTCACCAAGTTTCGGTATGGAAAGTGTAGCTAATAAGGTAAATGTGTCAAATAAGACCCACTCAACGTTTAAAGATGTTTTGTGTTTTTAATACAAGGGGAAAAATCAGAACATTGTCCTGGATTTAACTTGAAGGCAAGCAGTAATGAAAACATGGGTTGCTAATAGAATCACTGAAAAATATTTTAGTAATAATAAAATATTTAAAATTTTGGATCACCCGTTCCAAATAAGTTCTACTACTTGTCCCAAATACGTCCCGTATATAAATGAAAATATATAAGAAATGCAAAATAAGCAGAAAATATCAACAAAGTATATTAATCTAAAAATCACATTCTTTGAAATTATATGCACCAGGCTTATGTATGTTGAATTTCAAAACCATTAAGAAGGTTTATTAAAATACCTAGAAATAGTAACAAATAGAGCTTCGGATGCCGTTTACTACTTGACTGAAGCAAACATCGTGGAATCGTTCGCTTCAAGTTGTAGTTTCTAGTCTAGCCGTTAAAGGCTTTCTTAAATTATCATAAACACTAAAAATCTAGTATAATTTCGAATATTCTGCTATGAAAATCACAGATGGGCCTTATTTGGAACCAGACCTTATTTGGCTCAAGTACCTTATCATAAATACATAGTATAATATCAAAACGTTCTATGAAATGGCTTGATGATGAACTAGAGAAAATGCTTGCCACTCAATAAGACGGCGATCGTGTTAGAAGCCATTTTTCAGTGTTTTACCGTCCATCAAGTGTCAGTGACTACCGGGTGCTTATCTCAGTCGCATATGGAATGTGTACTTATTCCTATTCCAGGCTTTGGCTTGTACAAAGCGTGGCCGTCATGTTCACAAGTCCAAATGTTAAAGAGGTGCACGGAATATAAAACAAAAGTATTAAATACTAAATGCCAATACATTTCGCCTTTTTTTTTCTTCGATGAAATAGTTTATTTCACTATTAAAATACATTTAACGCGAAAATTTGCGATAAAAATATTGCAATTTTAGCTACCATCCTATTCACAAAGGAATTACATTTTCTTTTCAAAAAACAATCGATCGCTTTTATGGCGACTGCGGAAGTCTGTGGTCTCCAAATATATGTCTAAGTAAGGGTGATGGTACAATATATGAACTTGTTTCGTTGCAGAAGTAGTTAAATAGCACAGCTAGTCGGGGTTTGTTAGTTATATGTGATTTTCTGTTGAGATACTGATAGAGGTAAATTGACTAATTGACTTTTCTCGAGATTTAACCATCTGAGCTGAGTGAAATATTGTTAAGGTTTTTTGATTTGTTTCTAACCCGCGCCTCCCTCCATTTGTTAAGGTTTTTTGATTTGTTTCTAACCCGCGCCTCCCTCCATTTGTTAAGGATGTTTGATTGGTGCCTTAACCACCATTTGTACTTGCCAGTGTGCCTTAATGATTTGTGTACGGAGGGTGGGGATTTTCGCTCGAATCTTGCGATTCTTAGCGCTGCGGAGTGGCCGGACAAGTGCCCTTATAATCCGCATATACTGGGCGTGCAGGAGCTGTTGGAACCTTGTGAGGTAATCCTGTCCTTTCTCAAAGACCTTGTGCCAGGCAATTAACTCCTGGTACTCCTCAATGCTCCTCAGCACAGCTAGGCGGTATAGAGGGGCCATGCTGAATCAAGTGTATGTATATAACAAAAAAAAAAGGAAACTGTGTATGCTCGGCATTGTATTATATCTCTGATTCGGAGGGGGGGGGGGGGGGGTTGGTTTGAAAAAAATTCCCTTGTGTAGCTAGTGTGAAGGAAAAATAATGCTTTCTGTCAGAAAAAAAAATCACCTTTTTCGCTTGGCTGCGTGCGGTAGGGGTCGATTCTACCACGAGGGCTCGTTGTGCGAGTCCTACCCTTACTGTGCGTGGTAGCAGCGCCTCCACCAATATGTTTTAGATCCCTTAGTTGGGGGGGGGGGTAGTTAGGGCTAAAACACTTATGTTATTTTACTAATTTGGAAGGTGATTCCTAGGAGAGGGTACCTTCCCGTAGCTGGGTGAGCTTACCAGTGTAGTGTGTTGTTTAGCACTTAAACGCTAAGGGGTGTTCCTGCAAAGACGCAAGTGTCGCTTAGGGGATGGGCCTATAAATGCAGGCTAATACACCGGCCTGCCAGCTGGACGGAATGAGTGATACAATAGGCGTGCTTACGTCAGCGGCTCGACGTTACGTAGTCGAGTTGCCTGCGGGAAGCACAATGAAACCTGAGCAAGCAATTACTGGCTACTATGGTCACGGTCAATCGTGACGAGAGTCAGGAAGGGTATGAGGATGTAAAGAGGCGTGTAATTATCAAGACAAGTGTAATTTACTGACCATGTGTTTATTGGTAAAGGTGATGTTCTGGTCTTATGATGTTGCCAGTTGGGGTGGTTTCAGTAGAAGATGGGGGGTGGCATTCAGGGGGTACAGCCCCCCGGGCCTGTACAAGTCTTCTTCTTCGATTAGTTCGCGTCCCCGCGAACGGGAACGGAACGTGGAGTGGGGGTGACGATGGATCGTTTTTGCTTTCTCCTTGTACCTCTTCTTCTTCTCTTCAGTGTTGGTGTAGATGTAGGTGTGTTGATGTCGTGGTGATGTGAGATCAGCTTGTGCTCAGAGGGGTAGGTTGTGGGTTATACATGCTATACATGGTAAATTTGTAATAGTTAAGTTTTGAAAGTTGACATTCGAAGCATTAATAATAATAAAGGTACAAAAACAAAAAAACAAAAACAGAATACTTGATCATGGCATTAAGTATACATGTTGGTATTGTCCAGGGAGGAAAAAACCCGTGGCTGGACGGGTGGTTGTACCGTCCGGCGCTGTGTGGAGGAAAAAATTGCTCCCTGTGATATATAGTTTAAAAGATGGAAGAGAATAGAAAAACAGGTGCCCCAGGGTATAAGTTAAATGAATACGTAAAATATAGTTTATTGTGTTGGGGTAAAACGGGACACCTTCACACATTTTAAGTTAGAAGGGTAGAAATGAAAATCAGTGTGTACATTATGGCGTGTAAAATGGTGTGACAATTTGTGAGTTTATGTGTGTAGGTATACAGTTGAGCACCACTATGTTTGTGTATGCTTAGGCTTAACAGTTTCTGCTTATACAATGATGATATAACATAACATAATGTAACATAAAATGACATAAAATAATAACCTTATTGCTATACCGTTTCGCTCATGAGCCTGGTACCTCGTCTCATTCCCTAGGCCTTTTGTAGCGCTCTTGTCGACTCATTCTCCCTTCATTTATTACCCGCTGGCTGTAGGTGCCTCTCACCTTTGGCTGTGGGTTAGTGGTCATGCCGTTACTTTTCCTTTCGTAAATTTTCCCCGTGGGTGGAAAAATTTACCTTGGCGGCGAGGGTAGGTGCTCACAACCTCTGCACCGCCCCTGGCTGCCGAATATTGCTTTTTATTGAAGCATATCGAACGTGTGTTTGCGTCAGCGTCGCTCGGTGCCCCACGTCACCTTACGTCGCTGATCGCGGCGCCGTCACCTTATTGGCGCGACTGAAGAGCGATGAGGAACAGTGTGTTTTTGTGACGGAGATAAGGGTGTGTGTAATTTGGTGTGGAAAACATATTTACAATAGACATGCTCGTGCTCCTTATCATCTGTGAAATAAAAAATGGATTATTGGCCATCTATTTGGAAAACATGTATGTTCGTTTGCTTCCTCGCTTTCCTGTTTGGGTAAAAGTGGATTAATGAATAATAATGCATTTACAATACATGGCAATACATCACATGTATATCTATATGACACTTCGTCGGTGGTGCTTAATTTATAAGACTAAGTGTGGCGCCACTGAGGTGTACCTTACTTCTAGGTTAGCCTAGGTATTATCAAGCTTATTCTATGCGTTGTAGGGCTTACCCTGGTAACGGTTTTTGGTAACCAGGTGCCGAGCGCGTTATCTTAATCCTCGTTAACTTAACGTATTGTCGGGCTTACCCTGATGACAGGTTTGTTTGTCACAAGGCGCCGAACGTGTTATCTTAATTTAACGTATTGTCAGGCTTACCCTGATGACAGGTTTGTTTGTCACCAGGCGCCGAACGTGTTATCTTAATTTAACGTATTGTCAGGCTTACCCTGATGACAGGTTTGTTTGTCACCAGGCGCCGAACGTGTTATCTTAATTTTACTTAAGTTAACGTATTTTCGGGCTTACCCTGATGACGGGTTTGTTTGTCACCAGGCGCCGAAATATTTTGCCTTAATCTTACTTATCTTAATGTATTATCGGGCTTACCCTGGCAATGGTTTTAAGTCGCCAGGTGCCGAAATGTTTAGTCTAAATTATGATAAATGAAAAAAAATATTTGATATTTATAAGCCGAATGGTTTTGCCTTAATCTATTGCCGAAATATGCTGTGCTATTATTTAGCAACAGCGCTTATTAAATTTGCTTAATTCTAAGTTGCGTACCAAATGCAACTGTCTTACATGCTAAAATTTTTCCCGGAGCGATCGCCTGAGGCTATTTACTTCCTCAGATCACCACCCGCGTGGATTCTAGGAACACCGGTTGTCTCTAAAACCACCGGATTCCGCTCCCTTAATACTAGTTGTCGACATTTATATTATTGCTTAATACTAGTAATTAATAAAGTCACGGGCAACTGCGGTGCCACAAAGCAAACGCCTCGCCCTTGTACTTGCTTGTGTTATCATCCTTCTTCCTTTGTTATTCATTGCTGTATTCATCATTGTTGGGCTTGCCCACAAGAACCCCTGTGAGGGCTCGCAGTGCTCCTCATTTAATATCTCTGGCTGCCCGCTGCGTCACCATTTATGTGGGCACTGGACATCGTTCGGGAAAAATCGTCTGATAAAATAGTATCATCCGGGAATTTGCACGTCCGGGTATCCTCTTCGCCTATATTGGCATAGTTGGGTTTGCCCACTCGAACCCCTTTAGACAGCTCGCTGCATGCCTATTTAGTATCTCTGGCTGCCCGCTGCGTCACCATTTAATATCTCTGGTGACCCGCCGTCAGCCATTTATGTGGGCGCGGGTTCGAATGACCGCATTCATTCCATATATATAATTGATTATTTGTTAATTCATTCTTCATTTGTTTGGTTGTCTTCACCTTTGCCACGCGGGGCAAGGACTTGTCGGATCTAGGATTGATCCCGCTGAATCCTGAGATCCTGCTTCACTCCTGCGGGTAGGAGACTAACTTCCAGCCATAGAAGTTCTACTTACTTACATACTAAACTAGGAGTCTAGTCCTAATTTGGTCGTCCCTAGGGTCATCTCCTGGGTCCGGTATGGACCTGGCTAATTTTCCCACCAGTTCGTCAAAAGTCTCCCCTGCAGGTCTTGGCTTTGACGACCGTGGCGCATAGTGGGTGTAACCTTCCTCTTCCGAGGGGGTAGGCTAGACGCACCCCCGGTTTTGGCGTTTGCCCGCGCCAGGCAATCAATGCTTCAACCTTACGTAATTCGTCTTTTTGGTCTGGGTCATTGAGCCAACTGGGGTAGGGCTCATCATCGCCCTCCCAAGCTCTGCTCCTGTGTGGCGCCTCTGACCTTCTGCTTACGCTGTCATCACCATTCAGCGTGTCATCAGATTCCTTTTGTGTTATATAAAAAAATAGTGTGATCTGTAAATAATTTTTCTGTGTAGTTATGTAAATTTTTAAGTGTTTTGGGATTGTAGAATCTTCTAAATGCATGGACTACTTCAGACCTACTGTCGCTACGTCGGACTTCCAGCGGTAATGCCTTGTTAATTTTCTTGGAGACGTTAATAGGGTTTTATGGCGTTGGGTTCCCTGTTATTAGGATCCGGGGGTGTTATCTGCTGGATGGGTTTAAAGCGTGGTAGGAGAGGGTTGCGCATCGTTGGGCTCCATGTTAATGGTGCCCGGGAGCTGGTGATGCTATCAGGATGCTTTTACAGTGAGTGGACGGGGTAGGTACTTCCCGGGTTTGCAAATATTTTAAAAATTCCATGCAGGAGTAATAATAATAATAACCCAGGTGTGTGGGTAGGATATTCCATGCATGTGGCTGGATATGAGGCGTGTCCGCTCTCATTTGTGGATAGGTATAGGCCGAGGTGTAATAATCCTATGTCCCTTGCATTCGGGATTATTTAGTAGAAAAGAATTGTTATTATAAATTTGGCCTCATCTCTTGCTTAGAGATGCGCATTTCGCTTAATTGTCGTTTTTCCGACTCGCCCCTAATACTCGGGCGTAAGCATTGAGAGCCAGGGCGTAGTGAGCCCTCTCTTTAGACGCATGAAGTCTATCAACCCCGATGTATATTTTGGCATGTAGTTTAGCTGTTTTTATGTGTTTATGTGTTTGTGTTGGCTAATGTTGTGAGTGATAAGGTTATGGAAGGAGAAAGGTGGTATAATGATAGCCCGTAGGTGGTATTTTGGTAATCCCGCTGGCATTATCCATCTCTGCTCCTGTCATCCTCACTTGGTCAATATCTGCTTTCTATCCGCTCCTTGGGATGGTGAAGTGTGGTGACGCTATGACGTCACAGCCTAATCTGGCCTCTCATTTGTAATGTTCAGGTAGCAAGTGATCGTAGTGTAACTGGTCATGTCCTGATCGCCTATGATGGTTTTGGGATTAAAAAAACAAGAAGAGAAGTAGTTATTGGGGGGGGGGGTTGTTCCTTCAAGGAATCTGTCTGTATTCGCCCCTGATTAGTGGTCGCGTGTGTGGGCAGGAGGTGCCCGTGTCTGTGGTTACTGAGGCTTGCATGACTGTAGTTGCGTTCCGCTGCAGCGCGCTGTCGCGCGTGCCGCTTATCGGATACGTCTTATCGTGTGTCGTGATGCTACTGTCAGCCGGCGCGTGTAACCTGTTATCGCACTTGTAAACAAGCTTCTGTGGCCCTATGATAGATCCGGCCTATCGTGTCTGTACATTGCAAATGTTATATCTGTTGTAACAGCGCTGAATCCCATGTTAATGTATGCCATTATTATTGGTTTGTTTTTGTGGTCATGTCTGCATTTCATGGTCACTGCCGTTATAACAATAGTGTCTGCCGACAGCAGTGTTCCAATGCTTCTGGAATTCGCAAGTCAGTGTTTTGTCGTGTTTTGTTTTCATGTGCTTGTGTACGGGAAGTCTCTGACGTTACGTATGTCGGCTGCCGGAACGTGACTTTTGCCAATGTCCGAGTGTTGTCATTGTTTGGGATTCCGGGAGGGCCAGTGTGCTAATCTGTCCCGTTTTCGCTTACCGATGTTGTGTGTACATTGTTTTCCGCAAGACCTCTGCCTTGTGTAACTATGTGTAATCCATGTCTAGGAAGTCTATTGTGGTCCCCGTGGAGGCCTAGGAATTTCGGTACGCCCCCTTATTGGGAATTCCTGGGTAGCCAATGCCGAGGTAGGCTGTTGTAGCAAGCACCTTGGAACAAATCTATGCTCCTGTATGTGCGTTAAATAACCCTCCTGTTATTAAAATCGTGTGGCTCAACCGCTTATGTACTTGTATGGAGCCAATTTCAGTCTAATTGAGATTCTGGATATTTGTTTTCCACGGCTTCCGATTTTTACTGGGCATTCGGACCCGCGATCCCGTGTAATACTCCGTGTTTTATGTCTGCGTTGTCTGGTGGGATTTGTGTGTCCCCAGTGTGGCTTTTGATTGTGTTTTTCGCGCCAAAAATACCATTGGTTAGTTTGTTTTTGGCACGAGGGTATTGTGTGATCTGTGTGCGCACCCGCCT
Source organism: Meconema thalassinum (assembly GCA_946902985.2). Taxonomy (NCBI): domain Eukaryota; kingdom Metazoa; phylum Arthropoda; class Insecta; order Orthoptera; family Tettigoniidae; genus Meconema; species Meconema thalassinum. Next base: position 249,532,020 of record OX336392.1, on the reverse strand, counting down.
TGTTCTAAGGTCCTGGTGCTACGATTTCTGTACCGTATATACCATGGCACACGTATCGTGTATTTAAGGCACGCGGATGAAAGTATGTTTTAGCGTGAGTGATTTGTGCCTTTTGTGAAGACCCTTGTACTCTTATTTTGGGAGTTATGGGGTTTTGAAACTAGCGTAAATGTTCGCGTCTACTACATTCAGAGCTGAGAGGTGTTAGTTGGTTTGCGCCTGGTGAAGGCCGCGTGATTACGTGTGTGTGTTATCGCTGACCCGGCGATAGTATTGGATTACAACTGTGTAGGAAGGACTTTGCTTGGTTGTCGACACGTCTCTCTGATGTCTGCTCCTACAGCGCGTCTTTGGACTTCTCGTAATGGAAAAGAACTTTCCTGTAATTACATATTGTGTCCCCAAATTTTGTGTTATTGTAAGCGTGGGGCGAATATATCCCTGTTAGTGGTACTAGATGTCGTTATGCATGTGTGTCACCGGGCCGCTAGTCGCGTGTTTGGTGACTAGGTGTCGGAGGTGGTTTTATTGTTTTATGCATATAAATGTCTGTCAGTGTGATTATCCCTTACTTCCCTATCCTGCAACTGGATACTTACCCGACCTTGCATTCCTGGTATTCAGGAGGTTACGGGTTCGAGACCGTCTTTGTCCAGGATAATTATTCCTGGTGACTTTTAGGCTTGTGTCTCCGGGACGTTTGGCAGTATTGGGTTCGTATCCCGGTGAGGCCATCGGGGTCCGAAGGCTATTTCTTGGCCTTCTTTTCCCGTCTGCCCGTGGAATGATTTCCCTTCCTTTTGACAGCGTTCCCGTCTTTACGTGTAGGTGTCTATGTCGGCCTTCATGTTTACCCAAGCAGGTTGCCAGACGGTGGTACTTTGTAAAGATTGTATCGTGTCAGGGAAATCTACTATTTTTCAAAAATACTGTGAGATTCTTGACTGTTTCTCACGATTAGGGCTCTCGGCCATCCCAAGAGATTCTAGCAAATTGTAGGAACGGAACCTAGAATAACTTAGTCATTTCTACTTAGAAAGGCCCGCCTAAGCTCCATGCTGTGGTTTGTTGCTTAGGCTGTATTCGGGACCGTTCTTGCCGACTCTGAGCCGCGTGGCCCGACTGATTGGCTTCCGCTTGGCTTTGCATATTAAAAGCTTTGAATTGTCCAAAATATGTCCTGAATTAACCCCGATTATAATCCCTTGATGGCCTAAAAAATGCTAGGGGCCAAGAAAAAACTAAGAAGAATTTTGAATTATACAATTTTGATTTAGCCATGTTCCACTGTATATACATGAAAAATGTGCAGTTTTTGTCCGTGAGTCTCTGCGTGTCTACCGTTTACAGGGGTGGAATCTGCCCTTTGTGTATCCATTATCGTGTTTCTCACGTGTAAAAGAACCTGCCCGGATATATATTTGTGATTCAGGTGACAGTGTGTGTTATATTCATGGTGAAAGTCGTTATCCACGTCCGAGCGTCATTGCTCGAGAAAGTGAAGACTTTCGCCCTGTCACTAAGGCGTAGGCCCCTGAAACCCATTGAGGTGCTTCTTGGCTATTTTCTGGAGGAGTTTGTAGCAAAGTGAGCCTGGGCCTACTTTCACCGTAGTGCCTGGATGTTGGTCTGAGTGTGTTTGCGTCTGAGGGGCTGTTTGCGCTCCACGCTACCCTAGCAGTGTTTATAGGGGTGTGTGTATTCCTGACTGCCCGGCCTCGTGGGGTAGGTAATAAGACCTTTCTTATACCCCGTGTACTGTGTGTTTGTGGCAGGTCAGTGTGCACAGGCGTGCGTTTTGCACCCTGATGGGCCGAAGGCAACACCCTCTTATGCATTTGCACCTGGGGTACACATGCTGGTGCCCGCTTCCATTCTGGCAAACTTGCCCTTTGAACTAGCGGTAAAGGACGTGTAATTGTCTGTATTTGTCCTGGCGATGTAGTGGAGTGTAGTCTAACCGATTTCTGGCCTATGGCCACGGTAGACTCCTGTCCTTGTGTTGGCCTATGTGTGTAGGCTTGTGTGGGCTCAATGTGCTGCGGGACGGGCTCTATGTCCTCAGCCCATGACATGGTTACCTCCAGTTTTCCCCCTGTGTTATTATGTGTGCCCAAGCGTCCTGGCGTCAACTCCCTCTCGTTCGTCCGTTTTGAGGGGGTTGGCCTAGGTTCTGCTCCTCGGTTTGGCAAAATTGACTTCCGAGCCGGAGCTGAGGGACGTGTGTTGATGTGACCTTGGCCCTGCAGTGTGCTGGAGCCTAACCTGGCCGTCTTCTGGACTGTGGCCTCGGCGAACTCCTTCCCTTGTGTGGCAGTACGTGTCGAGAGGGACATCCTCGCAAATTGCCGAGTTAGCATATCTACGCTTATGTCCTCTCTTGGCTGGGCTGGCGGCCCTGCCATGAACTCAAAAATGGCCTTGTTAGCCTGGAGTTCCTTATATTCCTCCCAAATTTGGGCGTACTGCCTATTGAGGCTCATGGCCTGTTCGGCAACCTTGGTGCCATTAGTCCCTATCCGTTGGTGTTCTGTTATGAGTGTTTCCCATTGCTGGAACAGGAATTCGTGTCGGCAGTATAGTTGCCAGTGTGCCTTAATGATTTGTGTACGGAGGGTGGTGATTTTCGCTCGAATCTTGCGATTCTTAGCGCTGCGGAGTGGCCGGACAAGTGCCCTTATAATCCGCATATACTGGGCGTGCAGGAGCTGTTGGAACCTTGTGAGGTAATCCTGTCTTGTCTCAAAGACCTTGTGCCAGGCAATTAACTCCTGGTATTCCCCAATGCTCCTCAGCACAGCTAGGCGGTATAGAGGGGCCATGCTGAATCAAGTGTATGTATGTATATATATAAAAACTGTGTGTGCTTTGCAATGTATTAAATCTCTGATTCCTTCAAGAGGTGGGGGGTTGGTTTGAAAAAAAATCCCTTGTGTAGCTAGTGTGAAGGAAAAATAATGCTTTCTGTCAGAAAAAAATTCAACTTTTTCGCTTGGCTGCGTGCGGTAGGGGTCGTTTCTACCACGAGGGCTCGTTGTGTGAGTCCTACCCTTACTGTGCGTGGTAGCAGCGCCTCCACCAATATGTTTTAGATCCCTTAGTTGGCGGGGGGGGGGGGGGTAGTTTAGGGATAAAACATTAGTGTCACTGTGCTAATTTAAAAGGTGGTTCCTAGTTGAGAGCAGCTTCCCGAAACTGGGAGAGCTTACCAGTGTAGAGTGTTGTTTAGTGTTTGAATGCTAGGGGGTGCTCCTATAAAGGCGTAAGTATTTGTTAGGGGATGGTCCTCTGTTTGCAGACTGCTGTGCTGGTCTGCCAGCTGGACGGAGTGAGTGATATAATAGACGTGCTTATGTGTGCGGCTCGCTGCTAGCAGTCGCGTGCGGGAATCACAATGGAGTTTGACCAAGCAATTACTGGCTACTGTGGTCACGGTCAATCGTGGCGGAGGTCAGGAAGAGTATGAGGATGTGAGGTAGAGTGTAATTATGAATGCAATGTGTAGCTTACTGACCAGTATTTATTGGTCAGTTGAAGTGGTTCTGTATGTCCCTTTTTGGGGAATATAAGTAATGATACAATTTGAGTGTACAATATTGTGGATGGGTGTTTACAAAGTAAAGGATATCTGAACACTTTCTGAGTCTCACCTGATGATGGCAGCTGGCACAGTTGTCGGCTAGGGCCTTCGGCGGCGCACACTGTATGACAGATAGTGCTCCAAAAAGGCCTCCCTTCTTATAGTTCCTGCCGTTGCTTAGTCAGCATTCCGTTGACGTAGCTGCCCCAGTTAGTTGTAGTGTTAATGTTTATGAATGTGTTGCAAGTGGTTGGCTAACCTCCCGAGCTGGGTGGTCGCCTCTTGCCGTGTAAAGGTGATGTTCTGGTCTTATGATGTTGCCAGTTGGGGTGGTTTTAGTAGAAGATGGGGGGTGGCTTTCAGGGGGTACAGCCCCCCGGGCCTGTACAATATGGTACAGTAAATGTTTATGCAATATTGTAATGCACTAGCGTCTAATTTAGTTCAATTATTTACATAACCTCAAGATGGCGACTTTGCAGTTTGTTATAAGTTATTTTGCGCAATTCAAAATATTCATTTAGGCTACATACTATGCTTTTACGATAATTGTTGGTATTGAGAAGTTTGTTAACCCGTCTATTAGTGAGTAACTTGTCATTATACAGATGCTTAATAGGAAATTTATGAGACTAAGAGAAATAGGCAAGAAGGGGCAGATTAGAAGGTTATCCCAAAACCACCAAAAATAGTGAAATCGGCCTTGTTATCACCAATAGCCGAAATAATGAGCTATAATATTACCAGAGTGCTGAGCAAAGAGATGGACTACTCAACCTCTGAAATATTAATGACCTCTTACAGCAAGAAGAAGATACCCCCATGGGGGATTGTAGGAAGAAAGCAGATAACTGGCCAGTCTATTAATGAAGGTGTTGAGTTATACTAGAGTACGATCATGTGAGATGTGGTAATGAATTAAACCCTACAAGTCATAATATCGACTATTGTCGGAGTAGGAATAGAGACAATTGGACAAGGATGTTTGAATGTAATAAAAAATAATGGGATCCTTACCAGTAGAATTCTAATATCTTAACTGTTCGTAAGGTGCAGAGAGACAATGTATTTCCTATATTCATGCTAATTAATTGTACTGTCCGTTACAATTACGGCAGCACTCGTTTTACGGTACTTTTGTGTCATCGCGTATGTAATGTAAACACCTATAAAGAAATATATTCATGGCGTATTGTTTTGTTATAAACATATAATTTATGACCTTCAATTATCGAGCTTCTGTCTTGTTAATTCTTTCAATCCCATTTGCATTACACAATATGAACCGTGAATCCAATTCGAGATTCTCCGGTAACAAAACAATTTAATTTTATAATTTGGCAGCAGTGAGGGTTAATGCTTGCCTCCTTGGATACCATGCGTTGGTATTTATTAGCCTAGAACCTATGGATTCAGTAATGGAATCTCTCTGGGCCAGTGAATATAAATCTGACATTAAAAATAGAATTATTCCCATAGTAGAGAAATAAAATGAATTATATCACCTTGCGCCTTGGACAGTTGAAATCATATATCTCGGAGGCCATTTCCTTTCCTGAATTTCCGAAAAATATGACATACCTTAACACGGTAGGGGTGTATGACACGTGGGACTGGTCATTTCACATTTACAGCAGTTCTTTGATGAACGCGAGACACTTGATCTAACTGAAGTTTCTACTAAAGATTGTATATGAACTATTTTGTTGTTGTTGTGTTTGATTTGTGGGGCTTGAACATCATGGTCATTCAACTCCGTGTACTTCTGTTTGTGTGTATTTTTGTCTGATAACCTGTATTATTGTGATGGCTACATTAGAATATTTACTTGTAATTACCGTGAGGATTACGGAGGAGATGGCCGTGGCCTTAAATTAGGAGCTAGCCTGGGCTTTGCCTGGAGTAGAAGTCGGAAAAATGGAAAAACACGAGGCGGAGTGTACTCCCCTCCAGCCCTGAAACCGAAATTAAATACCTTTGCTAAGTCAGGAATCGAAGCCGGACCTCCAGGACAACAGCCCAGAATGCTAGCCACTACACAACAAGGTGGTATTACCCTTTCACGAATTGATTGCCGGCGGTCGAGATGGGAACTATTCTCTGTTTACTTGTGTCGCACGTCACACTGCTTTGTTGACAGGTACAGTTGCGCGAGTAGGATATGACTCAGCTCCAGTAGCTGTCCGTGGTGACATGTGCTCCTGTGACACTTATCTGCGCTTCTAAGACAGGTAGCGCGCGCAATGCTGCTTTACTTATGTGCAGACTACACTCTGTCATCACTGTGTCCTCCTCTTTAGCCAGAGGGACTCCTGCTACAATAATCAAAAAACGGTGGCGCAGCCAGGCTCAGCGGCAATCAAATCGTAAATGGGTAATATGTACTAATACCATGAGCCTCCGTCGCTTAGGTGGCAGCACGCCGACCTCTCACCGCTGGGTCCGTGGTTCAAATCCCGGTCACTCCATGTGAGATTTGTGCTGAACCAAGCTGCGGCAGACAGGTTTTTCTCCGGGTACTCCGGTTTTCCCTGTCACAATTTAATTCCAGCAACACTCTCCACTATCATTTCATTTCATCTGTCATTCATTTAATCATTGCCCCAGGGGAGTGCGACAGGCTTCGGCAGCCGGCACAGTTCATATTCTCGCCGCTAGATGGGGGCTTCATTCATTCCATTCCATTCCCCGACCCGGTCGGTCAACTGGAAGCAGGCTGTGGATTTTCCTTTTCATGTACTAATACCACATGATGTGCTTGACACCAGAAGTGAAGACACAAGGAAGCGCTTTTAATTATACAGTATTCTGCTCGAGTCCACTTCGAAAATGACCAACAGTGGAGGTAATTAAATCCATCTGTGTCTGAATGGATGATTTTTTTGTGAAAGATGATACCGTACATGAATGGCAGCCAATGACCATAAGCTGGGCATTTTTGATAGAACGCCCGAGGGCTCCCAACAAGCTCAATTTCAAGTAGTTCCTACGTATCCTACCAGATGTTACCGTCACTAACCCCTAGCGGCGAACGTTAGAACTTGATAGAGCGTTGTGTACTAGCCAAATACAACCTGCTAATCTTGTTAAACACCACCAATTGCAGTGGTAGGTTGTATTACGTGTTATAACTTTATGACATGGGCCCACCGGTTTTACTTCCCCTCCGAAGGAAGGCATACTTAAGAATTTAAACGCTCTTAAAACATCCAACGACTTCAGCCGGGTTTGAACCCGCCATCTTGGGCGTAGCAATTCAGCATGCTACCTACTACTTGGTATTTTGTTCTTGTGTTTTGTGTTGTTGGGTTTTCTTCCTTGAGGAGAGAATTGTAGTCAGAAGATCAATGATTAGTGTTTGTAGCTGTCTTTGTAAACAGATAAATGAATAAAAAGCAGTAACTTTGTTAAAAAAATATAAAACACAACAACAACAACAACTACGTTACCGAAGCCGTAGTATTTGTGATTCATTTCGTTTTCTTTTCGACATCACTGTTTTTGAGTGTGCGTGGAATATGTCTGTAACATTATGATGTCTGTATTAGCATGTGTGTTTGTACATTGTCCGCGCTATAACTCTTCCAGGAAAGATATATCGACTGTACTGGACTCAGTAAAAACATTTCTTAAATCGGCAGAACACATACAATAGTGTGGTAAGCACTAACAAGTGAGCCGAGTGCACTTGGCTAAGTCCGACGTCAGAATTACGGTTGACGATCAGAAACGTTTTGCGATATACCGATTAAATGTCTTTATTAAAACGATTAAAGCATTTTCGTACATAACGTTTTCATTTATTTGGAAGTTTTTTCTAAAAAGGTTGAGGATTGTTTTCACCAACGTCAACTAACCCTTAATTTATCATTAACGGTTATTTAACTATGCACGAGTATTTCATCCAACAGAAACGCTCGTTAACATACCTCTAACAATGGTTTACGTTAAATGGCCAAATCTGGCCACTCAACTCCCTTAAGAATCATTAAAATGGAGGGAAACAGCCAAACTCTACCTCGTGCCTCCCTCAATGGTGGTTTGTTTCCAAGTTTCACACGAACTTTCATCCATATGCATATAAATGTTTATGACAATGAAATTAAACAAGATGATCAGTAAAGAACATATAGCCTACTTTCTCCTAAATGCATGGGTATTGTTATAACTCTTTGCCCTTTTAAAGGAGTATAATTGAGTGTTGGTTATAGTAGCTTGTTGAAATACAACGTGCTATAGAGATATTAAACATGAATATGAGGTGCCCTTCGCTAGTGCTACCTCTGTAAAAAATTTCATTCAATTCGGTTTCATAGTGTTTGAATTGATATGGGGAATGGATTTGCACACATACATGGCCGCTATTTGCAAACTATTGGGCTGATGACCTTGTAGTCAGTCATAAGATGCTTTCCACAAAAAGGCATGTTGTTGCAAAATCTGGTAGAGATCAAATTATTAGGATGGTCGTAATTTAATTTAAGCTTTTAACATTTGGGTGGCCGTCATTCCGTTTCCGTCAAGATGGCGGCGATATAAAACATGACATTGAGGTGCCCTTTGCTAGTGCTACCTCTGTACCAAATTTCGTTCAATTCGGTTTCACCGTGTTTGAATTGATAGGGGGAATCGATTTGCACACATACTTGGCCACCATCAGCAAACTATTCGGCTGATGATCTTGCAGTTTGGTCAGAATATGCTTCCCACATAAAGATATGTTGTTGCAAAATTTGGTAGAGACTAGATTATTAGGTTGGTCGTAATTATATTTTAGCTTTTAACATTTGGGTGGCCGCGATTACGTTTCCGTCAAGATGGCGGAGATATAAAACATGACATTGAGGTGCCCTTTGCTAGTGCTACCTCTGTACCAAATTTCGTTCCATTCGGTTTCACCGTGTTCGAATTAATAGGAGGAATCGATTTTGACACTAAGATGGCCGCCATCCGCAAACTATTAGGCTAATGACCTATTAGATTGGCCAAAGGATGCTCCCTGCATAAAGGTATGTTGTTGCAAAATTTGGTTGAGATCGGATGATTAGGTTATTCGTAATTTGATTTAAGCTTTGAACATGTGTGTGGCCGCCATTACGTTTCCGTCAAGATGGCGGCGATATAAAACATGACACTGAGGTGCCCTTTGCTAGTACTACCTCTGTACCAAATTTCGTTCCATTCGGTTTCACCGTGTTCGAATTAATAGGGGGAATCGATTTTCACACAAAGATGGCCGCCATCCGCAAAATATTAGGCTAATGACCTATTAGTTTGGTCAAAGGATGCTTCCTCCATAAAGGTATGTTGTTGCAAAATTTGGTAGAGATCGGATGATTAGGTTATTCGTAATTTGATTTAAGCTTTGAACATTTGTGTGGCCGCCATTACGTTTCCGTCAAGGTGGTGGCGATATAAAACATGACACTGGGGTGTCCTTTGCTAGTGCTACCTTTGTACCAAATTTCGTTCAATTCGCGTTCACCGTGTTTGAATTGTTAGGGGGGGACAGGCATTCAGAGTACACTCACTCACACACACACACACACAGACAGACACACCTTTTTTTGCGCCCTGTGTTGATCTGATAAGTCTACTTTCATTTATTGCAAAAATCGAAAGTAGGCTAAAAATATCATACATGTTTAATACCAAGGAAGAAGAATACGGAAATTTAAAATAAGCATTTCCGATGTGGGATTCAAATTTGTTCCAGATCTGCGTAATAAACTCAGAGTCTGCAACGCAACCTATTCCGCTACACGCGAGTAGTTCCCTTGATCGCTCTCAGTTCACTGGGCAGTGGGTCAGCTAGCCACTGACTCTCCCAAAACGCAAGAACTTGTAGGCGTAACAGAGTACGAATATCTCTAGCGGGTACCTCCATTTGTCGAGGTGGTTCAGTTGTCCTTAATACTTTTCTATATAATTTTAAGCTTTTGGCACGAATAAGGTTTTCCGTGTTTCCAGTTATTTATAATTAAGTTCCAGAAGATCTCAAGGAAACATCGCAAACAACGATGAGTATTACATCTGTCCATCAAGTTTCTACAAGATGAAACCAAGTCTACGCATGCGCAAGAGCCTTAAAGGGCATTTAAGTAATTAGTAAGTGGAATGGTCTCATGAATTGCATCAACGATAATCATGCATTAACTTTCGTATTTAATTTAAATAGGAAAGTGTTGAAGACAATGGCCCTTAAACGTTTAATAAACGATTAAACGTTTTGCAAAGAAACGTTTTCTTAAATGTTTGCAGTTTCTTTTTAACCTCGACCCTCTTAAACGATTTGCACTTTAATTTAAGAAATGTTTGACAACTGACGTTTTAACCGATCCTTAGGGAAAAATTACGAAGGTCTTATAGATCACAAGTCTAGTGCGAGGAATGCATGCAGTGTGGGGGGTATACTGGTATTTTGGAGTATTTAATACCGCCATCTGGTATGACAAATATCGGTGAACCCCTCAGGATTAAAATCTAATTAATGTAAAGATGTTTATTATACCGTTAATAACACCCGTCAAACACGCAATATTATTAGTTATTACAATGAGTTCTTCGAATTAAGGAAACAACAAGATGTTCAGTAAAGAACATATAGCCTACTTTCTCCTAATTGCATGGGTATTGTTATAACTCTTTGTCCTTTTCAAGGAGTATGATTGAATGTTGGTTGTAGGAGCTTGTTGAAATACAACGTGCTATAGGGATATTAAACATGAATATGAGGTGCCCTTTGCTAGTGCTACCTCTGTACCAAATTTCGTTCAATTCGGTTTCACCGTGTTTGAATTGATAGGGGGAATCGATTTGCACACATACTTGGCCACCATCTGCAAACTATTGGGCTGATGTTCTTGCAGTTTGGTCAGAATATGTTTCCCACATAAAGATATGGTGTTGCAAAATTAGGTAGAGACTAGATTATTAGGTTGGTCGTAATTACATTTTAGCTTTTAACATTTGGGTGGCCGCGATTACGTTTCCATCAAGATAGCGGTGATATAAAACATGACACTGAGGTACCCTTTGCTAGTGCTAACTCTATACCAAATTTCGTTCCATTGGGTTTCAGCGTTTTTGAATTAATAGGGGGAATCGATTCTGACACAAAGATGGCCGCCATCCGCAAACTATTAGGCGAATGACCTATTACATTGGTCAAAGGATGCTCCCTCCATAAAGGTATGTAGTTGCAAAATTTGGTAGAGATCGGATGATTAGGTTAATCGTAATTTGATTTAAGCTTTGAACATTCGTGTGGCCGCCATTACGTTTCAGTCAAGATGGCGGCGATATAAAACATGACACTGAGGTGCCCTTTGCTAGTACTACCTCTGTACCAAATTTCGTTCCATTCGGTTCCACCGTGTTCGAATTAATAGGGGGAATCAATTTTGACATAAAGATGGCCTCCATCCGCAAACTATTAGGTGAATGACCTATTAGATTGGTCAAAGGATGCTCCCTCCATAAAGGTATGTAGTTGCAAAATTTGGTAGAGATCGGATGATTAGGTAAATCGTAATTTGATTTAAGCTTTGAACATTCGTGTGGCCGCCATTACGTTTCAGTCAAGATGGCGGCGATATAAAACATGACACTGAGGTGCCTTTTGTTAGTACTACCTCTGTACCAAATTTCGTTCCATTCGGTTGCACCGTGTTCGAATTAATAGGGGGAATCGATTTTCACACAAAGATGGCCGCCATCCGCAAACTATTACGCTGATGACCTATTGGTCTGGTCAAAGGATGCTCCCCCCATACGGATATGTTGTTGCAAAATTTGGTAGAGATCGGATGATTAGGTTAATCGTAATTTGATTTAAGCTTTGAACATTTGTGTGGCCGCCATTACGTTTCCGTCAAGATGGCGGCGATATAAAACATGACACTGAGGTGCCTTTTGTTAGTACTACCTCTGTACCAAATTTCGTTCCGTTCGGTTGCACCGTGTTCGAATTAATAGGGGGAATCGATTTTCACACAAAGATGGCCGCCATCCGCAAACTATTACGCTGATGACCTATTGGTTTGGTCAAAGGATGCTCCCCCCATAAAGGTATGTCGTTGCAAAATTTGGTAGAGATCGGATGATTAGGTTAGTCGTAATTTGATTTAAGCTTTGAACATTTGTGTGGCCGCCATTACGTTTCCGTCAAGATGGCGGCGATATAAAATATGACACTGAGGTGTCCTTTGCTAGTGCTACCTTTGTACCAAATTTCGTTCAATTCGCATTCACCGTGTTCGAATTGATAGGGGGGGACAGACATTCAGAGTACACACACTCACACACACACAGACACACAGACACACACACACACAGACTCACACACACACATACACACACACAGACAGACACACTTTTTTCGCCCTGTGTTGATCTCATAAGTCTACTTTCATTTTTTGCAAAAATCGAAAGTAGGCTAAAAATGGCACACATCAAAGTTTAAAGAACCAAATTTAAGCGAAAACTGGTGTAAAAATCATATTAACTTTAAAAGCATAAAATGGTTTTCAGAAAACGATTCATTAGGAAATGATTTGTTATACATGCTGAGCTTCTATGCCCAAGATAGCGGGTTCAAACCCGGCCGAAGCCGTAGGATTTTTTAAGAGCGTTAAAAATCCCTCAGTGTGCCTTCCTTCGGAGGGGAAGTAAAGCCGGCGGTCCCATGTCATAGATTTATGGCACGTTAAAGAACCATCCACTTATTACACCTGTGTGAAGCTAAATTGAATAGGTTATGAATGTAAACAACGGTCTTAGGTTTCTACGTTCGTTGCCAAGAGCCGACTGCGGTGTCGTCAAGTAGCTAAGTTCTGATCTTGGCCTAGTAGTCGTTGACGGTGGTGCTTGGTGGCAAAAGTAGGAACTATTTGAAAAATTCTAAGTTGCAGTATGTACTTAAATTAAAAAACATATAACACACACTAATACAGTCGTCCCAATTAACACCGGTTATCAGACAGATTCTACACACACCCAAAGTACACGTGGCTACATGACCACGTTGTCGCAGCCCCTAAACTTAAGAACCAACCAACCAACCAACCTGATTTGTTAATGAACGTTTTGTCGTTATTCTATTAAGAAACTTTTAAACTCATCTCAAGGAAACGTCCCCATCTCTTCTCAATTCTGCCTCAATGAGGGTGAGGGTACTCTAGTCCAAACCTCAGATTTGAGTTTAATTTCTTGGCAGGGTTGGGTCTCAAATCCGGAACCCAGTGATGAGAGGGAAGAATGGTAGCCACTGCACCACGAGGCGGTCCCAACGAGGATGAGTGTTGTTGTTGTTTGAGTCTTCAGTTTTTTGACTGGTTTGATGCAGCCGTCCATGCCTCCCTGTCCTGAGCTAATCTTTTCGACTCTACATAGCTACTACACCCTACATCCGAGGCAATCTGTTTAACATATTCTAACCTTGGTCTACCTTTACAGTTCTTGTCCTCGACCCTTCCTTCCATAACTAAGCTTGCTATTCCTGGGTGTCTTAGTAGTGTCCTACCAACTTATCTATTCCCTTCATTAGCAGTCGCCAGAAACATCTCCCCTCTCCCACTAGTCTTAATACCTCTTCGTTTGTAACCCCATCTACCCATCTGATCTTCATTCTCCTGTAACACCACATTTCAAACGCTTCAATTCTCCTCTTTTCTGCTGCACCATTAGTCAAAGTTTCACTTCCATAGAGTACCACGCTCCAGACAAAGGCCTTCAAAAGTGACATCCTGAGGATGAGTGTACGCTGTTTCAACCTTGTGGCCATTACCAGAACCGTGACCTCAGCGATACAGTCAAGAATGCTAACAGGTCACCGCTGTAGACTTCCAGCTATCCGGATTGGTAGAGATACAGGTACTACAGTGATTTTATGGCTTCTTTTATGAATGTCAGGTTTACAAAACTAACAAATGTTTGTAGGAAAATTAAAGTAAAGTTAAGAATGTTCAACTTGGATTGTTTCTGTGTGTGTTTGCTTGCAGCGATGTTATTGATCGCCGAGTGCCTGTAAATTGCACCTCACTGCAGAGTTAATGAAGTAATTTAAAGCAACCGTGCTCCTCTTTTACAGTAATATCATTTAATAGCCAATAGCTGTGACCCGTGATGGGAACATAAAACAAGTTCATAACTCTCGGAGGTTGGTTTGAAAGCCAACACAAAACTAGGAAAAGCATCTACAGGTTAGTAGATCCGGTCCACGAACAATCGTGCTCTGTTACACTGAACATTGGTGACCAACTTTCGATACTTTTCTTCTCTCTCCTACTCCCTTACATATGCACATAGATATTTTATTTTATTTAAAAGTTATGCAGGGTCGTTATTTATGTGCCCACGAGTAAACACGACAGGCTAAGCCGGCTGTGAGTGATGCAAATCGCGGGCGCGCGTACGCGTTTCAGCCGGTGGTGGCGCGCTGCGCCGACTCATATCGTTAGTTCATACGTGTTTTGTCATTCATATGGACGTGTATCTGCAAATCTTAGACGGTAGGGAGTATTGTGATTACTGTGATTGTTGGTCATGCCTAGACACCAATTCACATTGCGCGAACGAGTGTATATCCATAATTCGTTTATGAAAAGCAGAAAATCTTGTTCTGAAACGAGACGAAAATGTCGATCAAGTTTCCAGGAAGACCTGTGCCTAATGCCAGTACGATTAGGAGGCTCCCTAAACGATTCAAGGAAACAGGCTCCATAAATAATAAAAGAGTTGACAGACATTCCTTCATCAAAAGATGCCAGATGTATGTTACTAGAGAGGGAGGACATTTTCAGCATCGCCTATGCGCACTGTAAGTACACATTATTGATTCTATGCCCAAGATCGCGGTTTCAAACCCGGCCGAAGTCGTCGGATTTTTAAGAGCGTTAAAAATCCCTCAGTATGCCTTCCTTCGGAGGGGAAGTAAAGCCGTCGGTCCCATGTCATAGATTTATGGTATGTTAAAGAACCTTCCACTAATTATACCTGTGTGAAGCTAAATTATATATAGGTTAAGAATGTAAACAACGCTCTTAGGTTCCTACGTTCGTTTCCAGGAGATGACTGCGGTGGCGTCTAGTAGCTACGTTCTGAACTAATAGTCGTTGACGGTGGCGTTTGGCGGCATAAACAGGAACTATTTGGAAAATTCAGTCTGCAGTCCTTACTTGAATTAAAAACAGATAACACACACTAATACAGTCACCACAATTAACACCGGTTATGAGACAGATTCTACACACACGCAAAGTGCACGGGGCTACATGACCGCGTTGTCGCAGCCCGTAAAGTGAGGAACCAACCAACCAGATGTTTTACAACTACTAAAGAAAGCTTTTCATTCAGTCATCACAAATTGTGCCCATTGATATTAGGCGGGAAAACAAGCACTTACTCGTCCTAACCTGAACGACCTCTTAATTGCTTGGTGGAGGCTGGAAGCTCTAAACGAGTGTATATAGTAGCTTTTAAAAGGCCTCTGAAGAGAAACATGATTTTACAATTCGATTTTTGAAGCACGTCCAGCAAGTTATCGAAGTTGACGACGAGAAGAGGGCTTCCTATCTCCCATGTATTCATCTCTTAAGTGAGAGTTATACTGCACTAAGCTTGCTATTCCTATTGCTGATGTTACACGGGCTCGTGTAACATCAGCCACTATTACAAGTTTTTGTTGTGTGCTAACAACGAAGTCATTATGGGAGGTAAGAAGTCTCCTCTTAGGTGAATGTGGGACATTGCTTCTTTATAGAAAGAAGCATCTGCAGCGTCCTGGTTTGTGTGTCCAACAGTACACAGAGATGCTGTGGGGAATATTCTCAGGGTTACCATTCATCTTTTGAATAACCACCTATATAACAATATGTGAATTTTTCTCATCTGTGTTAGATATAAATGTTATGTAACGCTGACATTCTTATTTCAGTTGTATATTCATGCACGTCCATGGTCATCTTATTTGTAAGGTAGGTGCTGATTTCGAAAATTAAAAATTTAAGAAAAAAACCTGAAATACTTATCACTAAAATAGCTCACTTTTATGAACAAGAAAGGAGAGGGGGGAGGGGGGGATTTATTTCGTTCAATTAGGTTTAGATAAGGTAACGAGAGACGGGACAGAAAGGCATGTTGCCAGGAGGAGCGGGTATTCTTACTTGACTCCCTTATTAGCCCTCGACAAATTGGGCTACAACAGACGTAAGACAGTTTCACCTCGTGTAACATCAGCCACTATTACAAGATTTTGTTGTGTGCTAACAACGAATTCATTATTTCCTCCCTCCAGGCAATGTATTTAGGAGTTACCCTTAATGAACGTTTCTTCTGTAGACATAACATTGAAGAATAAACCCGCTGATCTCGACAAACTACTGTTCCTTTGCGTTATCTTTCGCTTTAGATTACTTCAGTGAACACATTAATTAATCGTCGACTTTTAGTATACTTCTCATTGCCCTGGATTGGGGCTACATTGCTACAATACAAAACTGTAAATAATATTGAGAATTTCACCTTGAAAGCATCATTATTTGGTCTAACCTAAGACGCCAACAGCTAATTGTTAAATTACCCCAAGACTCACTTCCAACTCTTCTTTCACCTGTACAAACTCTGGCTACTTTCCCTTCAGATAGTATAGGTTATGAATATTCCCGAATGGGAATATGATGTTATTTCCATTTGAGCAGATAAATCATCAATTAATATGATACAATTGGTCCGGTCAACTCAAACATAAAATGCCAGCGCTTCGCCCCAGTGTGCCGTTGGGCTCGTCAGTTGGTACAGACACACCTCACCCATACGCGTGGCTAGCACATACTGAGAAGGCTATCGCAAGGCACAAAATACAAGTATTATTGACGTCACGAGCGATGCCAATGTGCCACGGACTAATTTCATCATATTAATTGATGATTTATCAGCGCAAATAGAAATAACATCATATTCCCATTCGGGAATATTCATAACCTATTTGGATTGCCAAGGTAAGGTTTTTGTTTTATGAAAGATGATGATGATGATGATGATGATAATTGTTGTTTTAAGGGGCCTAACATCTAGGTTATCGGCCCCTGATGGTTTGGGTGATCGTGAAGATGAAAAAGAAAAGCGAACTTAAAACTAAAACTAACTACTAACCTACATACTAGAAGAAGAAATGGAAAACTAAAGGAGAATAAGGCTAATAAAGGACAGGAGGAAAAGAAATGCCCTCAACCCTCGAAGAAGGCGGATTGAGGGACTTGGAAGGAAGGAGAGCCATGAAAAGCAGATAGGAAAGTGAAAGAGGAGAGGGTCCGCCCCCAAAGGTAAAGGACAAAAGGGGAAAAACGGACCCAGCTCAGGAATCCCTCGGGGTCGCCAACTCCCGAACTCACCAGCCGTGAGTCCCTGAGGGTGTAGCATTATCTAGGGTGCACCAGAAGTGGTGGGGCTACATACACCCTGCCTCCTTAAGGGCCTAGAGCACAAGGCAGGAGGTAAAAGGAAGAGAAAAAGAAGGCTGACCCCTCGCAGAAGGAGGGTATCAGAAAAGATGAGACAAGGGCCAATTAAGGCGGGAAAGGAAGAGACTCCCTAGGCCTCGGATACCCTAATACCGTCGGGGTCGGAAGAGAACAAGAGTTGACCAAGTGAGGTCGACAGGAAAGAAGACAGAGAGGAGCCCGGCACAAGTAAGTGGAAGCAATGCCGGACTCAGCTGGGGCCCCGTGGTCGCCAACCCACTTCTCACTAGATGTGAGCCCCTGGGGGAGTTTTATGAAAGGGAGCTTGACTTCCGTGGCACATTGGCATCGCTCGTGACGTCAATACTACTTGTATTTTGTGTCATGCGATGGCCTTCTCAGTCTGTGCTAGCCACGCGTATTGGTGAGGTGTGTCTGTACCAACTGGCGAGCCCAACGGCACACTGGGGCGAAACGCTGGCATATTATGTTTGAGTTGACCGGACCAATTTTATCATATTAATTGATGCTTCAGATAGTAGTTAACAATTAATTTCCAATGACTTATGACTTTCTAATGACTTCACTTACTCAGAGGCCTCACCTACTTACCAAACCTCCTTCCCCAGCACTAGCTCAAGTTGTTTTCCACCGCAATATTCACCCTGTTTGCAAATATTTAATGTTTATATTCAATACGGATATAACCAAATTTCTTTCATGCAGTGTCAAAATATTTTGGTGAAAATCCACATCCTGCTTCCAGTCGACCGACCGGGTCAGGGATGGAATGAATGAAGCCCCCATCTAGCGGCGAGGATATGAACTGTGCCAGCTGCCAAAGCCTGTCACACTCCCCTGAGGCAATGAATAAATAAATGACAGATAAAATGATAGTGGAGAGTGTTGCTGGAATGAAATTTTTGACAGGGAAAACCGGAGTACCCGGAGAAAGACATGTCTGCCTCCGTTTTGTCCCGCACAGATCTCTCATGGAGTGACCGGGACTTGAACCACGGACCCAGCGGTGAGGGGCCAGCATGCTGCCGCCTAAGCCACGAAGGCAACAAAATATTTGGTATTTCATGTATTTATCTAAGATTATTATATTTATCACACTACATCCTTCTTATAAAATCGAAAATCAAAACTTTAAAACAAGAAATAGCTTATAAAATACCCTTGAAAATCTGGCCTACGATTGTAATCCACGCAGCTACTGGTGTTAAATTGTCGAGCGTGACCTCAGGAGGGTTAAGTGGGAGAGCACGGAAAATCTCATCTAGGATGGATGAAGGAGTCGAAGTCCTCTGTTCTCAGTTTTATTTCAAGAGGCTAAGTGTACCTCGATACAACACTCGATCCAGGACTAAATTTCTTGGTAGAGATAGAAATCGCACTCAGAATCTTTGGGGGCAGAGTCGAAATACGAGCACGAGACCACAGAAGGTGGCACATTATTTTCATTGATGTTTTATTGTAATTTATCCCCATGTACTTGGGTGTGTTTGTGTGTGTGTGGAATTTGGTCTGATAATCCGTGTTATTGTGATGGTTGTATTAGTGTGTATATTTGAAATTAAAGTGAGAATTAGTAAGGAGGCGGCCATGTACTTACGTTAGGAACCATTCCGGCATTTGCCTGAAGTAGAAGTGGGAATCCACAAAAAAACATTTCCAGTATGATTGAGGTTGAATCGAACCCACCTCTTCTCAGAGACTGAGTGCACCCCGTTCCAGCCCTTGGACTATAATGAAATGTCTTCTCAGAGCCAGGAATCGGATCCAGACCCACGGGATGACGGCCAAGAATGCTAGCCACTACAACATGAAATAGTAAATTTATTTTTACTTGAGTTAAAATAAAATTAATATTAAAAAAATTAAAATTAAAAAAAAAAAAGAAAAAAATTGACAATCTCAAAATTTGAACAGATGGTATACTGGCTTTCACGGCCAGTGAATTAAAACTCAGCAATTTTTCTAGGTTTGTGCCGTGTCTTGTGTGGGGTTTCGCCTAGGACACCAAGCTGGCTTATCAGTGGACTGTGGGGGTTCGGACGGGGACACCAAGAGCCCGCTGATGAACCAGCTTGGTGTCCTAGGCGAAACCCCACACAAGGCACGGCACAAACCTAGAAGAATTGCTGAGTTTCAAAATTTAAAAAAAAAACGGATTAAAAAATATATAAACTTTGAAATTAAAAATTAAAAATTATAAATTCAAAATTCGAAATTGTAAATATAGATTGAGTTAAGTAAAATATAATAAAAGTAAATCATTATCGCCAACAGTTGTTGTATTATCGTCACCATTCTTATATAGACCTTCTATATCGTTGAAATGGTTCCGAATTAATCCGTGTCAGTTCTGTTGCCGGAAGTTTTAACTTTGAATGCAGCAGTCTTCACTGGTTTAGGTGTTACCCAATTAGTAGTTTATCTTCAGAAGGTCCACATCAGCATACAGTATTTTAAATCACTTGCCTGAGAGTTGCTCAGGTGTGTGCTTGTTCCAGGCAGTTAGATGCCTAACTGCGCGAGGATCCAATAAATCCTGTACGCACAACAGAGCCGACTTTCGGTCGATGACACTTTTACATCGGGCTGGCTCCTGTTAGATAACACCTTTATGGGATCTATTACACCCGGCTTACAACTGATGGAAATATTGTCTGAGGTCCATTAGCGAACAAAATAAAATCCTGTCGCGGAATATTATTTATACATTTTCATTTTCTTTTAGTAAGAATCGAAGACTTCTGCCATACAAAAGAGCTGGAATGACATATCTTTCCAGAATGTCAAGCCTTTTCTGAAGGCTAATACTTTTAACCAAGAGAACAAATTTCAGGCCCCTAAATTTTCCGCAGGTGAATCGTATTCCTCTTTGACATTTCTTGTCCAATTTTCCCTTCAGGCTATTTGGCCCAGATAAATATATTACTCACAGTGCTCTATTGATGTCCCATCCACAAAAACAAGTGACTCAGTGGAGATTGTCGTGAATCTAGTCGTGGAAGAGTTCAATCGTAAACCAATCTCCGTACTTCTTTTTTAAAATCAACTAGCATTTTATGAAACTCTCTTCCAGATTTGGCCAAAATTTTAAGAGTCTGAAAATCTGAGATTAGAGCTTTCTTCAATGAATGTTGACCACCCACCCTTTGCTCTTCCTATTCTATTTTCTGCAGACCATCTCTGGGGTGGATGTGGAGAGTTTCGGGGATATAGTGTCTCCTTACCGGTCACCTTTCTTTGTTCTGAAGATTTCTCCTTTGATATCTGTGCAATTCATGTATATATTCCCAATCAATGTTATATTTCTTATGTGAATAACAAAATGTGCTCTACAGAATCAAACGCTTTCTGATATTCTATGTATGCCATATAAAAAACTGATATGGAAATAAGGTTACTTGAGGTTAAATAAAGCAATTTTATACTTGGGCTAAGAAAGCCATTACATTTACTACTAAGATGTACACAAAAATCATCATCATCATCATCATCATCATCTCCTTCAGAGTTTGTCCCGCGTGGGTGCGGGGTTCGCTACCTCGAATTCGTTGTCTCCATTTAGCTCTGACTGAGGCCGCATCAGGATGGAGATTCACGCTTTACACGTAAGTCTTAATGCAGCGTGTCACACCAACGTTGCAGAGGTTGTCCTTTTGGTCTTCCGCCGACGACTTCAAGTGTGTATCCCTCCTTGGCAATCGTTTCACCTCCTGCCCATAAAACATGTCCAAACCAGCGTAGACGACCCTCGCGCATTTTGTCTCGGATTGGTGCAACACCAAACCGTTTCCTGACGCTGTCATTGCATTGGAAACACGATCTAACTTAGTAAGGCCTGTGGTCCACCTTAGCATCTTAGTCTCCATAACACATAAACGGCGTTGTGTTTCCGCTGTATTCGGTCTACATTCGGAGCAGGTACGGATGACAGTACGATAGATTTTTCATTTTTGATCTTTCATCCTGCGGTCGCACATCTTTTTCTTCAAGTGCCTCGTCTTCCAAGAACATTGTTCATAGCTGTTCCAAACACTTGTTGGTTCTCAAGTTTGGGGCTGCAACAGCGCGGTCATGTAGCCCCGTGTACTTTGTGTGTGTGTAGAATCTGTCTGATAAGCGGTGTTAATTGTGATGACTGTATTAGTGTGCGTAATCTGTTTTTTAATTCAAGTAAGGACTGCAGACTTTTGAATTTCTCAAATAGTTCCTACTTTTGCCACCAAACGCCACCGTTAACTACTATCAGTTCAGAACTTGGCTACCAGACGCCACCGCAGTCGGCTCTTGGCAACGAACGTAGGAACCTAAGAGCGTTGTTTACATTCTTACCTATCCAATTTAGCTTCGCACAGGTGTAATTAGTGGAAGGTTCTTTAACATGCCATAAATCTATGACATGGGACCGCCGGCTTTACTTCCCCTCAGAAGGAAGGCATACTGAGGATTTTTAACGCTCTTAAAAATCCGACGACTTCGGCCGGATTTGAACCCGCGATCTTGGGCATAGAAGCTCAGCATGCTACCGACTACGCCACCGAAGCCGCCGTTCCAAACAGTGACACTGTATTAAGTCCAAACCACTGGCTTAATTTCATTAGCCAGAATATTCGTCTGCGTCCTTCGTCCTAATGCCATCAATCTTCCCTTGGATAATTAATTGCAGGAGGTGGTATTCGTTGTTGCGCATGAAATGACCAAAGTATTCTAGTTTTCTCCCGTTCTAATCGCCATTCCATCCACGCAGTGAAGATGGCCCAAATACCTGAAGAAACAGCGAAAACAACCCTTGTTTTGCAACGGAAGAACCTATCTGAAAGTACAACCACCTGCTATACACACAAGGCACAGTAGTGCCGTAAATAGAGTTACCGTTCTATTCTGTAAATGTTTAGCCTCCATTAGGATTCAGGTGCGGTATTCCAAAACAGAATTAATATGCAGCCTGGTATGATGTACGTTCATTAATACATAAGAACGATTGTTGATAATAAACCAGACCCCTTAATGATGCTTGTTAATCAAAATAATGTGTGAACTGCAAACAAAAAATCATTTTAGACTATTATCAGCAATTTGAAGTGTTTGGAAACACGAACAAATCATAAATTAGTGAAGGCTAAGTGAAGGTTCGACCTCGACCACTTACATTACCACTCTCAACACTTCCCGGATATAATCTTACTGGAGCAATCTGACACTGACTCAGCCAAATTAGAACTAGTCACGCAAGGCATAAAACAATACTCCACTTATGGCGAGTTCAGAGAGTGTGTGGATCTTGAGGAAACAGTGTTAGCTCAGCGCAAGAGTATCGAATGACTACTTTATGTTCGACCCTCACTATTATGTGTCAGAAAACTGTATCATAATGATGGTCATTATAACACTGTTTTTCATTATGATACAGTTTCTCCAGCCAATCAGAGCTCGTTCATTGACCAATTAGGTAACGATACCTTCACGCATGCGCTCAAAATCCAACATGTCGGACATAAACACAACATCGAACTATAATAAATTACCGACATGGAATACGCACCGTCCATATGTTCACGTAAATAAACTGACGAATATGAGACAAGAAATAGCACTGTACCTTAATATCACCAACACTAAATTCTACACAGCGCATTGCCTTCAAACGACTCCGGTGACAATATTACAGAGGGACGGCAGATGTAAACATATGGCCTGCATATGGCATTGCAAGCACACCGAGCGCATGCGTCGGTTGTTCAGAGATCTTGAAAGACAGAGATATACCCAGCGCTCACACTGCGATCACAAAATTCAAGTGGCTGACTCTCAACAGATATTTATGAATATTTAAAGTTATAATTATCGTCGAACATAAGCAGTCGTATGCAACTCGCTTATAATGGTAATTAAGACACTCGTATGGAAATTATGAAACTCGCATACGCTCGTTTTATAAAATACTCATGTCTTAATTATAGCCATTATAGGCTCGTTGCATAATGTACTATTCTCGTGACGGGTAATGATAGTTCTTAATGAAATAATGACAGACCAATTAATTGTCGAAATATAAACATTATGTGTCAGAAATCTGTATCATAATGAGGCTCATTATAACACTATTTTTCATTATGAAACAGTTTCTCCCACCAATCAGAGCTCAAGAAAGAGTTGTGTGACCAATTAGGTAAGGATACCTTCGCACATGCGCTCAAAATCCAACATATTTCTGTGTTGGCAAGCAAATGTGAATGGTCTCTGCTTTCGGAGTGCCATACCACGCTTGCGCTCTGTACAGTCAGTAAAGCCAGCGCGCCCTGTTCACTTCCTGAATCCCACAGATATTTCACCCTTTAAGGGTCATTCAAGGCTGTCCTTTATTCTTTATTCTTTATGTTAAAACATATAATAAAGTTATAAGTTTAATTATCATCGAACATAAACAGTCGTATGCAACGAGCCTTTAATGGCAATAATTAAGACACGAGTATATTTATAAAACAAGCGTAAGCGAGTTTTATAATTTCCATTATAAGCTAACAACATTACAGTAGGCCACCAGTTTACATATGAATGGTTGAATTAGGTTATAAATAAAAAATAGTGTAGACAACACCATTTCCGAAGTTCATCACAAATTCAATAGATAACAGGATAACATACTTCAATTACATTAATAATAACGCAACAACTATGAAGTGTTTCAAACCGAATGAGCAATACTATCTGTAAATTTGATTGACACGTTAGACTGGTTTTTAAAAACTTTTGTAATCTAAATATGGTATACATATATTTGTGCATAACTGCAATAATATACATAACAAGTCGTTCCGTGAAGAACTATACAGCCTATTTTTAATATAACCTTCTTATGCTAGCCTAATTGGCTCTATCAAAACACAAAATTTCAGTATGATTGCTGTAATAGATTCGTAGATATTGAGAACCGTCGAAATATTTCGGATGTTCGCCATGTTGGATTTTTATATTATGTAGATCTTAGAGCTATCTACTATAAGATGAAGATTGTTGTGTAGGTGTAGTATTCAAACTTCAATCGCATGATTAGGACTCAAGAAATAAATAAAAACGGGTTTTTTAAAATTTCACACAGCTGCCATCTTGTGATTATGAAAACAATTGAAATAAATTAGATGCCACTGGATTCAAATTTGTATAGTCATAAACCGTACCAAGTTTCCCTGCACTCGGATGGTAAAATTATGAGAAACGTACATTCAAATATTTATATTTCGCGTCGCCGCTATGTTAGATTTGTGCTCACCAGGTTACTGAAAGTCCTATAAGTGAACTAATGTTCATAACCTCTATGAACATAAAACATTTCTGTTTGATTGCTGTAATAGATTCGTAGATATTGTAAATCGTCTAAATATTTCGGATGGTCGCCATGTTGGATTGTTATATGTATAGGCCATAGAGTTATGGACCATTAAATGAAAATTATTGTTAGGTTCGTTATTCAAACATTCACTTCAATCACATGAAAATTAAAATCCACAGCCTGCTTCCAGTCTCCGACCGGGTCAGGAATGGAATGAATGAAGCCCCTATCTAGCGGCGAGGATATGAACTGTGCCGGCTGTCGAGGCCTGACGCACTCCTCTGGGGCAATGATTAAATGAATGATAGATGAAATGAAATGATAGTGGAGAGTGTTGCTGGAATGAAATTTTGACAGGGAATACCGGAGTACCCGGAGAAAAACCTGTCTGCCTCCGTTCTGTCCAGCACAGATCTCACATGGAGTGACCGAGATTTGAACCACGGACTCAGCGGTGAGAGGCCGGCGTGCTGCCGCCTAAGCCACGGAGGCTCCACTTCAATCACATGATTAATACAAAAGAAATAAAAACTTAACTTTAAAATGTCGCACAGCCGCCATCTTGAGGCAATGTAAACAATTGATTTAAATTAGATGCCAGTGCATTACAATGTGTATACATTTTTACTGTACCATATTTCTCTGTGTTCAGATGGTTAAATTGCGAGAATAGTCTATTAAAATGTCTCAAATTAGCTTGGCCGCCATGTTAGTTTTGTACTTCAATGGTTTTTCAAAATTACATAGATGATCCTTTAGTAGCATTCCAATGTGTATAAACATTTTCTATACCGAGTTTACTTGCGTTTGGATGGTTAAAGCGCGAGAAAAGCTTATTTAAATGTTTCGAATTTGCTTGGCCGACAAGTTCTTTTTGTAGTTAACAGAGTTTTGAAAGTCTCATAGATGAACTTTTATAAGTGCCCTGTATCACCGTACAGCATTTCTGGTTTATATCGGTAATAATTTTGGAGATATAGAATGCCGGTGAAATAATTCGCACAGCCGCCATGTTGGACGTGCGAGTCGTAATACAATTTGAAGGGTACGGTCGGGTTCGGTCAAAATGGTGCTATAACCTTAGTGAGTTTCATTGAAATCACGCCAGCCGTTTTGCAGGTATTATGGGGATACACGCACCCACACCCAGAAACACATACGTACTGTACCCGTGGTCCAGGTACGTCATGTCATCATTTTATTTTGAAAGGAGTGCCGAGCCGAGTTTTGAAATAGCGCTCATGGGCGAAGATACAATCGGAGGAACGCGCGCGCTATCGTGACAAATGAGGAAACGCCAAATGTGCTGGGACATTTTAAGCTACCTAGTTCTTTATGCTGGAAAGGAGAATGTTATGACACGATGTAGCCCCTGAATTTACACGAATTATATTGAAGGAATCAGGTAAATAGCATTACGCACTCATGAGATATGAATGAAGGAAGGTTGGAGCATGACATAACCCCAGACTCACGTGACGCGCCTGAGTGGTATATAAGGTGCGAGTAACAGACATGGAGCATCTAGTCTCTCTGATCTAGTCTTTGTTCTCAGCGGAGCTTATGAGTTTGTGCAGTCTCAACGGGAGTGAGAGTATACGTCATCGTCTTGAATGTAACACGAGTTGCCGAGATGCACGGAGCAGAATATGCTGGAAGGCCCGAGAATTTTCTAAGTATAAACTACGACTGTTTTACTCGTGAAATGATGGACTTAGAATTATTCAAACAGAAGTGAGTTATACAAAACTTTATTAAAATTGTGGACGATTATATCAGAAGTGCTAGTCGTTATAAGGGCCAGTAACATTGTTTCTGAACGGTGTATTACGTTTATGTGTGGAGACGGTGAACGGAACATGCGGGCAGCTATTAAGCTTTTGTGACGAGTGAAGGAAATATTTCAATCTTCGAATGTACTGCCGCATAGTAGAATATGAACGGTGAGTTTGAGGATATCAGGCCACAACACATGAAATTAAATCAACTGTTAATCGGGTGCATTAAAGTCGCAATGCCAATTAAACAATTTTGGCCAGGTGCATAAGGACATTGGAGAGGCATTACCAGTTTATGCAACCATTAGCCGTGCGCACTCAGGACTTTGGAAATATTTCGTGCAACTATAAGCCGAGCTTGCTAAGCGCAGTGTGAAAGACCAGTATCTATTGGAACTAATAACCATGTGGTATAAGGACAGTGAAGGACACTCAAAAATCATGTGTGCGGAACATCATGAACATCATACAAGTTGTATTTTGAGACTTTTTGACGCAATGATCATGCACTAAACACTGAGGATGGGTTAGATACAGGGAGATTGAGAAAGGACGTTGCCGAAACCAGCCCATGGGGGAAGCCGGAGGAAGACGCCGCATTCCAGCCCGTTATGGAAGACGAATGATGCGGTCCCCGAGGTCATTGGAAATGCAGACCAGGGCGTGGCATGGATTTTGTGAACACGTGCTTGCGCCACATGGAGGAACTTATTGCTGCAATCTTCACCACCTGGCAGACGGTACAAATCTACATCACGGATGATTTGGAAGTAAGATTTCTACATGTTATTGTAGTCATGTTGTAGTCAAGTCATGTTGAATCTTCCCAAACTTATAGAACAGTGTGTTTAGAATTTATTTTTCTATTTCTGAACTAGTCGCCTGAGTTTACACAAGCAGTGATTGTTAGTAAACAGTTTCCGTCTTATTTCGATTTATTAACCATGTGCGGATATCATCGCATTATTTTGCGCTTCCTGATTCATAACAGTGATAGGAGTAATATTGGTTTTATCCATGAGTGGATATTTTGAATGAGGTATTATTTGTGTGAATAATTATTGGGCAGTTGATAATAATAATAATTGAGTATAAGATTTAGGGTAGTGATTGTTGAAGCTAATACTAATAATAAAGTAATTGTAAATTAATATCGGTACTGAATTATTACTACGAATGGAATTAATAATAATAACTCGAAATGAGGAAAATAATGGCGAATGATCCTGACAATTGAAAATGCTCATATATGGAGTTTGGAAACATGAAACCATAGCAGTAAATCGAATTAGTTGTAAAGTTTATTTGTTTATTCATAAATAGCTAATACCATAAGATGAATAATAATCCCAAGTTAAATAATGGATAATATTTCAAGTAACATCTAAAAGTAGTTAAGAACTGAGTTAACTGAAGATGGGTTTTCGAGTATTATAATGAAAGTTAATTTTTCTGTTATAGTCAGAAATAATGGTAATCCAAGATCGTGACAAATATGTGATATTAGAGTTTGGCATTCAGTGTTTAAACGGACATGTCGTGGACATTGCACCGACAGGTTATATGATATTTGTGCATCAGGCAGTGGAGCTTGAATGCGCCGTGAATTTTCAAGTAATGATTATTGTTGATTGCGAATTTGTGGTATACACAGTTGAGGATTCATTGTGGATTTTTATGAGTGCATAAGTATGTGGCTTTTTCTGCCTTTTAAGGAGGTCACGATAGATCTGAAATGACTAGGGAATTATTTCTTTTCCATGGCCTCTGATTCAGTTAAGGTCAGAATAATACGCCTTGCTACTGATCTGAAAATTACGAGGGAGGATTATTTCATCGAAATAAGATCGAATCCTTAATTTCTGATATGTTGATAATTATGAATTAATAATTTTTGCAATAGTTTTGATATTACTAGCTAATCATTCATGAGTGGATGAATTATAATAATTGGTGGATAGTTAAGCCTATATTCGAGTGTTTTCTGAATGATGTAGAATTGAAGTGACACCGATTTTTGACAGTGCTTCGTGGGAAAACATGAATTGCTAATAAATTTGTAAATAGTGATCAACATAAATTTATAATTGTTGAAAGTTCATGAAAGTGGACATGATGGACATGCTTAAATATTGGGGCATTTAAAAGCTAGGAAGTGCACTAAGATTATTTTCTTTCTTTCACGATCAGGGATCTCGGGATGAGAGACTGATAACGATACACCCTGCAGATTTAGTTAGGAGGGTGTTTCTACTTGTGACCTAAATTTTTCTGCTTTTTAAAAATAAAATTGGTGTGTGTTTTTATGAAATTTTTTGTGTTTTTCGGCCTTCCTATATTCAGGCGTGAGTCTCGGACACAGTTCAGCACCACCTAGCCCATAACCGTTTTCCCCTGAGATTTTCCGAATCTTGTATTCAACTGTCTTCGAGGCTCTCGTATATGTGGGCGTTTGTCTCCGGACAAACGGGCACAGTGCACACATACACACACACACACACACACACGTACGGACAAAAGGTGATCTCATACGCCTATTTGTTCTTAAATGAAAATACGCTAAAATAGTACATTATCTCAACCCTAAGTGAGCAGGATCTGATGATACAAGACAAATAGCTCTACAAAACACCACCGAACCTACCATGATACCCACAAAACGTCTCTGTCATCCAAAAACAAACTACAAGAAAAACGCCAGGAAACTTTGTGAGTATGGTAAGTATTACTGACAAATAATAAACATTAAGCACCCGTAAAAGAAAACTATTTATATCTATTTTATATTTTAAACGAAGGTGTAAACAACTGGTGAAATTATGCGAAAGAAACCCCCAACCGGGGACTGACCATATCATCTGAACTATATAAGGAAGCTTGTAGTTTAACGTGACCGTTAATCTCGCGATCATGAGCCACAGGACCTCATTTTTCCTTGGAATACGAACCACAAAACATGGCATTTTACTTCGAAAATCTCACATGCATTGACCTCTTGATGAGAGGCAAAGATTTCTGAACTATAGGTCCCTGGTAATTTTATCGTGCTGGCCCTGAATGTATACACTTAGGAAGTCAGATGTTCAAGGGGCGGTCGTATTCACCTGACGGATAGGAATTTTATCTGCAGCTGTTGGTTGCTGTTTCAGTTCCAGGGAGCTCTCATTACACCTGCGAGTCCCTTGTTCGATAGAATTCCTGCCTGCCATTAGGTGTGGTTACATTGGAGTACCTCGCCCGCGTAGAGTGGCACTTCACGTCTCTTGACCCACATGGACATGTAAACTACAATCAGATTATTTCGAGTGGACATAAATCAATTCAGTGTACTTATGGAGAGGTCGAGCACAAAGGTAAGAGGGGGGGGGGGATGCTGGGTATTCCAATTAGGCTTTATTGACCTGGTCTCTAGGAGAGTAGAAGCAAAGTGTTATTCAAATAAAAAATGGTGGTAGAGGTGATTGTTATTTTAAGAAGAGAAAGGAAGGGAGGTTTGTTGGTTCCTCAGTTTAGGGGCTGCGACAACGTGGACATGTAGCCCCGCGTACTTTGTGTGTGTGTAGAATCTGTCTTATAACCGGTGTTAATTGTGATGACTGTATAAGTATGTGTTATCTGTAATTCAGGATCGTTTTTTTAGCGTATGGCTTTTAGTGCCGGGAATGTCCGAAGAAATGTTCGGCTCACCAGAGTTTTTTAGCTGCTTCTATACGGACACCCATTGGGTGAGCTACAAGTACCGTCACGTGTGGAGTGTTGTCTGGGGAGGAAAGTGTTATTGTAAGGACTAGGAATTGGAAGGTAGTGGCTGTGGCCTATAGTTAGGGACCAAATCCGGCATTTGCCTGGAAGGAAGATGGGAAACCTCAGAAACCCATCTTCAAGGTTGCCGGCGGGGCGATTCGAACCTCCTCGCCTCCCGGATGTGAGCGACTGCCTTTGGCCACGCCATAACGACCACGGCTAACTCACCCGGTTGTAATTCTGGTAAGGACTGCTGACGATCAATTTCAAGTAGTTCCTACTTTTGCTACCAAATGCTACCGTCAACGACACCTAGCAGTGAACTTGGATACTAGATGTCACCGCAAACCGCACCTGGCAACGAACGTTTTAACTTAAAGTGTTAATCAAATCTAACCTACAAAATTTAGCTTCACAAAATTTAAGTTAGTGCAAGGTTCTTTTACGTGCCATAAATCTATGATATGGACCCGCCGGCTCTACTATCCCTCCAAAGGAAGGCATACAAAGGGACTTTTAACGCTCTTCAAAATTCCGACAACTTCGGCCGGGTTTGACCCCGCGATATTGGGCATAGAAGCTCAGCATACTAACAACTACGCCACCGAAGCCGTCGAAAGGAAGGAGGCTTGTAATTTTACGTGGATGTTAATCTTGGGATCATGAGCCACATACCTCCTTTGTATGTGGAATCTGAACCACAGGACATGGTATTTCACTTCGAGTTGTTGTTGACTCTTTAGAGGCTTTGCGACATCATGGTAATGTAGCCCAGTGTAGTTGTGTGTGTGTAGAATTTGGCTGATAACCTGTGTCACTTTGATGTCTGTACTAGTGTGTGTATTTGTGATTGAGGTAGGAGTTGGGTAGGAAGCGGCCGTGGCCTTAGGTTAGTTACCATCCTGGCATTTCCCTGGAGTAGAAGTGGCTAACCATGGAAAACCACTTCCACAATGGCTGATGTAGGAATCGAACCAACCTCTTCTCAATTTTGTTTCACGAGTCCGAGTGTACCCCTTTTCAGTCCTCAGACCAGAAATAAATTTCTTGGCAGAGCTGGGCATCGAACCAGGGCCTCCATGGTGACAGCCAAAAATGCTAGCCATTAAGCAACGAGGCTGAAAAATTTTCACTTCAAAAATATGGCGAGGAGAGAGAGGTCATCTTCCCATAATTATGAGAATAATAGTGGAACTTTGCCAAGAAATTTAATTTTGGTCTGCGCGATGGAACGGGGTACACTCAGCCTTGTGGAGCAAAACTGAGAAGAGGCGAGTACCTGAGTTCCCTAAATCGAGCCTGTTCTATAGCTAGATTTTGCAGTGAAATTTCAGTGCTCCCTTGGTCATCTGATGTTTGTCTTCAACTTAAGTTGTATTTGTTGTTGTTGTTGTAATTTCAGTTATGGGGCTTGAACATCGTAGTAATTTAGCCCCGTGTACTCGCGCATGTGTGTATATACAGTGTAGAATTTGTCGCATAACCTGTGCTATTGTGACGTCTTTAGTAGTGTACGTATTTGTAATTTAGTTGGATTGAGAAGGAGGTGGTGAGGCGTGGGCTTAATTTAGGAACCAGTCTATAATTTACCTAAAATAGAAGTGGAAAATCACGGGAAACCACTTCTAGGATGGCTGAGAAAGGAATCGAACCAACCTCTTTCCAGTTTGGCCTCACGAGACTGAGTTTTCACAATTCAGCCTATCAGGCCAGAATGAAATTCCTTTTAGAGTCGGGAATTGAACTAGGAACTCATAGAAGACAGCCAAGAATGATAGCCACTGTGCGTCGAGGTGTATAGTAGATGTTTTGTATATTATAGTTATAGTTTTCTTCCTTTTAACTGAACCACATGTAATATCCGTCCAAGTGAGACCTCTTCTCATAAATGTCATACATTTGCAGAGAAGCTGTATTAACGTGGAAGGAAGAGAACACTTGAGATTTTGAGCGAGACAGCTGTTCAGGGTTACTCACACGGAAAAGTGTCATCCATCTGTCACGTCTCCTTGACTTGGTGGAGAGCTGTGTTGGTAATGAAGATGTATGTGCCATGGTAATTCTTGCACCGCAAGTGCGAATATGTGGAATAGTAATCCTCTTCTTTATTTCAAAGTAGACTTACCTAAGCGTCGTTGCACACACACACACGTACAAGGTGCTTGTCACTTATTGCGGTATAAAAGTAAACATTTGCCGTGAGCTTTAATACAATATTAACCTTGAACTTATATAGTAGATTTAGACTCACTTAACTATTATCCTGGGGTGTTGGCAAACCCAAAATAAGGAGGTATTTTTTCATTGAAGTGAAAAGACATATTCCAAATGCTTTGGAGGGTTATTTATTGTACATCTTACAACATAATTATAATAGAAACTATCAACAACTACGAAAACATATGGATTTAAAAAGGAACACAGGATCCAATTCAGATTTTTAAAAGTAATTATACCAACACAAACCATCCTTGAGAGGGTAGAGGAATGATCCCACGCAAAGTCCATGGTTGAAACCGACCTGTGAGGATAAACGATTAAAAAAGTGATTATAAGCTACGCATATTACGTCGAAGACGAAAGAGTAGACATTGAATCTCACCTTAAAACTCTTACACTCATATTAATCAGAAATTGAACTCCATCCACCTTAGTTAGAAGAAAGTAACTCGAAAACTGAGCTATCACAAATGCATTTTAGTCTACTTTATTTTATCTCTTCCATGTTGTACATTGTACGAAATGTACGGAATGTGTCCGGTTTACAAAGCTGAAAACAGTAAATTAGTTGAATAACGTTCGCTACAAATGAAATTAAATTTACGACACTTCAGCTATCAATCAAATGCTTATGCCCCTAGATCTAACCCCTAAGCCCGGCTTGTGTGACGTTCTTCTGGTAACTACACGAAGTCACTTTAGGAGTACAAGAGTTGTTCAAACGCAACCGAGACTCAGGTCTATGTCTAAAAACAAACATACACACCTTATTATCTTTTGGGAAGATTAGAAGAATCTTGATATGCTGCATTCGAGTATGCGTTAACAAGGAAATACAATATTGTTCACGGTAACTACTTGACGCTAACATCCATTTGTGACAGGAACAGTTGGTCTACCACTTACGTCTACGCTTTTCTCCATTACTGCTCGATAATCGAGAGTTAGAGATTTCGCGGATTATACTGACAAAGAGCAACAAGTACAATACAATTTAAGCGAAAAATTCTTATATTTAAATGTTCTTTCTGGAATACATAAGCATCATTTTCTATAAGCAATTTGTATAAACATGTGAATATAATAACACGCAATCAATGTAAATTATTTTCTCAATCACAAGACAAGTACCACGCTAATTTCAAAAATGATTTTTTTATGCATCGCGTCTTATTGGACAATCTTAGAGAGAAATTGACCAATAATATGATACAAATTTCATGCTACATAATTCAATATCTGCTTTTTGTATATTTTAGGCACATTTCATTTTTCTGAAAATGAATTTCTGTAACTTGTCATCAAATTATTATTAGTGTAGTTCATTTAACTTTCAGACGACGTACTATACGTGTTTGCAGGTTTTAAATTGTAATTATATCTTTGCTTGTACACATATTTAACAACGGAATTAACTTCCAAAATAAAATAGAAAGAGGATGAGTTCATTTGGGTCAACAAATTCTTTGATTTTTTATAACTTACTAGCAGTAGTACCCGGCTTCGCCCGGTGGAATGATGATAATGTTTTAAGGTCTCCTTAGAAATATAATGGACTTAAAATCTAAGTCATTTGCCCCCAAAGACAATGAGGGAGTAATATCTAGGTCATTTGCCCTTTTGATAAGGATGATAATAAAAACTACTGTTGAATTGACACGTCAAACTTACAAACTACCGTAATAGAAATACATATTTCAAAATTCACAGGCGAGAAAGACTTATTGTGTGTGGTGATTAATGGTGTAAAGGGCGTAACATCTACTGTAGGTCATTTGCTCTTATGATGAGGATGATAAGGGAAACTACTACCGGTATTGGATTGACACTTCAACGTATAATGTACACAATGTACTGTAATAAAAATAACTATATGGCGGCTTCGGTGGCGTATTTGGTAGCATGCTGAGCTTCTATGCCCAAGATAGCGGGTTCAAACCCGGCCGAATCCGTCGGATATTTTAAGAGCGTTAAAAATCCGTCAGTATGCCTTTCTTCGGAGGGGAAGTAAAGCCGGCGGTCCCATGTCAGATTTATGGCATGTTATTGAACCTTCCACTAATTACACCTGTGTGAAGCTAAATTGGATAGGTAAACAACGCTCATAGATGTCTACGTCCGTTGCCAAGAGCCGACTGCAGTGGCGTCTAGTAGCTAAGTTCCGAACTTGGCCTAGTAGTCGTTGACGGTGGCGCTTGGCGGCAAAAGTACGAACTATTTGAAGAATTCTAAGTTGCAGTTTGTACTTAAATTAAAAAACAGATAACACACACTAATACAGTCATCACAATTAACACCGGTTATCAGACAGATTCTACACACACCCAAAGTACACGGGGCTACATGACCGCGTTGTCGCAGCCCCTAAACTTAAGAACCAACCAAGCAAAAATAAATATTTTAAAAATCACAGTCGAGAAAGACTTTATGCGGCGGTGATTATTGGTATGATGCGCGTAACATCTAGGTCATTTGCACTTATGATGATAATAATAAGGTAATGAAAAAATGACTACTAAACGAACATGGTGTTATTTTAAAACTAATATAGGTAATTCAGGTGTCTAGCTTCGATGTCTTCCAAAGTCTCAACCTTATTTTCTGGCTTAGGCCTGTACTGGATGCGTCTAGTGAAAGAGCGTACTGCTCGGCAAAGACAAAGAATATAGGTCCAAGCTGCACGAACCTGAGATGATCGCAGATGATGACGAAATATGATGACACACGTTCGGGGTTCCCCGTCCTATACAGATTGACCGGGAATCACTCACTGTTTCGCAACGGCCCTGTGCTGGCATCAGCATAGACAGCAGGAGATAACACGGCGGGCTCTGGAAAGTACCTCACGATGAATCAGCAAGCTATTCTCACAACTGACCCCCCCCCAGGGTCTCACAACTTGTGGGACGTGGGTTGGCGACCACGGAACCCCAGCTGAGTCTGGCATCGCTTCTACTTCCTGGTGCTGGGCTCATTTCAGTTCTCTTTCCTGTCGGCCTCCCTTGGTCAACTCTTGTTCTCTTCCGACCCAGACTGTATTAGGGTATCCGAGGGCTAGGGAGTCTTTCAATTTCCCGCCTTAATTGGCTTTGTCTCATCTTTCCTGATACCCTCATTCTTCGAGGGGTCTGCCTTCTTTTCCTTTTCATAATATCTCCTGTCTTCTGCTCAAGGCCCTCAAAGAGGCAGGGTGTGTGTAGACCCACCACTTCTGGTACACCCTCAAGGGCTCATGACTGGTGAGTTAGGAAGCTGGCAACCCCGAGGAATTCCTGAGCTACATGCAGGGAATGGAGTGGTATGTCAGAAATTTCAAGTGGACAGTGTTACGCATCGGGTTCCAAAGGGTAAGTATACACACTTTGTTTTCGATCGGTGAACGATGTAGATTTGTACCAAAGGGCCTTAATGCGAGAAATGGAGTGGTCTGTCCGAAATTTCGAGTGGACAGTGTTACTCGTCGAGTTCCAAACGGTAATTATGTAAAATCTGGTTGAGATCGGTGAAACGGTGTAGTTTTGTGCCAAGGGCCAAAATGCAGGGAATGGAGTGGCCTGTCCAAATTTTAAAGTGGGCAGTGTTACTCATCGGGTTCCAAAGGGTAAGTATACACATTTTGTTTTCGATCGGTGAACGATGTAGATTTGTGCCAAAGGGCCTAAATGCGTGGAATGGAGTGGTCTGTCCGA
Source organism: Meconema thalassinum (assembly GCA_946902985.2). NCBI lineage: Eukaryota > Metazoa > Arthropoda > Insecta > Orthoptera > Tettigoniidae > Meconema > Meconema thalassinum. The sequence goes on along the minus strand of OX336392.1, from coordinate 249,496,201 downwards.
AATTTCGAGTGGACAGTGTTACTCGTCGAGTTCCAAAGGGTAATTATGTAAAATCTGGTTGAGATCGGTGAAACGGTGTAGTTTTCTGCCAAAGGGCCAAAAAGCAGGGAATAGTGTGGTCTGTCCAAAATTTAAAGTGAACAGTGTTACTTGTCGGGTTCTACGGGTAAGTATATAAAATTGGGGTCAGATCGGTGAAACGGTGTAGATTTGTGCCAAACAGCCTAAATGCAAGGGATGGAGTGGCCTCGCCGCAATTTCAAGCAGACAGTGTTAGTCGCAGTGTTCCAAAGGGTAAATATACAAATTTTGGTTGAGATCGGTGAAACGGTGTAGATTTGGGACAAAGGGCCTAAATGCAGGGAATGGAGTGGTCTGTCCGCAATTTCAAGCAGACAGTGTTACTCGCTGGGTACCAAAGGGTAAGTTTACGAATATTGGTTCTGATCGGTGAAACGGTGTAGATTTGTGCCAAAGTGCCTAAATGCAGGGAATGGGGTGGTCTGTCCGAAATTTTAAGTGGACAGTGTTACTCGCAGGGTTCCAAAGGGTAAGTATACAAAGATTGGTTCAGATCGGTGAAACGGTGTAGATTTGTGCCAAATGGCCTAAATGCATGGGATGGAGTAGCCTCTCCACAATTTCAAGCAGACAGTGTTAGTCGCAGTGTTCCAAAGGGTAAATATACAAATTTTGGTTGAGATCGGTGGAACGGTGTAGATTTGGGCCAAAGGGCCTAAATGCAGGGAATGGAGTGGTCTGTCCGCAATTTCAAGCAGACAGTGTTACTCGCAGGGTTCCAAAGGGTAAGTATACACATTTTGGTTCAGATTGGTGAAACGGTGTAGATTTATGCAAAAAGGGCCTAAATGCAGGGAATGGCGTGGTCTGTCCGAAATTTCAAGCAGACAGTGTTAGTCGCAGTGTTCCATAGGGTAAATATACAAATTTTGGATGAGATCGGTGAAACGGTATAGATTTGGGCCAAAGGGCCTAAATGCAGGGAATGGAGTGGCCTGTCCGCAATTTCAAGCAGACAGTGTTACTCGCAGGGCACCAAAGGGTAAGAATGCGAATTTTGGTTCTGATCGGTGAAACGGTGTAGATTTGGACCAAAGGGCCTAAATGCAGGGAATGGGGTGGTCTGTCCGAAATTTTAAGTGGTCAGTGGTACTCGCAGGGTTCCAAAGGGTAAATATACAAATTTTGGTTGAGATCGGTGAAACGGTGTGGATTTGGACCAAAGGGCCTAAATGCAGGGAATGGGGTGGTCTGTCCGAAATTTCAAGTGGACAGTGTTACTCGCAGGGTGCCAAAGGTTAAATATACAACTTTTGGTTCAGATCGGTGAAACGGTGTAGATTTGTGCAAAAGGGCCTAAATGCAGAGCATGGGGTGGTCTGTCCGAAATTTAATGTTGACGGGGTTACCCGCTGGGTTCCAAAGGGTAAGTATACAAATTTTGGTTCAGATCGGTGAAACGGTGTAGATTTGTATACATAACAGACAGACAGACAGACAGACAGACAGACAGACAAACTTTGTGCTTTATATATATAGATAATCCACTGACAACGGCTGCGTGGCAAAGTAATAGAACAATTTACTCTTATCTAAGAGGTTACGGGTTCGATTCCCGGCTCTCAGTATATGAGCTGTGCAGCAGAGGCCTTTGGATAGAATGTTCCCCTGGGGTCTAAATGCTATATTAATACTTCTCTGACAGAGAATGACTGGAGGCGGTCTAACAGTGAGATTGTTTTAATATTTACTTTTCCGTTCTCCATTTAATCAAGTTGCCTACAGATCTAATTAGATAACCTCAGAAGGAACCTAAAGAAGGGCTGACATATTTATTAATAATTATTCAATAACTCTTGCTAAAAGTTTACATTCAGTGATAAAAATTGGAAGTCCATTGTGGTACACTGCTTTCTGAAAAGTAATTTGAATATTTGGAATCTCGAGATTTCTAGGTGAAATAAATTCATTAATGGTCCTTTCATAAAAATATGAAGTCTCCTAACTTTAAATTACGTTCTATAGAAAAACGTGACTGAGTAATATGCTTCTACTTGGGAAACTTTGACAACTTTATTAAGGTTAATCAACCTATATAAAAGTAACTTCTAGCGAAAGAGTGCGTACAATATGACAGCGAACTTAAAAGTTCGGCTATCTTTATATATCTAAGATTGGGATTCTAAGTAATAGTTAACATGGCCCATGTTTTAAGGAAGTATTATGCAAAATGGATTAACATGCAAAGAAGAGACAGCATGACGCTCTTAGGAAATTAGAAATGAAAACTGTTTGACATGGTGAATATTATGTGGTAAGAATTGAGGCATGATGGCGTACTTACCATTTCCCAATAAATTAAGAAGATGAGATGATCTGGTGAAAGAAGGCAAGGGAAAATACATTTTACGAACACAAATAAAGGGACTGGTTAAAAAAGAGCATGCATTAAATGCAACTCGAAAAGATATAAGATATAAAATATAAGCGTCAAGGTTAAGAGTTAAAGACTCCTGAAAACTTACTTGGCGTTAGGTAGTCATGATAATAATGATGATTAATAATAACAATATGATATTCTGGGGTTTACACTCCTTTTAACTACGCTGCCTTTTAGAGAAACCGGGGTGCCGGAATTTCGCACCGGCGGGATATTTAACGTTCCAGTAAATCTACTGACATGGCTCTCTCATATTTAAACACCCTCAAGTGCTAGCTAACAGCGCCGGGATTCAATCCGGCAATCTTGGGATCATCAGGAGAGAACAGAACCTATGAGCTTAACAGTCAGTCATGATGATGATGATGATGATAATAATAGCAGTAACAACAATGTACACACATCAAAAAAAGTTTTGCATCACCTCGGTTCCCAGATCTCCGGCATATAGACGTTGACTGTGTATATTGTATACAAGATACAGTCCCTTTGACTGTTCATAGATGTCACTAAAACTGCTCAAAGATGTAAACAACCATGCATGAGCAGGGCCTATTAGACGGAGGGGGTACGACAGCCGATCAGTTCCAGTCATTCCACCAGGACGAAGGTACGCTGCTCATGTTGTCTGTAGTTCTACCATGCCTAGAAGGTCAATACCGCAGTTCGATCGCGTCCGCATTGTTACTTTGTGTCAAGAAGGGCTCTCAACAAGGGAAGTTTCCAGGCGTCTCAGAGTGAACCAAAGCGATGTTGTTCGGACATGGAGGAGGTACAGAGATACAGGAACTGTCGATGACAGGCCTCGCTCAGGCCGCCCAAGGGCTACTACTGTAGTGGATGACCGCTACTTACGGATTGCCGCTCGGAGGAACCCTGACAGCAATGCCACCATGTTGAATAATGCGTTTCGTTCAGCCACAGGACGTCGTGTTTCAACTCAAACTGTGCGCAATAGGCTGCATGATACGCAACTTCACTCCCGACGTCCATGGCGAGGTCCAGCTTTGCAACCCCGACACCATGCAGCGCGGTACAGATGGGCCCAACAACATGCTGAATGGACCCCACGGAATTGGCATCACGTTCTCTTCACCGATGAGTGTCGCATATGCCTTCAACCAGACAATCGTCGGAGACGTGTTTGGAGGCACCCTGGTCAGGCTGAACGTCTTAGACACACTGTCCAGCGAGTGCAGCAAGGTGGTGGTTCCCTGATGTTTTGGGGTGGCATTATGTGGGGCCGACGTACGCCACTGGTGGTCATGGAAGGCTCCGAAACGGCTTTACGATACCTGAATGACATCCTCCGACCCATAGTGCAACCATATCGGCAGAATATTGGAGAGGCATTTGTCTTCATGGACGACAATTCTCGACCTCATCGTGCACATCTTGTGAATGCGTTCCTTCAAGATAACGACATCGCTCGACTACAGTGGCCAGCATGTTCGCCAGACATGAACCCTATCGAACATGCCTGGGATATGTTGAAAAGGGCTGTTTATGGACGTCTTGACCCACCAACCACTCTGAGAGATTTACGCCGAATTGTCGTTGAGGAGTGGGACAATTTGGACCAACAGTGTCTTGATGAACTTGTGGATAGTATGCCACGACGAATACAGGCATGCATCAATGCAAGAGGACGTGTTACTGGGTATTAGAGGTAGTGGTGTGTACTGCAATCTGGACCACAAATGCTGAAAGTCTAGCTGTATGATGGTACAACATGCAATGTGTGGGTCTCATGAGAAATAAAACGAGCTGAAATGTTGTTTGTGTTGATCTCTATTCCCTTTGTATTTAACGGTTCCGGAACTCTTGGAACCGAGGTGATGCAAAACTTTTTTTGATGTGTGTATAAATAGAGCCACTGAGCAATGTGCGTTTACTTGGGATACTTGTACAAGTCATCAAAAGCTAGTCTACCTACAGTATGTTGTTGTTGATTCATATAAGGGCTTGGCGACATCGTGATCATGTAACCCCGTGTACTTGGGTGTATGTGGACTTCGTATTATAACCTGTGTTATTGTGATGGATGTATTAATGTATGTAGGTGTTATTCAAATGAAGATTGAGAAGGAGATAGCCGTGGTCTTAATTTAGGAACTATCCTGGCAATCACCTGGAATAGAAGTGGGAAACCACGGAAAACCACTTCCAGGATGGCTGAGGTAGGAATGGAACCCGCCTCTTCTCAGTTTCACCTTATAAGGCTGGGTGTACCCCGTTCCAGCCCTCAGACCAGAATTAAATTTCTTGACAGAGCTGCGAATTGAACCTGGGCCTTCGCGGTGACTACCAATAGCGCTAGCCACTACGCAACAGTCTACCTATGTGAAGGTACGTGACAGTGAAAGAGTATATGCAAGAAGACAGCGAACTTAAAAGTTTGGCAATCTTTTCATATCACAGTATAGAATACTGCTATTACTACTACTACTGATATATAATAATGATAGTAATAAATATATTTATAACAGTAATTCACGTTTCGAAAAGGGATGTAATTTCCCTTACTTTCAGAGCATTTTACTGCCATGTTTAGAAAGAAAATGGTAAGTTTTTCTGTCGCATAGGCTGTTCTCCATCTTAAAAGACTGTCTCTAATCTCTACTTGCTTCAGGTAATATGGCTAGTTCTTTCACACCCCGACCCCTGTTTCCGTTCCCTAGCTGACATAATGAGGTGCTCAATATCAGTCAATTTTTAAGTTCCGACCAAGCACAGTGCTTCTTAAGTTCAGAGAACATGTATCTCAACACTGGCACGTTCAAACACTGCAAATGAACTCGCCAAAATTGACATAATATATTTTATTAATCTTCGTTATACCAGGAAATTATATTCCTGGCACAGGATTGCTTAGGAGCAAGAGTGATGTGGAGTCTGTAATGGCGTTCTGAGCTCCAGAAAACTGCTACTAGACGGACATGGCGCTCGAGAGCGTCCCCTGCATATTTAATAAGAATCAATCAGGGAAACTGGTCGTCTCTCCAAGTGTCTGATACCCTCGGCTTCCAGGTGTTCATCTATTAGAGTTGCTAAAGGAGCACCTGCTTTTTCACCCGTAGAGATCCGTTTAAAACTGCGAAGGGAATTCTAAACAAAGCAAGGAACGTCATTTGTTCCTATCATGTTGGATGTTCACTGGATATTCTTTTGTATTATAAATACCTACATATGGTATCGAACTATCTTTATTCTAGGGGAAGATGACCTCGTAGTTCCTCCCCTTAAAACAACAGTAACTATCTTTATTCTACACACATAAAAATGCATATTGCCATAGAGCACAGTTGGGATGAAAGTAAGGATGAACATATTTATTAAACACTAGCTGAAGTACCCGTGCTTCGCTACGCGTCATAAATAAATTAAAATGTGAAGGTGACAGTTAAAACAGGGTATAGGCGAGGTGCTGCGCAGAGGGAGATTAAGGATGGAACATTTTGTCCAACTACACCGCTCGGCGTTGACCGTGTTTTATAGCACAAATTTAGGTTTTACTCGCTAAAAGTTGCAGATACCTTTCGGATAGAAAATGTAATTTTAAACCTCGCATATGCCATTAAAAGTTTGCTATTTCTTAGCGTTAACTTTTTATTTGAAATGAAAATATGAAAGTTTGAAACCAAAGGGTGTAGTGACGTCACTAAAATGGTCGCCATTTTAAATATTGCAAAGTATTGAAATCAAAAGTAACCTCTATGTTAACCAGGTAAATCAGCTACTTCCATGTAAAATTCACGTAAATCGGACCAGTGGTACTTGCGAGATTGAGTAATACACAGACACACACCATCTCAATTTTAGCCTCGCATCGCTCGCGTCATAGTCGTATCATATTGTTTTTCAATGAAATGCAGGTTTAACCCCGTTAACACCCCTTTAGAACCTGAATACCCAAAAATCCCTCCTTAGTAGACGTTTTCGACACACAACAAACAAACATATCCCCAAAATATCATTCTTCTAACTTTAATAGTTTTGGTTGGTCGATGAGAGCAAACATCCAAAAATCCTTCCTTAGAGGACGATTTTCTTCCAGAAGTTCACCCCTCCCCATATGCCCCTTAAATTGCATTTATGAAAACACGGTCGAACACCTATTTATTTTATTTATTTATTCATTTGTTTATTTATTTCTAAGCTGATAGATTTCCTCCGAGTTTCAGACTCCTCCCTATGTCGTTTAAGAGATACACGCTCAATTAGGAATCTTTCAACCCCCACTTTTCATCCCTTTCACCTCATAATATACACTACATCGAAAAACCATTAGACATGTGTCAGCTTATTTTTAATGATTAGTATATGTGCCAAGTATCACATCCCCAAATGAAACCACTCGTGAGATATTGTTATTCAATGGAAAGCACGTTTACCCCCTTAACACCTCTTTAGAACCTGAATATCCAAAACTCTTTCCTTAGTGGACGTTTTCGACATACAACGAACATATCCCCAAAATTTCATGTTTCTAACTTCAATAATTTTGGCTGGGCGATGATGAGTGAGTGACTCAGTCAGGACATTTTCTTTCATTTATTTTTGATAATTTCACCCCTCCCCATGAACCCCTTAAATTGGATTTATGAAACAAACGGTCAAACACCTATTTACTTACTTAAAGCTGTTTTCCCCCTGAGTTTGATGAGTGAGTAAGTGAGTCAATCAGTTAGGACACTTTCTTTCCTGTTTTTTTTCCCCAGAATTTCAACCCTCTCCAAGGGCCCCTTAAATTGGATTTATGAAAAAACGTTCGAACACCTATTTACTTGTATTTTAAGCTGTTTTTTTCCACCGAATTTCAAACTTCACGCCTATGGCGTTTCAGAGATACACGCTCCGTCAAGAATCCCTCAACCCCCAATTTTCACCCCTTTCACCTCATAATATACACCACATCGATAAACCCTTAGACATATGTCTGATTATTTTTAATGATTAGTTTATATACCTAATATCACCTCCCCAAACAAACAACTCATGAGATATCGTTATTCAATGAAATGCACGTTTACCCCCTTGACACGTCTCTAAAACCCGAATAAACAAAAATCATTCCCTAGTTAACGTTTTCGACATACAGCGAACATCTTCCCAAAATTTCATGTTTCCATCTTTAATAGTTTTCGCCGGGCGTGATGAGTGAGTGAGTCAGACAGGACATTTTCTTTCATTTATTTCACCAGAATTTCACCCCTCCCCATGGGCCCCTTAAATTGGATTGATTAAAAAACGCTTGAACACCTATTAACTTATTTCTTAAGCTGTCTTTTTCCCCTGAGTCAGTCGGTTCGGACACTTTCTCTCCTTTTTTCCCCCAGAATTTCACCCCACCCCATTGGCCCCTTTAATTAATTTATGAAAAAACAGTCGAAAACCGATTTACTTACTTTTTAAGCTGATTTTTTTTTTCGCTGAGTTTCAAATTTCTCGCCTATGTCGTTTAAGAGATAGGCTCCATTAGGAATACTTCAACCCCCACTTTTCAGCCCTTTCACCTCATAATAATACACCACATCGAAAAACGCTTTGACACATGTCTGCGTATTTTTTTAATGATTAGTTTATATGCCGAGTATCACATCCACAAATGAAACCACTCGTGAGATATTGATATTCAATGAAATGCAGGTTTAACCCCCTTAAGACCCCTTTAGAACCCGAATATCCAAAAAACCTCCCTTAGTGTACGGTTTTGACATACAACGAACATATCCCCGAAATGTCATGTTTCCAACTTCAATATTTTTGGCTGGGCGATGATGAGTGAGTGAATGAGTCAGGACATTTCCTTTCAATTTTTTTTTCTTCAGAATTTCACCCCTCCCGATGAACCCCTTCAATTTGATTGAAAAACAAACTGTCGAATGCTATTTACTTACTTTAAAGCAGTTTTTCCCCGTGAGTTTGATGAGTCAGTCAGTCAGTCAATCAGTTAGGACACTTTCTTTCCTGTCCCTCCCCCCGAATTTCACCCCTCCCCATGGGCCCCTTAAAATGGATTTATGGAAAAGCGGTCAAACACATATTTACTTATTTTTATGCTGATTTTTTTCCGCTGAGTTTCAAACTCCTCGCCTATATCGTTTAAGAGATACACGCTCCGTTAGGAATCTTTCAATCCCCAATTTTCACCCCTTTAACCTCATAAACACATCGAAAAACCCTCAGACACGTGTCTTGTTACTTTTTAAAGATAAGTTTATATGCCGTGTATCACATCCCCCAATGAATCCAATCGGGAGATATAGTTATTCAATGAAATGCAGGTTTAACCCCCTTAAGACCCCTTTAGAACCTGAATATCCGAAAATCCTCCCTTAGTAGACGGTTTTGACATACAATGAACATATCCCCAAACTGTCATGTTTCTAACTTCAATAATTTTGGCTAGGCGATGATGAGTGAGTGAGTAAGTGAGTGAGTCTGGACATTTTCTTTCAATTTTCTTTTTTCAGAATTTCACCCCTCCCCATGAACCCCTTAAATTTGATTTATGAAAAAAAAACTGTCGAACAGCTATTTACTTACTTTAAAGCAGTTTTTCCCCCTGAGTTTGATGAGTGAGCCAGTCAGTCAATCAGTTAGGACACTTTCTTTCCTGTTCCCCCCCCCCCCCCAGAATTTCATCTCTCCCCATGGGCCCCTTAAATTGGATTTATGAAAAAACTGTCAAACACATATTTACTTCTTTTTATGTTGATTTTTTTTTCGCTGTGTTTCAAACTCCTCGCCTATGTCGTTTAAGAGACACACGCTCCGTTAAGAATCTTTTAATCCCCACTTTTCACCCCTTTCACCTCATAATATACACCACATCGAAAAACCCTCAGACACATGTCTTCTGATTTTTAATGATGAGTTTATATGCCGAGTATCACATCCCCCCATGAAACCAATCGGGAGATATTGCTATTCAATTAAATGCAGGTCTACCCCCTTAACACCCCTTTATAACCTGAATAGCCAAAATTTCTCTCTTAGTGGGCATTTGCGGCCCTTGAGGAAGCTGCATACCAGATTTCATTCCAATACGTTCGGTGGTTTCTGAGATTTCGTGATGAATAAATGAATGAGTGAGTGAGTGAGTGGTATTTGAAAAATATATAGTAGAAAGAAGATAGTGTCAAGTCTTTGTTATGCTAAACTCGGTTGACAGTGCTGTGTGAGCAGTTGCGTAACTAACGGGATTTCAAGTAAAGATCCTCATTTTCTATACCGGTAGTGCTGAGCGCAATTAGCATCAAGTCGGCCGTGTCTCGACTTGAGCTATGTTGCCATGGAAACTATCCGCCTTGCCATTCCTTCATGAGTATATTTTATGATTTGATTACCCTGTTTTTGAATGAAAAAGGGCCAAAATCAGAAGAATGAGAAAGACTATCGAAAATTCATGTAGCCAGCGGTTCCTTCTGGGTCCTAAACTATGTGTATGCAAAATATGGTTGAGATTGTTGGAACGGTGTAGATTTGTATAAGGAACCAACATATATACATACATACATACATACATACATACATACAGACTTTCACTTTTATATATTAGATTGTCCACGCCTGCTCTACACAATTTGAGATCGGGAGCATAGGCAGACCATTCCATTCTGTGAATACCAGTCTCCTGAAGATGGGCATAAAAAATGCCAGCCCTGTGCGGGCGAGCGTTATCGTCCACGAAAGTGAAATTCGGGCCTAAATTGTCAGCTTAGCCTTTTACTACAGGTGCCAGGATAGTATCCCTGTAATGCATGCTTGTCATACGCCCAGGGATGTACACAAGAGGGGTTCGGTGACGATACATGATGCCACCCCAATAAATTGCACCACCTCCTCCCTCCTCCTCGGATGTATTGGTCGTGCATACGTTCACCGGATCGTCTCCACACTCGCACAGATCTATCCTCATTGACACCGGCGAGTGTACACAGCTGATATACACGCACGCAAGAACGACTAACCTAACCTAAGAGCTTTTGTCAAATATTTAAACTAAAATTCAGCTTCACACAGGTGTAATTAGTGGAAAGTTCTTTAACATGCCATACATCTATGACATGGGGCTGTTGGCTTTACTTGCCCTGTGAAGGAAGGCACACTGAGGGATTTTTAACGCTCTTAAACCCGCGATCTTGGGCATTGAAGCTCTGCATGCTATCACTACGCTACCGAAGTAGCTATAGAACAATTTATTAACACGAAAAGTGCCAACAGAGTTGAAGACAGAAATGACAAACAGTCTTCCTTCACCAACTAATCTTTGAAGGCGTAGCTACTGTTGCTGTGAATAATTGTTTGTTGATGAGATCGTCAATTCTCAGTCTTTCAACATGGTAGACATTAGAATGAATAGATATTTTTAGGGTGCTTGGTTTAGTATTTATTAGTTATTGGAGGGCAGAGATCGTTTGTGGATTTTATTGTGGGTTTGGTAGTGTTTCGTAGAGCTATTCCGTCTTGTAAATTTAGATCTGATGATGCTTGCTTGACGAGCGAAACATGTAATCCCGTAGTTTTCTCCCTCTTCTGTAGTCCTTAGCAATTTTTTTCAGGTAATGTTTTTCACATGCTCCAGTAATTGAAATTGTATTGTGTTGACCGACTAATACGTTGCAATATCAACTGTCAATAAGGCAACACTGGAAAGAGGCTTAAGAGCTATCTCTGAACTGTATCATCCACCCCACCCGTTATCTAATCTCTGAATGAAGTCGCTGACTGCGAGCGGAGCCCCGCCAGCTTCGCAATTGAGGTGTTTAGGGAGTTGAATTAATAATAATAATAATAATAATAATAATAATAATAATAATAAAATAATAATAATAATGTGAATTGTTTGGTTTGGATTTTCGTAAATTGTTTGTTGCTGGTGAATAGCTCGTTGAAATAGACTAATCTTGTGTTACAGACAGACTGGCTAGATGGTGTGCCTTAATTAGTTCGCTTTATTGTACTTCCGTGGCGACTTTACAGTTGTGGCCTCTTTCAGCTGCTGTTTCACGGTAATAGATTTTGAAAAATGAGTAATTTATGCTTGTTAGACCTGGAGTGAATTTAATTGTGATACTGTTTTAATAAGCCCGCTATGGTTTTGCAAGATATGACCGGGTTGAATTTCGGTCTCTCCCACGACCCACAGGGCACCATCCCGAATAAGCCGGTCTTGACCGACCTCCCGGCACCCCGCACGGCCGCAGGATGGATAAAAACTATGTAGTGATGTGTAATTGTTAATTTAGTGTGCCGCTGTAGCGCGGAGTTTGAAATTGGATATGGGCTGCGCTGATTGGCCGCTCAGATCTGAGGCAGCCAATAGGCGTCCGGTTGGTCTGTATGTGGTTGAAAATCTCTGCCGAGATGATTTGGCTGATGACATGCCTATTTGTTAATGATTGGCTGATGTTATGCCTATTTGCAGTTAAAAACGGCCCTTTGGGTGGTAAGAAAGGGTTTTGATTAATTATTTGGCGTTGCTAGTAGTCAATTTTTGTAACGTAGTTCGTGGCGTGGTGATTGAATTATTTTCTGATTGATTATTGATTTAATTATTCAATAAATTGATTGATTGATTTTTCCTGTGGGGAGCGGCATGTCCCTCCATAATAGTAGTGCACCTGAGGTAGACATACCCCGTCCCAGAGGGTGGATGAGGGCTTTAATCGTCATTGTTTTGTAGAATGTCTTTTATTAAAAATATGTATTTAGGTCTTCGTTTCCTAGTGTCAAGTCTGTCGGGTTCGTAAGCTCCCTGTGTGTTTACAAAAGGGTTAGGATCTAGCTGAGTTGTGTTGTAATATTTTCTAGTCAGTTTGGACATGCTTTCTAGTAAATATGGAGTGTTAGTTCTGATATGTAGGTCGCCAATTGGAGTGTCTCGAGGGGCTTTTAGGGCCATCCTGAGCGTTGTATTTTCAGTTTTTAATTTATATTATGTATACGGGGTCAAGTTACTGCGTTAGAGACCACGATTTCTGGGTCCACTAATGACATGTCTCGACTGTGATTGAAGACAAATATCATGAGGAAGATGATTATTTTAAAGAGCCTAATGGTAGGATTGCCTCAGATTAAGAGAATGATATGGACCCACAGTCATTTACGTAAAAAGTATCGGACCACCCTCAAAAATAAAAACAGACTTCCCTGTGATATCTTGTCACATTGTAGAAATTATACAGGTTGATTTCCTTCATGATTCTCTGTGTTGTTAATTCTTTATGGACACCTTCATTTTGCATGAGTCATATTAGTATGAGCATCGTCACTGCGTTTGATAATGAATGAATGAATAAAATAATAAACAAAACACAAAAAACACACACAAGAAATCACACACAAGAAAAACAAAAAATCACACAAGAAAACAAAACACACACAGCCAAAAACACAAAACACACATAATAAAACAAAACAAAAACTCACAAAATCAAAAACACATACATGTGTGACACATTCACAAAACCAAGAACACAAAAAACAAAACACACATACAGTATAAGAAAGCAAAACAACCAAACACAAACACTAAAACCAAGAAGGAACAAACACACAAATAAAGAAAAACCACACAAAACCAAAACCGTAATAAACAGAACACACACAAGAAAACCAAACACAAAAACACACACAAAACCCAAAACTCAAAAAGCAAAACACACACAGCAAATCAAAAACATAAAATCACACCTAAAACCAAAAACACGAACAACAAAATACACACAAATAATAAAAACACACATAAATTCAAAAAACACGAAAAACAAAACACTCGCAAGAAAACAGAAACACAAAATTACACATAAAACCATAAACACGAAAAACAAAACACACACAAGGAAACGAAACACAAAACACACACACACAAAACAAAAACATCATAATCAAAACACACACAAGAAAACAAAAGCACAAGAACACAAACACACACATAAAACCGAAAACACGAAAAACAAATCACACGCAAGAAAACAAAAACACAAAGAACACACATAAAACCAATAACACGAAAAACAAAACATAAAACCTAAAACACCTAAAACAAAACTCAAATAAGTAAACAAAAACACTCAAAACGAAAAACACAAAAATATACACCAAGTAAAGAAAAAAATACATAAATATTCGTTCATCACTTCGAGTGTTATCAGACCAGAGAATTTAAGGTCACTTTCAGACTTACTTCATGATCAATCGACTGGAAAAATCCGGATACTACTGCTAACCCTTAAACACACAACACAAGATAATTGGAATATTTGGACATTATCAGCAAAACACAAATTTCTACTCTCTGTACATATATTAGGCCGAAGAATAAAATAATACTCAAACGGTAGGATGTGCGAGAGACTTGAAAATACAGTGTAGTAATACATTACGTTCTAAAATGAATGTATGCACTATCACGCGAATTACGCTTGGCTGGATACACGATGAAGCTCCTTCCAGTTCTATTGTATTACTGTGTATCGCACACATACAAAGCTTCCCCTACAGTGCGGCGTGCACGCCCCAGAGAAGCCTATGTTCATTCGATTCGTGCCATTACTGGAGAGAAGTTCAGGATACTATTAACAAACACTCTATTTAATGATCATGGCTATAATGACTGCCCATCTCTAGAGTTGATGACGGATCCGGGGACCGGATGCAATTCTTTGAAAATAACAATTTTTGCTTTAGCTATTTTTGAACTCCTCTTTGAAAGAGTTTCCCTGAAATGTATACTCGATGACCTTCCTGCAATTTACATCCCTCTCTTTGGGTATTCAAAGATGGTAGTGCCCGGTGAAAGCCCACCTTGCTTTCTTATTTTTTTGCATTTTATCGCTACTTTGATTTTTAGATAATTAGGTACACTTTTTTTGAAATGTTTGAGCTTAAGACAGAAATTCTCTGTATAATAGTTATTCATACCCTATGTTCATAATAGTCGAGAGAGAAAGTGTACAATTCGCAAATTTTAGCAAAATAATTTATTCGAACAATTGTTGCTGGAAAGAAAGAAATAACCACTAAAAATAAAAGTCACTACGCTCTTTTTGTCAGTTGGTGTGTATTCAGAAACGTGTTAAAATGTCTGTCAAAACTATTTCTTACACAAAAATTTTCAAATACTACCTTACGATAGACCTTAATTTTGCAATCCTCAAGGGTTGTGTATCCTTGGAAACTTACAAATTATTTTCGTCTTGAAAGCACTCACCAATGATGATCGTCTGTTAATGTTCTATTTAATTCTGTGCAGCTTCTGGAGGAGAGACCAATTAATGACTGTGTCCTCTTGCTATAAAATCTATAGCGTAATTTTTGGCCTTGAAGATATAAACTGGGTCAAGTTGGGGATCTGGTATGTATAGCTTCTACTAGTCTGAATTCAGCTTGCTGATTAGTAGGAAGAGGTTATCCAACCCGTGAACATTGCCTATAGAGCACATCTGAATAGCTGCTTTCATCTTATCATGACGAAAATGCTAAGCAAAGTTATTTTGCTCTAATTCCTTTGTTCTAGTTATTTAAAATAATCATTTTCTCAAACATCAATCAGGCTCGTCTTTTACCAATAATTAATGAGCAAAGTGATCAGTAGCTACGTTGGAATGCGAGATAGGCGGCTGACGTTTTACGGGCAGCTCCTGAGAATGATCAACGGCAGTCTTACAAAGAAGATCTTCTCACTCGTCAAAGCTACAAGACTGGAAGCTTGTGACTCAATGAAGTAAAGAAAAGACTTAGGTCCCGCTAATATTTCTGATACCAATGCTTATTACCACCCTAAAGATTGTAGCATGGTTAATTCATGGTCGCCCCTACCAACGGTTGTTAAATCTCGTAAACCTCATTCACAGGAAAGGAAGGAAAAACTATTGGCAGGGCTAAAGAGATATTGGGAACGGAAGCGAGCATCTAAAATGAACTAGTCATAAGTGCTCCTTAATGGATTTCAATTATTAATAATAATAATAATAATAATAATAATAATAATAATAATAATAATAATAATGGTGAAATCAAGAAGAACATCACTGAGCAGTATTCGCAGTGTTCTCTCTTCAAAACTTAGCGCTAAATATAACATTAAGGCAGTTAACACATTTGCAATGCTCATAGTTATATACTCCTTTGGTATCATCAGGTGGACTCAAACTGAGCTGCACGATCTGCAAAGAAAACCATCGGTGCATTTATCACGCCATCGTATGCACCATCCGAAATCACCAACAGAGCGCCTTACTCAACTTCGGTCTGAAGGTGGTAGAGGACTGAGAGACATCATGAACCTTCACACAAAACAAGTGACAACTCTGCGTGCATTTATCCATACAAAGGAGAAACATCCCATCTCCATCGCACTGTATCTTCAGCTGATGATAATTACACACCGCTCCATCTGTCATCTTTAGATTCACCAGTAAACGAGATGAAAACTACTGAATACAAGTTCGGGAATTGGAAACAGAAGGCGCTTCATGAGAAGTTTCCACATGAGTTGGACCAGCCTCACATCGACAAGTTAGTGTCGCACGCATGGCTGACACACTCGGTCCTCTTTCCGGAAAGAGAGGGATTTGACGTAGCTATCCAAGACCAAGTTGTTGCTACTCGAAGCTATCGGAAATTTATCATAAAAGATCCAGCAACGGAGAATGAGAAATGTCGCCGCTGTGGAAAATGTAGTGAGACCATTCAACACATTATATCAGGTTGTTCCCACCTTGCCAACACTGACTACGAACATCGACACGATCAAGATGCCTACATCATCCACCAGAAACTGGCCTTGAAGTACAAACTTCTTCAAAGCTCCGTCCCCTATAGGAAATACTCACCATCCGGAGTACTCGTAGATGCCACACACACAAGCTCTACTGGGACAGAGGAGTTGTGACAGATGTTGCAGTCAGTAACAATCGGCCAGATATCATTGTCACCAATAAAGAACACAGAGAGGCATTACTGATAGATATCTCATGTTTCAACACTCAAAACATCTAAACAACAGCTGATACTAAAATATCTAAGTACACAGAGATGGCATTTGAGGTAAAGCAGATGTGGAAACTTGAGTCGGTGACTACAATCCCAATAATTGTATCGTGTACTGGTGTTATACCCAAAACTCTCCCACAGTAGTCTATCAATATTGAATCTGCATCCGCAGATATATATTGAACTACAGAAGGCAGTTCTGTTAAACACCTGCCATATTGTTAGAAAGTTCCTTGGTGACAATACCCTCGTCGAACACTCAGCAAGGCTCGATGATTCAGATGGAAATTAAGCTCATCCTATAAATGAAGGAGACTCGTGAAGACTGCGGGCACGACATGGATGTACAGTAATGTGAAGTCTCTGAACCGTGCATAAGAAATTGTCTCAATACAGATGGTCCCTTGCTTAGGCCGAACCAGGCTGTAACATAAAATGTAGCCGGTAATTGCCGTGATAATGTTGTCAAACATTAAATAATAACAATGTTAATTCTTTCATGTATCGTGTTGTACAACCTTGTGGTAATGTGAATGGTGACTGATGCTTTACTGCTTTCACAGCGTGATCCAGACTGAGTTTAGACAGTATTTTATCAAGCTCTCTTTCAAACGTGAAATTAAAACTCCGACGCCAAGGAACTATTTGGTGTTTGATATTTTCTTTACCTGACATTGTTGCGTATTACGAATGCCTGAGCATACGTTGATGTATGTGAAACTTCTTCATCATCATCATCATCATCATCATCATCATCATCATCAAACCAGTGAGTGCATAACTCAGTACTAGATCCTAAAAATTACAGTCATACAAAACACTGTCAGTCACGACAGAAACGCAAAATCTAAAAACTGGAATACACACCCACATCCCTGGGACTGATGACCAATATGTTCCATGCAGTTAAGTGAAGTAACAAAATAAACAATCAAACAACATGAATATATGAGAGAGTAAGCAACTAGATCAATAAAGTTACATGACAGATCATGATTTAATTTTGTGTGTTCAGGCAATCAAGCGAAAGAGAGATCACTAATGAAAAAAAACCAATAAAATCTACGTAATTACCTTTTACATACACGTTTCACATCCACATCTGGGAGTATGCAAGGAATTTTATGAATGTATGTGTACTGTGACGTCATTATTGATCTGCACAAAAATATTAACCTACAATGGAAGGGCTTTTGTATGATATTAATGATTAATGATTAATATTCACCAGATTATTTTTGAACTTTTTAGAGATCACTTTCCACTAAAGTATGAAATTACTATTAAGAATTATAAACAGAGAATTATAAAATGCAGCTGTGATTTCCTTTCAGGACTTCATGGAATTGATCCCTAAAATACTAAAACCTACAATAATTTACGTGAAAGAAAATAATTGAAAAGATAAAATCATTTTATTTATGTCATATACTATTAGATTCTCTCTTTCTAATTGGACCACCTCATGATGGCAGCGGCTAGCAGCTTTCGCTGCCGTCCCGGAGGTCTTGATTTGATTCCCCTCCTTGGCAAGAAATTTAATTCTGGTTTGAGGGCTGGAACGGGGTACATTCAGCCTTGTGAGGCAAAACTGAGAAGAGACAAATTCGATTCCCGCCTCAGCCATTCTGGAAATGGTTTTGCGTGGATTTTCACCACAGGCAAAAGCCGAGAGGGTTCCTAAATTGAAGCCACGACTATCCCCGTCCAAATTCTCACACTAATTAAGCCATCACAATAACACAAGTCATCAGACAAGAATTCCTCCCACACCGAAGTACACGGCGATAAATGGCCAGGATGTCCGAGCCCCTCAAATGAAACAATAAGAACTCTTTCTAATTGTCTTCAAGGTGTTTCCTTCCTCATTAACATTTCATAGTATCTCTTCATTTTTTTAGATATCAATATAGACCTGTTTTTAGGGTAGCCAAAAGGACAAAGTGTATTAAATAATTTTTATGTTCGACCCTCACTATTATGTGTCAGATAACTGTATCATAATGATGGTCATTATAACACTGTTTTCCATTATGATACAGTTTCTCCAGCCAATCAGAGCTCGTTCATTGACCAATTAGGTAACGATAACTTCGCGCATGCGCTCAAAATCCAACATGTCGGACATCAACACAACATCGAACTATAATAAATTACCGACATGGAATACCCACCGTCCATATGTTCGCGTAAATAAACTGGCGAATATGAGACAAGAAATAGCACTGTACCTTGAAATCACCAACACTAATTTCTACACAGCGCATTGTCTTCAAATGACTGCGGTGACAATATTACTGAGGGACGGCTGAGGTAAACATATGGCTGCATATGCCATTGCAAGCCCACAGAGCGCATGCGTCGGTCGTTCAAAGCTCTTGAAAGACAAAGATATAACACCCAACGCTCGCTCTGCGATCACAAAATTCCAGTAGCTGACTCTCAACACATATTTATGAATATTTATGTTAAAACATATAATAAAGTTATAATTCTCGTCGAACATAAACAGTCGTATGCAACTCGCCTATAATGGTAATTAAGACACTCGTATGGAAATTATAAAACTCGCATACGCTCGTTTTATAAAAAATACTCGTGTCTTAATTATAGCCATTATAGGCTCGTTGCATAATGTACTATTATCTGTTCACTAATATTATTTTCACTAATCAAAAGATGAACAAAATAAATTAAGTGACCATGGAGTTCTAGGATTAGAAAGGGCAGATGTAGGCCTAAATAATTTACAAGACAATTTCCAAATACATAATACGGAATTCTATTGATTGTCTTGAATTAGAAGTTATGTGATTTTCTACAGGTTGGTTCCTTAGTTTAGGGTCATGTAGCCCCGTGCACTTTGGGTGTGTGGAGAATTTGTCGGATGAAAATCCACAGCCTGCTTCCAGTCGACCGACCGGGCCAGGGAATGGAATGAATGAAGCCCCATCTAGCGGCGAGGATATGAACGGTGCCGGCTGCCGAAGCCTGTCGCACTCCCCTGGGGCAATGATTAAATGAATGACAGATGAAATGAAATGACAGTTGGGGAGTGTTGCTGGAATTAATTGTGTGACAGGGAAAACCGGAGTACCCGGAGAAAAACATGTCTGCCTCCGCTTTGTCCAGCACAAATCTCACATGGAGTGACCCGGATATGAACCACGGACTTAGCGGTGAGAGTCCGGCGTGCTGCCGCCTAAGCCACGAAGGCGTCATTTGTCAGATAACCAGTGTTAATTGTGATGGCTGTATTAGTGTGTGTTATCTGTGATTTGGGTAGAAGGACTGCAGATGATACATTTTTCAAGTATTTCCTGCTTTTGCTACCAAATGCTACCGTCCACGACACCTAGCTGCGGACTGGGATACTAGATGCCTTCACAGCCATGAAATGGCGGCGAACGTTGTAACTAATATAGCGTTATCAAATAATCTAAGTAGAAGGTTCCTTTTAATGCTTTAAATCTATGACATGGGACCGCCAGGTTTACTTTCCCTCCGAAGGAAGGCATACTGAGGGATTTCTAACGCTCCTAAAAAATCCGACGACTTCGGCCGGGTCTGAACCCGTGACCTTGGGCATAGAAGCTCATCATGCTACCAACTACGCCACCGAAGCCGCTGATTTTCTAGAGGATTGAAATGTTATGATATCGAATATACACACATCAAAAAAAGTTTTGCATCACCTCGGTTCCCAGATCTCCGGCATATAGACGTTGACTGTGTATATTGTATCAAAGATACAGTCCCTTTGACTGTTCATAGATGTCACTAAAACTGCTCAAAGATGTAAACAACCATGCATGAGCAGGGCCTATTAGACGGAGGGGGTACGACAGCCGATCAGTTCCAGTCATTCCACCAGGACGAAGGTACGCTGCTCATGTTGTCTGTAGTTCTACCATGCCTAGAAGGTCATTACCGCAGTTCGATCGCGTCCGCATTGTTACTTTGTGTCAAGAAGGGCTCTCAACAAGGGAAGTTTCCAGGCGTCTCAGAGTGAACCAAAGCGATGTTGTTCGGACATGGAGGAGGTACAGCGATACAGGAACTGTCGATGACAGGCCTCGCTCAGGCCGCCCAAGGGCTACTACTGTAGTGGATGACCGCTACTTACGGATTGCCGCTCGGAGGAACCCTGACAGCAATGCCACCATGTTGAATAATGCGTTTCGTTCAGCCACAGGACGTCGTGTTTCAACTCAAACTGTGCGCTATAGGCTGCATGATGCGCAACTTCACTCCCGACGTCCATGGCGAGGTCCAGCTTTGCAACCCCGACACCATGCAGCGCGGTACAGATGGGCCCAACAACATGCTGAATGGACCCCACAGAATTGGCATCACGTTCTCTTCACCGATGAGTGTCGCATATGCCTTCAACCAGACAATCGTCGGAGACGTGTTTGGAGGCACCCTGGTCAGGCTGAACGTCTTAGACACACTGTCCAGCGAGTGCAGCAAGGTGGTGGTTCCCTGATGTTTTGGGGTGGCATTATGTGGGGCCGACGTACGCCACTGGTGGTCATGGAAGGCTCCGAAACGGCTTTACGATACCTGAATGACATCCTCCGACCCATAGTGCAACCATATCGGCAGAATATTGGAGAGGCATTTGTCTTCATGGACGACAATTCTCGACCTCATCGTGCACATCTTGTGAATGCGTTCCTTCAAGATAACGACATCGCTCGACTACAGTGGCCAGCATGTTCGCCAGACATGAACCATATCGAACATGCCTGGGATATGTTGAAAAGGGCTGTTTATGGACGTCTTGACCCACCAACCACTCTGAGAGATTTACGCCGAATTGTCGTTGAGGAGTGGGACAATTTGAACCAACAGTGTCTTGATGAACTTGTGGATAGTATGCCACGGCGAATACAGGCATGCATCAATGCAAGAGGACGTGCTACTGGGTATTAGAGGTAGTGGTGTGTACTGCAATCTGGACCACAAATGCTGAAAGTCTAGCTGTATGATGGTACAACATGCAATGTGTGGGTCTCATGAGCAATAAAACGAGCTGAAATGTTGTTTGTGTTGATCTCTATTCCCTTTGTATTTAAAGGTTCCGGAACTCTTGGAACCGAGGTGATGCAAAACTTTTTTTGATGTGTGTAGATTTAGTTATTAGAAAGCATTCTTGAAAGCCTTTGTCTGGAGCGTGGCGCTCTACGTAAGTGAAACATGGACTGTTGGTGCAGCGGAAAAGAGGAGAAGGAACGAAGGAAGGAGGGAAGGAAGGAAGCTTGTAGTTCTCCGTGCCGTTAATTGTGCGATCATAAGCCACGGGACCTCCTTTGTACGTGGAATCCGAACCACAGAGCATTGCATTTCACTTCAAAAATCTCACATACTTTGACCGGGAATCAAAACCAATCCACCTTGGTGACTGACACATAGCTTGACCACTTTTCCCTCTTCCCCGTCAAAGAGAGTATAATAGAAGCCTTTGAAATGTGGTGTTACAGGAGAAACTGGAATATCAGATGGATAGATGGGTAACAAATAAAGAGGTATTAAGATGAGTGGGGGAGGAGAGATGTTTCTGGTGACTGCTAATGAAGGGAAGAGAAAGGTTGGTAGGACATATACTAAGACACCCAGACATTGCAAAGTTAGTTATAGAAGGAAGGGTCGAGGACAAGAACTTCAGGGGTATACCAAGGTTTGGATATGTTTGATTGCCTCAGATGTAGGATGTTGTAGCTATGAAGAGATGAAACGATTAGCTCAGAACAGGTATGCATGGAGTAGCTGCATCAAACCAGTCAAAATATTGAAGCCTCATACAACATAATTAGCAACAACATGAGATAGAAAGTTCATAATTAGGGCTTTTCAAATGTTTTAAGGTCGTTCAATCATAAATCACGCCGAAAAATTGGAGGGGGGGGGGGGCGGAAGGAAGGAGCGGCGGAAAGGAAATGGTCACCCTACCGCAAGTAAACTCTGGTTGAGGACTGCCTCTTCAGAGGAGAAATCCAGCCTTCGGGATGGAATTCTTTCTTCTCTACCTAGCATTGCTAGACTAAAGTAAATTTAAATATTTCTCATCATCAGCATTTATTAAAATGAGCATTAAACGATGCGTGCGTATGCCAAAGGTTATATGAGCTGGGTTAGAAATGTGCCATTTCAAACAAAAGCTATCGATATGCTGACATGTCTCCATGCATGCATTGAATATTGGAAATTCTTTTCATCGTTTTGCTATCGGCAAACACTTTTAAAATATCAGTCATTGTTATTTGTGTATATTTCATGTGAAATGAAAATATAACTTTATCATCGCATTTTTCACAAGAGATATTTGAGTCATTCGTTTCCGCTTCGAGCATTACGGCTGTATTCACTGGTGTGGTACCAACGCAGTTTTTCATGCGTGACCAATACAGTGTGTTTTTAAATATCCACAAGTGATTATTGCAAAGGAAATATAAAGCATCAATATTTTATGAGTTGTTTTTGTTGTTGATTCTTAAGGGTCCTTGAGACATCGTGGTCTTACAGCCCCGTGTACTTGGCTGTCTGATACCCTATGCCACTATGATGTCTTTGCTAGTGTGTGTATATATCAGGAACTGGAAGGAGAACTGGCGAATCAGCAATAAGATTACATACACTATTTGCCCTTTCAGCTGGGATGAGAAAGAGCGAATCTGCAATAAGATTACATACAATATGCGCCATTTCAGCTGGGAGGAGACTGGGCGAATTTGCAATTAGATTAAATACATTAGTCGCCCTTTCAGATGGGAGGAGATAGGGCGAATCTTCAATATGATTACATACAATAGTCGCTCATTCAGCTGGGAGGAGAAAGAACGAAATCTGCAGTAAGATTACATACAATATTCGCTCTTTCAGCTGGGAGGAGAAAGAGCGAATCTGCAATAAGATTACATACAATATTCACTCTTTCAGCTGGGAGGAGAAAGAGCGAATCTGCAATATGATTGCATACACTATTCGCCCTTTCAGCTGGGAGGAGACTGGGCGAATCTGCAATAAGATTGCATACACTATTCGCCCTTTCAGCTGGGAGGAGACTGGGCTAATCTGCAATAAGATTACATACAATATTCGCTGTTTCAGCTGGGAGGAGACTGGGCGAATCTGCAATAAGATTGCATACACTATTCGCCCTTTCAGCTGGGAGGAGACTGGGCGAATCTGCAATAAGATTACATACAATATGCGCCATTTCAGCTGGGAGGAGACTGGGCGAATTTGCAATTAGATTACATACAACAGTCGCCCTTTCAAATGGGAGGAGACAGGGCGAATCTTCAATAAGATTGCATACATTATTCTCCCTCTCAGCTGGGAGGAGACTGGGCGAATCTGGAATAAGATTGCATACACTATTCGCCCTTTCAGCTGGGAGGAGACTGGGCTAATCTGCAATAAGATTACATACAATATTCGCTCTTCAGCTGGGAGGAGACTGGGGGAATCTGCAATAAGATTGCATACACTATTCGCCCCTTTCAGCTGGGAGGAGACTGGGCGAATCTGCAATAAGATTACATACAATATTCGCTCTTTCAGCTGGGAGGAGAAAGAGCGAATCTGCAATAAGATTACATACAATATTCGCTCTTTCAGCTGGGAGGAGAAAGAGCGAATCTGCAATAAGATTGCATACATTATTCGCCCTTTCAGCTGGGAGGAGAAAGAGCGAATCTGCAATAAGATTACATACAATATTCGCTCTTTCAGCTGGGAGGAGACTGGGCGAATCTGCAATAAGATTGCATACACTATTCGCCCTTTCAGCAGGGAGGAGACTGGGCGAATCTACAATAAGATTACATAAAATATTCGCCCTTTCACCTGGGAGGAGACTGGGCGAATCTGCAATAAGATTACATACAATATTCGCCCTTTCAGCTGTGAGAAGAAAGAGCGAATCTGCAATAAGATTACATACTATATGCGCCATTTCAGCTGGGAGGAGACTGGGCGAATTAGCAATTAGATTACGTACAATAGTCGCCCTTTCAAATGGGAGGAGACAGGGCGAATCTTCAATAAGATTGCATACACTATTCGCCCTTTCAGCTGGGAGGAGACTGGGCGAATCTGCAATAAGATTGCATACATAATTCGCCCTTTCAGCTGGGAGGAGACTGGGCTAATCTGCAATAAGATTACATACAATATTCGCTCTTTCAGCTGGGAGGAGACTGGGTGAATCTGCAATAAGATTGCATACACTATTCGCCCTTTCAGCTGGGAGGAGACTGGGCGAATCTGCAATAAGATTACATACAATATTCGCTCTTTCAGCTGGGAGGAGAAAGAGCGAATCTGCAATAAGATTACATACAATATTCGCTCTTTCAGCTGGGAGGAGAAAGAGCGAATCTGCAATAAGATTGCATACATTATTCGCCCTTTCAGCTGGGAGGAGAAAGAGCGAATCTGCAATAAGATTACATACAATATTCGCTCTTTCAGCTGGGAGGAGACTGGGCGAATCTGCAATAAGATTGCATACACTATTCGCCCTTTCAGCTGGGAGGAGACTGGGCGAATCAGCAATAAGATTACATACAATATTCGCTCTTACAGCTGGGAGGAGAAAGAGCGAATCTGCAATAAGATTACATACAATATTCGCTCTTTCAGCTGGGAGGAGAAAGAACGAATCTGCAATAAGATTACATACAATAGTCGCCCTTTCTCTCTCCCAGCTCCTGATATAACTGAGGTAGGATTTTTATAGTAAGCGTCTGTGGCCCCTCCCGGCATTTGCCTGAAGTTGAAGTAGGGAACAACGGGAAACCACTTCCAATATGGCTGAGTGTGGAATCGATCCCGCCTCTTGTCAGCTTTGCCTCACGAGGCTGAGTGTACCCAATTCGAGTGCTCAAGCCAGAACTAAATTTCTTGGAAGAGCAGAGAATCGAACCCGGGCATCCACGGTGACAGCCAAGAATACTAGCAACTACGCAACGGGCGGATAATGTTTAATGAAGTCGCAAACATTCTTGTCCATCTCTTCTAACGCTCAGGCTCTGTTCTGCCGAAGAATTTAATGCTGCTCTGAAGTCTGGAAATGGGCACACCCAGGCTCGTGAGGGCATAATAAAAGAAATGTGGATTCGATTCCTACCTCATCCATAATAGAAGTGTTTTTCGTGGTTTCTCCCCACATCTAGCAAATGCAGGGATAGTAGGCTACGCCTCCTACCAGAATCCTAGCCATCCTAGCACACACACAAGTACAGTCATCACAGTTACATAGGTTTTTAAACAGATTCTACACACACCCCAGTAATCCTACGCGGCTCAATAGTGTTAAAATTTCATCAAGCCAACTTCTGTGACCTCCGAGTACACAATGAGACCCTGTCTCAAAGGTTCTGGGATCGAGCCCAACCTTAGCCATGTTAAAAGTTGTTTTCCCATACACATGCCGGAAGGGTTCCTAACGTAAGGTCACGCCCATTTGCTTCACAATCCTAGCCCTAATAAGAAATACACACACAAACACACCCACTTTAATTCGGACATCACAATAACACAGGTTATCAGAAAAATCTTTCCTCTTTCTTACTCTTTCCCTCTCTCTCTCTCTCTCTCTCTCTCTCTCTCTCTCTCTCTCCAAGCCTATTTTCACCTCACGCCTAACACTGCATGCGATCATATACATCTGTTTAATGTAGACATGGACAGGCTTTGTGAATGGGCCCTAAATTATAATCTTAACTTGAACGTATCTACAACACAGCTTATATCCATTGGATATACAAAACTTCTAAATTTAGTAGATTTTAATTCACTTCCACCCATCTAGATACTAGATAATACTATCAAATATAGCAACACTGTCAACAATCTCGGAGTGATATTTGATAGAACACTGTCGTGGGCAGAGCATACGTCTAATGTGGTAAGGAGGGCTGTATCAACTATGCATCTCCTGAAAAGAACTGTTTCTTACACCCCTCCTAATATACCCAAGCTCTTCGTCCAAACTCTCATGTTTCCAATAATTGATTTTGGCTCAGCTGTATACAAAGATTTACCAGAAACACAGAACATAAAATTACAAAGAGACCAGAATGCATGTGTTCGGTACATTCTGGATGTAAGGCGAGATGAACATATCATACCTTACTACGTGAAGCTGAAATGGCAGAAACTCCACGAGCGCAGGCAGCTATCAGTTGCCATTATGACACATAAAATATTACATACCAAGACCCCGTAATATCTCTACAATGCCTTTACACCAATGAATTCTGTTCATAACCGACAAAATAGATACACAAAATTAACAATCCAGATTCCTATACACCGAACCATGAAGTTAAATAAATCTTTTGTTTGCACCGCCTCACGCCTCTTCAACACCTTCGATTTGTATAAGTTCGTCAACATTGCAAGCACTGCAGCTCTCATAAGACGTTTTTCATCCTGCTTCTCGGGGCAGCATACCTCTCACATCTGATTACTGCTGTATGTTAAAATACTATTATTAGTTCAATTATAATATCAGGACAATAGCTGACAACCTGCCTACTTTAGTAGCTTTTCTAGTATATATTGTTTGTTTTTCGGGCTGATACTGTGTCTGTATGCACTGTTTTGTATATTTTTTCCATTACTATAATTATTATTATTATTGTATTATTACTGTCTTTTTGTTACTATAATACTATTATTATTTATATTGTGAATGTAAGTGAAATAGTTTATTTTTATAAGCCCTAATCTTACTATATATAGGGCGCTACTGTAAAGGAGCTATTTAGCTCTAAGTGTAGCCGTGAAAAAAATTCAATCAGTCAATCAATCTCTATCTCCCTCTCCACTAGTATGTACTCACTTAATTACACGGGGATTAATGAGCACTCTGTCATAAACCCCTTCATGCAACAACATAGCATTATACGTTTTCGTGTGGAAACACTTTTTCAGTGTTGCTTTAGTAGGCTAAATTAAATTTACATGCTTTTCAATTGGTCATCACGTTTGTCTCTATAATGTAATGGTGGTTGCTCCATAAACCTGAAAGAAATTACATGAGATTAATTATTACTTTCCAGTTCAAATTGCATAGCGAATCAGTGGCGGCTCGTGTTCCTTAAAAAAGCAGGTTTATTGGGAGAACATACGCTCTTAATGCTATATGTTGCCCGAACTTTGAGTGGACAAGGAACCCGATCTGACTTGTTATGAATAACTAACTTTCCACCTCTGATGACAACTATTATGTACCCCCAGTAAGGCCAATGATTCACTGTAAACAATGGAAAGCGCACTCGCCAAACGGTTTTACGAACATAATCCAACCTTGCAGGCACCAAAACTTTCAAAGCAATGTAAACATGGAAGAAGGGTTGTCTTCAAGCCCGTTTCAGAATTCCACTTCTATAGAGAACATTTTTCTAGTTGGACCTACTGAATAAAATGCAAATACACCAACGCTAAAAGCACTTAATGTTATATGTTTCTTTCACTGTATGTTGGCCTATTAAACATGCTGAATTTTCACTTTACATATTCATTAAATATGCTATAATAAGCGGAAAGTTTAATCTAGTAACGGGCGCCCGGGAGTGTTCTCCGCAGCGGCTACATGCAGCTGCGAGTGGTTGCGTGATCAGTTTAGTTGGTAGCACGGCGTCCTTGATAGGGTGAAGCCTACATGTGTGGGCTGTGGGCTGTCGAATTCGTCAGTGTGTATCGCAATAAGCGAGCATGTTTGTCATCAGCACTTCTAGCATCAGTTATGAATGGCTGTGGTGAGTATAAAGTTTACTGATTGTTTGTTATGATACAAGCGACAGCCGTGCTGCCAACGTAACTGGTGACGTAATCTCTCGCAGCATCTTGGAGGCACTGCGGAGAACATTCCCGGGCGCACTGTATTTTAGTGACTAAATTTAGAGAGTGGAGATATTGCTGTCAATGATCTTACTCCCCTCTCCCGCAAAACGTTCACTGCGATTGATCACGGCCGACTAGCAGTTGCAGCTTTGTTGAGACTGAAGGCTCAGACATTTCCCGGAACCCCACTGTCACCTCACCCCCCATAAAAGCATGGGATGATGTTAAATATGCAGACAGGGAAAATATGTGGCAAAACAGTAGTGACAGGTTTTGAAATGCGTCTAATGCCTTACTGCCATGTGCTTCTACCGTTAAAAAAGTACACACCAAGTCTTTAGAAATGCTTGGTTGCGACACAAGCGTCATTGTGATGGAGAGTGTAGCAATGCAAAGTACTGTATGATCCAAGTGGGATCTAACAAGTAAGCATGAAGAGGAACGTGACGTGAATTGAGACAGATACTGGACGTGAAAGATCTCTACATCGCCCAAACAATCAACTACAGTAAGTACTGTACTATAAACCAATCACTCACCTGACCATTCTTTTTTTTTAGTGTATGGCTTTTAGTGCCGGGAGTGTCCGAGGACATGTTCGGCTCGCCAGTGTTGTAGCTGCTTCGAGACGGACACCCAATGGGTGAGCTACAAGTACCGTTGGGGAGGAAAGTTGGAATGTAAGGTCGAGGAGTTGGAAGGTAGCGGCTGTGGCCTATAGTTAGGGACCAACCCTGGCATTTGCCTGGAAGGAAGATGGGAAACCACAGAAGACCATCTTCAAGGTTGCCGGCGGGTGGATTCGAACCTCCTCACCTCCCGGATGTGAGCGACTGCCAGCAGTCATGCCGTAACGACCACGGCTAACTCACCCGGTACCTGACCATTTACTAACCATTACAGATTATCATACTAAATTTGCATATCAACAAAAATCACATAATACAAACAGACCTGACAAATTACGCCAGTTTATAATAATCTGATGTAACCAAATAGTGTATACAGTATATCTCAACTCACATATTGGTAGACATAGATTAATAGCCCGAGTGTAAAGGATCCGATGGTGATCTCTTGACGATCTTATAATACTAATTTTATTGGCTTTACGTCCCTTAGTGAGGGTTTCAGAGACACCGCCAGGGTGGCGGAATTTTGCCCCACTGGTGACATTTAACGTGCCAGTAAATCAACTGACACCGAGCATTCGCCCCCTCAAATGCTGACTGACTGCACCAGGATTCTATCCTGCAATCTTGGGCATAGCCAACGAGAAGAGTACCTCTGCACCTTGCAGCCAGTCCCTTGACGATCAAAACGGGCGCAGTCCAATTCGGCCAGTTATTTACACTGATAAAATCGGACAGACTTTTCTAGCCAGCATGATCTGCCCCTTTGATAATACATAGTCCAATTCGGCCAGCGATAGCTCATTAGCAACCTCCCCTACCTTCCCCCACTCTGCAGCCAGCACATACCATACTGTACACACGTACCAACATTTCGTCATTAAACTGTTGGAGGGGAGGTGACTCTCAGTTTGACGGTCCCAAGGGTGTCAATTACTAGAAATTCACATATGTATGACCTAGCTTTCTGGATATGGTGACAACTGCTGACTGTGGAGGAGCTTTATACAAAGAATACGATATGTCCTCAATAGTTTCACAAATATGGACATCCATGAGATTGTGTTCGATAAACTGACAGCGTTAATATAACCTACTGTAAGTGCAAGCTCTAACATTTTACCCGATCTTCTTTGCATACACTAATAAATGAACAAATTTAAATTTTAATAAACCAAGTGAACAATTTTCATTGAATACCCTAACCTATTAGATGAAATTAAAACATACTTAATACCAGTACCATAATTAATAGTTGGAGATTCATTTTAAGGGCTGGGGTAACTTGGCAATCAGCCCGGTGAACTGAATTTTTAATTGGTGTAAATTATATTTATATACTAACCAAGGGTCACAATATTATTTAGCAATTATATTTCGACCTTGCAGCCAGCCTGAAATGGTTTTCCGTTTGTTCTATTTTCAGCTCTATACAAATCCAGGAACTGCCCCTTCCAATAGGCCACGGCTGCTTCCTTTTTTAGTGCATTAATTCGAATGACATTTTAACTGCCATTTCCTTGTTAAGTTCAAGTATATTTTAATGAAAGTTAGTAGTTTTTTATTGTCTATCCGGGAAGTTTGTTTTATTGAGATTTTAATTAATATGGTTTAAAAACACTAAGATTAAGAATAACATTTTAACTGCCATTTCCTTGTTAAATTCAAGTATATTTTAATGAGAGTAGGTAATTGTGTAGTTAATAAAACAGGATTCCATCTATGAATCCTCTGTAAAACTGTCGCCATATTTCAGTTTGATGGAATAGTTTTTTAGGAGTCATTTTCATTCATTTTAGTAGTTTATTAGATGACATTTTATTGAGCATTATATGTCCGCCTCGTTACGTAGTGGTTATCACCGCGGAGGCCCGGATTCGATTACCGGCTCTGCCAAGAAATTTAATTCTGATTTGAGGGCTGGAACGGGTTACACTCAGCCTCGTGAGGTAAAACTGAGAGGAGAAGGAGGGTTCGTCCGACCTCCGCCATCCTGGAAGTAGTTTTCCGTGGTTTCCCACTTCTACTCCAGGCAAATGCCGGATTGAGTCCTGACCGAAGACCACGGCTGCCTCCTTCCCAATCCTCATCTTAATTACAACTACACGCAATAATACAGCCATCACAATAAGACAAGTTATCAGACAAATTCCACACACACAACGAAGTACACGGGGTTACATGACGACGATGTCGCAAAGCCCCTCAATGAATCAACAATAATGGTCTAACAAATCCGTGGTTGGGAACACCCAAACATCAAGCCGACTGCAACCCAGTTCATAGCCTACAAATTGTGGGCGACGAATAACCTGCGCGACTACACCCTTAGCCACATCAACTTGATTTTAGATCATGGACCACTACTTCTCATATCAAGCAGGTACTTAATTGTCCTCACGAGGCTTTCCTTCTCCTGATGCAGAATTGAGAATAGGCGGGTTTGATTCCTACCTCAGCCATGCTGGAAGTGGTTTTTCATGGTTTCTCATTTGTATTCCAGGCAGATGCCTAGATTGTACCTAAATTAAGGTCATGGCGCCCTTCTAACCATATCCTAGCCAAATTACAAGTACACAATAGTACGCTACAGCAGTTACAATAACACAGATTATCAGACAGATTCCACACACACCAAAGTACACAGCACTACATGATCGCCAAGCCTTCAAAATGAATAAACGACAATTGTTCCCAGCCCTCAAATCAGATATTAAGTATGACTGGCTGCGTTGCTCAGCGGTAACGTTCTTGCCTACTGATCCAAGGCTGTAGGATTGAATCCTGGCGCAGTCATTAGGCATTTGTGGGTGCGTAATTGCGATGGAACCGTGTCAGTAGGTTTATTGGCACGTTAAAGATCTTCGGGACAAAATTCCGGCACCCCGGCCATAATAGTTAAAAGGGACGTAAAACCAATAACATTAGGCTACAAAGATCTTAAGTTTCTGGCTGGAATCTAATTCAGAGCCTCCTCGGAAAGAGAAAAGTGTACTATCCATACACCACGGGCGACAATAATAATTAAAATAGTAATAATAGTAATACTAATGTAACGGATTTAAGGTAACTTTTAACTGATGTGGCCTTTTAAAAGAATTAAGGCATAGGCTAATGTTAGTTTCTGTGAATTGTGCAATTTGTACAGCCCTGCATGGCAGAGTGTTGACAGCAAATTTCAGAGCCAGCCGGTCATTCTGCAAGATCAAATAAATTACCTTAGATTTTGGGTTTTCACAGTGGTAGGGGTGGGGGACGGAAGCGAGGATAATTTCAGCGGAAGAACCAGAACTTGGCCTGGGGCAACTGGCCCAAAAGGACTGTGGGATGGAATGACAAGATAAGAAAGATCCACTCGGAAGATTAGCTGGCTCGATTCGCCAACACCCATCAAAACTGATCAAATGTAATAGGCCTAATTGATCTCTCTCTGTAATTTCCTACAGACGTAGGGAACAACACCCTTTTCAATGTCATAACTTTGTACAATAAAAGGGACAGATGGCCTCACTATTTTGCTCCTTAAAACAAGAAACATGATCATTTATCCTACAAAAGGTGGCATCCTCCTAAATAATTTGCTGAGTTGAAGTAAGACTCCTGTGTCAATGCCCACTGCGGGAACTTCACTAAGTGGTCTGGAAGGTAACGATTTCCCCCTGGGAAGGTATTCACAAGAAGCAGTTTCTAGTATACGATGGCAGTTGTCTATGTACTTATCTAACAAAGCGGCTCGGTGCAGCGTAGTAGAAAGTTTGGGAGCTCATTAGACCGGAGCGGGACGGCACAGCCCAGCGCGTGAATGCGTCAGGCAGTCGCACAATGGCGAGGTGTTGAACTGCATAGGCAGGCTTTGTGATCGATGTGGCAGTGACAATGCTAAGTGTGGATACCGACTCTGCCTGCTTTTAGCACGCGACTCCACTGCCACTTGTGGACAAGTACAGTAAGGAGGGAGAACAAGAGAAAGAGAGGACGCAAGGCCTGAGACGTCAAGTACATGCGCGTGGCGTGGAGTGCGACGACGTTGTACGCACTTGCTAAGAACATGCGAAGAGGGGTGGAAACTCGAGCCACGGGTACTCTGGGACTATAGTACAGTACAGCTGAAATGGTTTTGTTCGAAAAACTGTGCTATGGTTGGCTTTGTGTAAATCGTTAGAATAGCACAAAAAAAGCTTAACTCTGAATTTTAGAATAATTTGCACGATCATTTTGTCGAAAAACTAAAAAAAAAATAAAAATTGAAAAGCGTTTTTCTCTGAATCGACGTATTTTAAAGAAAAGTTTTTTAAACAAAAAATGTAGAGGACATTGTCACCTACAATTCGTCTCATTGAGGTCATGTCATACGTTTTGAAATGCAGAAGCTGGGTGGCGCCAAAGTTTCAAAAAAAATGTTTTTTCACTTTTTGTCCTAGAAAAAATAGTTTATCACAAAAGAGTGAATCAGAAAATTGTTCCTCTTAAAATTGTCTGCAACATTTATTTAAACGTTTGTTTCCTCCGACTTACCGTTCCAAAGTTATAGCTCAGCAAATGCAACGCTGCGTGGTCATGACTACTATTGATACTGAGGAGAGAGCGGTGGGCATAATTTAGACAGGGACCGGTGTCGGACAGCTGCCTAAGGCTCGGTCAAACAGGACGCGGGCTGTGTTTGTTAATTAGCTCAAACAATCATATCTATTTCAATTGCAACGTATCAATCATAACTGTACACATATTAACCTTTGTGCCATCTGAATAGTACAATTTTCTGGGCATATTGTAAGTCACCTTTAACGCTGTTGCTCGTTTAGCACCACCCAGGGGTCACGTGTAGGGCAATTTAAGGTAGTACCTACGGACGTGAGCAACGTTCAACCGGCAAGTGTCACTGCAAGGCAACTCATCGCGGATGGATTTGACATAAAGGAAAGCTGGAAGCATGAGTGGTCAACAAAAACATTGGGAACAAGTGTCCACCATCTTGATCCCACAAAGAAGCCAAATGGTTTTGACCTACCAAGGAACCTCTGGTGCCGTATCAACAGGTTGAGGACTGGACATGGGTGTTGTAATTATTTCAGGTACAAGTGGGGCTGGATCAGTTCACCAATGTGTGAATGTAACTTAGAAGAACAGACGATTGAACACCTGGTCCTACGCTGTCCTCTTCATTCATACCCTGGAATTCCTGACGACTTGTTCGATCTCACACCTAGTCTAATCGAATGGTTGAAAAGGATGGACTTTAATGTTTAATTTTGTCTTGTTTGTATTCTGTATTGTATCACCATACGATTAAATAAATAGTACAATTTTTACACTTCGGCAGACTATAACTTTGGAACGGTAATGCGGAGGAAAAAAATGTCAATAAATGTTGTAGACAATTTTGAGAGGAACAAATTTCTATTTCGCTCTTTTGTGAACAAAACATTTCTTCTAGGACAAAAAGTGAAAAAAAAAAAAACTCTTTTTTGGAAACTTTGGCGCCACCTAGCTTCTGCATTTCAAAACGTATGACATGACCTCAATGAGACGAATTGTAGGTGACAATGTCCTCTACATTTTTTGTTTAAAAAACTTTCCTTTAAAATACGTCGATTCAGAGAAAAACGCTTTTCAATGTTTTTTTGAGTTTTCCGACAAAATGATCGTGCAAATTATTCTAAAATTCAGAGTTAAGCTTTTTTTTGTCCTTTTCTAACGATTTACAAAAGCCAACCATAGCACAGTTTTTGGAACAAAAGGTTTTTTTTTCTGTGCAGCTGTCCTGTACTACTAGGTAGTTAAAATAGTGCCACATATACTCTCAGAAATAAGGTGTCTTCGGTGGCGTAGTTGGTAGCCTGCAGAGCATTTATGCCCAAGATCGCGGGTTTAATCCCGGACGAAGTAGACGATTCTATTAAAGTACGTTAATCCCTCAGTATGCTTTCCTTCGGAGGGGAAATAATGGCGGTGGGCCAATGTCATAGATTTATGGCATGTAAAAGAACCTTCCACTAACCTCAATGGTGTGAAGCTAAATTTGTACGTTAGATTTGATTAACGCTCTATTAAGTTCCAACGTCCCCTCATGTGCCGCTTGTGGTGGCATCCAGTAACCAAGTTAACATCTAGGTGTCGTTGACGGTAGCAAAATTAGGAACTACTTGAAATTTATCGTCTGCAGTCCTAACCTGAATTACAAAGAACACACACTAATACAGCCAGGGGCGTGGTGGCTCAGCGGTCTAGCTGTATGCCTCTCACCAAGGTGGCCCGGGTTCGATTCCCGGTCAATGCATGTGAGATTTTCGAAGTGAAATGCCATGTCCTGTGGTTCGGATTCCACGTAAAAAGGAGGTCCCGTGGCTCATAATCACCAGATTCACGGTCACGTAAAACTACAATCTTCCTTCCTTTCCTTACTAATACAGCCATCACCGGTTATCAGACAGATTCTACACACACCCAAAGTACACGGGGTTATATGACCGCGTTGTCGCAGCAGCTAAACTGAGAAACCAACCAACTCACAGAAATAGCGGCTAGCGTTCTTGCTTGTGGTCCGGGTTCCGGCTCTACCAAAACAAAAATGCTAGTGTGCGGACTGACTGGCTGGAACAGGGTACACTCAGCCTCGTGAGATAAATCTGAGAAGAGGAGGGTTAGATTCGCAGATCAGCTATCCCGGAATTGGTTGGCTGTGCTTCCCTCTCCCCATTCCACTTCTAAAAAAAAAGGAACAAAAAAACCGTGGCGCTACAACCTATGAAGGGTTTAGGCCTACTGTACCAAGCGACCGCTGCCCAGCCATTTGGTCTGGAGATTATGGCTGACGCGTTGTCAGCACGTCGGGTCCCCTTGGCTATTAATCGTTGTCGCCGTGCCCGGGCGCTACCTCACTGTCAGACAGTTAATTGTCCTCACGAGGCAGCGTGCACCCGTTCCAGTCCTCATGCCAGTTTCTAAAATACCTGATGGAGCCGGGAATCAAACCCGGGGTCTTAATGTACAAAGAAGGCACGCTACCTCAATACCACGGGATAGGATTCTACTCTTGGGATGGTTGCTCATTTAAGGCCACGACCGCCTCCTTCACCGTTATATCCCCTTTTTGCAAATACACATACTAGAACAGCCTTTACAATTCCACACACACACATACACTCACACACACACACACACAAATACAAGGGCTATATGCTTACCACGGAGGATGAGTGGTCAACGTGTCTGTCTACTAACCCCAAGCTTGCAAGTTCGCTACTGGCCGTGGTAAGTGATTTTTGAAAGGCGGAAAAAATTACGACACAATGTCATACGACGTTGGCTTGTCAAAGAACCCATTTGAATTCAGTAGGCCGTGCTCATAATGGCAAAATTAATTTCGGGAGTTTCCGCCAACACAAAGTTCCTCATTTCTCTACTAGAAAGTGCTATAACTTAGTGTTCAATGAGCTTAGATATCTAAACTCCTTGACTTTCAAAGTGCTTCAAGGAATAACGAAATTCGACATGCAAGCTACCCTTTGGGTGTCAAATAACAAAGCTTTCACCCGGAACCCGAGACCATACGATATTATTATTATTATTATTATTATTATTATTATTATTATTATTATTATTGTCCTTGTGGTCAGGATGCTAGCAGCTACTCTCGCAGCTCGAGCACTGCCTGCACTGAACTGGGAGGAATTTCTTGTTTTTCTAACTGTCTGTGTTCATCGAATATGTCCCCTGGGGGCTCACATATAGTGGGACGTGGGTTGTCGACCACGGGACCCCAGCTGAGTCCGGTATTGCTTCCTCTTACTTGTGCCGGGCTCCTCTCAGTCTTCTTTCCTGTCGCCATCCCTTGGTAAACTCTTGTTCTTTTCCGACCCCGACGGCATTAGGGTATCCGAGTCCTAGGGAGTCTCTTCCTTTCCCGCCTTAATTGGCCCTTGTCTCATCTTTTCTGACACCCTCCTTCTGCAAGGGGTTAGCCATCTTTTTCTTTTCTTGTTGTCTCCTGCCTTCTGTTGAACGCCCTCAAGGAGGAAGAGTGTATGTAGCCCCACCACTTCTGGTGCACCCTGGATATTGCTACACCCTGAGGAGCTCACGGCTGGTGAATTCGGGAGTTGGCGACCCCGAGGGATTCCTGAGCTGGGTCCGTTTTCCCGCTTTTTCCTCTGACGTCTCTTCTCTCCCCTTTCCTATCTGCCTTTCATGGCTGTCCTTCCTTCCTTCCTTCCAAGTCCCTCAATCCGCATTCTTCGAGGGTTGAGGGCATTTATTTTCCTCCTGTCCTTTATTTTCCTTAGCCTCCTTTTGTTTTCCATTTCTTCTCCTAGTATCTAAGTTGGTAGTTAGTATTAGTTGTAGTTCACATTTCATTATCATATTCACGATCACACAATCCATTAGGGGTCGATAACCACGATGTTGGGCCCCTTGAAACAACAATTATCATCATCATCATCATCATCATCATCGAATATGTAATATACCGGGTGATACAGCTAAGTTGACCACCTCAAATATCTACGGAACAGTTTAAGGTATCGACATTCTGTTTTCAAATCCTTAAATCGTACCGGGGCTCATACAACACGGTCCATTTCGCTCCCAGCACATACTGTTACGTGCAACCCCCCTAGTGGCACTTTTGTTAACTGGATTACGGTGGGTAGAAAGCACAACACCAATTACTGCTTAAAGAAATACTTAACTTTATTGTGGCCAGAAAGATACACTACTCAACAGCAAATACAAGCAATTATTACCTTACTCCAGTTTCCTCACGCCGAGAATACTTCCCCTTTCACTTGTCAACAGACCACAGTTAATCCTCTCGCTAATGAGTCTGGTCCCGTACGCTGGCTGAAAATAGCTGCACTAGGTCTGTCACTCACTGTTTTGCAACTCGCCACAATGACCTCTCTCGCACTGAGTAAGCACACTCGCTCAAAACACAGGCAGTCCCCTGTAAGCTCCTCACTCCCTTCGCTGTCAAGAGAATCGGCTTCAGTAGGGGTTTCGCAAGTCACCACACTTCTGTCGCTCAGGATAAGCGCTCGCACTCGCTCGTAAAACACAACAACAACTGCTTGACGAGTCGCTCTTATATAGCAGGCCGGTGACTCAATAAATGCTTCTAGACCCATCCAGGGTTCACGGCTTCTCGAGGCTTCCATCGCTGGCTCAGTCACGAATATTCTGGACCATCCCTTTGTCCAGTAGTCCTGTTGCATAAGGCGCACGCAGTACACTGAGGGAGAGCAGCCCAGCCCTGGGGCAGTTGTGACTCATGCGGCGAGCGATGAAACGAACTCACAGCCGTAACAATACGTATTTTCCAGTGGAGTGCATGTTCTCTTGCGTGACCCACTCCTTCTTGACAAACTCACATACCGAATTTATTCCATTCATAGCATACTGTGATGTGTACATAATCAAAATCAAGTCTCTTATGTATGTATGCCTTTTGCCCTCTCCACTTAGTGCTGAATCCTTGCGGAAATATCTGAAAACATCTCAATGAAGATGATAAATGAAGTCCGGAATTCTTTAGTGCTGGCGGACTTGGCGGACCTGCGACAATGACTTAATGTACATAATTATTAAAATCAGAAATGTAACAAAACTCGCCCATTTAGTTCAAGGCGAACGTCTCGTCTAAAGTTAATTCTTATGAGTCCGGTTAATAATCAATCGTTTTGAAAATGTACACATTACAGTATGCATAGAATGGAATAAATGCGGTATGTGAATTGTCAACAATGAGTGGGTCACGCAAGAATACATTCACTCCACATTCCAGCGACTAGCGCATCGCTTTCTGTCTAATGCCGACACATATGGAAACCTTTAATATCTCAAAGATTTGCAAAATAAGCACATCACTGAACTTGTCACTTGAT
This sequence comes from Meconema thalassinum, assembly GCA_946902985.2. Lineage (NCBI taxonomy): Eukaryota > Metazoa > Arthropoda > Insecta > Orthoptera > Tettigoniidae > Meconema > Meconema thalassinum. Next base: position 249,457,361 of record OX336392.1, on the reverse strand, counting down.
TCTTAATTGTTCCAGTGGGTGAAATTAGTATATTTCCATTAAAAAAAACAAAGTTGCTACCGGTTTCTCGGTAAATACGTATGTGCTGGGAGCGAAATGGACCGTGTTGTATGAGCCCCTTAATACGATGTAAGAATTTAAGCAGAGAATGACGATATCTTATACGGTTCCGTAGATATTAGAGGTGGTCATCTTGGAGCTGAATCACCCTGTATGTACAGGGGTACCAATTGCACAAACGTTTGCACGTTGTACATGAATGAAACAATGAATGAATGAATGAATTAATTAATTAATTAATTAATGAGCTTCTACCTTTGGTCCTATTGCTGATTGGTTGTCCGCTATGCTGGACGAAAGGTGGAAGTGTAATCCACCGCTCCCTGCACCCTACTCTACCGTATCTCAGGTGGACGTTTGGATGTAGGAGGGCTGTTTTTTAAGTAAAGGCCGATTTTTTAAGCCCGTAGTTAGTGCGCACGCCACAACAAGCGTACGCGCAACCTCCCGGCATCCTTTGCGAACAAGCAGGCGTCAGTTGCAGCTGTGTAACTAACCTGTACGCTGAACTGTGCATCTTTACAATGTTCAAGATTATTGATTCGCCCGCCGCGTAAGAGGTAGGATCTGTGATACATTTTTTGAGTGCAAGAAACATGTCGGCTGCAGACATTCATCGTCAGCTTTGTGAGGTGTTTGGTGATAATGCAATGACGGAAGGTAAAGTGCGAAAATGGGTACGCGAGTACAAAAGTGGCCGTGAAAATGTTCATGACGATGAACGCTCAGGTGTGTGATCACAGATGACTAGGTGACTGCAATTGACACGAAAATTCACGAGGACCGAAGATTCATGATAACCACTCTATCAATGGATTTTCCTCAAGTGTGAATACTTGGTTGTCAGAGCAGATGGCAACCTTTTATGCAGAGGGATTTCAGAACTTAGTTTTAAGGTATGACAAGTGCCTAAATAAACAAGGCAACTATGTAGAAAATTAGAGGAAGGAATGTAAGACCTAAAAATAAATGTGGTTTCAAAATAAAATGTTTGGTTAATTTAAAAAAATGGCCCTTACTTAAAAAACAGCCCTCGTAGTATTTAGCTCTCAGGTGGCCATGGAGTGTTTTCTGATATGCTGTAATCTTCAGACCTGTTTTATGTCTAGATTGTATGATGATAGCAATCTAGCTTGCTTGCTTGCTTGCTTATGAACGGAAAATTGCTCTCACTCGTGAGATCATGAGCCGATCACACAAAATCTGTACTTACGAAGTCGATGGCGTAGCTGACGCGAGACTAAATAATTATGATGGCTATCGTAAATTGAAAACCTCAGTTTATTACAGCATAATACGAAAGGTTGAGCTATTCTAAGATCATGTAAGCTAACATGATAAACAAATTACTGCAATTTCAGAAATAACCAGCGATTTATTTAAGGGCAGATCAAATGATTGTCTCACGATGTGGCATAGATATACAGTAGGCTATATATTAGAGATTGTAGATAAAACATGGCTTTCTACCAACTCTACATATAGAGTAAGCTTGCTTTCTGAAAATTCTGGATTTACTTTGTATTTAACCCGGTCGAGGTGTGTAATAATCGAATATTAATAAATATATATTTCAACCAAATGGTCATAAACTACATAATATGAAAAAAAAAACACTGAAATTCTATTCTTCACAATATTTATTTAGTGACTTTGTCCTCTTCTAGCACTCCATAAGGTGATACCGATCACACTTTTCTTCGCATAGCTTGCATACACACTGATCATCCACATCATGAAATTGTGTCTCATACACAGCTTACGGTGGAAAACATGCACAGCTAATTGTACAAAGGCACTCCTCATCTTGCAGTTTGGCCTCATCCAATTTTTGTCGAACTTTGCATCTGTTGCGTAGAAATCACTTTCTATGTCCGTTGCTTTATCTTTTCTAATCCTGAGAAGTTATTCTGCCTTAGTGGTTGGTAACTGGAGTTGCATTCTTAAATCTTCTATAAGGAATGGTTCTCTTGATAGTTCGTAAACCAATCTATAAGGCTATGTTTTTAGCCTATTTTCAATTTAGAAAAAATAGGCTTATGAGATCACCTTTTGTCCGTGTGTGTGTGTGTGTGTGTGTGTGTGAGGTGTGTGTGTGTGTGTCCCTAATAAAATCTAAACAGCTGGAGCGATCTCAATGAAACTCGGTAAGTTCATAGCACTATTCCCGGCGACCTCGACCGTGCCCTTCAAATTTTGTTACGTCTCACCAATCCAACATGGCGGCTGTGCGACATATTTCACTAGCATTCAATATCTCCGAAACTATTACCGATATCGCCCTGAAATTGTGTACGGTAATAAAGGGCACTACTAGAAGTTCACCTATGAGACTTTCAAAAACCTGGTGACTACAAAACCAACATGGCGGTCAAGCAAAATTGAGACTTTTAAATAGACATTTCTCGCGCTTTAACTGTCCAAACGTAATGAAACTTGGTACAGCAAATGTTTATACACACTGTAATGCACTGGAGTCTAATTTAGTTCAATTGTTTACATAACCTCAAAATGGCGGCTGTGCGAAATATTTCACTGACATTCCATATCTCCGAAACTATTACAGATATCATCATGCAATTTTGTACGGTGATAAAGGGTACGGATACAAGTTTACCTATGTATATTTCATAAACCTGTAAAGTACAAAACGAACATGGCGACCAAGCGAATTTGAAATATTTTAATAGACTTTTCTCGTGATTTAACTCTCTGAGCGCAGTGAAATGTGGTACAGTAAATGATTTTGCAGATTGTAATGCACTGCCATCTAATTTAATTTGTTTACATAACCTCAAGATGGTGGCTGTGCGAAATTTTAAAATTAAGTTTTTATTCTTGTGTCGTAATGATGCGATCGAAGTGAAAGTTTGAATAATGAAGCTAGGCAATAATTGTCCTTGAATGGTACATAACTCTATGGCCTATACATATAACAATCCTAAATGGCGAGCTTCCGAAATATTTAGACGGTTCTCAATATCTATGAATCTTTTACAGCAACCAAACTGGATTATTTTATGTTCATAGAGACTATGAACATAAGTTCACCTATAGGACTTTCAGTAACCTGGTGAGCACAAATCCAACATGGCGGCGACGCGAAGTATAAATATTTAAATGGACGTTTCTCGCGAATTAACTATCCGAGTGCCGTGAAACGTTGCACGTTAAATGCTTATACAAATGTTGATCCACTGGCATGTAATTTATTTCAATTGTTTGCATAATCACAAGATGGCTGGTGTGCGTACTTTTAAAATCTCGTTTTTACTTCTTGTGTTCTAATCATGCGATTGAAGTTTGAATACCACACGTACACAATAATCTTAATGTAATAGTACAAAAATAAAAATCTATCCTGGCGACCATATGAAATATTTAGACGGTTCTCAATATCTACGAATCTGTTACAGCAATTAAACTGAAATTTTGTATGTTGATAGAGACAATTAACATGAGCAGCATATATGAAAATAGGCTGTATAGTTCTTCACGGAACTACTTGTTTATATTCCAAGTGTCCTTTTCAAGTATCTGGCTTTGATCCCTTCTATTGACTTTAAGTCTATTATCGTTAAGTGTTCGCATATCAGGTGAGGTCCGTATGATATTATCGGCACTATTGGCTTGGAAAAGATTCATGGCTGTCTCTATTGGGAGTCTTCTCAATTCTTGGACATCTTATTGCTTTACTAGTTCGTTCCAGTATGTGATGAATGAAAATGAAAATCCACAGTCTGCTTCCAGTCTCCGACCGGGTCAGGAATGAAATGAATGAAGCCCCCATCTAACGGAGAGGATATGAACTAAGCCGGCTGCCGAGGCCTGACGCACTCCTCTGGGGCAATGATTAAATGAATGACAGATGAAATGAAATGATAGTGGAGAGTGTTGCTGGAATGAAATTTTGACAGGGTAAACCGGAGTACCCGGAGAAAAACCTGTCTGCCTCCGTTTTGTCCAGCACAGATCTCACATGGAGTGACCGGGTTTTTATTGTCAGTTGTAGTGTTATCCATAGATGTTTACACGAGTGAACTATTTTAATTCATATCGCTCCAGAATCATTTTCGTGCGTTGACATTCGTCCTCCTCGACGAAATACCATTTGAATCGTTTTATTTTTATTTATGGTGAGCTGGTTCTTTCTTGTCCATTTTGATATATTGTAATGTGCGGTCTGTATATTGTTCTTGATAATAATCAAATATAACCTCAGTTTGAATTTTATCTGTTTGTTTTTAGTTATGTTCTGGCGTCAAACTACCGGAGGAAATGGCAATATCCAATATATTACATCTGTAGGATTTAAGCCTCCGTACCCTCAAGCTATGTCCACTATTTTCAATTGCACTTCTGCCAAGTGTGCTACTGTGAGGCTTGTCGTTCAGCAGGAAGTCCCCAGCTTATGCCCTTGATATAAGCCTTTTAGCATTAGTTCCTTGCCTTCATCTTATGAAATTGTAAGACCTCTGTTCTCATACCTGTATTTTCTTACTCATATCTTCTCGCCTTTCAAATTCCTAGCGTACATCCAAAATTTTTGTGCCGACATTGTGGAAACCAATGACATTTTCCTGGGTCATCCTGACAAAACTGTCCACAACAGAGTCCCCATAGTTAATTTTCAGACCGCCATTAATCACCATAAATCTTTGATCACAAATTCATTGGAGCTTTCCATTTCATCTTCCGTTATTCCATAATTCAAGGCTTTTTTTTTCTTTCCTGCTTGCTCCTCCGGTTCTGTCATCTTAATTTATACACTTCATCTTCCAACAGCCTCACGTTTTTCTCTTTGTTCCTTTATTTCATCGTTTTTGAGCTACCCTTTCAGTCAGCGCTCTCAGTTCTTCCTTTACACATGTACTAATCTCCGTAATTTCCTTACATTGCACGCGGCGAATGTCACGGATTTGATCTGTTTGGACGCTCCCATTAAAATTTATTTTGCAATTTTGTGTTTCAATTTCTTACCTAGTCACTTTCCAAGCACCGATATCGCACTTCGTTCTGGCCTGCCAGCGGCCGATGACCGCCAGATACTGTTGAATAGCAATTCCCACAAATGCCTATACTCATCTGCACCTGCTCGCAGCTGATGTCTTAGCTTATGCAGTGTATCTACAGTATTGGTGGTCTGTGAGTCTACTTCCTGTTGTAACGTACCTATCATTCATGAATGTGCTCGTTTTTCGGTTTCATTCGGGGTATCCATAATGAATTGCGATTTCTGCTGTCTTCTACCCGTACCCACACATCTCATTATATTAACCTAGATTAGGAAGCGGGACCAATGTTTTCCAGAACAGCTTTAACGCGACAGATTGCATAAAACTACATCGCAAGGGCGGGTGGGCCACCCGGTATATAACAATCTTCTTCTGTCGATTTTGGCCTACTGTAGAACGCGGTAAACTATTGGCTGACTTGCCGATCTCTTTTTCTCCTCTCAGAATTTCTGCATATGGTCGCTAGGTCTCCTCCTTTAGTCTTCAGACCAGATGACCATGGTTTTTTAAGCTATATTTTTCCTGAAATCCTTTGTATTTAACAACCCTCCCTCGAAACCCTGTTCTGTTTAGTATACCTTATGGATTAGTTCCAACTTTTGGAGATTGCCTTATTACCTTGTAACTGTTCTACTCGGGTCGTTGTTATTATAGCATAAGAGGGATATGAATCATTACAATTTCCACTCCTATTCATACTGCAGTATCCGTCTTAATCGCTCTTCACATACACTTTTCCTTTTCATTAAAATTTTTATTTCAACTAGGCTATCTTTCCTTCCACACATCAATACTACTTCTTTCTTCACTTACATAACCAACGCATAACTCTAATAATACTCCATTTCCTCTCTTCTCTAATGTAAAACATCTCCTCCTTTTTTTATATTTCTTTCAACTAACAGAACAAACCAATAATCTCCACAGAAAATCACAGCAGATACTCACTACCTCTAACCAAGCACCTACACAATAATCTCCATGGATAAACAAAACAAATATCAAATCTTCCAGTATGGACTCCTAACAAGAAGTCAAAGATATATATATATATATATATATAAAATCATGGAATAAGAAAAACAAAAACAAAACAACATCAAAAAAGGAACATCGAAAATGCATAGAGATCTTAAAATAGGATAGTGTCTCAAAGAACATTGTAACCACATGTTACAACCTCATCCCATTGTTTGCTTGAGTTGAACTTGGCAATGTAGATGAATGTCGTTTTGGTCAACCTACTATTTATCATTGTGAGGTGTCCATAAAATTCCATCCTTTTCTTGCGTATAGTGTCCGTAAGTAGCATTTATTTAACGCTATGTGATTGCTTAATTTGCCTCTTTCGTTTGGATTTCATTTTTATGACTTCGTTTGTAAATTATTGACAAAGGACAAAATTAACTCTTAAACTACGTCGTAGGAGTCTTATACAAATCCCTCGCAAAGGGTCTTTTGACAAAAGACGGAACAATTGTAATTCATTTGGAGAGGAAGATAACTTAAAGTATTAGAAGGGCGCAGCCTACAGTATGACATGGACGATAATGAAGCTTGAGTACACCCAAGACCAAAACCACTGAGTTCAAAGCGTAGACATTAAATCAAATAAAACTACTGGCTCATCGACATCACTAACTGACAATTTGCCTACACCATGCCTGCGTGTACAGAGAAAGGTGATAATCATATAATGAATGATTCTAAACCATGTCACGATATTCTTATCTTCTTCCAATAAAAATCAGAAATTATATTTCTATTCTAATTCCGAGGCACAGTCCACAGTTTTTTCAGGCATTTTTAATCTACGTTGCTTTTTTTATGTTTTTTCGATCTAAATTACATCTCGCGATTGTTTTCAACCTCAATTGCATTTTTTAAAGATTGACAATCTAAATTGCTTTTTAGTAAGTCTTTCAATGCATGTGCCCGGGCCTTTTAGTGAGTATTTTGACTTTCAATTGCATTTTGTAAGAATTTTCAACCAACGCCGCATTTCGCACGAATTTTGAATCTAAATTGCATTTTGTTTGGTGGGCATTTTGCACATATTTTGATTCTCAATTGCATTTTGTGGGTATTTTGAATCTAAATTACATTTTGTCAAGTATTTTCAATCTAAACTGCATTTTGTAAGTATTGTCAATCCACATGAGTCGTTAGAATCACCGTACATTTTGTAAGCATTTTCAATTTCAATTGCATTTTGTAAGTATTTTGAATTTCAATTGCACTTGGTGAATAATTTGGATTGGAACTGGGATAGGGCCTATTTCAATCTGAATTGCATTGTGTATTTTCAATTTCAATTGCATTTTGTAAGTATTTTGAACCTCAATTGCATTTTGTACGTATTTTCGATTTAATTTGCATTTTGTAAGTATTTTGAATTTCAGTTGCATTTTGTAAGTATTTCGACGCTACATTGCATTTTGTACGTATTTTGAAACTAGCCTAAGTTTTGTGGGTATTTTTCCATGTATTCTTTTTGTGACTCTTTTCGTTCTAAATTCCCTTTTGTAAGACCATATTGTGAGTTCCTTTTTGTACGTATTTTCCGTCTCAGATAATTTTGTTCTGGTTTCCATTTCATTGTCATTTTCGCTATCACCCCGATCATTGGGGGCCGATAACCTCGATGTTAGGCCCCTTAAAACAACAATTATCATCATCATCACAGTCCACAGTGATAACCAGCAATTACTGTAAGGACAGTAGACAACATCTCATTGACAAGGTAGGATTCATCGTTTATTATAAGAAGTGGCGTGGTTCTGCAAGGAATGTCACAAGATTAAAATGAAAAAAAAAGCAAAAGGAAAAGGGGAAAAATAAAAAGGAAAAATTAGAATTGAAAAAAAAACGAAAAAAAAATTACAAAAAAATTATAAAATAAAATATATAAAGAAGGGGATTTATTACAAGAAATCATTATCCCCAAATTCTAAGCTTCTACATTACTGCACAGTCATCCGACCTTAGCCAGCCTTATATGATGCAGAGTGCCTTACGATGTACAGAAAAGGTCTTATGGAGAAACTTGAATCCGAAGAAAGGAAGACGTTACGGAAAATATTGAGCCCAGTCAAGGAAAGCGGTGATTACAGACGGAGGCACAAACAAGAACTCTACACACACGTTACCAAAATCGCAGACGTGATGAGAGAGAAGAGGGTTGTTCTCTATGGTCATTGACAGCCCAATGCGATTGTCGAACAGAATCTTTACTTACTTTCTGGGTAAGAAAACCAAAGGAGCGTGGTTCACATAGGTAGAAAGGGATTTTAAAGAAGTGGGAATTACATACAACTATATTTAGATGCGTACGCCCCTTAACATGAAACTAAAAGAACACCTGAGTATCCAGGAAAAGCCTAAACTAACAACAGGCAAGACGAGGACTTAAGCCAGGAAACAGCAGCATCGAGAATGAGGCGTTACTGTGCGAATGTTAAAGCTAGAGGAAGTGAGTAATTGATTCAACGTCGTCCATTGCTGGTCGAAACGTGAACAAGAAGGAGAAGAAGAAGAAGAGAAGAAAAGGAAGAAAATAAATATAATTGCACTCATTCCAGGTTCCGTATTGACCATGTTAACATGAAGTATAACATAAATTTCTCGCCAAATCAATACTTTTACACCAATTAGTGGGCTGAGGAAGGAAACATTATGTGTTTTCGAAACATGTACCTGTAGAAATTTTATGTAAGTAAAAAGTATTGATTTGGCGAGAAATTTATGTTATACTTCATGTAAAATATATATATATATATATAAATAAATAATTAAGGAAATATAATAATAGTAATAATAACAATAATAATTGTAAGACTTCAATCGAAAGTACAATGGGTGATCTTACTAAGATTTAAGTAATAGTCTTTTATAATCCTATCATGAGCCTACCATTGGAACATTCCAAGAGCCGTGGTTTATGTTACCCTTCAAGAATCCCGAATATCAGACCCGTGATCTTAGGATACTATTTGTCTGTGATTCCACGTGTTCAGGCAACTTTAGGGGATGAGAATTCGAGGTTATCGGGTTCAGGTTTAAGAGAAGAAGAAACAAGGCCTGCCAAAATGCGTCCGCTTTTGAAGAGAATGGAGTGAAATTCAGGGAGAATGAAGGTAATCCTACGTAAATAAGCTTGTCTTGGCTTGACATGTTTCTTTCTCTCCCGCTTCTTCGCTCCACTGGAGTCGGCTACGTGCTCGTCCCGTCCCGTGGGAGGCATCAGTCTCCGAGGACTTCATGACGTTCAAAACCGCTTCTTGAGGGCTTCTGCTGCTCTTATATTTCCTCACTTAAAGTGACAAAATGGTACATTTTGTAAATAACGTGAAAAATTGATAGTGCGGGGCGGATATAATGATAGGAACATTTTCTAATTTAAGGGAAGATGATAAAAATTCTAGATATGCGAAATGGAGAAGTCTTGATTATTGAATATTGATCAAAGAGTAATACGACTTCCAACATGGATTGAAACTTTCAATCCTCTCAAAACCACCTTATTAAACATAGGAACAATTTTTGCATCGCCTACCTCAGCGCAGTGGCTAGCATTCTTGGCTGGTATCCCCTAGGGTTGGGTTCGGCTCCAGGCTCTGTCACGAAATTGCATTCTTGACTGAGGCTGGAACGAGGTACACTGAACCTCGTGAGGCGAAAATGCAAAAAAAAAAAGATGGGTTCCAGACACCCGAGGAGTGGTTTTCAGTGATTCCATCTACTCCAGACCAATGTCGGAATGGGACCTAAATTAAAGCAACGATGGCTTACATCTCAATTCTCATCTTAATTGCAAATACATACACAAATAGCCTACAGCCATCAAAATAACACAGATCACTAGTCAGATTACACACACACACACACACACACACACACCCTAGTACACGGAGCTACAAGAGCACGATGTCGCAAATCCCTAACTTAATCAACGACAGCAAACTCTTCTGGCATCAGATGTAACAGTAACGTACGCTGGTTATAACTTAATTGTGGGAAATTACAGTCAAAACCTCAAGGATTATTTTCTAATACTATAATAGTTTCTTTCTCCTATTTTACAAGCCTATGAATCAGCTGTACAGAAGTTCCATGTATGAAATAAAATTGTACTTATGGTTCCATTTTCTTTGTAGCATCCGGATTCAGTGGGCTACCTATTCAATTTTTTTTTAATAATTTGTTTATTACGGCACATAATCTATCATTTTCTTAATATCGTAGTTTTTGTATTAAAGCTGAAGCATAATATTGACATTTTGTGATGCAGTATGACTATCCTTTTATATTTCTAATTTTTGATAAGGTAGATAATGAGTAAAATTGATATACATCTTCACAAATGAATGCACGTTCCTTTATCCTTCAACTTACTGTAGGTCACCTTGTAACCGAGTGTAGAGGGGCTAAATCCGTGAATTGTTTTCTTTTTGTTTAGCCTGATTACGCACACATTATCATTCTAAGCTTGTTTCATAAAATTCGGACTGGTAGTTTTTTAAATATTTTTTTTCAGTGTGCGTCTGGGCGGTCACTTCTAATTGTATTCTACTTAGGAAAGAAACAGATAATTATCAGTTGTGTAACTTAAAAATATACGTAACCATAAAAGTGATTAACTTGTCTAAGTTTTAGGTACATGTTTCTTAAAAAAAATAAGGGGGCTATAAATATGAAACTTACACAAGCTACTCTTCATACACAATTAATGAAAGTAGTGCAGATTTATGACAACCCGTTGAGCAGAAGTGAAAATATTTGAGTGACAAGCACTGAAAATTTGCATTTATTTTAATGAAATAAATCGCATAGTTATTTATCTCATCAAACCTCATCAGAGCTAATGAATTAAGTCTGCATGGTATCGTTCAACACATAATATCCCACATCCATGATTTATTTGAAGTTATTCTAGTGGTTAATTTGTCTACAAAGCGTACTTAAATATATTGAAATATATATACCGGACTAAATATTGGATCCTTCGAGATCGCCTAAAGAGTAAATTTACCGGTATTTTTTTAAAACCTGAAACACCTGCAGTGTCAAATAAAATACGAGTAACACATCTTCAAAATCCCTTAATGGGTCAGCAATTCAAAGATTGGTTTTAGGTGATGCAGGCAGCTCTCCACTGAGCTCTATACCGGGAAAGTCTCCTTAACGTTGTGTTAAATTGGTAACCAGTATTCTTCATGACTTGGTGGACGTTCTGCAATATTGTTGTGTCTCTCGCATTTCTTCTGTTCATAGCATCTTCAAGAATTGTATTCAAACACATGTATCCTATTCGTTTCACCCACCTCTTGGCACAGTGGTTAGCATTCTTGGCTGTCTTCCATGAGGTCTGGGTTTGGTTCTCGGTTCTGTCATGAAATTTAATTCTTGTCTGAGGTTGGAACGAGGTACACTCAGGCTCGTGAGACCATTCCCAATTCACTCATCATTTGCCTTAAAAATTAGTGTCCAAAAATGGCTTCGGGAAATTAACTCTCCGCAATACCTCGTTATTCTTCGCTTATTAACCGAGAGAATCTTAATTTTCTTCTTCAAGATTGTCCAGGCTTTACAGCCTTGCAACAGAACAGTACAGTCCATAGGAATGTTTTAACATCATTTTTTGAGTTGAATGTCTCTGCTACTTTAGGTGAAGGGGTTTCGCCCCTTAGCCTGGTTAACTCACCTTACAATCTAATTTCTTGACTTCCCATCTGATGTTATCCTACTTTCAAGATGTTGGTTGGTTGGTTCCTCAGTCTAGGGGCTGCAACAACGCGGTCATGTAGCCCCGTATACTTTGGGTGTGTGATGAATCTGTCTGATAACCGGTGTTAACTGTGATGACAGTATTAGTGTGTGTTTCTGTTTCTTAATTCAAGTAAAGGCTGCATACTTTGAATTTTTCAAGTAGTTCCTCCTTTTGCCGCCAAACGCCACCGTCAACAACTACTAGTTTAGAACTTGGCTACTAGACGCCACCGCAGTTGGCTCCTGGCGACGAACGTAGGAACCTGAGCGTTGTTAACATTTTAACCTAATTTAGCTTCACACAGGTGTAATTAGTGGAAGGTTCTTTAACATGCCATAAATCTATGGCATGGGACCGCCGGCTTTACTTCCCCTCTGAAGGAAGGCATACTGAGGGATTTTTAACGCTCTTAAAAAATCCGACGACTTCTTTCAAGATGTATCAGAGCCCCCAATGTCTCCATCTGCTCTCTGCCCAGAGCCCATGTGTGTCATGTCTGCTTGCTACTAAGATTTGTTCATTGTCACGTTAAGGGCTTTGAAGAAGACCTTCATCTTCTCCGACATTGCTGTCAGATCCCCCTCACTCTCAACCAGCACAGCGATATTTTTTGCCAAGGGAAACAAATGTAAGGTACTCAGTTTGAAGTGTGAAATTTATAAGTATATATTATTCCACTTTCAGGCATCCAAATATATTTGAATGATGCATATGTCAACAGCCAACAATCCTAGACTGAAATGTTACGCTCCTTTACGACTGTAAGAGTGCTATTAGTCTAACAAAAGTCTTCTCACCATGATGTACTGTTTATAGTATGTCTACCCCTTATTATTCCCGTTTCCCTACGGGGTCGGGGAAGGAAGTCTTTGTGGTGGATGGTTTTTACAGACGGATGCCCTTCCTGATGCCAACCTCATGAGAGGAGTTAATGAGAGATGTAATGAATGACGGTGAATGAAACTGGGCAAGGAGGTGGAAGGAAGCGGCCGTGGCCTGTCAGAAGGTACCGTCCCAGCATTTGCCTGGAGTTGAAAAAGGGGAAACCACAGAAAACAATTTCAAGGACGGCCGACGGTGGGGCTCGAACCCACGCGTCTACCGAGTCAGCAGAGAGCTTTGCCCCACGACCTAACGCTGCGCTTTAGCAAGCATAGCCACTACTGTCGGGTGATGTACTGTATATAGTACTGTATAGCTTGAAAATCATGCCTTCCGTACGTGCTCTAACCTTATACTTTTACAAAGCGTCTGTCTGAGATAACTATATTTCACTAAGATGTTGTATGACACATATGGGCCTTACCATATTGAAATGGAAAAATTGCTCTATAGTTGGTCAATTATTTAATGCTTACAGAATCCATTCAATATTATTTCACTCCTATTAACAAATTGGCAGAGTGAAGAGCAATTTTAAACTCATTCAATTTAGCTGATTTTTTTAATGAACATAGTTTACCTACATACAAGGTGTAATCAGAAACTAAGGTTATAAGGCCGAGATTCCTAGAGTTTCGTTAGTTATAGAGAAATTAGTCGAGTAGGGTAATGCGAATACATATGGTTGGTTACTGCGCAGAGTTTTAGCCAGCCGACACCTACAGCGCTACTTGTAGGTTAACGACTAATGGCGACTCGATTGGAAAACTGGTCTCGAGAAGAGTTATTCGATTACAGAGGGGAAACCGCGACCAGGACTTTTCACCCAGGGTGTCATCTTCCTTCATGACAACGCGTGACCTCATACAGCCCAGAAGACCACCACGCTGTTGAAGCGGTTTCGCTGGGATATCACTGACCACCCTCCCTACAACCAGAACCTCACACCAAGTGACTTTCTCTTGTTTCCTCACATGAAGGAGCATCTAGTAGGTCAACAATAATTGAGTCGTCCAGTTACAAAACTCGTTTAATCCACTTGTGAATAAGAATCTTCTTCATGAGAAACGTTTCTCTGGACTTTGCCTCACGTATCTTTTGTGTTTGTTGTTTTCGACTTTTTGCTTTTTGCTTTATGTTTTTGGTTTTGAGTTTGCTTTGTGCTTTTGCTTTTGAATTTTACTTTTTGCTTTTCTTTCTTGGTTTTTGGTTTTGATTTCTGCTTTTGACTTTTTCGAATTTTGCTTTGTGCTTTGTGTATCTGGTTTTTTGTTTTCTGCTTTTGCATTTGAATTTTGCTTTTCCTTCGTGTTTTTTCTTTTTGATATTGTTTTTTTTTCTGGTGACTGAAAATAAAACAAAACAAAATAAAACCAAATAAACAAAACAAAATCAATATAAAACAAAATAAACAAAACAAAATAAAAACAAAATAAAATTAAACAGTACAGAAAACAAAACATTTTATTGCAAAATAATACGAATTAAAATAAAACAAAACGAAAAGAATCAAAATAAAACAAAACAGAACTAAATTAAATTAAAGAAAACCAAACAAAACAAAACAAAACCAAACCAAACAAAACAAAACAAAACTAAATAAAATAAAATATTAAAATAATTAATTTTACGACATGACCCTTATTCACAAGTGGATTAAACGAGTTTTGCAACTGGACGACTCAATTTGCCTCAGACGAGGAGGTGAAACACTTCGTGACAACGTGACTGAACACGCAAGGACAGGATCCTTTCCATGAAGGACTATCCAAACTCATTCCACGAAGCGACAAGTGTCTAAACTGATATGGGGACTATGTCCATCAATAACTTAATGTATGTACTATCATTTGGCTGTATTGGTTGTGTGAAATATAATGTACTCGTTTCACTACAGGTTTTGTAACCTAACCTTAGTTTCTGACCACCCCTTGTATCAGAGGAAAATCATAGGACTATTGCCGTTTCAAAATGTTTCACCTTTTCAATAACGTAGCTAAACTGATTTCCCACGTTTTTCGCTGATAAATTGTTGCCCTCGATTCCGAGTTTCCTTACTGTGGTTAGAACAATAAAACTGTTAGAAGTGTGTGATACACACAAGTACATTCTTACTGTCAGTTGTTACATTTCAGTCGGTAAACACGAATATTCCCAATGGCTAGACCGAGTACAATGCATATAAATATGAATAATATATTATATTTATTAAACACAATGTGTACTGAGAGAAAAAAATTAAATAAAAATGAAAGGTTACATTGTCGGGATTTCACCAAACTTTGGATAGCTCATAGAGAAACAGTCCTATTTTTACACTCCTGCAGGTGATATTTCGGGCACCGTTCATTACATAGCTTACAGATGCAGCTGTCCTTAGGATCATGGTAGGTGCTTTCTGTGCAAATCTTTCCATGAAAGCCGTGTACTGCAAATCGTGTGTACAGGTGTCGGAGTAATGAGTAAATGACACTCCTGGAAAAATTACATGTAATTACCATCACTATTATAATGGGCAATTTTAGAATCAACCTAATACATTCAATTGTTTCCAGGAGTGTTTTTTAAATATTCATAGCTTGTATTCATTGTACCCAGTAGGGGGGTGATGACAGTTCTAAGCCACTCCAGAACCCTCCTTGCCCCACAACTAAGCCTCAGTTATGTTAAATATATCTCGAACGCATGGTCCGATTTTGACAAATGAGGTGTCGTTGGACTCGGGCTGACATCTTCTTTGCTATGGACCACTCGTAATATTTTTGAATTTATTTTTTATTTTTTCGTTTTCGAAAATAGGCGATAGTTTGAAAACCAAACAGGATAGAACGTTGTGCCATGGCTCAAACGAATGGTCTTTATGACCTTTATTTTTTGTAAAAAAAACTTTTTTATTTTATATGTATTTTGAAAAAAACTCGAATTTTGAAAATCCTATATTTCGGAAACTAGGAACTCTACAAAAAAAATTGTTTGACGTAAATCAATGGTCCCTATCCCCTCTATCCCCAAAATAAATTTCAAGTCTCTAGGACAAAAACCTGTAGTAGTGGGATGATGGGGAAGCTGCTTAAAAAAGCAAGTTGTGAGCCCCTGCGACCTTGAAATGGAAGGAGTCATGCTAGGAAGGCGTGCTTGGGTTCGTTTTTTTTTGTCTCGTTGCGCTCTTTACGGGAATGTAGGTGTCGAAAAGGTGAAAATTTGGAAACATGTTTTTTTTTTGGGGTAAAACCGTGATTTTAAACTTTTTGCTATATATCTCGAACGAATTATACTAGAGGCGTGTACGACGGGTCCAAGGACTCGGGGTGACGTCCTCTTTTGTATGAACCACTCGTTATAATTTTTAAAAAATTTGGAAACTCGATTTTGGGGTAAACATGTGTTTTTTGTGATTTTTGCCGATATCTCACGAACCAATAACGCTAGAGACGTGTACGAGGTGTCCTAGGACTCAACCTAACGCCCCCTTTCAAATGTGCTAGACATTTTTTCCAAAAAATAATTCACAAAGGGCCTAACGCCATACATGTTGAAAAACTTTTTCTTTTTCTTTACCTGTTTATAATGTTTATGAAGCGTGGTGGTTGAGAGAGACGATACGGCTGGGTGTGTGTGTTTCAACGAACCTGTTGCTAACCACGGTGGCTGTGCTTAATAGAACAATCGCTATTTCGACGGGTCGGTTTATGACAGAGCGAGGGTGCGTTTTTTCACACATTTTACCTTTGACGTGTAAACGGTGATGAGAACTTGGTTCTATGTTGACCGAAGCGAGTACAGAAAACAAACTTGCAGACGAGCAGAAGGTGAATGTCATTTGAGCTTATTGGAAGGCGCCGATCTGACTTGACAACAAGTGCAATGGAAAAATGACAATGACGCTTGAAGGTGAAATAATCTGACCATCGTGGTGGCAGGGAAGAGCGAAATGCATGTGAACATGTGTGAAACCACATGTAGGCTAAACAAGTTACATCCTGTTTTGCTTCGTACGTGACAAAATGCAAGTTCTTGTGAAATTTGATCTACCACAGGTGTTCACCTTGGGTGTTAGCTGTCCACGTGCGCGATAACTGTTAACAAGTTACATCCTGTTTGCTTCGTACGTGACAAAATGCAAGTTCATGTGAAATTTGATCCGGCACAGGTGTTCACCTGGGACGTTAGCTGTCCACGTGCCTGATAACAGAATATTCAAAGCGTGGGAAAAAATGATTATACATGCAACGTACCATATATAAAGACAAGTCGTTATCATTTCCTCTCTCACTTAGCCTTTGAACACATTGCGTTGCGTGAAACCCCTGGTCTTGTTTAACAGTTTTGGTGTTGGTGGAAAATACTTAACCTTGTTGTGGGGTAGGTATTTATTTATATATTTATTTATTTATACATTTATTGATTTATATATATATTTACAAGCAATTATTTATTGATTAGGTAATTAATGATTTTATTTATTTATTTGTTTGCAGATAACCGGTATAGCGTACATGTCTGAGAGAGAAGAAACCATTGCACTTTTGAGCTCACTAGAAGGAAACAGCAACAAGCTACTGCAAGTAAAGGTGAGATGTTTTTTTAAACAAACTTGTTTCATTTTTTTGTTTTATGTTTTATTTTATGAAATGCATGTATTATCCTGAATTTAGGTATTTATAGTGGTTTATTTTATTTATTTTTAGAAACTTGGAAAGAAAAGCCTTACCGCCGTAGCAGTTGCTGAAAAAACCCGAAACGCACTAAAGCGAAACCACTGCCAAAGAGTGAACTGTTTAAAACTCAGGTAAGTCTAACTTAAAAATGCTATTCCATTTTACCACTACTGAAAACTCGTAGACAAAAAAATCATTACCTGTACATGACTGGGACAATGATTGCTTTCTTGATTAATGGCTATGTTGTTGTTGTTGACTGGGAAAAGTACAAGGCCATGTTGGATTTTCTAAAAATAAAAATAATAAATTTAATTTATGGGTGGTTCCCTATGGACTCAACGAATATCCACAGGTTTGAACATGATAATGTGAACAAAATGACATGACATTCACTTTTGTTTATATATTGTTTAAAGGGGGGGGGGTTGTAAATGACTGTAGCTTTATAAAAAGAAAATAAGTACATGGGTTACTGTTAGTGCCAACATACAGTTTATTTTTAATGGTGTTTTGATATATTAATGCCAATTAACGTTAATGTTTTATTTACAAGTATTGATTGATTGATTGATTGAGTGATGGGTTATTTTGTTTGCTTTTAGGTGTCGTCATGTGCCATTAACGTAATGAACAGACAGTGAACAAGCATGCATTATGCTTTAAAGTATTCTGTGCAACGTTAATAACTTACAATAAGAAAAAGTTGTATTATAACACATGGCGTTAGTACCAAATACAACAAATGGCAAGTTGGTTTACTACGTGGGTTAAATTTAAAATCAGAACATGATCGATGGTTAACATTTGAATCCTGGCCTGTAGGCTTTTTGTCGACACATAAGTAGTGTGTTTTGATCGGTTCTAGCACCTCCACCTCCACACCCTCCACACAAGATGGCGGCAGTGCGATATCTCTCGAACTTATGGTCGTATTTTGACAAATGGGGTGTCATTGAACTCGGGCTGACACCCCCTTTCCAATGGACAACATATTTCTACCCCAAAATAAAACCTACCCTACTAGGGGGTGAAAATTGTAATTTTTTAGATAATCTCTGTTTCCAATTGCAACATGTGAGAGTTTGAATGCTGATATGGATTTAAACGTTGTTCCACATAAAGTGCATGTGTACGGTCAATAGTCACTATGAATTAACATGCTTTTTTGTTTTTACGCATGCCCACTCATGGCTTTTGAAGAGGGTGGGGGGAGCGGATCTCTGTGGACGGGTCCTTGTTGACAGGTCATTGATGACAAGTCCTTGTGGACAAGTCCTTGTAGACGAGTCCTTGTGGACAGGTCCTTGTGGATGAGTCCTTGTTGACAGGTCCTTGTGGACGAGTCCTTGTGGATGAGTCCTTGTTGATGAGTCCCTTTAGACCGATCCCTTTAGACCGGTCCCTTTGGATTGGTCCCTATGGACTGGCCCATGGTCCCTAATGCTATGATGAAATTAAACGTTGTTCCACATGAAACGCATGTGAAGAGCCGATTGCTACTATGAATTAACATGTTTGTTTTTTGTTTTTTTACGCATGCGCACTTGAGGTTTTTGTAAGCGGGCGGGGTTTTTGAATAATGATTTATAGATGAGACGGGTCCCTGTTGACAGGTCCTTTTGACTAATCCCTTTGGACCCGTCCCTTTGACATAATTTGGCTAAATGCATGGGTCAACCCATAGGGATCAGTCCAAAGGGACCGGTCCAAAGGGATTAGTCAAAAGGACCTGTCAACAGGGACCCGTCCACAGTGACCCGTCAGCAGGGCCCCGTCAAAAATGACTCCCTTCAAAAAGGACCCGTCCAGAGGGAGTAGTCAACGGGGACCAGTCCAAAGGGGCAAATCAACAGGGATCAATCAAAAGGGGTTATCGCCTCAAGCTCTGTCATACCCCCATTTTGATTATTGGTTTGCTTATCGACAAGCGCCGCTTGGATTACTTTTAAATCACCCCTCGTGGGTTAGCCGCCATCTTTAAAAAGGTCGTGGGAACATAGGTGTTTACCAGCAGTCTTCGGCAAAAAGTCCAACAATACCTCATACAATGCCCTAGTCTTATTGGTTCGCGAGATATTAACAAAAGTGCACTTAGGCCCTTTGTCAAAATTTCAAAAATAGATTCAGTGTTGCGCAATCAATAATAGTTACCTCTTTAACTATATACTTGTTTTTGTTGACCATGAAGCCTTGAGTATCCATCATCAGTGTATGAGACATGTTTACGCTTGCATAAATCAAAACCAACTGACTACTCACTACTTGGGTTTAGAAATTACATTTACTCAAATCACATTCTAGTAAAAAATCATGCCTACTATAAACTACACCCACTTTTGCACTCACTTTTACATTCACTTTTGCACTCACTTTTGCACCCACTTTTGCACTCACTTTTACACTCACTTTTGCACCCACTTTTGCACCCACATTTGCACTCACTTTAAACTATTATTTCTATTATCGAGCGAAATTTATTGGAGATTATTTCATGCTTGAAAATTGATATGGAAGTATCAACGAATAGTTATGGTAAGCCATATGCATACTATAAAGGTTATACGTATATTGCAAAACGAACCAATAAAATGGAACTGTTATTTGACATTGTTCAAAACATCGTTTCAAACAGTGTCAAAGTGAACTAAAAAGTAAAAATAGTTAGGTCTTAAGTGTGAGTGATCATCAATGTAGTGTGACAGATAAGACATCGTTGCTGTTTAAAAAAATACTTCAAATGTTAAAACACTAGTCCGAAAAAAGGTATGGTAAACCGCGTGTTGTGCAATCAATGATAGCCACCTCTTTAAATATATATACTGTACTTGTTTTCGTTGACCTTAAAGCCTTGAGTATCCATCACCAGTGTATGTGACATGTTTACGCTTGCATAGATCAAAACCAACTGACTATTCACTACTTGGGTTTAGAAATTACATTTACTCAAATCACATTCTAGTAAAATTCATGCCTACTATAAGCGACACCCACTTTTGCACCCACTCTTGCACTCCCTTTTACACCCACTCTTGCACCCACTCTTGCACCCACTCTTGCACCCACTCTTGCACCCACTCTTGCACCCACTCTTGCACCCACTCTTGCACCCACTCTTGCACCCACTCTTGCACCCACTCTTACACCCACTCTTACACCCACTCATGCACCCACTCTTGCACCCACTCCTGCACCCACTCTTGCACCCACTTTTCCTCTCACTTTAAACTATTATTTATATTATCGAGTGAACTTTGCTAGAGATTAGTTCATGCTTGACAATTGACATGGAAGTATCAACAAATAGCAATGGTATGCCATACGAATTCTATAAAGGATATACATATATTGTAAAACGAACTAATAAAAATGGAACTGTTATTTGGCGTTGTTCAAAACATCGTTCAAAACATTGTCGAGGTGAGCTGAAAAGTAAAAATAGTGATGTCTTAAGTGTGAGTGATCATCAATGTAGTGTACCAGATAAAACATCGTTGCTGTTTAAAAAAAATTTCAAAATGCTAAAACACTTGTCCCAGAAAAAGGTATTGCAGCTCAAGATAGTGCATTGTTTGTTAAGAAGCATGTATCATCTCCTCAGAAAGTCGTGTTAGGACAGTTGTCAATGTCTGAAAAACTCCCAACATTATCAAAGACAACACAGACTGTGCAAAATGTGGTATTGCAAAAGGATCAAAAAGGACTATATAGTAATAGTGATGAGGATTATAATGATCGTGATGATGATGATGATGATGATAATGATAATGGTTATGATGATGATGATGTTGATGATGAAGATAATAATGATAATGGTAATGCTTTGTTTACACTTAAAAAATCATTTGTTAAATTTGTCTACTGGAACAATCCAAGTAAGCTAATCCGGCGGCTTCAGCAACTGCATGTCTATAGGCTGGTTATACTGAATATGAGGAAGAACTATTGGATATAGAAAATGAGCTTCGTCGTGCTAAAAATTATTATGTAATGGATCCACATAACCGCTTAAATTATTTCTTAACAATACATGTTATATTTTCTACCACTATGCTACCACTTTGCTCTCACTTTTGCTATCACTTCAAACTGCACATATTAAATATAAAAGCCAAAGCTAAATGATTTTATTATCAGAACAGTTATAACCTTTGTAGTGAGCAAATCATACTAACAGGTTAGTTGCTAATATGGAACTTACTAAAACTAACAAAAGTAAACAACGTGTACTCTATAAAGGCTACTCTTATAACTATAATCGTCAAAATGCAAAAGGGATAATATTTTGGCAATGCTCAAAAGACAGGTCAAAAAAATGTCGAGGCAATCTAAAAAGTAGAAATGGTAAGATTTAAGTGTGAGTGATCATCAATGTGGTGCACCAAATGAAACACTGTTGGTGTCAACAATTAATCATGACAATGCTAAAAAGCTAGTACAAGAAAAAATGTTGCTACTCAAAATAGTGCAGTGTTTATTGAGCAACATTTAACCCCTGCTGTAAAAGTTATGTTTAATACATCTTCCACATCTCAAGAGTCATCAACATCACAAACTATGCAAAAGGTTGTGTTGTTGTTGTTTTAAGGGGCTGAACTACAAGGTTATCTACCCTTCATATGCAAGAGAATCAAAAAGGACTAAATAGTAATAGAGAAAAAAGAAATGTATTTTGAATGTAACTATTGTACAAGTACTTATATTAAATAAATAAAAATATTGTATGGGTATTGTCTGTTTTTTCTTAATTGCTATACCCACGTCCTACTATATTAATGCCATTGTTAACCATCAACAATCTCCACCTATGTTCAGAAAGAAAGTGATCTTAAACAATACACTTTATCTATGGTTTGTGTACCGAGTATCATAATAATACAGTGTCGTCAAGCCATGTTCAGGCAATAGTAATGTTAGGTAAGGGGTTCGAACCCTTGCTTCCTTGTACAGGATTAGTTTTTACTCATCAGCAACCCATAATACTATACTTTGAAACATGTCACATCTCATTGCAAAATGTCAACTGTATCGTTTTCTAAGACCCCAGCTGCTGGCTAGTAGCTAGCAGACAGTGCAACAGAAACAGTGTCACCATGTTCATTCTTTAAAAAATTTCAATATTTATTATTCTTTTTCTTATTATTGTTCATTAAGAGTAGTGTAAAGTTGTCTTTGTGACGTAACTGTTATAATAGTTAGCTGGCACTCTAAAGCTCTTGAGTTCAATTCGAGCTTATCATAAAATTTTAAAAGTATATTAGAACTATAACAGGTCTACTAAGTCTCGGGTGATTCAAATAAGTAGATGTGGTTTGATTCACACTTTAACGATAGAACACGACGGTTTTAAATTTTTTTAAAATAATGATAGCCATTTGTTCATTTTTTTTCATTTTCACATTTCACACATTGCCATTTGTCAATTTTCCATGTACACGATTTGAAAATGTCAGTTTAAAGTTTTTGGATTTCATGATACGGAAACAAGAATTTTCCATTTTGTTGTTTACACATTTGTCAATTTCCCATTTACATTTTTTAAATGTCAGTTTTAAGTTTTTTAAATTGTGTTGATATGGAAACATGGATTTCCTATTTTTTTCATATCACAGACGACACGTTTATGATTTAGTCCATGCTGAAAGTTTAGTTTTGTAAAACACACATTTGCTGATTAAAATTTTCTTGAAATTATTTTAATGGAAGTGCTTGGCCATGGCAATAGTGCATTCTCTTTCTGTTTGTTTCCAAAAACGTATAGGCCTACTACTACTACTACTACTACTAATACTACTACTGTAGGTAAGACTGTTTTACAAAATAACACCTATCTACCGCTGCATTTAAAAGAAACACAAGTGTTAAAAAAACTACAGTATACTATTTACCATTTGCTATATACATTAATTACCCCACCATCCTACCTTGCCGTGTTTGCTTTGGTTGAACAATCAATGCTACCCACACACACACACACACACTTTCTCTCTCTCTCTCTCTAGCATTCTATCTATAGTCATACATTCACACAACCATACCTGTCTTTGAAAAACAAATACAACCACGCTATTTATCCTTGACATGCACGCTTATCCCAAATAACTTTTAGTTATACATTTAACATTTACTATTACAAAAAAATGTTTCCACCATTTTTACAATTACAAAAATGAATATTTACAAAATACTAAATCTACTGGTTACAAAAAAGCCATGTCTCTAAACAATAAAATATAGAAGTCACACCTCCACCTCGTGGTTATAACCCTATGGTAGGCTAATGCATAGGTCATTCATCTGCACTCATTTGCTATCCATCAAGGTAAAAGTGCATTTTTTCTGTTCCACAAGATACAAATTTGATTGCTGGATTGTATCCTACACTGTTTATGCGATATATAGCTTTGCCAGTTCATAAAACCGCTAGGTAGTTCTCTACATATAGCAATTTTACCACTGCTCTACCTACGCTTTTGCTCTTTTGGCTTTCTTACAGTCTAGTGTGTGATAGACAGCATTAATGTATATCAAACCCAGTTCACCTTTGTATTTGTAATCCAAGTAATGATTTGGAAAGACACAAATGTAATCAGTTTTGAACGTTATCTCTGTTTTGTTTTGTTTAATATGTTTATGACATGCATATTAACCTGAAATCGAACCCTGGTGAAAAGGCTAACAGCTTAACCACTACACCACCTTGCCCTTGTTTCTTAGTTTGACTCGTTCTAGGCATCAGACCTGGAAATTGAGTTAAGACCACCAGTACAAGAGCTAAAAGTGCTTAACACTGCAACACAAAATGGATAGCTGGTAACATTATACAACCGGAAATGATTATATTTCTGTTAGCAATGCATTTTTTGTCATCAGCCTACTGTCTGAGCACTGACAGCAACACAGTTTAGTTTGGAACAAGCGAGTGTGTGTGTATAGATTATTAGCCTCAAGTATTTAAAGCTTGTTGTGTGTGTGTGTGTAGCGACCATCTTGCCCCGGTAACCACTGAGCATTTTTGTGTTTTAGCTATCCTCTTTAACCAATCAATTAAAGATAGTCTACTCTTAATTCTTGAATCGATAAATCAGAGTTTGTGTGTACACCGTTCGTCATTTATTAACCCATACCTACAACCTATACTCTCTCTATACTGCAGTTTGATCTGAAAAACAAGTTTCAATGGTAAAAGACTTGTCAATCACCATACATGTAGCCTACACTAATTCTTTCTCTACCTAGCTATGTTTCATCACACACATGGTAAACATCTCACATGTTCGTATCCGATTATTAGTTTATAAAATCTCAGGTCGATGACCTTGATGTATTGGGTATTTTGGGTAAATTCATTGGCCATGGGAAAGGGTTGACCATTCTAAGTCCTATAACACCTCACATGTAGATATTCGATTATTAGTTTATAAAATATTAGGTCAATGACCTTGCTGTTTTTTGAATCTTTTGGGTAAATTCGTTGGTCATGGAAAAGGGTTGACCATCCTGAGTCCCATGACACCTCACTTGAGCCTCTCTGATTATTATTTTATAAAATCATAGGTCAATGACCTTGCTGTTTTGAATCTTTTGGGTAAATTCGTTGGTCATGGAAAAGGGTTGACCATCCTGAGTCCTATGACACCTCACTTGACCCTCTCTGATTATTAGTTAGCGAGATATCAACAAAAGTGTAGTTAGGCCCTTTTGACATAAATGAATAATATATTCAAAAAGAGAATGTCACCTCAAGTCCAACGACCTCTCATACAGGTCTCTAGCCTTATTGATTCATGAGATATTAAAAAGCTAATGACCTTAGATCTTTTGGGTAAATTCGTTGGTCATGGAAAAGGGTTGACCATCCTGAGTCCTATGACACCTCACTTGACCCTCTCTGATTATTAGTTAGCGAGATATTAACAAAAGTGCAGTTAGGTCCTTTTGACATAAATAAATAATATATTCAAAAACAGAATGTCACCTCAAGTCCAACGACCTCTCATACAGGTCCCTAGCCTTATTAATTCATGAGATATTAGTTTTGGATCCTTTGGTAATTTAAAAAAAAAACTCATCTATAAATCATTATTCAAAAACCCCGCCCGCTTACAAAAACCTCAAGTGCGCATGCGTAAAAAAACAAAAAACAAACATGTTAATTCATAGTAGCAATCGGCTCTTCACATGCGTTTCATGTGGAACAACGTTTAATTTCATCATAGCATTAGGGACCATGGGCCAGTCCATAGGGACCAATCCAAAGGGACCGGTCTAAAGGGATCGGTCTAAAGGGACTCATCAACAAGGACTCATCCACAAGGACTCGTCCACAAGGACCTGTCAACAAGGACTCATCCACAAGGACCTGTCCACAAGGACTCGTCCACAAGGACTTGTCATCAATGACCTGTCAACAAGGACCCGTCCACAGAGATCCGCTCCCCCCACCCTCTTCAAAAGCCATGAGTGGGCATGCGTAAACACAAAAAAAGCATGTTAATTCATAGTGACTATTGACCGTACACATGCACTTTATGTGGAACAACGTTTAAATCCATATCAGCATTCAAACTCTCACATGTTGCAATTGGAAACAGAGATTCTCTAAAAAATTACAATTTTCACCCCCTAGTAGGGTAGGTTTTATTTTGGGGTTGAAATATGTTGTCCATTGGAAAGGGGGTGTCAGCCCGAGTTCAATGACACCTCATTTGTCAAAATCCGACCATAAGTTCGAGAGATATTGCACTGCCGCCATCTTGTGTGGAGGGTGTGGAGGTGGAGGTGCTAGAACCGATCAAAACACACTACTCACATAAACTTGCAAAAGCCGTTTTTTTTTTACTTGAACCGAGAAGATGTGGTGCGCTGTGAGTTTTGTCGTATTGAACTTTCACTCTGGGAAGAAGGGGATGATCCCTTTAGAGACCATTTGCGATGGTTTCCTTGTTGTCCTTACATGCTTGGAAAGCAAGTGGGTAACCTACCCGTGCATTCATTTTACCGAACCACCAAGGCCTTTGGCCGCTACTTACGTTGCTGAATCACAAATAAAAAATAATAATGATGTATTACCAGTCAACAACGGTAGTGTCGATATATGTGGTCCATATGCCATAGACAGAGTTGAATTGGCGTGTGCTTTTGAAAAATTGGGAGTTTGCAAGACTAAAGCACTAGCACACTCAGAGTACAGCTCGGTTGAAAAACATTTAGAATCTTATAAAAATGTTTGGCCATTAATATTAAAACATCTTACCAAACAGCTAAGTGAAGCTGGATTTTTTTATACTGGTGAAGGGGATAAAACAATATGTTTTTATTGTGGATTTGCTTTAAAGGATTGGCAAATGACTGATGACCCTTTAGTGCAACACGCTCGTTGGTTACTAAACTGTAAATACATAGTGTTGCTTAAAGGTCAGGAATTTGTGAACACTATTCGTAAAGAAAACCTGATTACAGCACAAGACATAAAAGTGCCTTTAGAGTTAGAACACGCGGAGCAAATACATAAGGCTGAAAGAAAAGACCTGTCTTACGAACAGATACAAAAGTGTGACCAACAATTATGTAAAATTTGTTATCAAGATGAACTAGGTGTTGTATTTTTTCCTTGTGGACACATGATAGCATGTGTCAAGTGTGCATTAGAACTTAACAATTGTGCTATATGCAGAAAAGTAGTATCTGCTACAGTTAGGGCATTTCTTGCATAACTAGTATAATTTATTCGGCATGCATAGTGCAAAATCCCTAATTGCATAATATTATTAAAGCTGTTTTAGAGGTTAATAGATATGCTCTTGTTTTGTTTATAGACTACTACAATGAATGTTTTGAATGCTGTGGGACAATCATGTGGCTTAGAAACAAATAAGCTCAGCGAATTGCCAACGCATAACCATTCCGCATTATCAAGATTCGGAAATTGAAAACAGCATATGGTGATGGTGTACTTTGTGTATGTGAAAACTTTGAGACATTTCTGCCTATACGATTTAATGATATGTTGGAGAGTGTTTTTGATGAAGTCAATAATGCTGTGCAACCTGTACACTTAATTTATGAAGGTTTTAAAAACAATAGGTGCATGGTTCGTTTTAATTAATTAAATTTAAAAAATGTGAAATAATAATGGAAAATATAAGTAATGACAATATACTGAAAAGGAAAGAAAATATGTGTATAGAATAGTAATGTTTTAGTGTTTAGTGTTGTCTTTAAAAATATTATGATGAAACCAAAAAAACAAGAAATGTATATAAAGTTTGTAAATAAATGCAAAATGATGTTACAATGTTGTTTTATTTTATACAAAGTTAGTATATTTAACATTGCAGAGTATACATGATTATGGCAATAAATGCACACTGAATACAAGCCTTTCTCACTTTACAATAGTCTGTTATAGTTTTAAACACAAGGCTTGTTGTAGATCATTTTATAGCAATGTCCATTCAATGTTGTTTTCGAAAAGTGGGGAAGCCGCAATGGTTTTATAGGCATAAAAACCTTATTGTTATTACTATTTAGTCACTTTGATCCCCTTGCATATCAAGAGAAGATGACCTAGTTGTTCCACTCTTTAAAACGACGACAACAACAACACTACCTCTTGCACAGCTTGTGATGTTGATGGCTCTGGCGACGTGGAAGATGGATTAAAAATAACTTTTAGAACAGGGGTTAAACGTTGCTCATTAAACAATGCACTATTTTGAGTAGCAATATGGTTTTCTTGATTTTTTTGTCGACGGCAACTGTGCTTCATGCAGTACACTACATTGATGATCACTGACACTTAAAACCTCACTATTTTTACTTTTTAGGTCACCACGACAATGTTTGGAACGTTGCTTTGAACAACGCCAAATAACAGTTCCATTTGTATTGGTTCGTTTCACAATATATGAATATCCTTTATAGTATGCGTAAGGCTTACCATACCTAGTCACTGATACTTCAATATCAACTGTCAAGCATAGACTAAGCTCTAGTAAAGTCAACTTGGTAATAAGAATAATAGTTTAATGTGAGAGCAAATATGGATCCAAAGAGTTCAGGTAAAAGTGGAAGCAAATAAGCAAATATTAGAAACAAGAGTGGGGGTAAAAGTGGTCGCAAAGTGGTAGACCCATTACACAATAATTTCAGCACGACGAAGCTCTTGTTCAATTTCTTTGATTTCCCAATCGTGACTGGTATGCCCAGCTTGTTGTAAAGCATGCAATTGTCGAAGCCGTTGAATTAGCTTACTGGGTTTGTTCCAGTATACAAATTTAACAAATGGATTTTTAGGTGTAAACAAAGCATTACCATTATAATGATCATTATCATCATCATCATCATTATCATCATCATGATCACCATTATCATCATGACCATCATCACTGTTACTATATAGTCCTTTTTGATCCTCTTGCAATACCACTTCATTTATAGTCTGAGTTGATTTTGATAGTGTTGAAGGTTTCTTGGGCGTTGACAACTGTCCTAACATGACGTTTTGAGGACATGATAAGTCCTTTTGAACAAACACTGCACTATCTTTAGCCGCAATATCGTTTTCTTGAACTTGCTTTTTAGCATTTTGATAATTGTTTGTAAACAGCAAGCGTGGTTCGTTTAGAGCACTACATTGATGAACACTCACACTTAAAACCTTTCCATTTTTTACTTCTCAGATTGCCTCGACATTTTGTTGACCTCTCTTTTGAGCATCGCCAGAATATTATTCCATTCACATTCTGCCGATTATAGTTATAAGAGTAGCCTTGATAGAGTGCACGTAGCCTACCTTTGTTGGTTGTAATAAGTTCCATAGTAGTAACTGACCTGTCAATACGATGTTCACACTACAAAGGTTACAACCGTTTTGCTGATGGAGTGACCTACCATAAGCTTATATATTGGCTCGTGTGTTGGCTTTTTGTGTTGGCTTTTTGTGTTGGCTTTTCGTGTTGGCTTTTTGTGTTGGCTTTTGTGTTGGCTTTTTGTGTTGGCTTTTCGTGTTGGCTTTTTGTGTTGGCTTTTGTGTTGGCTTTTTGTGTTGGCTTTTCGTGTTGGCTTTTTGCAGTGGCTTTTTGTGTTGGCTTTTTATGTTGGCTTTTGTGTTGGCTTTTTGTGTTGGCTTTTTGTGTTGGCTTTAGTATTGGCTTTTGTATTGGCTTATTTGACAAGTTATTTGTGTTAATGTATTTAGTGGATTTTTTTCTTGGTGTTGGAAATTAGTTGAAAGAGAGGGAATATTTAAAGACCTAACCTCAGCTCACTAACCTAACCTAACCTAACTTCACCTAACCTAACTTCACCTAGCCTAACCTAACCTAACCTTTCAACTCTCAGATGTTAATTAAATTCTGTGCATAGTCGAGTTGGAACCCAAGACCTCAGGGGTAAAAAAAACAATTATTTTTTGATGGCTTATTTTGGTAACTTATTTTGATGGCTAACCTAACTTTACCTAACCTAACCTAACCTCAGCTCACTTTGGATATTACTAGTAAGTGTTCATATCCTCTGCTAGGTAGCATGCTAGTAGTACAGGTAGTGCTCATATTTACCGCTAGGTAGCGGAAACATACTTTGCGTGTTGCATGTGACACTTGTGAAGTTTAACCGCATGCAAGACGTGCTTGTATAAGTCCTCTATTTATACTCAATATACAATTAAGCACTAAATGTTCAGAACTAACATGTATAGCCATGTTTAGGGTATATAGGAGACCCTTAGCAAGAAAGGCTGTCTACCCCACGAGTGTACGAGTGGTCCATAGCAAAGTGGACGTCAGCCCGAGTCCAACGACACCTCATTTGTCAAAATCGGACCATGCGTTCGAGATATATTTAACATGACTGAGGCTTAGTAGTGGGGCAAGGAGGGTTCTGGAGTGGCTTAGAACTGTCATCACCCCAGTCATAGAGCAAATTCATGTTGACCGACGGAAGAATCATAAATGATAGTTTGTATAGGCAACACTGAATGAATCCCTTCAAAACTAGTATAATACGATCTTCGTACATCGATATGGTCCAAAGTTATCCAAGATATCTCTCTCTGCAAGACCATCGAAGAATTAAGATTAAACCAGGAGTTGTACCTTCAACACAATACACTATGTTCTCTAATGTGCTCTATATAACTTTATAGGGCGGAATTACCGGGGAGGGTTACTGCCATTACCAAGCTAAAACTTCTAACCTGAAGAGCTCTGTAGTCTTCGTAGCGTCTTACCTGAAATGAGAAGAACGTAATTGTAAGTAAATGTACTTGAAAAAATTCAGTAAACAACTAAATAATATCTGTGTTAATGGAGGGAATCAATAACTATAGATAACATGTCGAACAATAATGTAAAAAGTGATGTTATCGTGGTCATAAATCTACATGTATTTGTGTGTGTGTAGTATTTGTCATATAGTCTGTGTTATTATGTTGCCAGTAGTAATGTAATTGTGATTGGGTATAGCCTAGCATTGGGAATGAAGTGGCCATGGTCTTACGTTAGTTACCGCCACAATAAATAAATAATTATAATGAAATAAAAACAAGATGTTCAGTAAAGAACATATAGCCTACTTTCTCCTAAATGCATGGGTATTGTTATAACTCTATGTCCTTTTCAAGGAGTATAATTGAATGTTGGTTGTAGTAGCTTGTTGAAATACAACGTGCTATAGGGATATTAAACATGAATATGAAGTGCCCTTTGCTAGTGCTACCTCTGTAAAAAAAACATTCAATTCGGTTTCACCGTGTTTGAATTGATCTGGGGAATGGATTTGCACACATACATGGCCGCTATTTGCAAACTATTGGGCTGATGACCTTGTAGTCAGTCATAAGATGCTTTCCACAAAAAGGCATGTTGTTGCAAAATCCGGCAGAGATCAAATTATTAGGATGGTCGAAATTTGATTTAAGCTTTTAACATTTGGGTGGCCGTCATTCCGTTTCCGTCAATATGGCGGCGATATAAAACATGACACTGAGGTGCCTTTTGCTAGTGCTACGTCAGTACCAAATTTCGTTCAATTCGGTTTCACCGTGTTTGAATTTATAGGGGGAATCGATTTGCACACATACTTGGCCACCATCTGCAAACTATTGGGCTGATGATCTAGCAGTTTGGTCAGAATATGCTTCCCACATAAAGATTTGTTGTTGCAAAATTTGGTAGAGACTAGATTATTAGGTTGGTCGTAAATATATTTTAGCCTTTAACATTTGGGTGGCCGCGATTACGTTTCCGTCAAGATGGCGGTGATATAAAACAAGACACTGAGTTGGCCTTTTCTAGTGCTACCTCTGTACCAAATTTCGTTCCATTCGGTTTCACCGTGTTCGAATTAATAGGGGGAATCGATTTTCACACAAAGATGGCCGCCATCCGCAAAATATTAGGCTAATGACCTATTAGTTTGGTCAAAGGATGCTCCCTCCATAATGGTATGTTGATGCAAAATTTGGTAGAGATCGGATGATAAGGTTAATCGTAATTTGATTTAAGCTTTGAATATTTGTGTGGCCGCCATTACGTTTCCGTCAAGATGGCGGCGATATAAAGCATGACACGGAGGTGCCCTTTGCTAGTGCTACCTCTGTACCAAATTTCATTCCATTCGGTTTCACCGTGTTCGAATTAATAGGGGTAATCGATTTTGACACAAAGATGGCCGCCATCCACAAACTATTAGGCTAATGACCTATTAGATTTGTCAAAGGATGCTTCCTCCGTAAAGGTATGTTGTTGCAAAATTTGGTAGAGATCGGATGATTAGGTTAGTCGTAATTTGATTTAAGCTTTGAACATTTAGGTGGCCGCCATTACGTTTCCGTCAAGATGGTGGTAATACAAAACATGACACTGAGGTGCCCTTTGCTAGTGCTACCTCTGTACCAAATTTCATTCCATTCGGTTTCACCGTGATCGAATTAATAGGGGTAATCGATTTTGACACAAAGATGGCCGCCATCCGCAAAATATTAGGCTAATGACCTATTAGATTTGTCAAAGGATGCTCCCTCCATAAAGGTATGTTGTTGCAAAATTTGGTAGAGATCGGATGATTAGGTTAGTCGTAATTTGATTTAAGCTTTGAACATTTGTGTGGCCGCCATTACGTTTCCGTCAAGATGGCGGCGATATAAAACATGACACTGGGGTGCCCTTTGCTAGTACTACCTCTGTACCAAATTTCGTTCCATTCGGTTTCACCGTGTTCGAATTAATAGGGGCTATCGATTTTCACACAAAGATGGCCGCCATCTGCAAACTATTAGGTTGATGACCAATTAGTTAGGTCAGAGGATGCTGCCCCCATAAAGGTATGTTTTTGCAAAATTTGGTAGAGATCGGATGATTAGGTTAGTCGTAATTTGATTTAAACTTTGAACATTTGTGTGGCCGCCATTACGTTTCCGTCAAGATGGCGGCGATATAAAACATGACACTGAGGTGTCCTTTGCTAGTGCTACCTTTGTACCAAATTTCGTTCAATTTGCGCTCACCGTGTTCGAATTGATAGGGGGGGACAGACATTCAGAGTACACACACTCACACACTCACACACACACACACAGACTCACACACATACACACACACAGACTGACACACTTTTTTCGCCCTGTAGTGATCTCATAAGTCTACTTTCATTTTTTGCAAAAATCGCAAGTAGGCTAATTACCTTCTACAACTAACTACTGGCTTATACCAAACGTATATGCTTGAAGAACAAGAAGTTCCGTGAAGAACTATACAGCCTACTTTTCATGCCAATGATTATTCTACAGTATATGAACGAAATTAAGTTGGTAATATCGAAATATCTAATTAGTTCAAAATATACCTGGTTTAATATAGCCCAATAGAGCACTACAGTTGGCAGCCCTGGTGACTGAATATATTCTTAAGGTACAGAATACAAAATTTGGTTGAAGTCCAATGGACGTTACATGCAGTTAGACACTGGATCTATCAGCACGCGTAAAAGCATGTTGCCAACAATACCATGCGTGTGCTGGTCAGAAATAATCTGAAATATTATGATATCTTGTTGTGCCAATTTTGGATGAAATCCATTTGTTAGTATAGAAGTTACATGTATTTTAAAATTGGACATATCAGCAGGCATAGAATCATGTTGGCAGCACTGCCTTGTATTAATTACTCCAAATTAATCTAGAATGTCTGGTGCTTTATGTGTGCAAAGTATTGAGCTGTTGGCTTGCATACTATCTGATATATTGATATTAGGGTAAAAAAAAAATATAGACAGAATTTATTAACAGTTGGAAGCCCTGATTGCTCTTAACAATACTTATAGTCATATTTGTTATGGTACACATAGCACATACGAAATTTGGTTGAAATCCAAATGATAGTATAGAGGTTACATGTATTTAAAAATTGGTACTATCAGCAGGCTTATAATCATGTTGGTAGGACTGACGTATATAAGTTACTACAAATTAATCTAAAATGTCAGAATATACGTGTGCATAGTTTAAAGCTGTTGGCTTGCATATTTTCTGATATATTGGTATTTTGATTAAAAAAAATAGAGAGGGCAATTATTAACAGTTGGCAGTCCTGGTGGCTCTTATGAATACGCCTAGTCATATATGTTTATGTACAGATATTGCAAACAAAATTTGGTTGAAATCCAATTGATAGTTTAAAAGTTATATGCATTTAAACATTGGACCTATCAGAAGACTTAAAATTATTTTGGCAACACTGTCATGGTTGGCCTCCTGGAAATTAAACTGAAATAGTATTATCTACATGTGTGCCAATTTTGGAATAGCTCCCATGTATACCTTGCAAGATATCCAACATGGAGCTCAAATTTCTAGTGCGGTTTTTCTGCTGTTGGTAGCACTGACATCATTTTCAAATATGGACGTGAGATATTCCGGTGCACATCTTTACTCATACTAAATTTGGTTTTGATTGCTGCAGCCGTTTAGGAGTTGATAGGGGGGACACACACACAGCCAGACAGACAGACAGACAGAAGGACAGACAGACAGACAGACAGACACACATTTTCCCGGATCGATCGCATAAGTCTACTTTTTCCTCATTTTTGCAAAATGTGAAAAGTTGGCTAAAAAATGGACAAAACATGAATAAGTGAAATAAATAAATGACAGCGAAAAGAAACGCCCTCTAAGAACGAAGACTGAGGGACTTTAAAGAAAGGAGAGCCCTGTAAAACAGTTAGAAAAGAGAAAGAGGAGAGGGACTGTCCCAAAGACAATGGAAACAGGGGAAAACTGACCCAACTGAGGGATCCCTCGGGATCGCCAACTCTCAAACTCACCAGCCGTGAGCCCTTGATGGTGTAGCATTTTACAGGATGCACCATAAGTGGTGGGGCTACATATACCCTGTCTCCTGTAGGACCTTGCGCAGAAGGCAGGAGATACCAGGGAAAGAACCTTTGAAATGCATATCAGTGTAGTCAATGACTTGTGTTGTGAGAACCCTAATATTATATTATTTATTTTGCTAATTCCTGTTATGATATATTCATCATCATGTTTTTCAGTCAAGCGACTGGTCTGCCCCTACAATGAGTCTTTTCCACGTTGTTCGGTCTTGTGCTGTCCTTTTGACCACTTCATAACTTCGTAGGCCAGAGCTATCTAGTCAAGATCTCATGAAAGTGTTCCGTGGACTCCCGCGAGGGCGTTTTCCAGGTATTTTGCCTTCTAGTACTGTGTGTTGATCATCAGGCCACCTGTGGCCAAGCCAGGTGGATCTCCTTCTATATATCTGGCGGATCATTTGCAGTTTTTCCTTTATTCGATCCAGCACCGTTATGTAGGTCATTTTCTCTACCCAGCTGATCTTTTCCATTCGGCGCCAACACCACATCTCAAACGCTTCTAGTCGTTTAATGTCACCTCTATTCATTGTCCAGGTCTCACTGCAGTACATTGCAACTGGCCATATGTAGGTCTTAACCAGTTGTTTTCTAAGGCTGAGGGACATCGAGCGTTGACATATTAGAGAATGCTTTTCACGGAATGCCTTCTTGGCCATGGCTATACGGCTCCTGATTTCAAATTCACATCGTAGGTCTTCTGTGAAGATCTGACCAAGGTATTTAAATCGAATGACCTGTTGTACTGGTTCTTTATTTATGGTTATATTTAGTTGGTGTTGATGCTTACTTATCACCAGAACCTTGGTCTTCTTAAAATTGATTTTCATTCCGTATTCTGTAGCTGTATCATTTAAGCATTGCAACATGTTTGTTAATGTATGCGGATTTACTGCAAGTAATGCCAGATCATCAGCAAATTTAATATTCTGGATAAGTCTTCCACCAACTTTCACTCCCATATTAGAACCTTTAAAAGACCACTTTGTTATAGCTTCAACGAAGGCATTGAACAGTCCAGGGGACAGCAAACAACCTTGTCGCACACCTTTGCGGATCTTAGCGGGTTCTGATACGTCATTTCCAAGCCGAACAACAGCAGTTTGATTTATATACAAATCAAATATTAATCTGATGAAACGATGGGGACATCCTATTTGATTCAGAAGAGGAAACAACTTGTGTCAGCTGACTTTATCAAATGCTTTTTTCGAAGTCCACAAAGCACACATAAAGGTTTCTGTTTACGCTTAACATCTTTTCTCCAAGACATCGCAAGCATCACGTGTAGACATAATCTTTCGAATACCAAATTGAGAGTTGTCTAGATACTGTTCGATGTATATTTCCATCCTTTTCCTCAAAATCTTCAGAAGTATATTTGATGCATGAGGGATGAGACTAACGGTCCGATAGTCACTACATTCAACTGGTACAGTCTTCTTTGGAATTGGAATGATGACGCTGGTATACTACTCCTGAGGCCATTTACCTTCTTCGAAGATTCTTACTACCAATTTGAATATCCATTCAAGTGTACTATCCCCACTATTCTTGATTAGTTCAGCAGGAACATTGTCAATAACTGGCGTATTACCCATGGATAATGATTTTTGAGTTTCAACGAA
This sequence comes from Meconema thalassinum, assembly GCA_946902985.2. Classification (NCBI taxonomy): domain Eukaryota; kingdom Metazoa; phylum Arthropoda; class Insecta; order Orthoptera; family Tettigoniidae; genus Meconema; species Meconema thalassinum. The sequence continues at coordinate 249,420,955 of OX336392.1, read as the reverse complement.
CTCTGATCTAATAATTCTATCTTCTGCAAATGACCTGTCTTCCTCACCAAGTATTGGCAAAACGAATGGAATTGGTTTTGCGTATAGATCTTCAACATACATCCTCCAATGTTCCTTCTTGTAATTCAGGTCTGATATAGGATTCCCATGTGTATCACGGAACTGTCTAGTGCGGAATCCTTTTTGTTTCTTAGTAGTTTCCCTGATCTTTTGGTAGGCTAAATCTGTTATTCCTTGTTTTTGCAGAAATTCGATATCTTCGCGTTTTGACGGCCACCACTCCATTTTCTTCTCCCGACAGAGTCCACCAATCTGGTTCTTTAGCATTCGGTAGTTATTTCTGCCTACTTATGAAGAGCCGTTTTTGAATGTTCTTCTTTCGTCCATCTTTAAAAGAATGTCCTGTGTGATCCATGATTTGCGATTCACTCTTTCCACAAATCCCACATTGTCTTCAGCAGCCTTTTAGATGGAGAATTTGGCTATTGGCCATATATTATTATATTCAAATATATATATATATATATACATGAAGGAGATCAAGGGAAAATTACCAATGAAGGAAGGAATATCAACGATACCTAGGTCTCGAATACCCTTATACCAACAGGGTTAGAAGAGAACAAGAGTAGAACAAGGAAGGTCGTCAGGTCGGCAAACCACCTCCCACTAGTTTTGAGCTCCTGAAGGATGCGCAGGCTCTGTCATGTCTTGCATAACAAATAGTCCCAATTTCTATCATTGCTAGTTTGAAATTGACTCCCTGTACTACTCACTTCTAATATTGCACGAGAGAAGGAAGAACTGGACGCACGGCAGTGGCTAATGAAATTCGAGTAATGTTCCTTCCAAGAAGTTTGTGGCTCCGTCATCTCAAATCCTGTCACGTAGACTTACGGCCAAGAAGATCTGGTGGCCCGGGATGTCCCTTCGCCGTGCTGCTAATATCCCTTTGATATTGCCACCAAGTCCAATGGAGTTGAGATGAGGTTACGTGCGAGCCCGCTTGATAATTGAGGGCGCTGTCGTGTGGGATGGATCGACTTGTGACGCCCCGCCCGGAGGAAGTTTCTACAGTTACCCAGATGCGTTGCTGTCGTCGGTCAAAATTGAATTCTTTACAAAGATAGACTAACTAGCCATCACTAACTCAAACTATATATCTTACCATGAATTAGCAACACAAATAATATAATATTAGGATTCTCACAAGTCATTGATTACACTGATATGCATTTCTATTTGATTTTCTGCTACAAGAAAAATATTACTTATTCTTGTTAAGTAAAGTGCCCTGAATCCATACCACTGTCTGAATTTTTGTACCACGTCAGGTTTGTTTCGTAATTTTGATAATAAAATCGAAAAAACAGGTATTTCCGTGAAGAACTATACAGCCTATTTTCATATATCCTACTTATGTTAATTGCCTAAATCTACATACAAACTTTCAGTTTGATTGCTGTAATAGATTCGTAGATATTGAGAACCAACTAAATATGTCAGATGGTCGCAATGTTCGATTTTATGTAAGTTAGGTCCTAAAGTTATGTACTGTTACATGAAGATTATTGTGTACGTGTAGCATTCAAATTTCAATCGCATGATTAGGACACAAGAAGTAAGAACGAGCTTTTAAAATTTCGCACAGCTGCCATCTTGTGGTTATGGAAACAATTGAAACAAATTAGATGCCAGTGGATTATAATTCGTATAAGGATTTACTGTACCAAGTTTCACTGCACTCAGATGGTTAAATTGCGAGAAACGTCCATGTGAATATTTATACTTCGCGTCGCCGCCATGTTGGATTTGTGATCACCAGGTTATTTAAAGTCCTATAGGTGAACTTAAGTTCATAGCCCCTATGAACATAAAAAGATTCAGTTTAATGGCTATAATAGATTCGTAGATATTCAGAGCCGACTAAATATTTCGGATGGTCGCCATGTTGGACTGTTATATTTATAGGCCATAGAGTCATGTACCATTAAAGGAAAATGATTGCGTAGGTTCATTATTCAAACTTTCACATCGATCGCATGATTACGACACAGGAAATAAAAACTTAATTTTAAAATTCGCAAAGCCGTCATCTTGAGGTTATGTAAACAATTGAACTAAATTAGATACTAGTGCATTACAATGTGTATAAACATTTCCTGTACCAGATTTCACAGCGTTTGCATCATTAAATCGCGAGAAAGGTCTATTTAAAATTTTCAAATTCGCTTGGCCGCCATGTTCGTTTTGTAGTTAACCGGTTTTTGAAAGTCTTATAGATGAACATCCAGTAGTGCCTTTTATCTCCGTACGAAATTTCAGGGTGATACCGCTAATAGTTTCAGAGATATAGAATTCCGGTGAAATAATTCGCACATCAGCCATCTTGTGGTTATGTAAACAATTGAACGAAGTTAGATGTCGGTGCATTACAATGTGTATAAACATATACTGTACCAAATTTTATTGCGTGTGGTTGGTTAAATCGCGAGAAACTTCTATTTAAAAGTCGCAAATTCGCGTGGCCACCATGTTGGTTTTGTAGTTACCAGTTTTTCAAAAGTCGCATAGATTAACTTCTAGTAGTTCCCTTTATCACCGTAATAAATTCCAGGGTGATATAGGGAATAGTTTCGGAGATATTGAATGCTGGTGAAATATTTCGCACAGCCGCCATGTTGGATTGGTGAGACGTAACAAAATTTGAAGAGCACGGTCGGGGTCGTCCAGAATAGTGCTATGAACTTACCGAGTTTCATTGAAATCGCTCCAGCCGTTTAGAAGTTATTGGGGACAAACACACTCCTCTCTCACACACACACACACACATGCACACACACACGGACAAAAGGTGATCTCATAAGCCTATTTTTTCAAAATTAAAAATAGGCTAAAAAAACTGATCAAAATTGGCAAAGCTTATCATTAGAAAATACTGAGGTATTGAGCGATGTAGAATCCAAGTCTGTATTCAGATTTTCCCTATCATGTTCCGTTGAATGTAATTTGAATAAATACGAACGAAAAACTTCAGAATTTGATCAAGAACTTCAATGACGCCAAATTAGATGTATTATTTAAGAAAACGTGTTTAACACTGCAATATACAATTCGAGTGTAGTTAACTATAATACCTTGAATTATATTAATAGAAAGAACTTACAGCCATTCAGACGTTCAATTTGCCTGCCTTGGCGGTGCAGTTCAACAGGGAGTAATTTTATGAGACCACTTAACCGCCTCAGATCCACTACAAGAGAAAAATATATTTTCTGAACATCATCTATTTACTGCCCTGGGTATATGACATGCCGGTTTAATATTTCTCACAGCCGCCATCTTGAGATTATGTAAACAATTGAACTAAATTAGATGACACTTCATTACAATGTGCATAAACAATTGCTGTACCAAGTATTATTGCGTTTGGATAGTTAAATCGCTAGAAAAATCTATTAAAATTTCAACTTCGCTTGACCACTATGTTAGTTTTACAGTCAACAGCTTTTTAAAGTCTCATAGGTGAACTTCTAGTAGTGCCCTTGATCACCGTACAAACTATCAGGGTGATATCAATAATAGATTAGGAGATATAGAATGCCGGTGAAATTTTTTGCACAGCCACCATGATGGCTTGGTGAGACGCTATAAAATTTGAAGTGCACGATCGAGGTCGGCCAAAATAGTACTAAGACCTTACAGAGTTTCATTGAAATCGCTTAGCCGTTTAGAAGTTATTAGAAGGGGACACACACGGATGCACACACACATACACACTCTCTCTCTCACACACACACACACACGGACAATGGGTTCTGATACGCCGGTTTTACATAAATTGAAATAGGATAAAAATCCTACATGTTGACCTAAGAAATATTTGGATGGTTTTCAATACCTACGAATCTAGACAATTATATTACAGCAATAAAACTGTTTTTCTTATGATGATAGAGGCAATAACATAAGCAGGATATATGAAAATAGGCTATTTAGTTCTTCATGGAACTACTGGGAGTTAAACCTTTAGCTAAAAAATAAATCACATTACAGTAATTTCTACGTTGTTAATTAATTATATAAGCATTATTACTTCAATACTCGAAAATCATCTTAACGTTTTTATGTAAATACTAATTAAAGTCACAAGGGTTTGAGTGAGATCCATTTTGTAGCTGAAGGTTTAACAGCCACTTTAAAGAAAAGGAAAGGGAATATCTTCTTCTACATTTGGAAGAAGGGGGCTGCGAGGCGCAGTCGGTAGAGACGCTGAGCTCTAACTGAAAGGGAGTGGGTTCGATCCCTACCCAGGTAGTGGATTTTAGAAACAAAACTACCACTTTCGGAAACGCAAATAGCCCTGGGGTTCACTCAGCCTACACCAGAATTGAGTACCTGGGTAATTCTTGGGAGCAAAGACGGCCGGGCGTGGAGCTGACAAACTCCATCCCATTTAGTGCCGATGTAACAAAGAATGGAAGCCCCTACCTTCCACTACTCCCAGGGCCTCCATGGCCTGTATGGAGCTAGCTTTGCTTTTACATATGGAAGATATCAGGGAGACATGCAGTTTTGTGTGGTTAGTACGATGTTGGGTTAACGATGTTCGCATTTTCCTACAAATCTCTTCCACGTCAGTAGTGGACCATTAAATTATTCTAAATGAGTATAAGAGAACTGCGATGAATCAAGAATTGGCGCTCCTCTCTTTATTTCCTGAGTTCAGGTAGGTTATGAGTATTGTATTATTATTTTTATTATTATGATTATTATTATTACTTTTCTTAGTATAAAGAAAACATTATGACTAGAGGTTTCTAGGTGCATAATATGTGAGAACCAAGCTGAAAAAAAGAACTTTTGAAAGTTGTCAGCATTATTTCCGCAAACAAGGAGTGACAAAGTGATGGATACGAGTGATAAACTTTTACGAGATTCATTTTCCAAAGTGGGATGCAAATACTTCCGATAAAGGCAACTTATATTCTATATTTAGATTACAAAAGAGTGGTTGGTTATAACTTTTACAAATAAAACTTGGAGTGAAGAGTCTATAACACAACACATTATCACATCGCCGTCATAAGCTCAGCTACAGGTGTTGTGTCAGCTCAGATAGACCACGACTTGCAAACTCCTAGTAACAGTCCGTCCTACTTACAAACTTTCCTGCTAAGTGACAGTCCAAAGAAAAAAACTGTAGTCTGGAAGTTTTGTAGCTCTGGAGAGGACACAGTCCTGAGCCTTCGTTGCTTCACTTCAGCTGCTGCTGTTGTTTCATCTGACCTTCCTAATTTGTATTATTTTTATTATGCATTTCATGAAATGGCCCAAAAGATATATTGTGTTTTTAATGTGTGATAAAGATTGTTCTTGTTTTTGTTAATTCATTTGGGCTTGATACGTTCAGGACTAGTGTTGATCAGAGCAATATTCTCCATTTTAGGTCCGTATTGAATATGTTCACTAATAAAACTATTAACAATGTCCGCCTTTTCAATACAATGTTAATAGTCTAATCTATTTATACAACTGGGTACATGTTTCGTACAGTCGTCTGTACTTCCTCAGCCCAAATATACATTAAGACATAAACAAATATGATGCACACTATCAAATACATACAATGAAAACATTCCATAGATAAAACAGTGCAATAGTTTGTGATATCCAAAGTAGAAATAAAATTATGTTGTAAATATTCCATAGATAAAACAGTACGATAGTTTTGCGACATCCAAAGAATAAATAATATTATGTTGTAAAATTACTCCAAAGCCCATATGAGTGTAAACAAGTAGTTCCGTGAAGAACTATACAGCCTATTTTCATATATCCTGCTCATGTTAATTGCCTCTATCAACATACAAAATTTCAGTTAAATTGCTGTAACAGATTCGTAGATATTGAGAACCGTCTAAATATTTCAGATGGTCGCCAGGTTGGATTTTTATTTTTGTACTATTAAATTAAGATTAGTGTGTACGTGTGGTATTCAAACTTCAATCGCATGATTAGAACACAAGAAGTAAAAACGAGATTTTAAAATTACGCACAGCAGCCATCTTGTGATTATGCAAACAATTGAAATAAATTAGATGCCAGTGGATCAATATTTGTATAAGCATTTACCGTGCAACGTTTCACGGCACTCGGATAGTTAATTCGAGAGAAACGTCCATTTAAATATTTATACTTCGCGTCGCCGCCATGTTGGTTTTGTGCTCACCAGGTTACTGAAAGTCCTATAGGGAACATATGTTCATAGTCTCTATGAACATAAAAAAATTCAGTTTGGTTCCTGTAAAAGTTTCATAGATATTGAGAACCGTCTAAATATTTCGGAAGCTCGCCATTTAGGATTGTTATATGTATAGGCCATAGAGTTATGTACCATTCTAGAACAATTATTGCCTAGGTTCATTATTCAAACTTTCACTTCGATCGCATGATTACGACACAAAAAATAAAATCTTAATTTTAAAATTTCGCACAGCCGCCATCTTGAGGTTATGTAAACAATTGAATTAAATTAGATGGCAGTCCATTACAATCTGCAAAATCATTTACTGGACCACATTTCACTGCGCTCAGAGAGTTAAATCATGAGAAAAGTCTATTAAAATATTTCAAATTCGCTTGGTTGCCATGTTCGTTTTGTACTTTACAGGTTTATGAAATATACATGGGTAAACTTTCATCAGTACCCTTTATCACCGTACAAAATTGCAGGGTGATATCTGTAATAGTTTCGGAGATATAGAATGCCAGTGAAATATTTCGCACAGCCGCCATTTTGAGGTTATGTAAACAATTGAACTAAATTAGACTCCAGTGCATTACAATGTGTATAAACAATTGCTGTACCAAATTTCATTACGTTTGGATAGTTAAATCGTGAGAAAAGTCTATTTAAAAGTCTCAACTTCGCTTGGCCGCCATGTTGGTTTTGCAGTCACCAGGTTTTTGAAAGTCTCATAGGTGAACTTCTAGTAGTGCCCTTTATCACCGTGCACAATTTCAGGGCGATATCGGTAATAGTTTCGGAGATATTGAATGCTAGTGAAATATTTCGCACAGCCTCCATGTTGGATTGGTGAGATGTAACAAAATTTGAAGGGCACGGTCGAGGTCGCCGGGAATAGCGCTATGAACTCACTGACTTTCATTGAAATCGATCCAGCCGTTTAGATTTTATTGGGGGGACACACACACACACGCACACACACACGGACAAAAGGTGATCTCATAAGCCTATTTTTTCAAAATTGAAAATAGGCTAAAAATGCGTGTAGGTCTATGCCTGATTGTATTAACTTTGAAAATGTTTTGTGTTATCTCCTAATATAATGTTAACCCAATTAAACAGCGAGCAAATCTGAGAAAATCTATGAAACTACAAAGAAATTTGAAGTGACTGTCCTAAATATTTAAGTGGAAAACATGAAAACTGCCGTAAGCTGCTAACTCACACTCACCTCCTGACTCGAGTCATGCGAGGTCGTAGCTACATATGAACTGGCGCAACCTCGTGCTAAAACGACTGCATGAAGAAGGCTTAGGCTAACCGGATTTATTGGTACGGTTCCTGTAATTGTTTGCGAGCCTGTATAAATCTTACATTCAGGGACATCTGTTATCGTGGTACTTCTGTATACTATCTTATGTCAACCTTTGTTGTTATAGTGACCGAGAAAGGGAGTGTAGTTGTACTTCTGTATTACGGTCAGTTTTGGGGTTAGATTCCCCAGGACTTCAAGTAAAGAACTATCTCGCCATTTTCTTGGAGCGAGTGTACAGAAACCCGGGGCGATACACCACTCAGGATAGCAACTGGCAGCTCCAAGATTCGAATCTCCAATCTCTGGGCTTTCCTGCAGCGGCCCTCCCGGCCGTGGTGCAGGATTTAACGAGCACGGTTATGCGATGTGATGGAAGGAAAATCACACTGAAGACAGCTGCCCGCGCCAGGATTCAAACCCCACATCTCGGAACCACAAGTTTTCCTTGTAAACAAAAGAAGGAAAGTTGTAGTTATTCATGACTTTTAATCTCGTGAACTTAAGCCATGACATCACCGCACATGACGCGTCACCACCGAAATTTCACATGCATTAACCAGAGATCAAATTCAGTCGGTCTCTTTGAGAGGCAAGTGGCTTGACAGCTGTGCTATTATGCCTCCGCTCAGGCCCACCGAGAGGATGGTGACATATTTTGTCTCACAATGAACAACACAAGTCCCTGGAAGATAATAAAAAATCCTTCATTTCAATTTGAAGATGATTAAATATTCTTTATATTTTTTCGGTGGCGTAGTTGGTAGCATGCTGAACTGCTGTTCCCAAGATAGCGGGTTCAAACCCGGCCGAAGTCGTCGGACTTTTTAAGAGCTTTAAAAATCCTTCAGTTTGCCTTCCTTCGGAGGGGAAATAAAGCCGGTGGTCCCATGTCATTGATTTATGGCATGTAAAAGATCCTTCCACAGACTAAACATGTGTGAAGCTTAATTGTTAGGTTAGATTTCAACGGAACACTATCAACGTTCCAACGTTCACCTCTAGGTATCATTGATATCTGGTAGCGAAAGTTGGAACTACTTGAAATTGAATGGAACTTGTAGCTCACCCTAAGGGTGTCCACTGGAAGCAGCTACAGACTCAGGCGAGCCAAACATGTCCTTCGACACTGCCGGCACTAAAAGTCATACGATAAATAAATACATATTTATTGAAAGCTAAAATTTGTTTAGAATTGTTTTTTTCTTTTTTTTCTAAATTTTTGAAACTTCTAAACGCTATCTTCCATCAACAATTATTTATTCCAGAATGTTTTTCATATTATGATTTTGAGATCAGTTGCCTAACTTTCGGAATTTGTAAGTGGAGTAGTAGCCAAAACATTATAAAATATTACAGAAACCATGGAGCAAGAATTCAAAATAATTGAAGTAGGGAATTTGGTCAACACAGTACCATTATAGTACATTATGCAACGAACCTATAATGGCTATAATTAAGACACGAGTATGTTTATAAAAGGAGCGTACGCGAGTTTTATAATTTCCATACGAGTGTCTTAATTACCATTATAGGCGAGTTGCATACGACTATTTATGTTCGACGATTATAACTTTATTGTATGTTTTAACATAAATATTCATAAATATCTGTTGAGATTGTCACTAGAATTTTGTTATCGGGTGCTGCGCTGGGTAATATATCTCTGATTTCCAAGCTCTCTGACCGACCGACGCATGCGCTCTGTGTGCTTCAATGCCATATGTGCAGATTGAGCACCAGTATTCAGTAAAAATGTCACAGAAGTCGTTGAAACCAACGCGCTGTGTAGAAATTGGCTTTGGTGATATTAAGGTACAGTGCTATTTCTTGTCTCGTATTCACCAGTTTATTTACGCGAACATATGGTCGGTGCACTTTCGGTAATTTATATAGACATGTTGGATTTTGAGCGCATGCGCGAAGGTATCCTTATCAAATTGGTCAAACAACAGTTTCTTGAGCTGTGATTGGTGGGAGAAAGTGTTTCATAATGAAAAATAGTGTTATAATGACCATCATTAAGATACAGTTTTCAGACATATAATAGTCAGGGTCGAACATAAAGAAATAAATGATCGAATAGTTTTCAATGTAAAAAAATCAGATATATTATTTTAGGGTCTTAAAAAGTACCTTGAATTTAGGAGGATACACCAAGAGAAGCAAGATCAGTGGACGAAAGGGGGAAGGGGGGGGGGTGAAAAGTGAAAGGGCTGGAAATATTAGCCGTAATGCCCTAAGCCTCCGCCTTGTAGCAATTGTCAAGCCGACTCGGTAAAGCAGCTGGCTTTCTACAGTGTTAATGTTCTGCAACTTTCACTGCAAGAAAGCCCCAGTTAAAACGTGATGTAGGTAGAGAATGTGGCCACCCCTTAAGCAATGCAGGAGCGACGAGCTTCTGGGCGGATGCAAGACGGATTATGACGGCTCAACACTTGTTTGCAGTAGTCGGGAATGCGGAACCAGGTACGCTACAGGATTAGCATCCAGGCGCGGTTAATTCGAGTTTGCTTATCTCTCCTTCGGCTTCGTTTAGTTCGGGTTTATATATCCTCACCAGGCGTGTTGCACACTACACCTGCTTCACAAGCGACGCAATTGTGTTAAAGAAGATGGTTGCATCCTAGTTTAAATTTGCTGAGTAGACTTTACTTCCCCAGCAAGTTGATTCACATACACACATCAAGTGTGTGTGATGGCAGCAGCTAAGCTGCATCACTACCACCAATGATCTTGTTGTTGTTGCTGTTGATGATTCTTTACGGGCTTTATGACATCGTCGTCATGTAGCGCCATGTACTTGGATGTGTGTAGAAGTTATCTAATTTATTTATCGTATGGCTTTTAGTGCCGGGAGTGTCCGAGGACATGTTTGGCTCGCCGGAGTCTGTAGCTGCTTCAAGCGGACACCCCCTAGGGTGAGCTACAAGTTCCGTTCAAATTCAAGTAGTTCCAACTTCCGCTACCGGATGTCAATGATACCTAGTGGTGAACGTTGGAACTTTGATAGAGCGTTACAACGAAATCTAACCTAGAAATTTAGCTCCACACAAGTTTGGTCTGTGGAAGGATCTTTTAGATGCCATAACTCTATGAAATGGGACCGCCGGCTTTACTTCCCCTCCGAAGGAAGGCATACTGAAGGATTTTAACGCTCTTAAAAATCCGACGACTTCGGCCGGGTTTGAAACCGCTATCATCGGCACAGCAGTTCCTGTGTCACTGGAATGTCTGTACTAGTGTGTACTCTTTCATTCGAGGTAGGAAACTTCCGTGGTGTTAATTTAGGTTAATTTTGCCTGTAGTATAAGTAGGAAAGTATATCCAGAATGGCTGAGGTTGGAATTGAACTCGCCTCCTTTCTGGAGGCTGAGTGTACTCCGTTCCAGCCCTCGGATCATGGTTACAGCGAAGAATGCTAGCCACTACACTACAATCCCACTGAGGAAGATAACTTGTAGTTTTACGTGACCGTTAATGTCGTTATCATGAGCAACGGGACACACTTTTCACGAGGAATCTGAATCACAGGACGTGACATTTCACTTACGGAAATTTCACATGCATTGACCGGGAATCGAACACTGAATGTGGGATTTTCAAGGTGAAATGTCACTTACAATAGTTTAAATTTCTTGTAAGAATAGGAGGTGCCATACCTTATAACTTCGAGATTAACGGTGTTCTAAAACTACAAATGATCTTGTTTATTTCCATTCCTTGTTATTAAGATGAGATATCACGTTCTCTTAAAATTGACCAGATGAAATGAAAATCCACAGCCTGCTTCCAGTCTCCGACCGGGTCAGGAATGGAATGAATGAAGCCCCTATCTAGCAGCGAGGATATGAACTGTGCCGGCTGCCGAGGCCTGACGCACTCCCCTGGGGCAATGATTAAATGAATGACAGATGAAATGAAATGATAGTGGAGAGTGTTGCTGAAATGACATTTTTGACAGGGAAAACCGGAGTACCCGGAGAAAAACTTGTCTGCCTCCGTTTTGTCCAGCACAGATCTCACATGGAGTGACCGGGATTTGAACCACGGACCCAGCGGTGAGAGGCCGGCATGCTGCCGCCTGAGCCACGGAGGCTAAAACTGACCAGATGATTATCACAAAATATTTTGTATGTTATTTTGTTCAACGTTGCGTTTAGAAACTAAGAAAAATATTCCTACTGGCATAGTGGCTGGAATTTATTGGCTATCACCGTGGGGGTCTGACATCAACTTTTGGTTCTCCTAAGAAACGTAATATTCTCATCCGAGGGCTGGAATGGGGTTAACTCAGTCCCATGAGGCATAAGTGAAAAGAGGTGGCTCCTATTCGCACCTCAACCATCCCGGAAGTGGTTTTCAATCGTTTTCTACTTTTACTCCATGTCAATGCCGGTATGATGACTAATTAAAGGACTAGAACGCCTCCAACCCAAATCCTAGCTCCATTCACAAATACACACATTGCTACATACATTACAAAATCGCACGTTATAAGACAGACTCAACACACACCTAAATACATGGCGAGATATGACCATGATATCCCAAAACCTCGAAATGGATTAAAAACAACAATAGTGATCACTACACGTAGAACAATAAGGATCCCTAAGCATCTAATATAGTTGTTATTATTATTATTATCATTATTTGATTTGTCCTCTGAACCACTGGATTGGATCTAATCAATTGGCTTCATGACTTGGCGATTTTACATTCGCTTTACTGTTCTTTCAGAATCTCTACATTAATTAATTCTCAATGAGTTTCATCGGTTGCACTGGCCATTTCTTACCGTTTTACTTCTTGGATTTCTATAAAAATGTGCGCTTATTTACTGGTGTTATACTGTTTATTTCGTGGAGATCTTCATCTTTCAAATCATGTAATTCATATCCGACATGTTGCATTTTGAGCGCATGTACGAAGCTATCCTTACCTAATTGGTCAATGAATAAAAATCTTGTGCTCTGATTAGTTGGAGAAAATGTATCATAATGTAGTGAAAGTTAAATGCCACATCTTTTGGTTCGAATTACAGATTACATAATGAAAAGTAGTACTTCAATGACCCTCACTATGATATAGTTTTCAGGCATATAATATTTACATTTCGACATCGTTGAACATAAATATCTATATATGTTGTTACATACTTCTTAAATATTCCAGTAATTGAAATGATTTTTATGTTGACCCACTGAAAGCTAAAATATTAATAATTATTAATTAGGAAACACGGAAAATGGGTTCAAAGCTATATTTTTGAAGTAGGAAATAAACCCTCTCAGTTCTTGCTTACAAGGTTGAGTGTACACCGTTCCAGACCTCAGACCAGAATTAAATTTCTTACCAGAGCCGGGATCAAACCTGGACTTCAGGAGTGACAGCAAAGAATGCTGGCCAAACCCCACAAGGTTGACGCATTAAAATGATGGTGTTAGACCTTTGATAGAGGAAGGAACGGGGAGCTTGAAGATAGAAATGCCTGAATCTGATGAATTTACAGAAAGCAGACTGTGTGTGGGAATATTTGAATTCACTATTGTGTTTACCACGTAGCATGCCCCCAGCATGGTTCATCATAGAGCTCACTAACATCTGCCAAGAACAGCTGTCTACGTTAACATAAATTGAATAAAATTCTTGTTGGAAGCTGACGATGATGTATTGGTTGAATACTCACCGTGCTATAGACACACATCCGCTTCATCTCCTTGTCTGAAACAAACCCCCAATTGAAAAGCCTAGACAGTATCAAACACACTACTCCATATTGGATCGAACCTCCAACAATTATTTAATGTAATTGATACAATTTAGTCCATTAATCAAACTTACAAGGGTCGTCTTCTGTGGTTACATGGTATTTACTGATGCTCCGGGTCCAAGAAATTTAATTATGGAATGAGGATTGGAAGCCGGCCCATGGTGTTGGGGTAGCACGCTTGTCTGTCACCCGGAGACCCCGGGTTCGATTCCCCGCTCCGTCAGGGATTTTAGAAACCAACTGGAGGACTGGAGCGGGGTGTACTCTGCCCTAGAGGACAATTGAGTAGCTGTTTGACAGTGAGGCAGCGCTCCGGTCACGAAAACCAAGAATACCGGCTGACGGTAGCCGATGTGCCGACCACGCGTCACCCCAATATCTGCAGGCCAAATGGCTGGGCAGCGGTCGCTTGGTTGGGCTGTTAATATGAGGATTGGAACTCAACCTCGTGAGGCGCAGCTGAGAAGAGAGGGATTCGATTCCTACCTCAGCTGTCCTAGAAGTGACTTTCGATGGTTTCGCACTTTCACTGCTGGCAAATATTGAGAATTTATATTCTAACATTCAGTCGGTCACATTAAAATAAATCCAATACTGGAACATGTGAGAAAATAACCGGAAATAAATTACATGTGATTAATATATTTAAGGTGCATTCAAAAAGTAACGAGCCGGAGGCATACTTACAGAAACCAATATCTGTATGTTAGAAGTATTGGCCCTGGCTGTTGAGGCACTTGTCCCACTGTGTCACGAGGCGGTGAATGGCTGTCTCATAAAATTCCCTGGGCTGCGATGTGAACCAGTTCCGCACGTACAGCTGGACGTCGGCGTCCGAGGTGAATCGTTGGCCCCGCAGAGCCCTATTCAGGGGACCAAACATGGCGTAATCACAGGGAGAGAGGTTTGGACTGTATGGAGGGTGGCCGAGAACCTCCCATTTGAATTTCTGCAGGAGTGCAGCGACTGTGTTGGCCGTATGTGGTCGTGCATTGTCGTGGAGCGACCGTGGCGGCTATGGCGTTCACTGTCACTCGGCGGTCCTGGGTAATGAGTGCATCAACCAGCTGGACGTTGTCATCGGTAATGCAGAAGGGTGCACCAGAACTGGCATCATCGGCTGACGACACCCGTCCTTCCTTGAAGCGCTTGTAGCACGCCTTGACCCTTGCAAGGGACATGCAGTGTTCGCCGTACACTTGTGACATTCGGCTATGAATATCCGTACACCCTACTTTTCCGCTGTCAGAAACCGAACAACGTCTCTTTGCTCTTCGGTTGACGCCTCCATGTCACTATTTGCAATGCGACTGGCAGCGTTGTACGATTGATGCATTCCGCTGCTCGCTTTTTATCGTCACGTGACGTGCACGCGTGCCCTCTAGCGACGGGCTGTGACCTTCCACGCTCTGGTCGGAACCACACCTCGTTACACACGCCACGATTAGCCGATGTAGTCACCGGTTTGTGCATTCCAGCCTCCGGCTCGTTACTTTTTGAAAGTACCTTGTATATTGTATGTACTATTGAAGAAGAAAATTAAGGGATGACATGTTTTACTCGTCAAGCGAGCATCATCAGATCCATATCTACAAGACAAACAGCTTCCATGCAGAGACTGTATGTGGGTGTCACTGCAGGTTTGGTGGTATTTTATTTTCTCCTTCAATAGTCCATAACAATATATACAGTATATATATATATACTGTATATATTGTTATATATATATATATATATATATATATATATTAATCTCTAAGGACACCTGTGCAGGATGGATAAAATAGACTTACTAAGAACATTGTTAACATCATTAATACAAGTAAATTTAAGACCAGTTGGATGAGAGAAGTACAGGATGACCTGGAATGATTCAAAATCTCTGATGACGATATTAAGGACAGAAATCAATTCAGAAATAAAATCAGAAACAAGAAATTTGAACAAGTCTCAAGAAAAGAAACAATAGGGGAAAAAATTGACGGAGGAAAGGAAGGAAAAACCCAGTGAATTAATGAAGAGGTTTTGGGAAGTAAAGAGAAGAGGAAAAGGAAGTGAAGCTGAGATTGGCTCACGTTCGCACGCTCTCCCAAAGGGGAATAATCTATAATAACAATAATAATAATACCGTATTGATAATTGTTACGTGCAAGTGCACGTCCCAAGAGTTTTCAAACACGTATTTACCCATGGATGCAGTTCTTGAAATTTTGAAATGACCGCTTCGTCGCTCAGTTCCGCCTGTGACCACGAGATGGTAGCGGCAGTCGGACTTTGAAAGTCTGCACGTGGTTCCTGTTTCTGTCCGATAGGTAGTGTGTGCTGCGCCTTATAAAACTCTTTATACGCATGACATAATTGAAAGACAATTACATTCTTCGTCATGAAACAAATGCCAGGGTATTCAGGATACCGCCAAATTAATTTCCTATTTATGACATTGTTGTTTGATGTGTCAATCTCTGATTGGACAATAAATTTTACATGAAGGCAGTTCTGCATTTGACACGCAAAAAAATTCTCCGCCATTTTGTGGAGTCCATTAGCTGTCGTCAAGAAAACAACAAGCCGGCTGCTGGTCCAAGAGTATCTATCCGTTGCGCTAGGGGCCTTGCCCCTAGCTTTTTCAAAATGTGAATACTTATTCAAGAAAAAGGGAACGCCTGTGCTACATAAGGTTTAATTTCATCGTTCCCCCGTGAAGAGGAAATATGCAAATTTAATCGCAACTGGATGCGAACGAGTGCTGTCATCTACACGAGGCATGTGCCGTGTGGGCATAGCCAAGGCAATATACTGCCGCATTTTTATTTTATTTAAAATGTGTTAGTTTTTTATTTTTTATTTGTGTCTCCACTGAGAAGGATGTAAGGTACGTTACATTATTTTTCTTGATGTTTATTATTGTTATGTAGCTCCGATATCATCTTATAGTAATATTTTAATTCTGTTCCTCATTTGTTTTATAGGCCTAATTTTATTTCTGTTTTAATTACGTTTCCTGATTTATTTGAACCTTGTTATCTTTCTTCGTACCTCCTGGAGACACATTTCTAGTTTATTTCACGTTTAAATTATTATTTATTTTCTTTTGCCAATCTTATGATTGATATAGTATTCAAATTAATTTATTCATGATCCGTGCCTTTTACTATTATAATAGCATTTAGACTTAATTGTTTTCCGCCGTTCATTTCCTTACGCTGATGTTAAAATTTATTTTATTAATTGTTTGCCGTAATTTCGATCAGGCATGCGGTTTCCTTGTGTTTTGTGGCCAAGTTATGAAGAGATGCATTATGGTCTCAAGGTCAGTCTCTAGGCGTCGACCGCGAAGCTCAAACGTGTTGTGTTAACTTAAGATGTTTTTTTTTATTTAACCTTATCGGTTTAACATTGTGTTTTGCGTAATTGTTCCTGTGGTTTTCTCCATCATGCAAATTAATGGATTGTTTCCTGATTCAGTTTAATTTAGTTAATTTAACTTTATTTCCGTTTCTGGTGAAGGTGCTTTTTATATTTTAACATGGATCTACGCATGCCGGATCGCTATTGCATTCCCTTGCAAATTATCAAGCCCTTTTTCATTGTGTTATGCATGTAATTTTTTTATTTCAACCTTTGGGTTGTTTTACATTTTAAATTTTAATTTAAGTCTTTTCTTTTCTTGGCCTTGCAAGCAAACATGTTTGGCGGTCTCTTGCATTCATTGTAAATTATGGTGGCTGATGCATGTTCTTTCTCTGGTGGAGGTGTTCCTTATATTTTAACATTAAATTATTTGTAATTTTTTTTTAAATCTTGTGTTGTGGCATTATTTCACCGACGGCAGTTCCGTTGGTTTTTGGGGGGTGTCTGTACGATAGCCTGTGTGTGTTGTCCCCTTCTCCATCTTCCTTCCACCCCTTTTGGAGCTCTTCTGTTTGGACACATCTTCTGGAGGTGATGTTGCTGCGGAGGTGACCCGGACCTCTCAAACAAAGGTAAGTTGGGCCCACCCATTCCCGGTGTCGCAGGTGTCTTTGCAGGTGTCGCAGTGGTAGCAGACCGCACTCGAATTCACTTCCGTAACTACCCCCTCCCCAGTACCCGCAGGCTGTTTTATGGACCCCTCTAGGGCTGATGGCGCGATTGTTGGTGGGATTTTGTCAGGCCAGTGCACTTAATGTTATGTTTTGCTAATCCTTGTCGTTTGTTGTGTTTCATGTTTGCCTCTGGATATCCATATGCTGTATGTATGTGACCTGTTCTAAGCGAGGCGTTTACTCCTGTATTTTACCCTGTTTGTGTGCAACATCCCCACTGAAGATGAAGCCCGGTGAGTGACTGACATGTGTTCTTGGCATGGGAAATGGGATTTCTTAATGTTCTGATAGCCTATATGCTGCGTGTGAAGGCATCCTGGAGCCCCGTCGGAAGCTGGTAGCCTGATGTTTTGTGCCTATTTTTGTAATTTAGCTCCCTGTTCTCGAGCCAAGCAGGTGGTGACGTGTGCAGTTCTGGACAGCATGGTGCATGATTTTGTGTAGTAGGGTGGCTGTGTTCGAGTGTCAGCCTAATCTTTGGTGTTGGTAATTGGTGGTGGTGGTACTGTTGTGAAAGTGTAAACTGTCCTTGTAATTCCTGAAATTTTGTTTCCTTCTATATTGGCTGTCTGCATTCGGTGTTTTCCAAAATGGCCGACAACAATAGTGTTTTCAATTTAATTGACTTAAGCGATAACCTTGTGAATTTGGAGAGTTCTTCTGGGATTGAACGTGAATCACCTCTGTTTAATAGGTCTGAGGTTTTGGGATTGATTACCAGTAGTAGTTTGCCTGCCCCTCTGTTGCCTGGCGCTGGCTCGTCCATACCACTTAATCCTGCATACGGTCGTTCTTCTCATGTAAGGTCACCTAATGATTTCCTGGGTCCTGCCGACCCATTGCATCCCAGTTCTTTCTCTAGTAATATAAATGTTTTGTCGCCTGTAGAGGGTGTGCGAGCGGGCTACCCTGGTAACAATGTCTCTTTTCCTAATGCTACGTTCTCACCTACCGTTAATTATGGGTCGATTCCTCATCCTATTTCTGGTTTCTTAACTATATTAAAGCATTTCAACCTTGATGACGTTACCCAAGTGGTACAATTTTTAAAGCAAGTGGTCGAGTTGGGTAACCATGCCTCGATTTTTGGGATGTCGGAAATTCAGATTTTCCAACTTTTGTATCCAGTTGCATCCGGTATGCTGCGCGATAAGCTTGTTGAAGCTATCCACCTCCGCATGTCCTTAGCCATGTTTATTAGGGAAGTGTTGTGGTTTTTTGTCCCTGCGAGCGCCCTAAGTGCTCTCGAGCAAAAGTTCCTTTATCGTGTCCAAAGACTGGACGAGTCCCTTAGCGACTATGTCAGCGACATTAAGGTGTATGCCCAGGTTTTTGCATCCCCTTTAACGGAGCGACAGTTGGTGTCATCAATTG
The DNA here is from genome assembly GCA_946902985.2 of Meconema thalassinum. Taxonomy (NCBI): domain Eukaryota; kingdom Metazoa; phylum Arthropoda; class Insecta; order Orthoptera; family Tettigoniidae; genus Meconema; species Meconema thalassinum. The sequence continues at coordinate 249,402,158 of OX336392.1, read as the reverse complement.
TGAATGGGTTTTCGCCTCAATATAGGTCATACATGACTATGTGTACCAGGCCTTCGTCATTCGTCGAGCTGAAACAGGTCGTTATTGGGGCTATGGATGTGAAGCATGCAGATTCCCTTCGTGTAGCTAATGTTCCTCCTCCTTCCTTGATGTCTTGTCCCCCTCCTTCCTTGATGTCTCGTCCCCCACCTAAGGTTATGTTTCATCCTCGACCTAATAGTAAGTGCCACTCGTGCGGTGGAGTGGGACATATCAAGAAGGTGTGTCCGAGTAACCAGGCTGTGTATCGCCAATGACGGAACGTTGAGGAGACCAATTCGGGTGTTACTTCCAAGGATATTTCTGTGCGTAATAATTTGGGAAAACCCTGTGAAGTTTCTGGTCGCCCTACCAATGATAGTCTTGATAACTCTATGAAAACTAATTCATCACGTGCTAATTCTGCTTATGTCGCTGACCTACCTAACCTGTCGGTGAGCAATGGCGTGGCAAGTCAGCCTAATTCTAAACGTTGTGTGAATCCTATGGTGCGGGTGTCCTCGTCACCTAATTGTAATCGTGTTAGAGTGAGTAATGATTTTGGAATTTCTCCTGTGGCTAAAGGAATATCCCCGTTTATTGAAATTTGTGTTAATGACGAGCCCGTTTCTGCATTGCTTGATTCTGGTAGTGTCGCATCCTTTATAAGCGAGGACTGGTTTTTATCTGTGAAGAGTGTTTGCAAATTTCCTGAGTTAGAGCCTAACAATGAATCTTTTATTTCGGCAAATTGTTCAAACTTAAATATTTTGGGTAGTATGACAGTCAAAATTCATATTCTAAATTTTTCTTGGAAATTTAAATTTTTGGTTGCCAGAAATCTTTCTTGTGCTGTGGTCATTGGAGCTAATTTCATGTCACACGTTGGTATGCTTCTTGATTTTGGTGCTCGCAACTTATGGTTTAAGTTTAATCCACAGAGTAAATTATCATTTAACCCGCTTTTATCTTCTCATGCTGTCAATTCTGTTAGTGAACCTATGACTATTGAGGATCTCGATCTGGAAAATTTAACGAGTTTTCAAAAGGATGCCATAAAGAGATTATGTCAGGAGTATGGCGATGTATTTACTGACAAGCTGGGTGTAACCCATTTGATGGAGTACAAGATTGAGCTAACCGATTCTGTGCCGGTGCGTTCCAGCCCGTATCGCCTTGCCCCGCCCATGATGGCTGAACTTCGTAAGATTATCGATAAGATGTTAGAAGAAGGTGTAATCCAACCCTCTATATCTGCCTACTCATCCCCTGTATTTCTTGTGCCAAAACCTAACGGTGGCTTTCGGCCGGTGGTCGACTATAGGGCTCTTAATCAAAAAGTTGTTTTGCAGTCCATTCCTTTGCCGGACCTTCACACATGTTTTAGTTGGTTTCGCAACGCGAAGGTGTTCACGATTTTCGATTTAAATTCTTCCTACTTCCAAATTCCCCTCTCTCCTGAATCCAGGCATGTTACTGCTTTTTCCACTGACTGGAACCTGTTTAAGTATGCCCGTGTCCCGTTTGGCCTATCCACCGGAGCCGCTGTGTTGAGCAGACTTCTGGACAAGGTATTTTCAGAAATTAAATTCAAGTTTGTGTACCACTACCTTGACGATGTGGTGATCTATTCCGAGTCCTTCGAGGAACACGTTGATCATCTGAAAATTGTACTTGATCGGTTGCGTGACGCTGGACTTACCGTCAAATTGTCCAAGGTTTCCTTTGCCAAGCCCAAAATTTCCTTCTTGGGACATATTGTTTCTGAATCTGGTATCTCAGTGGACCAGTCTCGTACGCAGGCCATCAGAGATTTTAAACCACCCAAGAACGCCAAGGGTATTGCTCGTTACATTGGTATGGTGAACTTCTTTCGTAAGTTTATCAGTAACTTTGCCGACCGTGCTGCTCCTCTAAATCAATTACGCAAAAAGGCTGTGAAGTTTGAGTGGGGTCCCTCTCAGCAGGCAGCCTTCGAAGATCTTAAGCTTGCGCTCTCTAACGCCCCTTTGTTAGCCATTCCGGATTTTGGGAAGCAGTTCATTGTGCAGACTGATGCGTCTGGTCGTGGTGTTGGTTGTGTTCTACTGCAGGAATCTGATCTGGGTAGGCAACCCGTTGCATACGCTTCTCGTACCTTAACGGACGCAGAGAGGAAGTATTCCATTTACGAACTTGAGGGTTTAGCTGTGTTGTTAGCTCTAGAAAAATTCCGTATGTATCTTGAGCACACCAAGTTTCTCCTTGAGACCGATAACCAAGCCTTGAGCTGGGTCTTAGGGAAACCCCGCAAAACTGGTAGAATTGCTAGGTGGGCAACTAGGATTCTGTCGTTCCAGTTCACTGTCCAACATATTCGTGGGTCCGAAAATGCGGTAGCTGATTCTTTAAGCCGCATATACGAGGAAACAGCTGAAGAGGATGTTCAGGAATGCGAACCCGTAAACCTTGTATCTACTGTAAATTGTGTCAATGCCGTTCTTAGCAATTCCCCTGTGCTTTTTGAGGATGTGAGACGATTCCAGAAAGAAGACCCCTCCTTATCTAGCCTTATTGACCGAATCAATTCTGGTGAAGTGATCAAGCCCTACTCTCTGAAGGACGGTGTATTGTGTTGTTCGTCTCGTCATGACCGCCTACCTAAAATTGTGCTCCCGTCGGTCCTCATTCCGGAAATCTTTCGTTACTATCATGAATCTCCTATTGGTGGCCACCTAGGAGTATTCAAGACCTGAGCTAAAATCAGACAGTTTTTCATTTGGCAGGGTATGGATGGCGACATCAGGAGGCTCATTAGGAATTGTGCTGCATGCAGTATTAGCAAACCTCCGGTTTCTACTAAGGTTGGCCTGTTGTCATCTGAACCGGCATCTAGACCCATGGAGAGGCTTTTTATCGACCATGTTGGACCGTTCCCTCGCTCTGGTCGGGGAAACCAATTTGCGCTTGTTTGCACTGATGGTTTCTCCCGGTTTAGTTGGATTTTCCCCACCAGACAGGCTACGACCAGTTCGGTCATAAAGTGTCTTAATTCCATCTTCTCGTCTTTTGGGCCGTGTCAGTATCTGGTGTCAGATAATGCCAAGTGCTTTGTATCTCATCAGTTCCGTCAATTCTTGTTTGATTATGCTATTTCGCATGTAACCACCACTCCCTATTTTCCTAACCCGTCTCTTGCTGAGCGAGTCAATCGTAATCTCCGTTCTGCTCTGATTGCTTTCCACCACGAGGACCATTCCAAGTGGGATTCTAATTTGCATTGGCTCAATTTTGCTTTCAACACCGCCGTGCATGAGAGCACGCAAGCCATCCCTTTTTCGTTAATGTTTTCCTTTATGGCTAATTCTCCGTTGTCCAACCTGTGGAACCTGCACGATCTCCTTCCTGACAGTTTCACGCCCGAGGATATGAGGGCGAAATTCGACAAGGCTAGAGAGAATATTAAGGTATCCCATGACCAACTTGCCAGGCGACACAATGCCTGTCGCCAGCCAGCTGATTTGGAAATTGGTGATGTTGTGTACGTCCGCAATTTCGAGCCCAAGGGCGTCAGTAATCTAGTCTCAAGCAAGTTAACCCCTCGTTTTAAAGGCCCATGTTATGTAGAGGCATTCTTGACTCCTGTTACTCTTCTTGTTCGAAACCCTAAGGCCAACAAAATTTCTAGAGTGCATCTATCACACATTAAGCGAGGTGGAGAGGTGTCAAATGAGGAAATGCTACCGTAAATTTTGTAAAACAAATTTTGTATATTGTAGAGTATCCCTAACCTTCATTGAAGCCTTCAAGCTTCTGTTCCTTGTGGAATTTTGAATTTAATTGGATTTGAAAACTCTGGTGGGATACAAAATGTAAATGTTGGGAAGTTCCCATTGTAATGGCAAATTGTAAAGGTGTACCTAATTTTGATGTTTCATAGGCGATGATAACATGTAAGTTGGGCTCGGTGGGAGACCTAACTCATGGTAACCTTGTATTCCTGTTCCCTTTGTGAATTTTAGTGGTCTTTCCTCTACCGTAGTTCCTTCTAAATGTATAGTCGTTTAACTCATGTAATCTTGAAATGTACTTCGAATCTGTAAAAAGGTAAACTTGTTAATGAAATTTTGTAAGCACGGATCTAGGGCATGGTCAGAAATTTTTTCTTCATTTAAATTCAACCTTGTTTCTCTTTGTAAAATGTAGTAAGAATTAGTAATTCTGTAAACCTTTTTTGAAATTAGATTAACTTCAATTTTAGTAAATGGCTGCCCACGCGTCGAATGATATATGGCACATTGCTTCCACCTACTTCGTCTAAAGCGAACTAAATTGGACTTATTGAAAATGTATCTAACATGTCTCGGACTCTGAAAGCACTGCTGGTGCTGGTGTACTGCATTTCTGAAGATTTTTGGACACAGTGATGCTGTTGACTAAGTGGTTTGCGAGGTGATCAATTATCCCATCACTGATAATCTGACCCTGCATTCTTCCTAACCAAAAAGATGCGGTTTCATCCATCAATTGGAGTTAACTGGTGAACATTATCTTCGGGAAACATCTCTGGTGAATCGACAAGTTAAGGAGTACTGTCTATGCCTAGGCATATTCGTGAACCGTGTTCACACTTAAGGGAGGGAGACTGTTACGTGCAAGTGCACGTCCCAAGAGTTTTCAAACACGTATTTACCCATGGATGCAGTTCTTGAAATTTTGAAATGACCGCTTCGTCGCTCAGTTCCGCCTGTGACCACTAGATGGTAGCGGCAGTCGGACTTTGAAAGTCTGCACGTGGTTCCTGTTTCTGTCCGATAGGTAGTGTGTGCTGCGCCTTATAAAACTCTTTATACGCATGACATAATTGAAAGACAATTACATTCTTCGTCATGAAACAAATGCCAGGGTATTCAGGATACCGCCAAATTAATTTCCTATTTATGACATTGTTGTTTGATGTGTCAATCTCTGATTGGACAATACATTTTACATGAAGGCAGTTCTGCATTTGACACGCAAAAAATTCTCCGCCATTTTGTGGAGTACATTAGCTGTCGTCAAGAAAACAACAAGCCGGCTGCTGGTCCAAGAGTATCTATCCGTTGCGCTAGGGGCCTTGCCCCTAGCTTTTTCAAAATGTGAATACTTATTCAAGAAAAAGGGAACGCCTGTGCTACATAAGGTTTAATTTCATCGTTCCCCCGTGAAGAGGAAATATGCAAATTTAATCGCAACTGGATGCGAACGAGTGCTGTCATCTACACGAGGCATGTGCCGTGTGGGCATAGCCAAGGCAATATACTACCGCATTTTTATTTTATTTAAAATGTGTTAGTTTTTTTTTTTATTTGTGTCTCCACTGAGAAGGATGTAAGGTACGTTACATTATTTTTCTTGATGTTTATTATTGTTATGTAGCTCCGATATCATCTTATAGTAATATTTTAATTCTGTTCCTCATTTGTTTTATAGGCCTAATGTTATTTCTGTTTTAATTACGTTTCCTGATTTATTTGAACCTTGTTATCTTTCTTCGTACCTTTTGGAGACACATTTCTAGTTTATTTCACGTTTAAATTATTATTTATTTTCTTTTGCCAATCTTATGATTGATATAGTATTCAAATTAATTTATTCATGATCCGTGCCTTTTACTATTATAATAGCATTTAGACTTAATTGTTTTCCGCCGTTCATTTCCTTACGCTGATGTTAAAATTTATTTTATTAATTGTTTGCTGTAATTTCGATCAGGCATGCGGTTTCCTTGTGTTTTGTGGCCATGTTATGAAGAGATGCATTAAGGTCTCAAGGTCAGTCTCTAGGCGTCGACCGCGAAGCTCAAACGTGTTGTGTTAACTTAAGATGTTTTTTTTATTTAACCTTATCGGTTTAACATTGTGTTTTGCGTAATTGTTCCTGTGGTTTTCTCCATCATGCAAATTAATGGATTGTTTCCTGATTCAGTTTAATTTAGTTAATTTAACTTTATTTCCGTTTCTGGTGAAGGTGCTTTTTATATTTTAACATGGATCTACGCATGCCGGATCGCTATTGCATTCCCTTGCAAATTATCAAGCCCTTTTTCATTGTGTTATGCATGTAATTTTTTTATTTCAACCTTTGGGTTGTTTTACATTTTAAATTTTAATTTAAGTCTTTTCTTTTCTTGGCCTTGCAAGCAAACATGTTTGGCGGTCTCTTGCATTCATTGTAAATTATGGTGGCTGATGCATGTTCTTTCTCTGGTGGAGGTGTTCCTTATATTTTAACATTAAATTACTTGTAATTTTTTTTTTTAATCTTGTGTTGTGGCATTATTTCACCGACGGCAGTTCCGTTGGTTTTTGGGGGGTGTCTGTACGATAGCCTGTGTGTGTTGTCCCCTTCTCCATCTTCCTTCCACCCCTTTTGGAGCTCTTCTGTTTGGACACATCTTCTGGAGGTGATGTTGCTGCGGAGGTGACCCGGACCTCTCAAACAAAGGTAAGTTGGGCCCACCCATTCCCGGTGTCGCAGGTGTCTTTGCAGGTGTCGCAATAATAATAATAATAATAATAATAATAATAATAATAATAATAATAATAATAATAATATATTAATCACATGTAATTTATTTCCGGTTATTTTCACACATGTTCCAGTATTGGAATTATTTTGTGTTGATCGACAAAGTTGCAATATCAGTTGAAGCGCTCGTTGTTGAAAGGCACTAAGTCCACATTTTTGACAAATCAATTTTACCGTGATTTTACGTCCTAGGAAGCAAGATGCTTGTTTTAGTGTTGAATGGACATTCTAGCAGTTAGTGAGTTTCAACACGAATAAATTAACAGTTATTACATTCATGTTAGCTTTTTTCGACCGGGTGAGTTAGCCGAGGTCGTTACGGCATGACTGCTGGCAGTCGCTCACATCCGGGAGGCGAGGAGGTTCGAGTCCCCCCGCCGGCAACGTTGAAGATGGTCTTCTGTGGTTTCCCATCTTCCTTCCAGGCAAATGCCGGGGTTGGTCCCTAACTATAGGCCACAGCCGCTACCTTCCAACTCCTCGACCTTCCATTCCAACTTCCCTCCCCAACGGTACTTGTAGCTCACCCGTTGGGTGTCCGTCTCGAAGCAGCTACAAAACTGGCGATCCGAACATGTCCTCGGACACTCCCGGCACTAAAAGCCATACGCTAAAAAAACCTTTTTTCGGGCTTCCGGATACATAATGTTCATTTAGAAATAAAGGTTCTGCTCGTTCGATGTTGAAATGGACTAAGTACAGTTACGGAACAATGCTATTTTGTTTTTTTCATATCGGCGTCTGTGTGCACTTTCCACATACCACAAACTACGTCTCATATTTCAGTACAAGAGCGGAAAAACAGTTTTTTATGTGATCTCAAAACATTAAAAATTGGACTTAATGCCTTTCAACAACAAGTGATTCAATTGTGAATAAGGCAACACTGAGAAAAGGCATCAAATCTATCATTTAAATACTGATAAGGTACCAAAGTTAAGATCACGGCCTCCTCCTTATAACCCCTAGCCTCAATTCGCAGACATCAGACAGATTCCCTTCACACCCAAGTGCACGGGGATACAAGAACACGATGTCGCAAATCCAATAAATTAATCAACAACAACAAAAAATATACCGGATGTTCAGATGACGTATGCCAAAGATTACCAGCACGATTAAAGGAATATGCTAGTTGTTGCTTTTAATTTTTATTTCTCCAAAAAACCATCACATGCATGGATAGGGTACTAATACGCTAGTACTCCTCATGGCATTGTGACTAGCATTTGTGGCTGTCACAGTGGAGGTCCAGATTAGATTTCTAGCTCAGCTAAGACTTATAATTCTGTTCTGAAGGCTGGGTTCGATTCCCACCTCCGAAAGTGATTTTACGTGGCTTCCACACATACTCCTGGCAAATGCCGAGATGATACCAAAATTAAGGCCATCGCCACCTCCTCACATCGAGATTTATTTATTTATCGTATGGCTTTTAGTGCCGGGAGTGTCCGAGGACATGTTCGGCTGGCCTGAGTCCGTAGCTGCTTCCAGCGGACACCCTAAAGGGTGAGCTACAAGTTCCGTTCAATTTCAAGTAGTTCCAACTTTCACCACCAGATATCAATGATACCTAGTGGTGAACGTTGGAACTTTGATAGAGCGTTCTGACGAAATCTAACCTAACAATTTTGCTTTACACAAGTTTAGTCTGTGAAAGGATCTTTTACATGCCATAAATCTATGATATGGGACCGCCGGCTTTACTTCCCCTCCGAAGGAAGGCATACTGAAGGATTTTTAACGCTCTTAAAGAAATCCGACGACTTCGGCCGGGGTTGAACCCGCTATCTTGGGCATAGCAGTTCAGCATGCTACCGACTACGCCACCGAAGCCGCGAGATTATCAGCCCCTAATGGTTTGGATGTAAATGATAAATGATGATGAAATGAACACTAGAACTACAACAAACTTACGGGCTAGAAGAAGAAACGGACAAATGAGAAGGAATTACGGAAATAAAAGACAGCGATAGAAATACTCTCAACCCCCGAAGAATGAGAATTGAGGGACGTAGAAAGTAGTAGGGCCAGGAAAGGCAGACAGAAAGTGAATGAGGAGAACGTCCGCCCACAGTCACTGTAAAAGGAGAAAAGAACGGACAGTGGTCAGGAATCACTCGCTTTGCCAACTTCGAAACTCACCATGTAGGAATTGGGTAGAATGCGTCCGTGGCCTTACGTTAGGTACAATGCTGGCATTTCCCTGGCGTAGAAGTCGAAAATATCGAAAAACCACTTCCATAATGGATGAGGTACGAATCAATCCCACCTATTCTCAGTTTTGCCACACGAGGCTGAGTGCACCCCATTCCAGCCTTCGTGCCAGAATTTGTTAATATTTTCTCTCCTTTGTCGTTAACTTAAATGTTAATGTTTTAGTAACTTCCCCTGGTCTGAACAACAGTTCACTTTTTAACGTATCAATAGTAAGGTTAATAGTGTGAACCGCACAGTATCTTACATACTGAACATGTCACGACTTCATCTCACCAGCTTGTTACAATTAATTTGCAATTACCACCATGCCACTGATGAGCGGCTGCAGTGGACGATAATACGTGATCTTGCGTCCTCTGTAAACCCATAATAGCTCACTGGTTTGGGGCAGGCCGCAAGTACGTGCACTATGGGACATACTAGCCTAGTCCTGTCACATAGGCTATGGCACAATCCTGATTGAAATTCTATATCGTCACTGAACTTACAACACCGTATATGTGACAATGATCTTATTTTAGATTTATTTCCTTAAGGTTGGTCATGCCTCCCAGCTGTATGTGAATATGCTGTCCAAGAAAACAATTCACATAAGGTTCATTTTACTGTGTGCTAATCTAAAGGAAATTGTGCTTTAAATACCTTGTAGGCCTACCGTGGAAAAGTATATTTCCGCCAGCGGTTCATAAGTAGTGCGACTTGTTTTGGCGACCATGAGACCCCAGCTGATTCCAGCATTGCTTCCAATTACCGTTCGACCTACCGTACATTGGTCAACTCTTGTTCTCTTCTGACCTCGAAGTTATTAGGGTAACTGAGGCCTTCCCTTTCCCACCTTAATTAGCCCGTGTTTCAATTTACCTGATCCCTCGTTCAAGGGGTCAGAGCCCTTCGTTTCAGGGTATCTCCTGCCTTCTGCTCAAGACCATAAAAGAGGCAGGATCTGTTCAACCCTAACACTTATGGTGATACACTAGTCGACACATCATAGTAACACAGGTTATCAGACAAATTCTACACACACGTAAGTACACGGGGCTATAAGATCACGATGTTGCAAAGCATCTAAAAGAATCAACACGAACATTAATTGGCTACAAGAATTTTTTTTAAATACAAATTTCCTCCGCTACACTAGGACACCTCAATTAATGGATGCACTATTATTAGAGATATTACTATTTTTATCATTTTTAGCCTATTTTCATTTATGAAAAAATAGGGTTATGAGATCACCTTTTGTCCGTATGGGTGACTGCCCCCCCCCCTAATAAAATCTAAACGGCTGGAGCGATATCAATGAAACTCGGTAAGTACATAGCACTATTCAGGACGACCCCGACCGTGCCCTTAAAATTTTCTTACGTCTCACCAATCCAACATGGCGGCTGTGCGAAATATTTCACCAGCATTCAATATCTCTGAAACTATTACCAATATCATCCTGGAATTTTGTACGGTGGTAAAGGCAACTACTAGAAGTTCACCTATGTGACTCTTGAAAACCTGGCAACTACAAAACCAAAGTGGCTGCCAAGCGAAGTTGCGACTTTTAAATAAACGTTTCTCGCGATTTAACCAACCAAAAGCAATGAAACTTGGTACAGTATAAGTTTATGCACATTGTAATGCACCGACTTCTAACTTCGTTCAATTGTTTACATAACCTCAAGATGGCGGCTGTGCGAAATGTTTCACCAGCATTCTATAGCTCTGAAACTGTTACCGGTATCACCCTGAGATTTTATACGGCGATAAAGGGCACTACTGGAAGTTCATCCATGAGACGTTCAAAAACCGGTTAACTACAAAACGATCATGGTGGCCAAGCGAAGTTGAAAGTTTTAAATAGACCTTTCTCGCGGTTTAATGATCCAAACGCAATGAAACTTGGTACAGCAACTGTTTATACACATTATAATGCACTGGTATCTAACTTAGTTCAATTGTTTACATAACCTCATGATGGCGGCTGTGCGAATTTTAAAATGAAGTTTTTATTTCTTGTGTCGATAATCATGCCATCCCAGTGAAAGTTTGAATAATGAACCTACACAATAATTTTCCTTTAATGGTACATGCCTCTATGGCCTATACATATAACAATCCAACATGGCGACCATCCGAAATATTTAGTCGGTTCTCAATATCTAAGAATCTATTACAGCATTCAAACTGATTTTCTTATGTTCATAGTCGCTATGAACATAAGTTCACCTATAGGACTTTCAATAACCCGGTGATCACAAATCCAACATGGTGGCGACGCGAATTACAAATATTCACATGGACGTTTCTCGCAATTTAACCATCCGAGTGCAGTGAAATTTGGTACTGTAAATCCTTATACAAATGTTAATTCACTGCCATTTAATTTATTTCAATTGTTTGCATAACGACAACATGGCAGCTGTGCAAACATTTTAAAATCTCGTTTTTAATTATTGTGTCATAATCATGCGATTGAAGTTTGAAAACTACACATACACAACAATCTTCATGTAACAGTACATAACTCTAAGACCTACATATATAAAAATCCAACATGGCGACCATCCGCAATATTTAGTCGGTTCTCAATATCTACGATTCTATTACAGCAATCAAACTGAAATTGTGTATGTTGATATTGGCAATTAACATAAGTAGGGTATATGAAAATAGGCTTTAGATCTTCACGGAACTACTTGCTAACTTTCAAACCATATGTTTACTTTTATTTTTATCAATGTTACTCCAAAGAATGAGAAAACTTACATAATACTAATATTTGAATTGATATATTCGATGTTTTGGTCAACATGTTAACATCTTCTACATCAGTAGGGGATCATTTAATTAATAATAATATTATGATGATGATTATTATTATTATTACTATTAATATGAGGCAACATTTGATGTAATTCATAATAATGGCTCCATTTTGAAAGCCTTGATCGATAATTCTTTGTTGTGGCTTTGAGGAGTCTAACATCGAGGTCATCTGTTCCTTTTACTTTCTTTTCAATTTATTTACAACCTGTTCCATTACAATATAATTAATACTACAAGCTGTAAGTTCAATAATATGCAATGGAACCTGTCTAAATCAAACAAATTTTAGTTTATATCTCGTATATGAACAAGCAATACTTTGATGTGATTCCCTTCAATCTGTCTATCTTCATGACATAAGGGTACACAGTTAAATCTTTAGTGTAAAATTTTATATTATTCTTCCGTTGCCTTGGGGGTCCAATCGTGAGACTATATCTCACTCTTAACTGTTGCTGAGGTGACATCACATAACGCTTACATAAATTAAATGGCAAAAACATCATTGAACAAACCATTGCAATATATGTCCATCTACAATCAAACGCTAACATTAATCAAACGATTTTGAGAACCATGTTTCATTTTTAGACCCCGAATAATATAAGCCAACCTGGCCATTGCATATGACTGTCATCAACAACCTTAAATAGATTTTCTTAGCAAATAATGACATGGAATAATGATTCTTTCAGCGAATTATACCTTCATTATAAAACATTTCATACTAAATTTATATTAATTCAATCAGAATAATATGTGCAACATTCTGAAACTACTGGAATAAGGGTCAGGCACCAGGCGTCAGCCACCATCTTGTCGTGTGACCGAGCACGGTTTAGCTCAGTGAGAAATCCTTAAGTCATAAATGCATTCTAATACATAACATTATAATATCGAACGGGTTTATCTCACTGGTGGGTCAGAAGTTAAGGATTATAATGCTTGCATGATTCATCTTGAGATGGTTTGGCTGACGACCTTGTAGCCTGGGTACAAGACGTGTTCCATACGAAGGTAAGATTTCCCACAATTTGATACAGATCGAACGATTATTTTAGCCATAATTTGATTTAAGCTTTGCCCATTTCGGTGATCGCCAGTTAGTTTTGGGTGTGATGGTGGCAATATAACACACTGAAGCGCCCATTTCTAGTGCTACCTCTGCACCAAATTTGGCTAGGGGAGGGGGGGGGGGGGGGAGAACAGACATAAACACACACTTACACAGCCACATTAAGGTTTGGCCCATGTAGATCTCATGCGTCTATTTTTTTTTTTTTTACAATTTTCTGAAATAAAACGAATGTAGGCTAAATATTTACCAAACCGGGTCAACGGGAAAGTTTACCCAGAGGAGCCAAGCACAGGTAAAAAGTACATTATGTAGTGATCAGTTGGGATCCTATGTACGCCAATCCACGTTCCAATATTTATGAACCCCTGAGGGTTCCATAAGCTGTATAATCTGAGTAATGTTAAAACAGGCTCATTTCCCCTGAAAGGGAGATATTGCTTATACCATGGAAAGTACTACTTTGGCCTGGCTGCGTGGCTCAGGGGTAACGTTCTCGCTTGCTGGGCCCAAGGTTGCAGGTTCGTATCCTGGCGCAGTCAGGTGGCATTTGAGGGTGCGCAAATGCGAGGGAGCCGTGTCAGTAGATTTACTGGCACGTTAAAGATCCCCTTCGGGGCAAAATTCCGGCACCCCGGCGTCTCTAAAAGCCAGTGTAGTTAAAAGGGACGTAAAACCAATAGCATTATTATTATTATTTAGTACTACTTTGTTAAGTGTCATTCATAGGCAGAGTGAACGAACTTACACCTGTCACTGCTCTGTTATGAAGGCAGCCACATACTGATGTTTGGGATTATGAACCTGCTTTACACCACAATCAGCACACCGGGCACGTACGTCTGCCCTGTAAACACACGCATAGCCCTACATGTAAATTTTCACACATATACTGGGAGCGGCTAACGTGGCACAAATGTTAAATGAACTGAAACAACAATTAAAGGTAAACTAGGGTCATGAAGATGCATATGTATTTTTTTCTCATATTTTCTTTTATTTGAAATGATTGTTATTTTATTGAGTTTATTCAAAGTTAATTTTTATTCCATACATTTTAGCCTAAAAGTAGACTTATGAGATCCACACTAGCAAAGGGCACCTCAGTGTCATGTATATATCGCCACGATTTTAAGGAAAACAAAGTGTCCATAGCTCAAATCCAATTACGACTAAACTACTCATCGCATCTGTACGACATTTTGGAAAATCATACCTTTATGTGGGATGCACCTAGCACCCAAAGTACATCAGCCAAACAATGTCAAGATGGCTGTACGAATCACACAAGCATTATAATCCATAACTTATGGTCCAGAAGAATCAATATGCACAGTACTTGGCTATGAGATTGAAGGACCCTCTGTTCATAACGTCATGGCTATATGACCGTGAATATTACGTGCAACCGCCATAATGAGTTTATTAAATATAAATAACTCTCAACTCTTATGTGCCAGAGTAACATAACTTAGTGACAAAGGTCGGCTTCGGTGGCGTAGCTGCTATGCCCAAGATCGCGGGTTCAAACCAGGCGTAAGTCATCGTATCTTTTAAGAACGTTAAAAATCCTTCAGTATGCTTTCCTTTGGAGGGGAAGTTAGTCCAGAGGGCCCATGTCATAGATTTATGGTAAGTAAAAGAACCTTCCACTAACTGCAATTGTATGAAGTTTAATTTGTAGGTTAGATTTGATTAACGCTCTATTAAATCCCAACTTTCGACGCTAGGTGTCGGTTGTGGTGACTTCTAGTAGCCAAGTTTACAGCTAGGTGTCGTTGACGGTAGTATTTGGTAGCAAAAGTAGTAACTACTTGAAATTGATCGTCTGCAGTCCTTACCTGAATTACAGATAACACACACTAATGCAGCCATCACAATTTACACCGGTTATCAGACAGATTCTGCACACACACAAAGCGCCCGGGGCTACATGACCAAAACTGAGGAACCAACCTACCAACCTTAGTGACAAGGAAGGCGGTAAGTGTGGCTTAATATGGCCAAATAAAAACTAGACTGCGCGAACCATTAGAACATTAAAATCTAGAACTAAGAATGAAATTGGATAATTAAGATGAATCTTACCAAGGTGAGTATCATCATATGAGAGCTCATACTTGCGTTAGTCCCAAGGTTATTCACACTGTTTATAGCGCACAGCGGTAATTTCAAAATAAGTTCATAACTTTCGGTATCCCCGCGCTATAATAATAATAATAAAATAGAACCTTGTAAGTCACTTATATGCCCAAAAGCAAAATGAACAGTGCCTACATAGATTCAAGATGGCGGCCAGGCGTAATATTGAACTACCGTGTACAATTTAGTAACACATTATGTTATTGCAAAACTGAGGCAAAAAATTGGTAGAAGAAGAGTATTAGTTATGAGACGTCAGTAGCGTTAGTGATAAATTTATCACACTGAATATAGAACACAGTGGCAATCCCGAAATTTAGTAATTTAAAAATTAATAACTGTTGATGTTTCAGAACTACAATAACGTAATTACTAAAAAGTATAAACCTACATGGAATATCGTATGCCCTAAGCAACTACTAACTGCCCTCATGAGGATGAGTAGACCCCGTTCCAGCCATAACGTTAGTTTTTAAAATCTCTGAAGGAGCCGGGTATTGAACCCAGCGTCTTCGGAGAGAGCGTCTAACCCTTATAGCAGAATTAAATTTATTGTCGGAGCCGGGAATTGAACCCTCATATCAGGAGCATTAGCCAAGTACAACAGGACGTGGACAACGCAATAATCATCGCCACCAATCTTTGTACTTCTGATGTTTAAATCCACACATCATTATCGAGGCTGCAGTTCTTAGGTCAATAATTAACTCCCAACTCTACAATTCATGTAATCACTCCTTATGAATTATTTTCAGCTTTCATTATCCATCCAGGGTAGAATATTAACAGAAGCTAACATTATTAAGCTCGTATACGGATTTCAGATATTTTTGGATTTACATTTTTAATGAAGGGAATGCCATGCCGTATCTAAATGCACTAATAGTACATAAATTGAGTCGCGCCACTGCTGAGTTCATGTTTGATCATGCATGAAAGGAAGGACTAATGTTAATCAATGACGCAAATTAGTTTACCAGCAAATGTGACATCATTATAATTTCAGATAATAATTTCGCTAACAATTCCTGAATTGGGTATAATTTCCATCAAATTTTCATTCAACATCGTACTGTCTGATTAAAGGGGGTAGGTTTTGTAGAATATAGTATGAGAGCTCGTGTGGTCAGGTGTAGGCTGGCGCTGAAATATTCAACAGGGCCCTCACAGTTAATGGATGGCAAGGGATTTGCGGCCTTCTCTCCACATTCTAGCGGCTCATATGGCCACAAATTTGTCACAGCCCGCTTCACATACGCTTTGTAAGTTTCATAACGTGCTTTAAATATTATTTTCTTCTTACTTTTTACTGCACGCTACACTGGACTATCTTCCCCATGTTTTAACTCCCCTATGTTACTGGCAAAGACCGGGGTTTTGAAAGAAAGTAGGAAGGTCATCTCACTCAGACCCCGAGCCTCGTTGGAACAAAACCATTAATCTAATTACAAAACAGCACGTGTAATCAAAACTACCGACAGCAGTAGCTAAGCTCGCTAAACGCGCAGCGCTAGGTCATGGGGCCAAGCTCTCTGAGGACTCGGTAGACGTTGGTTCGAGCCCCACCGTCGGCCGTCCTTGAAATTGATTTCCGTGGTTTCCCATTTTCAACTCCAGGCAAATACTGACAGGCCCCGGCCGCTTCCTTCCACATCCTTGCCCATTTTCATTCACCATCATTCAGTTCATCTTTCATTAACTTCTCTCAAGAGGTTGGCGTCAGGAAGGGCATTCGACTGTGAAAACCATGCGCCTCAAAGACTTTCATCGCATATCATCCCCGAACCCGTTGAAATCGGAAATAATAATGGATAGATATACACACACGTGTAATCAAAACTGCAGAATAACTTTGTTATGCTGTGCATGTAGAATATTTTATTCTGGCCCCTGTAACTTTATATTTTATGTTGCTGAGGATATGATAAGGTATCATGAATCTACGTGGAGAATGTATCAGGTGCGTTCAAAAAATAACGAGTCGGAGGCTGGAATGCGCAAACCGGAGACGACATCGGCTAATCGTGGCGTGTGTAACGAGGTGTGGTTCCGACCAGAGCGTGGAAGGTCACAACCCGCCGCTAGAGGGCACGCGTGTACATCACGTGACGATAAAAAGCGAGCAGCAGCATGCATCAATCGTCCAACGCTGCCAGTCACATTGCAAACAGTGACATGGAGACGTCAACCGAAGAGCAAAGAGGTGTTGTTCGGTTTCTGACAGCGGAAGGAGTAGGGGGAACGGACATTCCTCGACGAATGTCACAAGTTTACGGCGAACACTGCATGTCCCTTGCAAGGGTCAAGGCGTGGCACAAGCGCTTCAGGGAAGGACGGGTGTTGTTAGCCGATGATGCCCGGTCTGGGGCACCCTCTGCACAACCGATGACAACGTACAGCTGGTTGATGCACTCATTACCCAGGACCGCCGAGTGACAGTGTACACCATAGCCGCCGTGGTCGCTCCACGACAATGCACGACCACATACGGCCAACACAGTTGCGGCACTCCTGCAGAAATTCAAATGGGAGGTTCTCGGCCACCCTCCATACAGTCTAGACCTCTCTCCCTGTGATTACGCCATGTTTTGGTCCCCTGGAAAGGGCTCTGCGGGGCCAACGATTCACCTCGGACGCCGACGTCCAGCTGTACCTGCGGAACTGGTTCACATCGCAGCCAAGGGAATTTTATGAGACAGCCATTCACCGCCTCGTGTCACAGTGCGACAAGTGCCTCAACAGCTAGGGCCAATACTTCTAACATACAGGTACTGGTTTCTGTAATTATGCCTCCGGCTCGTTACTTTTTGAACGCACCTTATAGTTTAAGGAGCGATTCATTTCACTACGTAAGAGTATCAAGGTGTTTGCATATCTTTTCGATAACAAAAAGACTCGCAATATCAATTATACTATCAAACAACAATTCAAAATGTATTATAACTAAAAGGAATACACGTACAAAATACACGGAAGAAATTGGAAATTGCAACACCCAGAAGGAGGGGTGCTACATTGCTGCAATTGAACATGCAGGACAAGTGTTCGGTTGTGATCCGATGATTACACATTCAGGTTCCTCTGAACGCAAGTTTGGACAACAATCAATACAGGATGTGCCCACCACGAGCTGCAATACATTGATGAATTCGGTGAGGCATGGAGTCAATAAGGCCCTGGATCGCTTCCTGAGGAAATGTGGCCCATGCTTGCTGCACTGCATGGGTCCGTTGTTCCAGAGTTGTGGGTGGCTGAGGACGGTTGGCCAGTTGTCGACCCATCATGTCCCACACATGCTCAATAGGACGGAGGTCCGGAGATCTGGTGGGCCATTCTAAGGTTGTGATGTCGTGGAGAGCTTCTCTGGAGATGCGTGCAGTGTGAACCCGGGCATTGTCCTGCTGAAACATCGCATTAGCAATGTTCGCCATCATAGGGACAGCCACTGGATTGAGTACCCTATCAACGTACTGTCGAGCAGTCATATTGCCCTCAACAAGCACTCTCCCCGATACGTGGGCGCACACGATTCCGGCCATCACTGCGGGCAAAACAGAAGCGCGATTCATCACTAAAGACGACCCTATGCCATCCGTCGACCCACGTCGATCGTTCTCGAAACCAGCCCAGCCTTACCCGTCGCTGTTGTAGGGTCAATGGAACACCTTCTGCAGAGACACGAGATCGTGAGCCAGCTGCACACAGGCGATTACCAACTGTTCGTTGTGTAACGTGGGGTGCCACAGCTGCTCGAATTTGCGCTGCTGTTGCATGGGGTTCCATCCGGGCCCTCCGAATGATGCGGAGATCCTCTCTCACAGTTGTCTGTCGCGCTGAGCCAGTGCCAGGTCTACGAGTGTGGGTACCTTCATTTGACCACTGATGCCATACACGTTGTACCGTAGATGCTTGTCGGCCAACACGCGCAGCGACAGTCCTTAGCGATAATCCAGCCTCACACAGCCCAATTATCCGAGCCCTCTCAAACGGCGACAGATGTTGATAGCGTGCTCTTCTCTGTCGTTGAGGCATGTTTGACGGGGAACACTTAACTGCACAGACTGCAAGTCAACTACGCTACACCAGAGTCCGTATACTGGAGTTGATTCCTCCGCGACCAATCACTTGGGGAGACCTGTAGCAACAATCCAATGGGTCTGAAACTTTGATCGTTTACATACCTACATGGCATCGTTCCATATCTTGAAAATCAACACAAACGACCAATGCCTTTATGGTGTTGCAATTTCCATTTTCTTCGGTGTATTTTCTACGTTATAAAAAATAGGGGTTTGTAGCAACATAATTCTATGTAAGTTGTATGTATTCATTACGCCCATTAATGCTTTATCTACGAATCATGTCATGAGTTTATTCCCATTATTAGAGAGTATAATATCTGCCTCATTTTGTAGTGGCTAGCAATATTGGCTGTCACCGTGGAGGCTCGGATTCAATTCCAGGCTCTGCCAAGAAACTTAATTCTGTTCTGAGGGCTGAAACGTGGTACACACAGCCTCGTGAGGCTAAACTAGAAGTCGTTTTTCGTGGTTTCCCACGTCTACTCTAGGCAAATGCCGGGATGTACCTAACTTTAGACCACGGCCGCTTCGCACCCAAATCATACCTCAGTTACAAATACACACACTAGTACAGATATAACAGTGACACAGGTAATCAGACAAATACTACACACACCCAAGTAGACAAGGCTGCATGACCACGATGTCGCAAAGCCCCTAAACAATCAACAATAACAAACAGAGTATAGTTATTATATGTTTGTCTTTCCGATTAGTAAAATTGAGTGCATTATTTTTATCCCTACCGAATCTTTCTTATTTTTGAGCTAAAAGAATCTTCTCCTTCTTCTTTATAGGCCAACTACGGACCACAACATTCAACTATTTTGTTTGGGGTGGGTCTTGATGTTTGCCTAGTAGTCACGCATCCTCTGGCTGTGTTGTTTCTTTCTCTCCTTTGTCCAAAGGGCACCTGTCTTCTTCCTTGTGGGTTTGTCCTGGAACTTCATTTGCAACAGATTAATCCTGAGAGACGGTCGATCTTTTATGTCTTTTTCTGTAACTCCCACCTCCAGCAGATCTTTGTGCACTTCCGTCAGCCACGGTGACTTGGTCTTCCTTCTTTGACAGTATGTGAGAAGCTGGTTGGTCAACCTGGTTGGATTTATCCTGTAGACGTGTCCATATAATGCTAGACGTCCCTTCCTGGCCACTTACTGCTACTTCATTTAATTTTCTGCTGCACTTAACATTGTCGTCATCAAGCACTTCTACCTATTTTATGAGTAAATACCCCAGATATTACCTGTTAACTATTTTGGTGTAAATACTGTATACTCTCTATTGTCAGAGATAAATCAACTCTTATTTGACAATAATACGTATAAACAGAGTTCAGCAAGTAATTGTTTTTTGTCCGAAAGAAGGAACCATCCTAGTGTTTAGTAAGAACCCATAGAAATCTGTCGTTTCTTGTTGTTGACTCATTTGAGGGGCTTAGCCATCGTGATCGATTAGCCCCGTGTACTTAGTTGTTCCTGAAACTTTGGTCTGATGATTTATGTTATTGTGTTGACTGTATTAGTGATTGATATGCTAGTTTACGTGAGGATTGGGAAGGATGCGAACGCGGCCGTGGCCTTAAGTTAGGAATCATCCTTGCATTTGCCTGGAGTAGAAGAAGGGAAACCACGGGAAACTACTTCCAGAATGGCTGAGATGGGAGTCGAACCTACCTCTTCTCAATGTTTCCACGAGGCAGAGAGTACCTCGTCCCATCCCTCAGACCAGAATTACAGTAATTTTCTTGCCAGAGTCACTACACCATCTACCAGTATTTCTAGAATATCCGATCGTGAGATTCGGAACAACATGTCCCACGAGTACAATATATACAGGGGACTAGATGAGATTATTAACAAGTTGCCTCAAAGAATATTCTATAGAGAACTAATTTCCGTTTTTAAATGACTTATTTCCTAAACGTGACCATGCAAGTAAGCGACAAATTTTTTCGAAGCACTATTTGGAAGACAGGTGAGAGAAGGGTTGTTGGTAACGAGGAGTTGGGAACGCGCGGGTCTAATGGCGGGAGTTCCCACCTGCGTCCCGCTTTAAGTGCTTAGCAGCCTAACAGTCTCCTCGTCACCCACGGCAAGGTGCCATCATTAACAAAGCCATGCAATGTTAGAGCGTTCTTGAGAAGTTAACCCCATTTATGGAAAGTGTCGAGTTGTTATCTTCACTAAATAAATTTGATAAATGAGTATTATTTTGAAAGTTAATTCACTAATTATTTTGAATTTACAGAAAACATTTCCATTACAATCGAATCGAAGTAAAACAGGTGAAAGGACATGAATAATAATAATAATAATAATAATAATAATAATAATAATGAACTAGACCACATCATCCTACCTAAAAAGATAAGGGGACTAGAGATTAGGATGTTCGATCAATTTTATACAATCCAAATTCAGATTTACTGAAATATTTCCATTATAAATGCACGAAAATTCACTTTATGGAAATGATATACTCCGATGATCATGGCTGAGACTAGACAGACGTGATGACACAGTATTCAATTATCACTCCGTTGAAACCAAAATCATAAAATGGAAAAAATACTCCATGGCAATCACCCACACTCGTTATATAAAGATGGCATTCTTCAAATCAATGGCCACAAAGTGGATAAGTCCCAGGAAAAGCAAAACGGTTCATGGTGGCCATTCAAGATAAGGTAATCACCACGAAAAATCATCGGAGATACATCTTGAAAGGGGCCAAACTGGATGGTAAACGCTGAAGATTCAGGGACGAAAATGAGAAAATTGCTCAATTTTAACGGGAACATAACTTACTACACCGATAGACCCAACAATATAGCGAAAGGCTTGCACAAACAATTACCTCACAAATTCAATATAAGTTACTTGAAAAGAAATCAAAACCTTGCTACAGGTAGGCTACATATGTATCTGCTTTCTGTTCTGGAAAATCTCATGTAAAGAAACAGGCCTCATAATGTTGGCTACTGGAATTGTTCCTTTGATCATTATGCCTGCTTTGCACTTCAAGGATCTGCAGATATCGCTATGCATAAATGGAGCACTGCTGGCATTATGGACACGTGCCACGCATAGAGAGAGTAGATTTATATCACCATGAAGACTGCCATTGTGGAAAAGACTACTTGTGCATTTCGCTGCACTGAAGTTATTTACAAACAACCAAATAGTTCGAATTCTTATAGTAATAATAACAATAAAAGAACATATTGAGTAAAATTGAGGATGAAACGGAAGTATCGGTAGCTCTATCAGCATACTGAAATTATCACTGATACCTTCAGGTAAAAGGAATTAAAGTTCTACGGCCACATTCTCAGAATGAACAATGACAGGCTCACTAAAAGGGTTCTCAACCATACACTCTCAATATAATTCTAGAATAACTGGCTTAGTAAACTAGAAAGAGAACTTCAAGAAATTGGCATCAAGGAGGGAAATTAAACAAGATCGATTCCAGTTGAAAACAGTAATCAACAACCATCATTTTGCTAAGAAAGTGAATAGCAGAACCAATTAATTATGCACAGAAGAACGGAGGAAGATTTTCTTTGCCCACTTTGGAGAGATTTTGGAAGAAGAAAGAAAACAACATCAGCTATATAATCTCTATCACGCTCAACACACGGACATAACAGTGTAAAAAATAAATAATTTTAAGTTATGTTTTCATTTTATCCTTTTGAAATGGTGTGGTCTTAGAGCTGCCGGGACTAAAATTTTGGCTTTTTCTTCTAACATGCCGTAAAATGTACCTAAATGGTGTTACCATATTTCAATACACCTACATACTGATACGTGCTACCCGTAGTAGCAAGTTCGTTAATTGGATCAAAGTAGGTAAAACACAACACAAATGGTACTTTAAAGAAATATTAGCTGTATTGCAGGTCAAGCATATAGAAACAATTAGCTGTCTTTTTCAAGTTTGCTCTCTTAATAAGCACTCTCGCCTCTTCCACTCGCTCACGCAGTTAATCCCTCACTAATGAGACCGGTGGCCTCGGTAGAAATACCTGCAAGACTCCCTTGAGTACACAAGCTCCAGTTATTTACGATAGTCTGGCACTCACCACTAAATGCTTGAATACCGCACACTGCTTTGCTGTCCGCAGACTAGGGAACAGTCCACTGGGTTTCGCAATTCACACAGCACTTCACCACAATAACCTCTGTCGCACAGTGAAACACACTCGCTCAAAAACACCGTCCGTCGTCACCGGCCAGGATCGCTCTTTATATATCGGGGCTGATGACTCAACGGATGTTTACAGAGCATACCAGGGATCACAGCTACTCTCAGACCTTCTCAAGAATTCCAATACTACGCGGGCCACGAACCTTCTGGACCATGTCTTTGTTCTTGCAGCCCCGTTGCGTAAGGCGCTGGTAACACACAGGCAGGGATAGCCTGGGGCGGGCTGAGTCACGCGCGAGGCAACGAAACTGTCTAGCACTCGTAACAATACCATCGAACTGAGACAGTATTCAGCCCACAATCTTGAATTCTGCGGCACTGCATGAACGCACATTTAGTTGTTTCATTCATTGTGTGGGACATTTTGGTCATCAACCATATGTACTTCGGTTGTGTGTTGAATTCCTTTGAGAACATGTGCTTCTCCAGAGACTGTTATACCCCAGTGTGTTTAATTAGGGGTCAAGGAGAGCCAAGGACGAAGATAGGTGTCCAGGGACTTGAATTAAGGTACAATCCTGGGAATCACCTGAAAGAAGTAAATAAAAACCAGGGAATTAAACACTCAAGTCTTCGGCCATGCCCAGTTAGGAACTTTACCTCATGGTATGGTCCAATCATCTTAGGGATGATTTTAGATATTTTCTCCTTTTTTACTAATATGGGAAAACATTTCAGACCGGTGAGGGATTTCACAATCATTTTCGCTTATTAGAGTCTGGCCGTTAATCTGATAATACATGAACAGCGCACAAATGTGCATTACAAGTAGGTGCAATAGGCCGAAGCTGGCACAGGGGCTAATGGGCAAGATGGCCGCTATACATGGTCTCTTATGGAACTAACTCTTGGGAGATGACACATGGGCTAGTGGGCAAGATGGCCACTCCGCGCAACTCTAGAGGACTTGAGATGACTGGTACAGAGGCTGTTGCGCAAGATGGCTGCCAGGTGAAACTCTCTTATGTTGGAGAACTTGACGAGGCTGGCCGGATGCCCTTCACTACCTATGCTCTTTCCAATCGCCTACTTTCATGAAACTGGGGCAGTGTTTTATAGACAACTCCCTTATGTTAGAGGACTTGAGCAGGCTGGCCGGATGCCCTTAACCTTCTATGCTCTCCCCAATTTCCTACTTTAATAGGCAAATCCTCCTACCATTATGCTAGCGGTTATGTTGGTTAACACTGTACGTGAGAGTACATACTTCAAGCCGACCAGGACGTTAGAAGGTAGAAACCGCCATTAACATCACAGCAAGGGTTGGAGCCTTGTCTTATGGAGATGTAGCCAGTACTCTACTACCCTCTGTGAGGGCTCTAACATCAAACCAGTCAAAGCTTGGGGTATGCCCTTGAAGTCAAACTCCTGTAAAGTTAACTACAAATGCTATACGTAAACTCTTATCACAGGTGTATCAACAAGCTTTGCAAACTTGGATGACGAATACACCTCAAAGGTCTACTCTCCCTTCGTAAAGGGCACCGCGCATTATAGTTAAGTATACAGAAGCTAAATCTTTACAAAAAAAAAAAACACGAAAACTCCAGTAAGTTAACTAAAAATGCTATACGTAAACTCTCATCATTGACATATCAACGAGGTTTGCAAGCTCGAATGATGAATATGTCTCAGAGGTCTACTCTCCCTTCGTGAAGGGCACCGCGCATTATAGTTCAGCTTAAGGAGCAAGTTCTGGATGTAGATGTCTCTCCTCTTTTCTCCGGGCTTGAGACCGGCTCTAGGGGACACACTTCCTCCTCCCCTAGAGGCAGAGTTAACATCAACCCTATATTTACTTAACATAAGATAATTTTTTGCCATTGTATTCCATTAGCCTTAAGCACCAAAGCCCTTCAGCACACACACACCTGTAGGCTTATGAAGAAATTAATCTCACGCTAGAGACCTTACCGGACATACACAGGTTTACGGAGAAATTAATCTCACGCCAGAGGCCATATCAGTCATATATATAAATATATATATATATATATATATATATATATATATATATATATACATAGGCTTACGAAGAAATTAATCTCACGCCAGAGGCCATATCAGTCATATATTTATATATATATAGGCTTACGAAGAAATTAATCTCACGCCAGAGGCTGTTTTACATACAACAAACACATGTTATAGGCTCTGCTGCTAAGACTTATGGAGAACATTCCATACTTGTAAACTTCAAAAAAAAAAAAAAAAAAACGATTTTATTTGAAAAAATTGTTGATAGATGTTTCCTATTGCTAGGATTCTTTTAGTCGTAGATAAATTAAACAGATTCAGTGATTGCGTAATGCCCATGTGCATGTGTAGCTATTCCATCAGCGGCAATCACTCTCTTGTCATCATCTGGACACAAGGCGATCTTGTTTAGTTGTACTGACGATATTTCATGATGCTTCGACATGATAACATTCATTGGTATTCTCTTTACCATTTTTGTCATAAGGCAGTCCTTATAATCTTGAAAACTGATACATTTCCTAACAACACCCCTGCTAATACCTCTAATCTTCTTTACTTCTACTCCATCGATGTCTAGGGCATACATCTTAGCTCTGAGACCGACAAATTTTCTAATAATGTGCGCACAAGCTTCATCTTTAAATTTTCCCAACGCCTTTTTGTTCTTTACAGAATAACATATATGATTATTGGGGTAGTCAGACGTATCCAAATGCTCTAGGAAACACAACTTGTCTTGGTATACATCTTCGGTCTTTACTAAATATATGAAGGAATCCGTGTCCATGTATGCGAGTTTAATATTTTCAACCCCATAATAAGGAAGCAGTACATTATAGTGGTGGGAATACATCAAAGTTTTTGAAATATCCAACACGCACATACCAATATATATAGGCTTATCGAACACAATGCTACGTTTAGCCATATGAAAAGCAGCTAGATCAGGGCCGTAAATTGTTCTGTCTATAAATGTTGGTTTAGCTATCAGCTTTTCTGCCATCTTACTGTCAGTAACAAGGCGTATGTCTAATCTATTACGAATATTTTCCATAGTTTTCCCAAACATTGCATTATTGAACAATTTATACAAATCCTTCTCGAAATCATTTTTAGCCTGTTTCCGTAGATTATTATTAAATTCAACGTATGACTTTAACCAAGGTAGCTGTTTAAAGCTTAACGCGCGGTGAATCTTAATTAATTTTAATCCATGATCCAGAGCTTGTTTAAGAGCCATATAGTGAACTACGTAACGCCTTCGATTTCCAAGATGGGGGATTAGTTTCTTTAAAGATGTTTCCTTTGGCTGTTTACACTCTGGTAGAAAGGGTAAATCATCGTGTAGATCATGAAGTTCAGAAGGATAATCAACGTCTACTTCTAAGATGTAACCGAGAGAATCATCTTCCTTTAGTGTATCCAGATCAATGCTGTCTGGAGAGACCCACTTAAATCCTCCGTAAGGGAGGCGATGACACATTGCCCAGCCGTATTGGTTGTTTGCATCATCGTAGGTAATAAATTGAGACGGCTTCTCTGAATCGAAATTCTCCATGTATTTATTATTAGCTTCAGCATATCGATGAGAAACCTGGCATAATCCTCCACGTATTCCTGATTCTATCATTAGAATCTGATCGTAATCCTGTAGTAACTCGAGCTGAGTACCTGTATATAAGAGCATGGCATCCCACGTAAGACCTGGAGAAGTAAAATAGTGTGCAGGATCGACTTTATGAGTTTCAAGTGTTTTATTTCTGAATGTTTCAAACACGTCTGCGAGAAGGAGTACATCAGATGTTAGGTAAAGGTCGCTATATTCACCTAAACTTTTAGTTTGGAATTGTTTCCACACATGTAATGCATGTTCATAGTCTTCTACACTGATGTCTTCCTGATTTAATCTGTTAAAGAACTCCTCCTTAGGTGGTAAGCTTTCTTTGTTTAATTTTTCCCAAGAGTCCACGTAATCATAAGGATATACACCTTTTCGGGTCATTAGTGCTGAATTTTCCACCCCAAAGTACTTACTCGTCTCAGGGTATGATGTTAGATTGCCCACTAATTTTGATAAACTGCTTGGCATGAAGCGAAACGTATCCAGAAATCTAAGCTTCACATTACCAACATGTTTGGTAAATGAGAGGTAGTTTTCTTCTGAGTTGGGAATAACTTCTACTCTCTCCGCAGTACACCCCAACTGTTTCACAATGAAATGAGAATCAAAGCCGCTAAGGTTATGTAAGAATACAGGGATAGGGTTCCGTGTTTTGCATCTCAAATTACAGGTATTATGAGCGCTTCCACGGTATACACCTGTAAGATGGCAATGATCTCGAACCTTCCAGTCATTCTCAGGGAACTCCTTATGACACAAATAGCAGGTTACAGATGACTGAAACTCTGCTTCTTGATCATCAGTTAAAGCCTTCGGAACATTTAAGCTGTAGAGGCGATTGATTTCGCTAGCTATGGATATTAAATATTCCATAAACTTCTCTGCAGCGTCAGGACCACGATAAATATAAGGTTCCCTTGGAAGGTTAGTCTCTAAGTGAGCTACAGCTGCCGAAGGTTTTACATATACACCAAAGCTCATAGGTACATGGCTCTGGTATGTGGCTGTGTAGCTAATCTCTGGATTAGGTAGACATGTTTGATGAGGTATGAGTATACTCTCAAAGTCAGCATAGATTACGTAAGACATTCTAAGCATTTTCTCTACATTGATAAATTGTAGAATGGGCTTTTTAGTAGGCATTTTAACCCTTGCAATGTCATGCAGAAAACACAGTTCTCTATGTTCTTCTAATTTATCTAGACCACTTTTTCCATACCGGTTATCAAAATGCGTAAAGCAACGTTTACAAGTATATATCCTATGTTGATGATGAGTTAGTTGATATCCCATCAATTTATCAAAATCTTTGATAAATACGTAGTGATGTCGACCAGTATCATCACTAATTAGGAGTAGATCGCGATGATCTACTAGTTCTGTGTCAACAACCTTGAGAGGAAACAGGTTACAATCATCATCAAGCCCAAACACATTCACTGACATATCATTAGATTTCTCAAATTTTGAGATATCAGCCAGCGATGTAGGGAATGAGACACATGAAAAATTATATTTTGATTCTAAATCCTTATATTTGCTAACACGTTGAGCATTTGTTTTAATGAACTTCGCTAAGATAGCATACATAAAACACCTCTCATCTTGTAAGTTTCGAGGGTTGATGCAGGCTTTTTTCGCTTCCAAACCAGGGGGTAGAGGAATGTATGTACTGCCACGCAAGGGATTATACTTGTTTATCCTTAAACGGACCCCCTCAACAGCTAGCAAAGCCCAGTTACTACCCTTCAGCTGAGATTCCTCCATTTCCCTAGCTAATTTTTTAAAGTGTGTTTCTAAGAGCATAGTTAAGTCTGTTTCAAGAAATACTGCCTGATTACGAGTTTTGAAGGAGCGGTCTGCAATATCACCACTAGTTAAATGAATAAATCTACACTCGGCCAACATATTAACCTTTAAAGACTTGTGTACACATAGTTCCCTTTGTATAGCATGAATGATTCGCTCTTTTGACTCTTTCAAATAAGAGTTTAAATCACCGCACGATTCACATCTAATAAAATATGACTTTAATCGACCCTTGAAAGAGGATTCATACTCACAAAGGTCTTTACTATCAGGAACCATAGCGAGCAATTCATGCTTAGTCGGTTCAGTATTAACCTTCTTAGCAGGTGACGCTACACTACAAACCTCTTCATGACGACGTCCGTTATAGGCATTGCCGAATCCGGCCCCACATGTGTTGCACTGATGGAATAGCCCACAAGACACTTCATGACGCTTCCTATGATAGTCACGGAGGAAAGTTTTTCCACACTCCTTACAAGCATAGCTCTGAATAGTTTCCTCCATGTTAGACATTGTCTTCTGATAACAGCTGCTTCTTCTTTAATAACAGATCTACCTGAGGAAGAGAGAAAGATACATTTTAACTTAAATTTTAGGTACATCTAGGAAGTGGTATTTAATTTAAGACCGCGGTTGTCTCAATTCTAGTATCAATTACAGAATACAGACACCACAATAACACAGGTTATCAGGCAAAAATTCCATACATCTCTAAGACATTAGCTGATGACCACGCTTTCAGAGTTTGGAAAGGTCTACCTCCCGCTTTTCCCCAATAATTACAGCTACCATAGACAAATCCCACATACAGACCCAAATTACGCATGAGAGCAGATGACCTCGAAGTTCAGTCCTTTAAACATAACTACCTTACTCCTCACCTTGCCTAGTATGCTTCATTATAGTTCTGCCAAGTTTTTTTTCTTCTCACATAACCTGGATCCAACCAACCTCTGGGCTGAAGAACCAACAGACGCCCAAGTGGTAAGATTAAAAAATATGTCACCTCAAATAAACCACATACCGATTTTGCACTGGGTTCCTCCTTTATATATAGCCACGAGGAGAGTTCGATCCCTATCTCAGTCATCCTGGAAGTGGCTTTTCCGTGTTTTCCAACTTATACACCAGGCAAACTCTGGGTAGGGGTAGAGGTTGTTCCGGTCTTAAGGCTACAACCACCTCCCCCAATCTGAACCCCAATTACTAATACAGACACCATAATAAAAACAGGTTATTACACACACAAAAATCCACATACACCCAAGTACACGGGGTAACATACCACGATGTCGCAAAGCCCCTAAATTAATCAACATCGATAACACTAACCTCATCCTCCCTAGTCATAAACAGCATAGCAGAAGGTCTAAAAGGAGTATGGGAATTAAGCATTTGTTCTAGAGAGAGCGGTCAGTATCCCCTCTATCATTGTATGTTCTCCTGATACATGCACACGTTCACTGTGATGAATAAACCCATTGAAATATATATAAGACCAGCTCGTGGTGTAATGAATGATCAGTCCCGGGTTTGATTCCTGGTTCTACCAAGAAATTATATTCTGACTGAGGGCTGAAACGGAAGAGGGGCCCACTCAGCCTCGTGAGGATAACTGGGTAGCGCATGAGTTCGATTCCCTCCTCAGGCATCCTTGAAGTGCATTTCTGTTACACAGTTTTAGCCCTCAATTACAAATTACATAAACTGATAAAATCATCACATTGATACAGGTTATTAGACAGCTTTCACACACACACACACTGGCTGCATGAGTACGCTGTCGCAAAGACTGTAATAAATCAACACATCAACAACAAAATCAAAAACATGAATGAAGATGAATAAAACTAGCTAGGCATGGATGTGGAAGGAAGCGGCTGTGGCCTATTAGAAGATACCGTCCTAGCATTTACTCGGAGTTGAAAATGATAGGAGTTGATTATTTAATCTTGTTAGTTGTTTCCAAACTGGAGGTCAGTTACTACCCTCCATGTTATGTTAACCAGAATCAGCTACTTACTGCGTGTAAATCAAGGCAGTAGAATGGTACTTAGGGCAAGAGTCCTTAACACGATGTGATATGCTTGAGAGTTTACAGTAAACTAATATTAAATTCAACCCAGGTCTTTCTTTATATACTAAATCCCCTTGGCTTTATCCCCTCCCAGGTCAGGTACCCTTAGTTGGAGATCCGATACTACCCCATGTATCATGTTAGCCGGAATCAGATACTGTATAGCCTAATATTGGGTAGTACAATGGAGCCTAGAATGCTTAACATGAAGTGACCTGCTTGACAGTTAACAGTAAACTGTTGATTGACGCATCATTCTACCCCAGAATTTTGCTTTTCTACAACTTCACGTTCATACTAATATTACTAAGACAGACTGGTTTCGATTACTGTTTAATCCATGAGAGATTTTGTAGGTGGAATGCTATGTCAAGGAGGTCCTATGGTTCATGATCACGAGATTAACAGCTGTGTAAACCACAAACTTTGTTTATTTTTTCATAAACTGGTGCGCGCCTCTTACAAGTGCGGTATTCTTCCTGCACGCGATTGCCTTCAACTGAACACTCTTAAATACTTCTGCGACCCTAATACAAACAAGCAACGATTTGCTCCTAACAGTATGTTGCTATTAATTAATTTTAAAAAAATTGTCAACAGCTCTGTTTAGTAAACTATACAATGGCCTAGATAATAATAATAATAATAATAATAATAATAAATACATATCTTTATTGCATCGTATTGAAAATGAAAAATCCACAGCCTGCTTCCAGTTTCCGACCGGGTCAGGAATGGAATGAATGAAGCCCCCATCTAGCGGCGAGGATATGAAGTGTGCCGACTGCCGAAGCCTGTCGCACTCCTCTGGGGGCAATGATTAAATGAATGACAGATGAAATGAAATGATAGTGAAGAGTGTTGCTGGAATGAAATTGTGACAGGGAAAACCGGAGTACCCGGAGAAAAACCTGTCTGCCTCCGTTATGTCCAGCACAGATCTCACATGGAGTGACCGGGATTTGAACCACGGACCCAGCGGTGAGAGGCCGGCGTGCTGCTGCCTAAGCCACGGAGGCTCTTATTGCATCGTATTAATTATACAAAAAAATGAATAATAATATGATGTTTAAGGTGAATACTATTCAAAACCCCACTTCTCCGAGTAAAACACCCACCCCCTTTCAAGCCCTCACCCGAAGATAATATCTGAGAAAACTTCTTGTTAGCAGAAACAACACACAAAAAACTTTTGACTGCCAAAATGAGACTACAGTATTGTGATTGAATCTGAACATGTATTATTTTAGAGTACTGAATCAGCTACTTACAATGCTAGCCTAGAATGGTTATCACGATGTGATCAACTTGGTAGTTCACAACAAACTAACAGTACTCAAGCAAGGTCATCCCTTATATCCTAATATACCCTGGGCTTGAACTCCTGCTAGAAGAAATGCATTAATCTGATAATTATTTTATACGGTGCAGCGTTTCAATACAACATAGAAATTACACTTCACAAACTGGAGACGCTCTTCTTACTTGGATACCCAATGACCGTTGGTGTCGGAAAATAACAAGAGGTGACCAAGGGAGGTCGACAGGAAGGAGCCCGGCACAAGTAAGTGGAGGTATGCCAAACTCAGCTTGGGTCCTCAACCCATGTCCTACAAGTTGTGAGCCCTGGGGGAAGTTTGTAGTTTTACGTGACCGTTAATCTTACGATTGTAAGACACAGGGCCTCCTTTTACGTGGAATCAGAACCACAGGACACGGCATTTTACTTTGAAAGTCTGACATGTGCTGATCGGGAATTGAACCCCGTCCGTCGAGGTGAGAGGCTAACAGCTTGACCGCTGCGCCACAGCGCCCCTTTAAGTTATATATTAACAAGAGTAAACTACTTATTATGTAATGTTGCGCAGCGTTTATAGTATAAGATACTTACCAGCACAGCAACTATCTCCAGATGGTCCTTTGACAAGGTCACTTCACTACCTCACACTAGAGTTGAATTTGCTAAATTATCGCTGTTTATAAATTTCGCTGAATGCTTACCTGCGTATGAGTGATACACCGTTTATATTACATTAACTAGTAATATAGTTAATTTTCAGTTATCAAAGACACTTGATATCATCTCGCATAATGTTTCACACCAATGGATTGCTGTATTATTGTTAAATTGGTTGAAAGGCAAAGATTATAAGAATTATTTACATTATCCGAAAAGATTCTAGGTTGTAAGCCATGAACATGATCTCTGGGTCGACCTTGGGCCACTGGCAGTGCACTGCTCTCTTCCGTGTTACGTAACAACAAACAAGATGTAACCAGTCAGCAGGGAGAGAGCAGTGCACTGCCAGTGGCCCAAGGTCGACCCAGAGATCATGTTCATGGCTTACAACCTAGAATCTTTTCGGATAATGTAAATAATTCTTATAATCTTTGCCTTTCAACCAATTTAACAATAATACAGCAATCCATTGGTGTGAAACATTATGCGAGATGATATCAAGTGTCTTTGATAACTGAAAATTAACTATATTACTAGTTAATGTAATATAAACGGTGTATCACTCATACGCAGGTAAGCATTCAGCGAAATTTATAAACAGCGATAATTTAGCAAATTCAACTCTAGTGTGAGGTAGTGAAGTGACCTTGTCAAAGGACCATCTGGAGATAGTTGCTGTGCTGGTAAGTATCTTATACTATAAACGCTGCGCAACATTACATAATAAGTAGTTTACTCTTGTTAATATATAACTTAAAGGGGCGCTGTGGCGCAGCGGTCAAGCTGTTAGCCTCTCACCTCGACGGACGGGGTTCAATTCCCGATCAGCACATGTCAGACTTTCAAAGTAAAATGCCGTGTCCTGTGGTTCTGATTCCACGTAAAAGGAGGCCCTGTGTCTTACAATCGTAAGATTAACGGTCACGTAAAACTACAAACTTCCCCCAGGGCTCACAACTTGTAGGACATGGGTTGAGGACCCAAGCTGAGTTTGGCATACCTCCACTTACTTGTGCCGGGCTCCTTCCTGTCGACCTCCCTTGGTCACCTCTTGTTATTTTCCGACACCAACGGTCATTGGGTATCCAAGTAAGAAGAGCGTCTCCAGTTTGTGAAGTGTAATTTCTATGTTGTATTGAAACGCTGCACCGTATAAAATAATTATCAGATTAATGCATTTCTTCTAGCAGGAGTTCAAGCCCAGGGTATATTAGGATATAAGGGATGACCTTGCTTGAGTACTGTTAGTTTGTTGTGAACTACCAAGTTGATCACATCGTGATAACCATTCTAGGCTAGCATTGTAAGTAGCTGATTCAGTACTCTAAAATAATACATGTTCAGATTCAATCACAATACTGTAGTCTCATTTTGGCAGTCAAAAGTTTTTTGTGTGTTGTTTCTGCTAACAAGAAGTTTTCTCAGATATTATCTTCGGGTGAGGGCTTGAAAGGGGGTGGGTGTTTTACTCGGAGAAGTGGGGTTTTGAATAGTATTCACCTTAAACATCATATTATTATTCATTTTTTTGTATAATTAATACGATGCAATAAGAGCCTCCGTGGCTTAGGCAGCAGCACGCCGGCCTCTCACCGCTGGGTCCGTGGTTCAAATCCCGGTCACTCCATGTGAGATCTGTGCTGGACATAACGGAGGCAGACAGGTTTTTCTCCGGGTACTCCGGTTTTCCCTGTCACAATTTCATTCCAGCAACACTCTTCACTATCATTTCATTTCATCTGTCATTCATTTAATCATTGCCCCCAGAGGAGTGCGACAGGCTTCGGCAGTCGGCACACTTCATATCCTCGCCGCTAGATGGGGGCTTCATTCATTCCATTCCTGACCCGGTCGGAAACTGGAAGCAGGCTGTGGATTTTTCATTTTCAATACGATGCAATAAAGATATGTATTTATTATTATTATTATTATTATTATTATTATTATCTAGGCCATTGTATAGTTTACTAAACAGAGCTGTTGACAATTTTTTTTAAATTAATTAATAGCAACATACTGTTAGGAGCAAATCGTTGCTTGTTTGTATTAGGGTCGCAGAAGTATTTAAGAGTGTTCAGTTGAAGGCAATCGCGTGCAGGAAGAATACCGCACTTGTAAGAGGCGCGCACCAGTTTATGAAAAAATAAACAAAGTTTGTGGTTTACACAGCTGTTAATCTCGTGATCATGAACCATAGGACCTCCTTGACATAGCATTCCACCTACAAAATCTCTCATGGATTAAACAGTAATCGAAACCAGTCTGTCTTAGTAATATTAGTATGAACGTGAAGTTGTAGAAAAGCAAAATTCTGGGGTAGAATGAGGCGTCAATCAACAGTTTACTGTTAACTGTCAAGCAGGTCACTTCATGTTAAGCATTCTAGGCTCCATTGTACTACCCAATATTAGGCTATACAGTATCTGATTCCGGCTAACATGATACATGGGGTAGTATCGGATCTCCAACTAAGGGTACCTGACCTGGGAGGGGATAAAGCCAAGGGGATTTAGTATATAAAGAAAGACCTGGGTTGAATTTAATATTAGTTTACTGTAAACTCTCAAGCATATCACATCGTGTTAAGGACTCTTGCCCTAAGTACCATTCTACTGCCTTGATTTACACGCAGTAAGTAGCTGATTCTGGTTAACATAACATGGAGGGTAGTAACTGACCTCCAGTTTGGAAACAACTAACAAGATTAAATAATCAACTCCTATCATTTTCAACTCCGAGTAAATGCTAGGACGGTATCTTCTAATAGGCCACAGCCGCTTCCTTCCACATCCATGCCTAGCTAGTTTTATTCATCTTCATTCATGTTTTTGATTTTGTTGTTGATGTGTTGATTTATTACAGTCTTTGCGACAGCGTACTCATGCAGCCAGTGTGTGTGTGTGTGAAAGCTGTCTAATAACCTGTATCAATGTGATGATTTTATCAGTTTATGTAATTTGTAATTGAGGGCTAAAACTGTGTAACAGAAATGCACTTCAAGGATGCCTGAGGAGGGAATCGAACTCATGCGCTACCCAGTTATCCTCACGAGGCTGAGTGGGCCCCTCTTCCGTTTCAGCCCTCAGTCAGAATATAATTTCTTGGTAGAACCAGGAATCAAACCCGGGACTGATCATTCATTACACCACGAGCTGGTCTTATATATATTTCAATGGGTTTATTCATCACAGTGAACGTGTGCATGTATCAGGAGAACATACAATGATAGAGGGGATACTGACCGCTCTCTCTAGAACAAATGCTTAATTCCCATACTCCTTTTAGACCTTCTGCTATGCTGTTTATGACTAGGGAGGATGAGGTTAGTGTTATCGATGTTGATTAATTTAGGGGCTTTGCGACATCGTGGTATGTTACCCCGTGTACTTGGGTGTATGTGGATTTTTGTGTGTGTAATAACCTGTTTTTATTATGGTGTCTGTATTAGTAATTGGGGTTCAGATTGGGGGAGGTGGTTGTAGCCTTAAGACCGGAACAACCTCTACCCCTACCCAGAGTTTGCCTGGTGTATAAGTTGGAAAACACGGAAAAGCCACTTCCAGGATGACTGAGATAGGGATCGAACTCTCCTCGTGGCTATATATAAAGGAGGAACCCAGTGCAAAATCGGTATGTGGTTTATTTGAGGTGACATATTTTTTAATCTTACCACTTGGGCGTCTGTTGGTTCTTCAGCCCAGAGGTTGGTTGGATCCAGGTTATGTGAGAAGAAAAAAAACTTGGCAGAACTATAATGAAGCATACTAGGCAAGGTGAGGAGTAAGGTAGTTATGTTTAAAGGACTGAACTTCGAGGTCATCTGCTCTCATGCGTAATTTGGGTCTGTATGTGGGATTTGTCTATGGTAGCTGTAATTATTGGGGAAAAGCGGGAGGTAGACCTTTCCAAACTCTGAAAGCGTGGTCATCAGCTAATGTCTTAGAGATGTATGGAATTTTTGCCTGATAACCTGTGTTATTGTGGTGTCTGTATTCTGTAATTGATACTAGAATTGAGACAACCGCGGTCTTAAATTAAATACCACTTCCTAGATGTACCTAAAATTTAAGTTAAAATGTATCTTTCTCTCTTCCTCAGGTAGATCTGTTATTAAAGAAGAAGCAGCTGTTATCAGAAGACAATGTCTAACATGGAGGAAACTATTCAGAGCTATGCTTGTAAGGAGTGTGGAAAAACTTTCCTCCGTGACTATCATAGGAAGCGTCATGAAGTGTCTTGTGGGCTATTCCATCAGTGCAACACATGTGGGGCCGGATTCGGCAATGCCTATAACGGACGTCGTCATGAAGAGGTTTGTAGTGTAGCGTCACCTGCTAAGAAGGTTAATACTGAACCGACTAAGCATGAATTGCTCGCTATGGTTCCTGATAGTAAAGACCTTTGTGAGTATGAATCCTCTTTCAAGGGTCGATTAAAGTCATATTTTATTAGATGTGAATCGTGCGGTGATTTAAACTCTTATTTGAAAGAGTCAAAAGAGCGAATCATTCATGCTATACAAAGGGAACTATGTGTACACAAGTCTTTAAAGGTTAATATGTTGGCCGAGTGTAGATTTATTCATTTAACTAGTGGTGATATTGCAGACCGCTCCTTCAAAACTCGTAATCAGGCAGTATTTCTTGAAACAGACTTAACTATGCTCTTAGAAACACACTTTAAAAAATTAGCTAGGGAAATGGAGGAATCTCAGCTGAAGGGTAGTAACTGGGCTTTGCTAGCTGTTGAGGGGGTCCGTTTAAGGATAAACAAGTATAATCCCTTGCGTGGCAGTACATACATTCCTCTACCCCCTGGTTTGGAAGCGAAAAAAGCCTGCATCAACCCTCGAAACTTACAAGATGAGAGGTGTTTTATGTATGCTATCTTAGCGAAGTTCATTAAAACAAATGCTCAACGTGTTAGCAAATATAAGGATTTAGAATCAAAATATAATTTTTCATGTGTCTCATTCCCTACATCGCTGGCTGATATCTCAAAATTTGAGAAATCTAATGATATGTCAGTGAATGTGTTTGGGCTTGATGATGATTGTAACCTGTTTCCTCTCAAGGTTGTTGACACAGAACTAGTAGATCATCGCGATCTACTCCTAATTAGTGATGATACTGGTCGACATCACTACGTATTTATCAAAGATTTTGATAAATTGATGGGATATCAACTAACTCATCATCAACATAGGATATATACTTGTAAACGTTGCTTTACGCATTTTGATAACCGGTATGGAAAAAGTGGTCTAGATAAATTAGAAGAACATAGAGAACTGTGTTTTCTGCATGACATTGCAAGGGTTAAAATGCCTACTAAAAAGCCCATTCTACAATTTATCAATGTAGAGAAAATGCTTAGAATGTCTTACGTAATCTATGCTGACTTTGAGAGTATACTCATACCTCATCAAACATGTCTACCTAATCCAGAGATTAGCTACACAGCCACATACCAGAGCCATGTACCTATGAGCTTTGGTGTATATGTAAAACCTTCGGCAGCTGTAGCTCACTTAGAGACTAACCTTCCAAGGGAACCTTATATTTATCGTGGTCCTGACGCTGCAGAGAAGTTTATGGAATATTTAATATCCATAGCTAGCGAAATCAATCGCCTCTACAGCTTAAATGTTCCGAAGGCTTTAACTGATGATCAAGAAGCAGAGTTTCAGTCATCTGTAACCTGCTATTTGTGTCATAAGGAGTTCCCTGAGAATGACTGGAAGGTTCGAGATCATTGCCATCTTACAGGTGTATACCGTGGAAGCGCTCATAATACCTGTAATTTGAGATGCAAAACACGGAACCCTATCCCTGTATTCTTACATAACCTTAGCGGCTTTGATTCTCATTTCATTGTGAAACAGTTGGGGTGTACTGCGGAGAGAGTAGAAGTTATTCCCAACTCAGAAGAAAACTACCTCTCATTTACCAAACATGTTGGTAATGTGAAGCTTAGATTTCTGGATACGTTTCGCTTCATGCCAAGCAGTTTATCAAAATTAGTGGGCAATCTAACATCATACCCTGAGACGAGTAAGTACTTTGGGGTGGAAAATTCAGCACTAATGACCCGAAAAGGTGTATATCCTTATGATTACGTGGACTCTTGGGAAAAATTAAACAAAGAAAGCTTACCACCTAAGGAGGAGTTCTTTAACAGATTAAATCAGGAAGACATCAGTGTAGAAGACTATGAACATGCATTACATGTGTGGAAACAATTCCAAACTAAAAGTTTAGGTGAATATAGCGACCTTTACCTAACATCTGATGTACTCCTTCTCGCAGACGTGTTTGAAACATTCAGAAATAAAACACTTGAAACTCATAAAGTCGATCCTGCACACTATTTTACTTCTCCAGGTCTTACGTGGGATGCCATGCTCTTATATACAGGTACTCAGCTCGAGTTACTACAGGATTACGATCAGATTCTAATGATAGAATCAGGAATACGTGGAGGATTATGCCAGGTTTCTCATCGATATGCTGAAGCTAATAATAAATACATGGAGAATTTCGATTCAGAGAAGCCGTCTCAATTTATTACCTACGATGATGCAAACAACCAATACGGCTGGGCAATGTGTCATCGCCTCCCTTACGGAGGATTTAAGTGGGTCTCTCCAGACAGCATTGATCTGGATACACTAAAGGAAGATGATTCTCTCGGTTACATCTTAGAAGTAGACGTTGATTATCCTTCTGAACTTCATGATCTACACGATGATTTACCCTTTCTACCAGAGTGTAAACAGCCAAAGGAAACATCTTTAAAGAAACTAATCCCCCATCTTGGAAATCGAAGGCGTTACGTAGTTCACTATATGGCTCTTAAACAAGCTCTGGATCATGGATTAAAATTAATTAAGATTCACCGCGCGTTAAGCTTTAAACAGCTACCTTGGTTAAAGTCATACGTTGAATTTAATAATAATCTACGGAAACAGGCTAAAAATGATTTCGAGAAGGATTTGTATAAATTGTTCAATAATGCAATGTTTGGGAAAACTATGGAAAATATTCGTAATAGATTAGACATACGCCTTGTTACTGACAGTAAGATGGCAGAAAAGCTGATAGCTAAACCAACATTTATAGACAGAACAATTTACGGCCCTGATCTAGCTGCTTTTCATATGGCTAAACGTAGCATTGTGTTCGATAAGCCTATATATATTGGTATGTGCGTGTTGGATATTTCAAAAACTTTGTTGTATTCCCACCACTATAATGTACTGCTTCCTTATTATGGGGTTGAAAATATTAAACTCGCATACATGGACACGGATTCCTTCATATATTTAGTAAAGACCGAAGATGTATACCAAGACAAGTTGTGTTTCCTAGAGCATTTGGATACGTCTGACTACCCCAATAATCATATATGTTATTCTGTAAAGAACAAAAAGGCGTTGGGAAAATTTAAAGATGAAGCTTGTGCGCACATTATTAGAAAATTTGTCGGTCTCAGAGCTAAGATGTATGCCCTAGACATCGATGGAGTAGAAGTAAAGAAGATTAGAGGTATTAGCAGGGGTGTTGTTAGGAAATGTATCAGTTTTCAAGATTATAAGGACTGCCTTATGACAAAAATGGTAAAGAGAATACCAATGAATGTTATCATGTCGAAGCATCATGAAATATCGTCAGTACAACTAAACAAGATCGCCTTGTGTCCAGATGATGACAAGAGAGTGATTGCCGCTGATGGAATAGCTACACATGCACATGGGCATTACGCAATCACTGAATCTGTTTAATTTATCTACGACTAAAAGAATCCTAGCAATAGGAAACATCTATCAACAATTTTTTCAAATAAAATCGTTTTTTTTTTTTTTTTTTGAAGTTTACAAGTATGGAATGTTCTCCATAAGTCTTAGCAGCAGAGCCTATAACATGTGTTTGTTGTATGTAAAACAGCCTCTGGCGTGAGATTAATTTCTTCGTAAGCCTATATATATATAAATATATGACTGATATGGCCTCTGGCGTGAGATTAATTTCTTCGTAAGCCTATGTATATATATATATATATATATATATATATATATATTTATATATATGACTGATATGGCCTCTGGCGTGAGATTAATTTCTCCGTAAACCTGTGTATGTCCGGTAAGGTCTCTAGCGTGAGATTAATTTCTTCATAAGCCTACAGGTGTGTGTGTGCTGAAGGGCTTTGGTGCTTAAGGCTAATGGAATACAATGGCAAAAAATTATCTTATGTTAAGTAAATATAGGGTTGATGTTAACTCTGCCTCTAGGGGAGGAGGAAGTGTGTCCCCTAGAGCCGGTCTCAAGCCCGGAGAAAAGAGGAGAGACATCTACATCCAGAACTTGCTCCTTAAGCTGAACTATAATGCGCGGTGCCCTTCACGAAGGGAGAGTAGACCTCTGAGACATATTCATCATTCGAGCTTGCAAACCTCGTTGATATGTCAATGATGAGAGTTTACGTATAGCATTTTTAGTTAACTTACTGGAGTTTTCGTGTTTTTTTTGTTTGTAAAGATTTAGCTTCTGTATACTTAACTATAATGCGCGGTGCCCTTTACGAAGGGAGAGTAGACCTTTGAGGTGTATTCGTCATCCAAGTTTGCAAAGCTTGTTGATACACCTGTGATAAGAGTTTACGTATAGCATTTGTAGTTAACTTTACAGGAGTTTGACTTCAAGGGCATACCCCAAGCTTTGACTGGTTTGATGTTAGAGCCCTCACAGAGGGTAGTAGAGTACTGGCTACATCTCCATAAGACAAGGCTCCAACCCTTGCTGTGATGTTAATGGCGGTTTCTACCTTCTAACGTCCTGGTCGGCTTGAAGTATGTACTCTCACGTACAGTGTTAACCAACATAACCGCTAGCATAATGGTAGGAGGATTTGCCTATTAAAGTAGGAAATTGGGGAGAGCATAGAAGGTTAAGGGCATCCGGCCAGCCTGCTCAAGTCCTCTAACATAAGGGAGTTGTCTATAAAACACTGCCCCAGTTTCATGAAAGTAGGCGATTGGAAAGAGCATAGGTAGTGAAGGGCATCCGGCCAGCCTCGTCAAGTTCTCCAACATAAGAGAGTTTCACCTGGCAGCCATCTTGCGCAACAGCCTCTGTACCAGTCATCTCAAGTCCTCTAGAGTTGCGCGGAGTGGCCATCTTGCCCACTAGCCCATGTGTCATCTCCCAAGAGTTAGTTCCATAAGAGACCATGTATAGCGGCCATCTTGCCCATTAGCCCCTGTGCCAGCTTCGGCCTATTGCACCTACTATTACATTTTGGAGTAATCTGATCCATAATATATTAAGGAATAAATACGTTCAAATTTCTGACAATGTAACAGTCTCGAAAGAGATATTGGAAACAAATGGCATACTTCAGGAAGATCCCCTGAATCCCTTCATTTTTACGTTGCAACCCACAATGTTGTTAGATCAATTAAATAAGAATCATCGGAAATAAAACTGTACATTCATGCGGAAGATATGGTTTTGGGCACCCGTGACATCAGCAAGCTACAATCGGCTGTCTCCTCTCTGGAGGTATGGGCGTCTACCAACGAATTGCAGGTGAACGTCGAGAAGACGAAATATATGATCTTCAGGAAAGGTGGACGAGCGTCCAAGGACAACAGTATAATTTTGAAACAAATTGCCTTACAAATTGTAAATAGCTTCACCTATCTCGGCTTGACTCTGCAAACTACTATGCAATCCTTCAGGATTCACATAAAGCAGCGGGTGGCATCGGCCACTGAAGCTATTTTCGATATTAGAAACATATCTCTACTTTCACTGAAATCCGCCTTAGCACTCTTTGATGCCAAGATTTTCCCGGTCCTCGCGTATGGGATGGATAAATTAAGCATGGGCGATCTCAGATCACTTGAAAACGTCAAAGCGCAAAACTTAATGGCTGTCCTAGGATTATTAAGATACACGCGCTCCCGATTTGTTTATGAACTTGCTCAGTGGCGGTCGGTAATAAGGTTGCAGTGTTGCACAACGACCAGATTAATTCATGAAAAACAATTAATTTCGTAATAATATTTTTAGTACTAGAAATTGTATGTTTCCTTCTATATGTATAGGAATTCATAATTCTGTTCTTTAATAATTCAGGAAATATTATAGTAAGTTACTGTGAACTGACTGAGTAAGCGAGGTGCGCCAGCCGTCTAGGAGTGCTCGTCCGTTTGGTCGTCGCCAAACCCAAACACCGACCAGATCTCAATATTGAAGGTTTTCATGTAGACTCACTTATAATCCAATTTCAATCCGATAAAATTCTGATGTCTCTGAACTGCGGCATTCGTTATGAATGAGGTACATCCGTTTTACCGCGCAATTGAATACAGTTTTCTCCGATATCAAGCAGTCTTTTACCCTATCACCTCATGGGTGCCCGCTGGACGTGGAGGAGGGGGGAGGGAGTGTGGCAAGGAGGGGCCGTGTCTCCACCCCCTGAAATCCCAAGAATATTCCGATTGTTCATTGTCACACCAGTTTATTTCATAAAGTGAAGTTACTGATGATTAACTGATTTAGATGTAGGGATAATTCCACAGTTGTATTTAACTTAGTAATTTGGGATTATTATAGAATATCTCCAGTTATTTAAAAATCGGCGAACTGGATTAACATTACTATTTTAATGAACTGCTTGATTTTTTATTTTTGTCGATATATTGTGATACAACTACTGTTTACCTGTTTTTAAAGAATGAACATTATGACGATGATTCACAAAAGCGAACTCCCATGGACAAAAACTCTGAACTAAAAAAAAAAAAAGGAATCCTCCCATTTATGCCATAAAGACTATGTACCCAATGGTTAAAGAACAGCCAAATAATGAATGTCACGAAGCAAATAAGAAATGAAACAAAAATTGCAGGGGTTGGGGGGGGGGGGAGGTTGTACAACTCAATATCACCTAGTGGCATGTAGGTAATGAAATAATAAGCCCCTAGAAAAAATCCTGCGGGTGCCCATGAACCACCTTAATGAAAATAGTGCAACACCCGGAAAAATTATCCGCCAGCCGCTACTGAACTTGCCAGGGAAATTTTTCTTATTGAAGACTTAAAATTTCGATTACAATTGCCTTCTACAAGACAAGAACTGGAATTCCTCAGGATGAGACAAAGAAGGCGAGCGGAAATCGACCAGGAATTCTATGGGACTGATGCCATGTCTCAGAGAAATTGGACTGAACCTAACAATGAAATGAGGAGTGCTTTGAATAGACTTGCTGTACACGGCTTCCATCATAAGCTGTGCGTGTGACGTGACTTTCATGAACCATCTGTACAGTGTGTGTGCCTTTATCTGATAATTAAGCTTGCATTAGCAAAATTAAACCAACCTTGAGTTGTACCACCAAGGTACGTCGCAATCGGATCAAAGCTTACA
The DNA here is from genome assembly GCA_946902985.2 of Meconema thalassinum. NCBI lineage: Eukaryota > Metazoa > Arthropoda > Insecta > Orthoptera > Tettigoniidae > Meconema > Meconema thalassinum. The sequence continues at coordinate 249,358,155 of OX336392.1, read as the reverse complement.
GTTCACTATATGCATCCTTTAATCATGTTAGAATATTAATCAGAAGTTCATCCTGTAAGGAGATTAAAGGTAATTTCATTGAAAGCTGCAGGATTATAATGACTTCAACTAAAACATAAATTACTTGATTATGTGTTTCGAGAAAGATCTGTTTTGCCTTCTTTGTTTAACTCATGGTTTGTTCTTCAAAGACCAAAATGCACAGAATTGTATCGTTAGTATTTTAACATAACAAACACCCAAAAATTATTATTATTGTTGTTAACAGTTAATATTTTGGGATATCTTGGTCATCAGCCACATGTAATTGGGCGTGTGTTGGATTTGTCTGATAACCTGTGTTTTTGAGGTAACTGTAGTAGTGTCAGTAACACTACATTACATTACATTGGGAAAGGAGTGCGGAGAAAAACCAGGAAACGTCACCCTCCAAATGGTTTCCAAAGGCGTCGGGATTTGAATGATACATCTCTGGACTTACAGCATCTCCTCATTGCAGCCGCGTGACTAAAATATTATTAGCGCTTAATTTTGTCAGTAAGTCTACCAACCTCTTCTAATATTTGAAGGAATTTGTTGTCCATGGATGATGTCTTTTTTTCCTCTTCGCTACTTGCAGTAAGTGTGAGGTTACGCATTGCGGCTTGTTTACCGGTATCTTACGCTTCTCCCTCTGATGCCTGGCAATTAATATTAATACAGCACGCTCAGGATTCCCCACCGCATGCCTACTGGGAGGTAATCACGCATACAATTCCACCACACGCGCACTGGGATGGATCCATGGAAGAGGACGGTATTGCAATTAGAACTACTCAGCTACCTTGTGAGTTGTGTGTTGGAAGAAGGAGGGAGAAGTAATGCTTTTCCAATACATACACTCATTTCCACTATAAACCATTATGCGTCTCAGGGTTCACTTTGCATATTCCTGGGAATGAAATAAGTCACACCACTATTCCCCATTTTCAGTTGGATATTAGTCTGTCAAATAGCGCATGGGTGAGCTTTGAATTTGTACGTCGATGCTTTGAATACTCTAGTTGACAACGGTCATCATAAATTTGTTTTTTCCTCAGGGTTTTCCATAGCTCCTCCAGGCAATAGTAGGAATGGGTCATTAATACAATTCCTTGGGTAACTACTCCATTTCTCATTTTAACAATTAGAGTCACTATTGAAACTAACGTTATCTGACAAATACAACATAGGCCTACAGCGAAGTACATAGATCTGATGATGACTTCACTGCCCTAAACTTCTAATATCAATTTACCATCTATGACTACCCCTTATAATTCCCGTTTACAATGGGGTTGTGGATGAAAATACGATGAAATTCCACGTGGCTGATGGTTTCTATGGCCGTATGCCCTTCCTGACGCCAACCTCACGAGAGGAGTTAATGAGAGATGAAATGAATGAAGTTGAATGAAAGTTCAATTTCAAGTAGTTACAACTTTGGGTACCATCCAGCGGCGAACATTTGAACTTGATAGAGCGTTTTTAACCAAACATAAATAACCGACAAATTTAGCTACACACTGCCAATTGTAGTGGTAGGTTCTTGTTCATGCCATAAATCTATGACATGGTTCCGCCGGCTTTACTTCCCCTCCCAAGGAGGGCATACTGAAGGATTTTAACGCTCTTAAAATCCGCGACTACTTCGGCCGAGTTTGAACCCATGATCTTGGGCATAGCATTTCAGAATGCTACCCAACTACGCCACCGTAGCCGACCTTCAAATATGTATTAATAAGAAACTAAAATCAACCGGAACATAATAAATTACACGGACAAATAATTCAATTTCTGCAAGCCGCGTCTGTAACAGGGATTTTCCTCGAAATACTAAGTTAGACTAATCAGAAGCCTTCTGGTACAATTTGCCTGAATCACACTGGGGTTGATAGTGCAACTATTCAATCGGTCAACACAATAAAATTACAGTGAAGAAATAACCTGAAGATATTACATGTGATTGAAATGCTGTATGTAAATATTTGCTATTGACTACATCGCATGTCCTTGTAATTAGGATTTAATTGAGTTCACCTATTGAAAATTTGCACTAATTGGCAATATGGCTTCACAGCTAATTGTATCACACTAGGATAGTGAAACTTGCATTACATCTCATTTACGAAGCATATTATACTTCCTTTAAGGAGGAACTGAGAGCTTCCTCATTATTATCTCCTCCTGAAAGAGTTACCAGAAAATGGAATATTCCATAAAAGAATTTTGAATAATATGCAAACTATTAAGGCATTATCAAACAGTGGTCAGACCTGAAACTCTGTATGCAGCAGAAACACTTACATTAACAAGACTTGGTAATTTAGAAAAATTAGAGAAGACTGAAAGACGAATTCTGAGAAAAATACTGGGAGCTAAACTAAATAATAACGCAGAATATAGATTACGACCAAATAGAGAGTTATATTTGAAATGTGAAAAATTAACTGATGTAATGAGAAAGAGAAGAATGGAAAATAGTAGACTAACTAAACAGATCTTCAACTTACTAACTAGTTACAAATCCAAACCCACATGGTTCATCAGAATTGACAAAGATTTGACAAACGCCAAAATTCAGACAGACACAATAGCAAACAGATCACGCTTCATAGAAGCTATTCAAAAAGCAAAATTTCAAGAAAGGAAGAAACAAACAACTGGCAGAAAGTGGACACAAGAGGAGAAAGATCGTCACTCTAGAAGGATGAAAGAAATTTGGAAACAACGGAAATTGAATATAATGGACAATAGCCAACGTTGATTCATCGTACCCTCCAAATGGGTTATTCGAAAGAAGAAGAAGAAGATGATGCAAACTATTTTTCACTTGCCGTTTTTGTTGGTCTGCACACACCACATACGGCAGAACTTGTTTAGTTAGGTAAAGGACCATGTCTATCAAAGTCAAAGTCATGTTACCAATCATTCAAATATGCATGTTCCTTGCAGTGCCATCGTATGTTCATTGGCATAAAAACTCTCTCACCCTCCAAAAGGTATGATGAGGAAGCACAATCGCAGACTGTTCATCGTATGCTCATTCCAGGGCCATGTACTCTAGCGCTAGCTGACTAGGCAAGCACTCAATTTGTGTGTCCTACAAAGAGATTTGAGTGCGTAATACGCGTGTCTCTAGTCCTACGCAGTGAATTGGCATTCAGTTTTAAAATATGGAGATAATCCATTAGAATACGTTCTTGAGAAACCCATCGTGGTGTAGTGGCTAACATTCATGGCTAACGTCTCCGAGATCCGGGTTCGATTTCCGACTCTGCCATGAAATTTATTTCTTGTCTGAGGGTTGTAATAGTGTACACTCAGCCACGTGATGCAAAACTGAGAAGAGGTGGGTTTGATTCCAATCTCCACCACCCTCCAAAAGATTTTCCGTCGCAGCCAACTTCTACACCAGACAAATGCCGAGAAGGATCCTGACTTACAGCTAAGGCCGCAGTAGGGGAGCAGTGCCGATTCTAAGCCACCCGGCGTTGCTCAGGCGGCGTTCATATTAAATAATTAATATCTGGCCAACCCATGGTCGGATTTTAACAAATGAGGTGTCGTTCGACTCTATCTGACGTCCTCTTTGCTATGGACCCTGTATGATATTAAAAAAAAAAAAAAAAATTTTTGTTTTCGAAAGTAGGTGATAGTTAGAAAACCAAACATGATAGAATGTTGTGCAATAGCTTAAACGAACGGTCTCTATGTCCTTTATTTTTTATAATAAAACGTTATTAATTTTTACATTTTTTTGAAAAAAGTTCAATTTTGAAATTTTTATATTTTGGAAACTAAAGAGTTTACAAAAAAAATTGTTTGACATAAATGAATGGCCCTGACCCCCCTCTACCCGCAAAATAAATGTCAAGCCTCTAGGACTAAAACTGTGCAGTATTGTGGTAAGGGGCGTTCTGAGCCACCCCCTGCTTTCATATAAACTTTGGGCGATAACTCCCGAACGCGTGGTCGGATTTTAACGAACGAGGTATTGTTGGCGTTGGGTTGACGTTCTCTTGGCTAAGCATGTGTGTTGGTATTAAAAAAAAAATGAAAAATTTTGTTTTTAGGATTGGCGCTATTTTGGAAACAGTGAATTGGAAAAAAGTTTGTTTGGCGTTAATGAAAGGTGGGTATGCCCTTTAGGCGGACAGCAAGTTTCAAGGGTGTAGGAGGAAAAAAAGGATAACCTACTTTCTCGCGAACATTGGTGATCATTGGCGAACGGATGGTCGGATTTTAACAAATGAGGTGTCGTTGGACTCGAGCTGACGTCCTCTCTCCTATAGACCACTCGTTATTGTTTCAAAAAAAATTAGAAATTTGTTTTCAAAAGTAGGCGATAGTTTGAAAACCAAACATGATAGAATGTTATGCTATATTTGAAACGAATGGTCTCTATGTCCTTTATTTTTATAATAAAACTTTTTTATATTTTGAAAATTTTTAAAAACACTTAAATTTTGAATTTTTACTATTTTGGAAAGAAGAAGTTGACAAATAAGTTTGTTTGACATAAATAAAAGGTCCCTACCCCATCTACCATGAAAATAAATGTCAAGTCTCTAGGACAAAAAACTAGGCATTTTAATTTTTATTTTTTAAATAAAAGCGTGTTTGTAGACAGTGAGCCGGTAGCGCTTGACGTATGTTCCAACGAGGCTATGATTGGCCATGGTGGATACTGGAAATGGCTATTTTGATGGGGCGATGTATGGCAAAACGAGGGGTCGCTTTTCGATATATTTTTTCCTATGACAGATGAATGAAGGCGAATATTTCAAAAATCCCTCATGACGATCGTTAAAACATGTTGGTAAACACCGACCATTAACCAGACAAAATTCATAATGCTATGAGAGGAATAAAAAGCAAGGCTTTTTATAGTTGTTAACAACAGAACGTTTTTTTCTATGTCTTGCTGACAGCCATAATGAAAAAAAAACAGAATATCTGCTCGAGAGACCCGCTTGGTGCCTGGCTAGCCAGCTAAGAGAATGGAATGTGGGTGAGAGCTGACAACATTGCCGTAAGATGATATCAGGTTGCAACCAACTTTCAACTCTGTAAAAAGTGATAACGGCCAGCCAGATTAGCAGACAGCGGTGGGCAGGGCCCCGCAGAGTGGGTGAGGGGAAAGGAGGGAAACCTCTACACAACAGGAAATCACGTGACCACTGCAGAGTTGTGAGGGAGTGGGGCCAGAGAGCTGGGGGAGAGGTGAGGGGAGGAGAGGAGAACCCATGACAGCCAATAGCTGAACGAGTTGTGTGTCAACATGGAGTGAAGGAGTGAGAGGCGGGTGTGGAGAGAGAAAGAGAAACATATATGGACATGCACGAAGCGTGGAGCGCCGTACACAGAGTTCTGGCACACACGATTCAATAAAATAAAGAAGTGCACAGGTTCACACGACATGTAATTTATTGATCCAAGAATTAAACGTAGAGTTAAATCCTAACCATTTGACATATAGTTTATTTCCTTTTTGTTTCAATACTTTTTCCACAAGATAATGTTTAGGAAATGCTGTTTTTTGAAGTTCATGGAGATAAAATCTACCTTTTATGGGTTGATGGTTGAGGTCTTGCCGTAAATAGGTGACTGGACTGTCCAAGTTGACTTGAATTCGAAATAGTTCAGTCCCCCACAGAGGCGTGTAGCCCTTATTGAAGGCAGACTTAAATTTGCTCACACGAACAAAATCCCCAATTTTCAGTCGGTTACGTTTAGGATCTGCTGTTTTTATGGGGTTAAACAGTTTATCCAGTCGTTGAATATTTTTGGTCACGAGACGTGACTTGGTCCCAATGGTTCTATGTTTGGTGTCATTGTAACGTAACACTAGCTCAGGTAACATGTCCAACCAGCGATAACTGCCCTGAGCGGTAACCGCTTTCCACATATGGGTTTTCAATGTTCGGTTAAACCGCTCGACCACGCTGGCTTTGAGATTGCTGTACGTGGTGTAATGGTGAATATCCAAAGATTTGAGAAAACTGGAGAAATCCTTGTTGAAAAATTATTTCCCCTGGTCGGTTTGTAGTAACTGAGGTTGGCGTTTGGAGTGTTGAATAATATGTTGAAAGGCCTTGGTAACTAGTGGACCAGACTTACGACGCACAGGTTCAACAAAGGCCATTTTGGAATAGACATCAATGACGGTCAACATATAGCGTACACCGTCGTTAACGCCAGCATAGGGTATCATTTCAACCAAGTCATCCTGCCAAAGTTTATCCACACCTCGTGAAATCACCTTGAGTCGTGGATAGTGACCCCTAGCTGGGCGATGCAACTCGTGAGCAATAACCATTTTAAAGGGTGATGGCTTAAACAATAATTTTTGCATTTCGAAGTTCTTGTTCAATTTCTGGAATTTCCCAATCGTGACCGGTAAGGCCAGCTTGACGTGAAGCATGCAACAACTGTAGCCGCTGGACGACCTTATTGGGATTGTCCCAGTAGGTAACATCCACAAGGGGTTTTAATGGTTTAAATGTCACTCCCGAAGCGGATGCTTTACGACGACCACTTTGACAGGTGGGAAACATTTTTGCAATTATGGTTTTATATTTTTGAGATATATTGGCATTCACTTGTTGAGCTGGATCATACTGTCTTTTGTGGGCATGAGTGTTCAATTAAATGGATTTATATTTGCCAAGGTCCTCTGACGTATAATCATGGGAAGAGGGAGGCCGAGAGAAGAGCAGCTTTAACAGTCCTGGCGTTAATTTATAGTTGATGTTTTTAATGGCAGCTTTAGTACGAGCAAATTTAATGGATGAATCCCCAATTTTAAAAGTATCATACTCATAGCGAACACCATACGTGGTAACTGTGTTTCCAATAAATAGATCGTTGAAATAGGGTTCCAGTGTTGATCCATAATATTTTATTAAAATGGTTTTCAGTTGAGCTTTATGTTGAGGGGTGGCCAAGAGTTGTGAAAACGGAGACGATCTGGAAGGGCAAGGTGTTTCGACCATGACCAAGGATTTCTTTTTTCTCAAAAACTCTGCAAGGGGTGCGGCCTTTTTTTGGAGGCGTAAACACATGTTCCTCCTCATCCTCAACTTCGCCAACACTAGTCAAATCTTCCTGTTCCTGTTCCTATCCCTCAGGGTCCTCGTGCAGCGTCTGCGTGGCTTGGGAAACGGTGGGTAGCGTTTCAGAAGGCTTGAAAGTGGGTTTCACCATGGCTTTTAGCGGAGGTGCTAAATGTTGTTGAATAAACAAAGCATGATTTGCACGTGATCGTTTCAATAGACGAAACGTTTGGCGAATAGTATTTTTTGCTCTAATAATATGCTTTTTCAATCGACTCTCTGCTAACGCCATGGTGTCTTGACAAATGACTTGACAGGGATGAGACAGGGCCATAAATAGCAATAAAATGATCAAACCCTAAGCGATACCGTCCTTGGTTGAGTTCACTTTGTTTGTCAATCACTAAACAGGCATGACGTTGAGTGTTCCAGCACTTGGCACCCAATTCTGTAAACATTTGAAAGGTCATATCCGGATTCACAAGTTCATTATAAATGTGACGACTGTTCCTCTCGTCCTGGCGAAATAAAACAATGACATTGGCATTGTCACGAATCAACTGTTTGGACATTTTAGAATACGTTTGTCCAAGATATAAGCAATCGATATGTTTGTGACGACCCATGCTGAAATAGCTTTGAATTATGCCTTGACGTTCAGTGGATACATCATCGAAAATCATGAGTGAATCGGGCTTTACCTCATCCGGTGAAATAACATTTTCTTGCATGGAAAATGTGAAATAACCCATATTCTCCTTTTGTAATCCAGACATGATCTGATCCAGAAGCACGTAGAGGAGTTGGTAGAGAGATTTTGAAAAAAATATAAATATTTTGAAAACGCAGACCATTGGGCGCTGTAATGAGAGACAGCAAAAGATTAGTCTTTCCACAGCCGGAAGGCCCCACAATGATGCAGCGAATGGAAGATGGAAACAGTGAACCATGGCGTTGTTCACGTGACGTGGGACAGAGATGGCAAACCATGTCCCCCATGGGGAATGACTCTTGCTGCTTAATAATCTTCATATCAACTAAGGCTTAGAGAGGCTAGCAGGCTGTCTATATACAGGACACCGAGCCTTGTCATAGAAAAAGTAGACTCATACTACATGTTGGCGATGGATGTCTTTGGACGTGCGTTGATGGCCAAAGCAAGGTCTGTCCCCATACATGATCCTAAACAAGAAACAGATCCTGCTAATAAACACTATGTGGATAGGTCAGTAGTGCCACGCACTAAACAGGGTGATTATAACTTTAAGGGAAAGCGGTTAACCCATGTAAAACATCCTCAAGTGTCTACAGACGTTACTACAAGAAAGTATGTGGATAACTAAGTGTATGAGTTTTATGACAAAGTGCCTCAGCTTACGGTGAATGGCTATAGCGCTAATCACCATCGGCTTATTCACGTGGAAGACCCGAAAGACGAAGACGATGTCAGTACCAAGCGTTACATGACCTATGAAATGAAAAGGCTTTACAAATTTATCCCATCTGTATTTTTAGACTATTTTCAAATTTGAAAAAATAGGCTTATGAGATCACCTTTTGTCCGTGTGTGTGTGGTGTGTGAGTGTGTGTGTGTGTGTGTGGTGTGTGTGTGTGTCCCCTAATAAAATCTAAACGTCTGGAGCGATTTCAATGAGACTCAGTAAGTTCATAGCACTATTCCCGGCGACCTCGACCGTGCCCTTCAAATTTTGTTACGTCTCACCAATCCAACATGGCGGCTGTGCGAAATATTTCACTAGCATGCAATATCTCCGAAACTATTACCGATATCGCCCTGAAATTGTGTACGGTGATAAAGGGCACTACTAGAAGTTCACCTATGAGAATTTCAAAACCTGTTGACTACAAAACCAACATGGCGGTCAAGCGAAGTTGAGACTTTTAAATAGACTTTTCTCGCGATTTAACTATCCAAACGTAATTAAACTTGGTACAGCAAATGTTTATACACATTGTAATGCACTGGAGTCTAATTTAGTTCAATTGTTTACATAACCTCAAAATGGCGGCTATGCGAAATATTTCACTGACATTCTATATCTCCGAAACTATTACAGATAACACCCTGCAATTTCGTACGGTGATAAAGGGTACTGATACAAGTTTACCTATGTATATTTCATAAACCTGTAAAGTAGATAACGAACATGGCGACCAAGCGAATTTGAAATATTTTAATAGACTTTTCTCGTGATTTAACTCTCTGAGCTCAGTGAAATGTGGTGCAGTAAATGATTTTGCAGATTGTAATGCACTGCCATCTAATTTAATTCAATTGTTTACATAACCTCAATATGGCGGCTGTGCGAAATTTTAAAATTAATTTTTTATTACTTGTGTCGTAATCATGCGATCGAAGTTAAAGTTTGAATAATGAACCTAGGCAATAATTGTCCTTGAATGGTTCATAACTCTATGGCCTATATATATAACAATCCTAAATGGCGAGCTTCCGAAATATTTAGACGGTTCTCAATATCTATGAATCTTTTACAGCAATCAAACTGAATTTTCTTATGTTCATAGAGACTATGAACATACGTTCACCTATAGGACTTTCAGTAACCTGGTGAGCACAAATCCAACATGGCGGTGACGCGAAGAATAAATATTTAAATGGACGTTTCTCGCGAATTAACTATCCGAGTGCCATGAAACGTTGCACGTTAAATGCTTATACAAATGTTGATCCACTGGCATCTAATTTATTTCAATTGTTTGCATAATCACAAGATGGCTGCTGTGCGTAATTTTAAAATCTCGTTTTTACTTTTTGTGTTCTAATCATGCGATTGAAGTTTGAATACCACACGTACACAATAATTTTAATGTAATAGTACAAAAATAAAAATCCAACCTGGTGACCATCTGAAATATTTAGACGGTACTCAATATCTACTAATTTGTTACAGCAATTAAACTGAAATTTTGTATGTTGATAGTGGCTATTAACATGAGCAGGATATATGAAAATAGGCTGAATAGTTCTTCACGGAACTACTTGTTAGTGTATCTGACAAATGAAAAACCTGTGAATGAAAAAAAAATTCTGCTAGTCCATGATCAGCACATAACCTATGTGCTTGCTTCAGGTTTAAGCCACTATCGATTACACTATGATGGAACCATTCTCATCAAATATGCCATACCTGATGTGAACCATTTACAAATAAAGATAAATGGTCATAAGATGTTGCCCCATATTCATGAAATGGTCAATGCAGGTGACGAATTATCCTTTCATCTCATGTTGACATGGGATGAAAAGCAAGCGGGAAAAACTATAAACGATTTCCCACTATATGTGGAATTGGAATATACAGCCATGAAATAACAATCTGACGTTAGTTGTGACTTAAACTTTCTTGTGAAAGGTTGTTGGTCATTATCATCATAATGAAACAAAGATATGTGGTGAGAAAGACTAAAACGACTAAAAATAAGACCGTGTCCTCGGCAAAGGACATTCGTGGACAAGCCCACGCGAAAGAAAAAATTAAGAATAATGTGTTGACCATAAGAAAAGTCCTTCGAGCAACACAGAGACGTGTTATTCCAAAACGTCAGCGACAGGGTTCAAACCAAGGGCGAGTGATTCCTGTCCCCAAACGAGCGGGATTTTTACCTGAATTATTTGCCGGTTTGGCTGCTCTGGGTTCACTTTTGGGTGGTGCCAGTGCAGTGGCGAAAACCATTAAAGCCGCCCAGCAGGGCAAGCAACAACTAAAAGAAAGTCAGCGACATAATGAAACGATGGAAGCGATTGCTATGGGGGCTAGAAATGCCAATTTAAAGCCAGCCTTTTATCAACAAGGATTTGGGATTTCCCCATTTCAAAATATAAAAAAAACAACCATAGCAAGACATGCCCTGACGCATCAACAAGTGGAAAGCTATGCTAAACAACTAAAGCTTTCTCTTTTTCGAGGTGTGTTTATGCGAAACCAATTACCCCCACGACCCTGGACACAGGAATGCGCTGTTGTCAATTTGGATGATCACCGAGGACCAGGAACGCATTATGTAGCTTATGTCAAAGAGGGATCCACCGTATGGTACTTTGACAGTTTTGGGAATTTACCCCCGCCCATGGAACTAGTGACCTATTTTGGAAACAGGATCAAGATATATTGTAATGTGAAACGTGTGCAAACGTTTAACAGCCAACAGTGTGGACATTTGTGTTTATTTTTATATAAGACGCAGCATAAGCAAAAACGCCAACATTATGTCGGCAGAAAGTAAAACGTTTACACTGCATGGACGTGGACCTGAAGTCAGCCTAGACTTTTACCCGCCTATCGAATTGAGTGAAAAACCCTATGGTTTGGGACTTGTTTCTCTTGTAACGTACAAACGAATATACAGCATACGTGAAAATGTGAACAACAAGTTTTACTATGAAGATTCTGTGCTAACCCTGAACTCTGGTGGATACACCATCGATGATATTTATGAACACATTTATGTGGTGTTGATCAATGAATATGGTTTAAAGTCATTTCTCGATGGATGGCGCAAGTTTGAACTTGTAAGAAATACCAACACTCATCGCTGCAGTATTTTCTCCACATTCAAAATTTACTTTAAAACACGCCCCGATTCCATTGGCCCATTACTAGGATTTAAACCACGCGTGTTGGAGCCCAACAAAAAACATGAATCAGACCCTGAAGTGAAATTCATTGAGGACCATCATGTGTCGGTGACGTGTAATATTATTAGCCAAGTGTACACCAATCAAGAACCATCGCATTCGCTTTATGACTTTATTGTGACTTCGCCCAATGGCTATATTATTTGTGAAAACCCTCCAGTGGTGCTCTTTCATTCTGTGGCTGTCGATAGTATTAGTAATATAACATTAAGACTGATCAATAGAGAGCAACAACTCATTGATCTAGATTCTACCACACCAGTGACTTACAAGTTGGTGCTAAAGCCACTATGAAGTTTGTGTATAAAGCAACAACACCGTCTTGGAATGGTGTTAGTTGTTTGCCACGTGAATACACGTTAACATCTCAAGACAAGCAGATTTTACAGCATTTGGGTTACCACGTCAACCTCCATAATGAATTCTATCCTAGAGATAGCGAACCGCATCGAGGAGCAACCAGGAGTGGTAAGAATTGATCTCCATTCCTATCAAGCTCAAACACCTGGACTCAATAACAATGATGAAATTCAATTTGTTATCAACAACCAAGATATTTACACCCTACCGCAAGAAAGTGTCATTCAGATCGAAGGTCGGCTCACCAAAGCCGATGGCTCTACACCCACCATATCCAAGTTGGCCAACCATGGTTTGTCCTTTCTGTTTTCTGAGGTGCGGTATGTCATTAACGATATCGTAGTAGATAGCACTCGAAATGTGGGTATTTCCAGTGTCATGAATCTATATCCCATTTATAGTGAGGAAGAAGGTAAAACACTTTGCATGGCGGGTTGGTGCCCTGACTCGACCAATGACTGGATGGTACACACGGATGGCACCTTTACTGGATTTTTACCTCTTAAACTGATTTTAGGCTTTGCCGAAGATCACCAGCGCATTGTGGTGAATGCAAGGCAAGTGCTTTATTTGGTGAGAGACAGGAGTGATAATAATGCACAAAGGAGCCGACAATGTCCCCATAGATTCAAAAATTCAACTACAACGCTTGCTATGCAAAGTGCCTCATGTGACCCTTAATGATAGAAAAAAATGGACATACTCAAAATGGTAAAGAGAGATATGCCTCTACCCATGGAATTTAGAAGCTGGGCACTCCATGAGTACCCGCTATTGCCCACCACCAACACACACAGTTGGTCTGTAAAAACAGCCCGCTATACAGAGAGACCTCCCTACATGATCGTGGGTTTTCAAACAAATCGCAAGTATCAACAAACCAAAGATGCCACGCAATTTGATCACCTGAAATTAAGAAATGCACGTCTTCTCCTCAACGGTGCTGTGTTTCCCTATGAAGGACTGGATTTAGATTTTTCAAAAAATAAATTTGGCTCCCTGTACGACTTGTTTTCTAAATTTCGATGGTCGTATTATCAAAAAGAGAACGGCCCCATGCTGCTACCCAAAGCGTTTAAGGCAAGGGCGCCACTGAGTGTCTTTGACTGTTCTTACCTGGAAGAGTCTTTCAAGCCATCCAATATTGACATTCGACTAGATTTTGAAACGCATGACAATGTACCAGCCAATACGACAGCCTACTGTTTGATTATTCATCACAAACAAGTCAACTATTATCCACTGTCCAACCAAGTGACGAGTGTATAAATAACAGGTCAACCCACGTCAAGCCGCTCAGTCATGTCTTGCTTTAAAGCATCAAGAGAAGTCATATCCATGAATTTAAACTCTGAGGAACACCGTTTCAAGACTTTTGCAACATGGCCAGTGCCTTTCATAAACCCTCAAGTCTTGGCGGCCGCTGCATTCTACTATTTAAAAACAAAAGATGAAGTGAAATGTGCCTTAGGTCCCATCATCATAGACCAATGGCAGGAGGGCGATGAACCCATGCAGTAACATCAGCGCTGGTCACCTGCCTGCCCCTACCTATGCAAAATGGAGATGGGAAATATACGCTGTCATTCAAGCTATCCCTCACTCGTGTCCCTGATTGATGAAAAAACAAGTTACGATACGTGTGGACCGTATGGTGTCCATGGTGCTTCAGTAAGCAGCTCACCATCGAAAACGCCTAGTTTTGAGACATTGGGACATCATCGGTGTTATGGACGTTACAAACACAAGAGACTATATTGTTGTATCAGTTTGTATCGTCCTTATCCCAAAATGACAAAAGCCTGTAAGACGTGTTATGATAATAAAATGATGTAATTCTAAAATTCTTATTTTTTTCATGTTCTCCTGTCCTACCCTAACCTTATTTTTTTCAAACTAGCATGGCTGGTAAGTCCATGTCATGACCACACCTTAGTCATTGATTGTCAGCCAGTCGTCAGTTGAACTTGGTCCAGGCAAGCGATCACATGTTGCGCACACTCATTGTGGATTGCCAAGGGTTTAAAATTGGTGACAACAAATTTATATTAAAACAAAGTGGCCATTATCGATTGTACCACGTTTTGGATATCGCAAGCTACGCATTTGCTATTTAAACCGCCCCATGCTTTTGATTTGTTGTGTGAAAATGATCGCAAACAAACCCAGTGGATTGAAAATAATAAGCCACTAGACTGGAATCAAGGAACCATTTCCTATAAATATTTGGACGTGGTCATGAAAGCACACTTGCCCTCGGCCAATGTAGTATTTGTGAATGTAATGAAAAACGTGAATGGTTGCAACCATTTTTGGCGTCTTACTGTCAATGTATCGACCTCATGGACCTGGGATGCCCCTCCCTGCAAACGCTAATGGATACTTGTTCCTGTGGCAACATTACCCATACAGCCCTAGCGCATGCGTGGCATCTTATTCATTGGTTAACCACCCATGCCTGCTGGGAGTTGTTGAACAAAATTATAACTCAAAATTTACCTGTGAATGACGCCAGTGAGATTTCTACATGCGACGTGTAAACATCTACAACACGTGATACCATGGAGAAAGGCAATGCTACGGACAAAGCCATCGGAAAGTTCTTTGTATGCAAAAAGAAACTAGACAGTTTTACCAAAGAGGAACTCTTGGCGCTGCCCACGTCATTCATTTATTATGTGGCCGCCAACGCGGTGAACTAAATCTGGCAACATGTACCAAAATCATGGACTCAAGACCCTGTGTTGAGTGAATTGCAACCCTATACGGATTACGATCACCATAAGCAAGTGGCCATGGAAAAAATACCCTTTATGCGTCAGTGCGCGACTTGTCAGCTAGTGAAACTGTATCACGGTCATAAAACTCCGAGTAAAGACTTTGTTGAATCATTCCACGGGTGTCATGGCGAGAAAAAGCAGCAACAACAACAACAACAAACACATACATCGTCCACAGAGGAGGAGGAAGACCAAACCTTTTCACCATCGATGGAAAAGGATATGCCAGACCTGTACTGGCATTGGCGTCATTGACAAAGTGATTCAATACTTACCTTTTGAAATCCATCTTCCAGGTTATCGTTTTTGTGGCCCTGGAAATCATCTTGAAAAACGTTTGCAGCGTGGTGATGTACCCATTAATCTTTTGGATCAAGCATGCAAAGAACATGATCTATCTTATCGCCTTAGTCAACCTGGTTTAAGGCATGTGGCAGATAAATTGTTATTGAAAAAAGCTAAACAACGTTTCACATCCTGTGATACCTCAGTGGGTGAAAGGATGGCAGCTCTGATTGTGATAAGTGCTATGAAAGGTAAGTTGATGATGCATAGACATGAACATTAAGGAATTGAGGAGTGAGGAATTGGGATGTGTTTGTATACTATTTTCCTTTGTCAATTCCCTATGGTTATGAAATAAAAAACAAAGGTTTAACAGAACACAATGTTTCATTTTAATTTTAAAAAAATCATGATGTTGAGGGGCTGATTTTTCATTTTCACATTTTCAGACATTGCCATTTGCCAATTTGCAATTTACAGTTTTTAAAAATGTCTGTTTCATGTTTTGTGTTTTTGAGGATATGGATTTTCCATTTTGTTGATGACACTTAAAAAAAATGTCCGTTTTATGTTTTTGAATTTTTATATTTCACACATGAGCATTTTCAGTTTAAAAATGTGTGTTTTAAGTTTTGCGTTTTTGGTGATATCGAAGCAAGAATTTTCCATTTTGTTGTTTTGTCATTTTTCCATTTGGTGTATGTCGAAAGTTTGAGATTTGTCAATGATGTCAAAGCGAGTGCTTGACCATGACGATGATGATGCAGTGAGTTTATGTGTATTTGGAGAAACGTCGAGGTCTACGACTAGTGCAGGTAAGACTGTTTTTACAAAAATAATGTCTATTGACCGCTACATTTTAAAGAAAAAAAACTATTGAAAACAAAATGAGTATATAAGTGACAATTTCCCCCTCCCCGTTCATTCTACCTCACTGTGCTTGCTCCGGTCATATAGACACACCAGCTTTTACTCACACAACCATACCTGTCTTTGGGAACAAACACAACCACTTTATTTATCCCCAAAAGCACATTCTCCACATGCACACTCATCCCAAAAGAACTTTTCTTAGTTTTCCATTTACGATTTACATTACCAAAAAAAAAAGTTACTAAAAATATATTACTTATTTTATATTTACAAAAACTACAACTTTGTACAGCTTTAAAATAATCAAACTATATACCATTTCCAATTCCCAACTCTGTTAAATTTAAAAATAAAAATAAAAATAAGGTTGCATAGAACGTTTTTTAAGAGCAAATGGTAAAAGTGAGTTGCCACTATTTGTAAAAAAAAGACTATTTACAATGACAAAAAACAATATTTACAAAATACTACATCTACAATTTACAACAAGCCATGTCCCTAAACGAACAAACAGTGAAATCACACCTCCTCCCCTTTGTGATCATAACCCCAAGGCAGGCTGGTGAGCAAGTCAACAGCCCACACACGTTTGTTATCCATGGAGGCGAGGGTACGTTTTCTCTGTTCCACAAGGTACAAATGATGGTTGCTAGATTGTATCCTGCACTGTGTATGGGACATAGCTTTGCCAGTGCGTAAAACCGCTAAGTAATCGTCTACACGTAGCGATTTTACCACTGCCCTACTTACACCTTTTGCTCTATTGGCTTCCTTACAGTCTAGTGTGCGATAAGCGTACATTTTCGAGGCCAAACCTACGAATTCCGTCATAATGGAATCACCGCATTCATCTTTTAAAAAACACCCATTTCCTTCTTGTTTTTTTATGGGCAGCTGAAACATGTTGTCAGCACTATACGATGAGGTGTCGAACCAGTCACGATGCTGCCTCATGACGTCATAGGGGTTGCAGAGGCGAATGTGGTAAATGCATGAGTCCGTATCCATATACAAAAGAGAGACGTCCTCAAAATGGCGTTTGGCAAACTCATAGTGGAATCGATACATGACCGATTTAGAAAAGTCTAAAATGACTTGGCCCAAGTAAATGGGCTTATCCATGGTCACGCTGGTCCTACTCAATACAATGGTGGCCAAATCCTCTTCGATAATGTTGATCGATTTAAAATTTGGCTTGGCAATTTACCGTCAGGCACTACACTGCCCCTCCCAGACATTCACCAATTTAATGTCACGGTATTTGCGGACATTCTCCATAGATTTGCCATAGATGCAGTTGTTCATTAATTTAAAAAAATCAAACTGCTGTGTTGTCATTTGTCGGTGCTCTATGTTGAGTCGCATGTATGGCTCGAGCCATGGTTTTTGAGCAAAGGAAATACCCCTATGGATTTTCTTCAACACCAAGCCTTGGGCGAGGCATTGCACCAATATTTGGATATGCAGCACATACCGATTTTGGTTGTAAAGTGTGCCCATAATTTTTTCAATTTTCACTTTACTGTCAGGGGGAACCATTTGCTCAAGGCAGAATGGGAAATCGGCATGTTCATGATACAAGGATGAGGGATATTCAATATCCACTTCTAGCACATATCCACGGCCTGTTTCTTGGCTAGCCTTCATCACATCAAATTCTGACACTTGTTTGTCTGTCAGCCAAGCAAACTTCCCATAGGGCAAAGGCTGACTCATGGCGTAAGCATACAAATTATCCACGTCATTGTACATTAGTACGATTCTGGTTTGTCTGGGGAATAATCAAGCATGTAGACATTGTTCGCTTCGGCATGGCGCTTGTTAAGCGACACAAAGCCGCCACGAATGCCCTTTTCAAAAATAGAACCATGTCTACATCAGTGAGTAAATCCAATTCCACTTGAGTGTATTTCAAAGCGGCAACAAACGAGAGCCCAGGACTCGTATAATAGTGAGCCGGGTCAAGACCATAAATGCGCTGACACAACTCACGAAATTTTTCAAACACATCGGTGAGCAGCAATACATCCAGTTTTAGGTAATGCAGAGCATATTCACCTAGCGTCTTGGTATCAAACACTCGCCAAACTTGACATGCATGTGCATAGTCTTCATCGGAAACGGTACTGTGTGTTAGTTTTGAGTAAAATGTCTCCTGTGGTGGGAGTTTTATTTGCTTTAACACGTCCCAGCTGTTGCAGAAATCATACGGGAATATACCTTTCCGAATGCACAATTGAAATTGCTTAGGATCATTAAAATGCATTCTGGTATTTTTTTAATTCCTCATCATTCAAGCCATTCACAAGACTGTCTAGCGAGGATGCCATAAACTTAAAGGAATCCAAAAATCGAATGCTAAAGTCGCTCAACCTTCATGTCAGGGCTGTAAAACGCTCATGGTTTTGGGGAATAATGGTAAACGAGCCCTTGTTAACATGACCCAATTCACGATTCAAAAACTGAATATCATAATTCGCCAGATTGTGGAAAAAGACACTGATAAAACGTGGAGCTGAAAAGTTCAAATTACATTTACTATGCGCAGCTCCACGAAACTCTCCCGTAAAGTGCGAGTGATCACGAACGGTGTCTTCAGCACTGATCAGTGGCTTTTCGCAAATATGGCATGTCGTGCCATGCTCATACCGCTGCTGCTGTTCTGGAGATAGAATCCCTGTACATGGTCGGCCAACTGTACAAGTTCATCCAAAAACCATCTGGCACAATCTGGCCCCTCCCGGCATTTGTAAACGGATTGTGTGGGATCATAGGCACACACTACATTAATCCTATGGCAAAGGGTTCATGTTTTTGAATAGGTGTGGTTGAGCTCATGGTGGGATCTGGTTCACATCCCACCATGGGTGTAGTGAGTGCTTCGAAATCTGCATATACCACAGTGTCATGCTTATGAATGTCCTTAAACTTTAACATAGCTTTGTCCCCTTGTGGCAATATCAGTCTCACTGCTTCCTGAGAAACGCAATCTACCCTATGACGTTCCAAAGAAGTAGACGTCCAAAAGTATTGGAGACAACGGTCACAAATATGCATTTTTTACCATGTGCTTTGGACATTTGGCTGCTTAGCAATATAAAAGATGAATGTGGTGTCGTTTCGGTTCTTTTGTGGCATAAAGAGGACCCACAATCTCATCACCGTCAAGGCCATACACCATGAACGAAAAGTCCTGGTTATCTTGTTCAAACCTATGGATCTCGGTTAAGTCCATAGGGAACGACACTCGAGTTAAATTTAATGTTTGTTTTAATACATCAAACTTGGCCTTGTACTTTGCTGGCCTGTTAACATTACGGTCTTGAGCTGACTGCAAATACGCAGCCACAGCCCACAGAAAACATTCATCATCAAAATTTTCAATATTCACCACAGCCTTTTTCGAAGCTGTTGCTGGTGGTGTTTTAATATAGCTAGACCCAGCATTCAACGGATTGAAATGACAAATGTGGATTTGTAGATAATTGATTTTGTCTAACGCTAAACCACTGGGTCCTTGTTGCAGTTTATCAAATTTTGATAGCAAGGCATTCACCACCTGGCTTTGATACCACTCGTTCAGATTATTGGCTATCAAAAGCTCTTGCATTTTACTGCTAATATAAACAGTTTTCTTATGCTCACCATCCTTGTTTTGATATATGAAATCGCACACGAGTTGTGTATTGACCTTTAAAGCCGTATGCAACCTTTGCGCTGTACAAATTTGTTCTTTAAAATGTCAAAACATGATTCGACAAAGTCTTTTGGGATTAAACTCTCTCTAACATTCACTACGCGGCCAGAGCAAACACGCTTTTTAAAACAAGAGTCAAGGGGTTCTCATGTTAAGCTATCGGTAGCAGTGGCAAAAGTCATGATTTTTATAAAGGAAACAATCTCACCACAGTTTTCAGCCGTAGACTGCTCGGTAAACACTGGCCCCAAACACACAGCAGTGGTTGTAGTGGTCAAGCATTTTCCAACACACACTAAAAAAGAAATAAAATAAACCACAATGAGTATATCCATTTCAAATAGCACCTTTCATAAACAAAAATAAATAAAATAAAATATAAAAAACAGGTTTTATATATATTATATTAAAAAATCTTACCTTGCTTTGTAAAAAGCCCTGCTTTTGCCTTTCCCTAGGTTCGAGTGGAATGGGGTTTCTGTCTCCCAACCCCAGGTATGCCAATTATCTAAAACAAAAAAATAACAATCCATCAATCATATGGTAAACCAATAATCATTTAACCATTGATTAGCATAAAATAAACTAAACAGCGTAATTCCAACACTTACCTCAAATATATATTGTATGCAATATAGTATCCAACTGGGGGTTGAGCACACGAATGCAATTACTTTTATACACATAAGACATAGCCTATGTTAACACAGTAACGTGTAAAACAGTAAAGACTGACTGACTGTGTGTCATAACATGATCAACACTCTAATACCCCCCCCCCCCCTGCCCTCCACACCCAGCCACTCGCCCTGTGTCCCTCTTGCCACAGCTGTTAACATCGCTCTTGCCTTGCAATTGGCTATGGCAATGGTAGGGGGAGGAGTTATACTCGCTTACTACATTATTTCTCTGACGTCGTTGCGATATTGTTTGACCTCCAGGTGACCTCCACGTCACTGTAACTTTCCATTGGCCTGTTGTCCCGTCTGCTTACATTCATGAATTGTGATAACATGTTACATCCTGTCACCCAGCCAGCCAGGCTCCAAGCTGGCCTCTCGAGCAGATATTCTGTTTTTTTTTTCATTATGACTGTCAGCTAGACATAGAAAAAACACAAGTTCGGTTAACAACTTACCCTCATACCATTATGAATTTTGTCTGGTTACTGGTCGGTGTTTACCAACATGTTTTAACGATCGTCATGAGGTATATTTGAAATATTCGCCTTCATTCATCTGTCATAGGAAAAAAAAAATATATAGAAAAGCGACCCCTCGTTTCTCCATACATCGCCCCGTCAAAATAGCAATTTCGAGTATCCACCACGGCCAATCATAGCCTCGTTGGAACATACGTCAAGCGCTACCGGCTCTTTGTCTACAAACACGCTTTTATATATAAAAAAATGCCTACCGTAGTTCTTTTTGTCCTAGAGACTTGACATTTATTTTCGTGGTAGAGGGGGTAAGGCCCTTTCATTTATGTCAAACAAACTTATTTGTCAACGTGTTAGTTTCCAAAATAGTAAAAATTCAAAATTTAAGTGTTTTCAAAAATTCTCAAAATATAAAAAAAAATATTATAAAAAATAAAGGTCATAGAGACCATTCGTTTCAAATATAGCATAACATTCTATCATGTTCGGTTTTCAAACTATCGCCTACTTTTGAAAACAAAATTTTTCAAAACTTTTTTGAAAAAATAACGAGTGGTCTATAGGAAAGAGGACATCAGCTCGAGTCCAACGACACCTCATTTGTTAAAATCCGACCATCCGTTCGCCAATGATCACCATTGTTCGCGAGAAAGTAGGCTATCATTTTTTTTCTCTTACACCCTTGAAACTTGCTGTCCGCCTAAAGAGCATAACCACCTTTCATTAACGTCAAACAAACTTTTTTTCAATTCACCGTTTCCAAAATAGAGCCAATCCAAAAAACAAAAATTTTCTTTTTCTTTTTTTAATACCAACACACATGCTTAGCCAAGAGAACGTCATCCCAACGCCAACAATACTTCGTTCGTTAAAATCCGACCACGCGTTCGGGAGATATCGCCCAAAGTTTATATGAAAGTAGGGGATGGCTCAGAACGCCCCTTACCACAATACTGCACAGTTTTAGTCCTAGAGGTTTGAAATTTATTTTGCGGGTAGAGGGGGTCAGGGCCATTGATTTATGTCAAACAAAATGTTTTTGTAAACTCTTTAGTTTCCAAAATATAAAAATTCCAAAATTGAACTTTTTTCAGAAAAATGTAAAAAATAAAAACGTTTTATTATAAAAAATTAAGGACATAGATACCGTTCGTTTAAGCTATTGCACAACATTCTATCATGTTTGGTTTTCAACCTATCACCTACTTTGGAAAACAAAAATTTTCATTTCTTTAATATCATACAGGGTCCATAGCAAAGAGGACGTCAGCTAGAGTCGAACGACACCTCATTTGTTAAAATCCGACCATGGGTTGGCCAGATATTAATTATTTAACATGAACGCCGCCTGAACAACGCCGGGTGGCTTAGAATCGGCACTGCTCCCCTACTGGCCGCAATCTTCAATCTTCATATGATACAAAAATAAATACAGAGATTACAATAGCACAGGTTAACAGACAGATTCTTCATACACCCAATACACGAAATACCCATTGGAATACTATAAATGATGTTAAGTGTATCATTTGGACAAGAGCTTGCCACGGTGGGTGAGTGGGTAGCTTGTCGGTCTACTAACCCCAAGATTGCAGGTTCGCTCCTGGCCGTGGCAAGTGATTTTTGAAAGGCGGGTTAAAGAACCCATTTGAATTCAATAGGCCGTGTTCATAATGGCAAAATTTATCTCGGGAGTTTCCGCCAACCCATTGTTCCTCATTTCTCTACTACAAAGCATTATAGTGTTCAAGGAGCTTAGATAACTAACCTCCTTGACTTTCATAGCGTTCAAAGGTACGCCGAAATTCGACATGCAAGCTACCCTCCGGGTGTCAATTAACAAAGCTTGCACCAGGCATCCAAGGCCATACGATATTATTATTATTATTATTATTATTATTATTATTATTATTATTATTATTATTATTATTATTTGGACAAGAGGTTGAATATAGTAAAATGGATGTTTACTTTCTCAAAATCTTTAGGTAGGCGTAGAGAAGCACTTAGTTTGATTTCGTATGAGATCCTATTGTGGTTGTATTCATTGTACGCTTCACGAGACCAGTTTGTGAGTCACAAATTACATTTAACACAATCCCTTATCCATGAATGAGTGAATTGTGCCATGGATGCAGTTGTAACTCAGTCCATTTATAACGCCCGACAAACCTGTCGATCAAACAAAGGAAGCATTTCTGTTTCCCTACCTCTCTGTTAACAACTACAAACGCTTTGATGTAACTAAAGAGCTTTGTATTACAGTACACGGAAACTTTCTGATTTCATCTCTTTATTGCTTCGTTCCTTTGCTGCCAACATGGTCGAGGGGTAAGTAGGCTATAGCACGTCCCTGCTCATTTACCTCGAGTTTCTAAATGTACCGGTGGAAAATAATAACTAAAATTATAACAATGATAATAATAACATGTAGTTCCATGAAGAACTAATAAGCCTACTTTTCTTAAAATTTAAGATTCATACCAACGATTTCGTCTAGAATAATGACGAATATAAGTTGGAAATACTGACATTTCTAATTAGTTCGACGTATACCTGAAATAGTGTAGCCTAATATAGGACTACAGTATGCAGCCCTTGTACTCTGAATATGCTTGCCACGGTGGGTGAGTGGTTGTAGTGTCGGACTACCAACCCCAAGATTGCAGGTTCGCTCCTGGCCATGGTAAGTGATTTTTGAAAGGCGACAAAAATCACGACACTCATGTCATACGTTGTTGGCATGTTAAAGAACCCATTTGAATTCAGTAGGCCCTGTTCAATGGCAAAATTAGTCTCGGGATTTTCCGCCAACACAAAGTTCCTCCATTTTCTACTTGAAAGCGCTGTAGTGTCAAGGAGTTTAGATATCTAACCTCCTTGACTTTCATAGCATTCAAAGGAACGATGAAATTCGACATGCAAGTTACCCTCTGGGTGTCAATTAGCAAAGCTTGCAACAGGCATCCGAGGCCATACGATATTATTATTATTATTACTCTGAATATATTCTTAGATCCATCTCTTCAGGTGCAGAAATGCACATACAAAATTTGGTTGAAGTTCAAACGATAATATGGACGTTACACGCAGTTAGACATTGATTCTATCAGCGTGCGTAAACTCATGTTGGCAACAATGTCATGTATGTTTTGCTTAGAATTAATCTGAAATATCATGATATATTATTGTGGCAAGTTTGGATTAAATCCATTTGTCTGTATAGAAGTTACATTTATTTAAAAATTGAACCTATCAGCAGGCTTAAATCATGTTGGCAGCACTGACGTATATTAGTTACTCTAAATTAATTTTAAATGTTTGGTAACACGGTATATGTATGCAAAGTTTACAGCGGTTGACTTGCATATTTCCAGATTTATAGACATAAGGGTAGACTAAAATAATAGAGAGAGAATTTATTCACAGTTGGCAGCCCTGAGTCTAGGTTGGGGATGGAGTCGGACGTAGTTGTAAATTATAAACTACCCCGTCATTTGCCTGGAAAACCACGAAAACCCATTTATAACACGGATGAGGAAAGAACCGCGTAAGATTTGACTCACAAAGCTTAGTGCTACCCTTATACCTTAATTACATTTCTTTTGCAAACACAAATCCTTTGGCATCGGAGTCTGAATACATCCGAGAGCACACACGGTGGTGAAACTCAGCAGCCTCATTGCATGTTTAAATTCGTGCGTATTTTGTTTTTCAATTTTCTAAGACGATGAGCTGCATCCGCCTGCTAATGTCTCTATTATTTTAAAATTGTACTTCCTTCCCAAAGCCATTTACTTAATTACTACTTTTTGCTACACATTTATCTGCCAGATTTGTTTGAGTAAAAAGAGAAACACGTATATGTCTTTCTCCTAGCATGATGCTCAAAGGAGAGCAACGGAGTTTATAAGAACGGCTGATTGGTTTAGTAGTCATTTCCCTGAGATATATAAGGTGCGTTCAAAAAGTAACGAGCCGGAGGCATAATTACAGAAACCAGTACATGTATGTTAGAAGTATTGGCCCTGGCTGTTGAGGCACCTGTCCCACTGTGACACGAGGCGGTGAATGACTGTTTCATAAAATTCCCTGGGCTGCGATGTGAACCAGTTCCGCACGTACAGCTGGACGTCGGCATCCAAGGTGAATCGCTGGCCCCGCAGAGCCCTTTTCAGGGGACCAAACATGGCGTATTCACAGGGAGAGAGGTCTGGACTGTATGGAGGGTGGCCGAGAACATCCCATTTGAATTTCTGCAGGAGTGCCGCGACTGTGTTGGCCGTATGAGGTCGTGCATTGTCGTGGAGCGACCACGGTGGCAAGCGTTCACTGTCACTCGGCGGTCCTGGGTAATGAGTGCATCAACCAGCTGGACGTTGTCATAGGTAATGCAGGGGGGTGCCCGAGCCCGGACATCATGTGCTAAAGACACCCGTCCTTTCCTGAAGTGCTTGTGCCACGCCTTGACCCTTGCAAGGGACATGCAGTGTTCGCCGTACACTTGTGACGTTCGGCGATTAATGTCCTTTCCCCCTACTCCTTCCGCTGTCAGAAACCGAACAATACCTCTTTGGTGTTCGGTTGACGCTCCATGTCACTGTTTGCAATGCGACTGGCAGCGTTGGACGATTGATGCATGCTGCTGCTCGCTTTGTATCGTCACGTGACGTGCGCCGGGCTGTGACCTTCCACGCTCAGTTCGGAACCACACTTCTTTACACACGCCACGATTAGCCGATGTTGTCACCAGTTTGCGCATTCCAGCCTCCGTCTCGTTACGTTTTGAACGCACCTTATACTATTTCTTGAACGTATCAATGTTAAGCGGAGATAGGGGGAGGGGGAGGGGGAAGGGGGAGGGGAGGGGGAGGGGAAGGGGAGGGGAAGGGTGGAGGGGAGGGTGGTGCGTGGTGACGCAGCGGTCAAGCTGTTGGCCTCTCACCACGGCAGACCGGGCTCGATTTCTGGTCGATGCATGTGAGATTTTCAAAGTGAAATGCCAAGTCCCGTGGTTCGGATTCCACGTGAAAAGGAGGTCCCACGGCATATGATCTCGTGATTAACGGTCACGTAAAACTACAAACTTCTTCCTTAAAGCGAAAATACCTAATTTGAACTCTTACACTCTGAATACACCTAATTCAGTTCCGTGGTTGCGGCTTAGGTGGCGTAGTTGGTAGCATGCTGAACTGCTGTGCCCAAGATCGCGGGTTCAAACCCGGCCGAAGTCGTCGGATTTATTAAGAGCGTTAAAAATGCATCAGTATGCCTTCCTTCGGAGGAGAAGTAAAGCCGGTGGTCCCATGTCATAGATTTATGGCATGTGAAAGATTCTTCCACAGACTAAACTTGTGTGGAGCTAAATTTCTAGCTTAGAATTCGTTGTAACGCTCTATCAAAGTTCCAACGTTCACCACTAGGTATCATTGACATCTGGTAGCGAAAGTTGGAACTACTTGAAATTGAACGGAACGTGTAGCTCACCCTCAGGGTGTCCGCTGGAAGCAGCTACAGACTATGGCGAGCCCAACACGCCCTCGGACAATCCCGGCACTAAGAGCCAAACGATGAATAAATAAATAAATAAATCGTTCCGTGGAGAAGTTTAGCGCGAGCATTATCGATGACTCCCGAGAAGGTTGGGGAGCAGGTAGTCCGCATTCTCCTACGTGACCACTTACCCTTGGTGCGTGCTGTATCTAGCGCTTTTTTCCTATTCCATCTGAACCAACAAACATACGATAGTTTGTGTCTCGGCCTGTCTAGGGCCGTCTTCTCTCTCCTTCAAACCTTTCAAAGGAAGGAAACAAGCTTGTAGTTTGACGTGACCGATAATCTCGCAATCATGAGCAACGGGACATCTATTCCGAACTACAGGGCGTGATATTTTACTTCGAAAAGCTCACATGCATTGACTGGGAATTGAACCCAGTCCGCCTTGGGGGAAAGAAGGAGATTGACCAATGCACCACGATGCTCCCTCCTCACCGTTCACTCTTCGCGTTTGCTGTTGCTATTATTAATATGGACGTCTTTAGTTTTCAGCCTCATGTAGCGTTTGTCTGATCTATCCTGCATTTTTGTGAAGGCTGTATTAGTGTGTTTTAGTAACTGAAGCGACGATGGGGAAGGAGGCGGCTGTAGGAACAATTATGGCATTTACTTGGAGTAGTATTGAGAAAACCACAGAAAACAACTTCTAAGATAAGTGAGTTGGTATTCGAAACTATCTCTTCTTAGTGTTGCCTCGCGAGGCTGAATGAACTCTGTTGCAACCCTTGGACCCGAATTGAATTTCTTGGCAGAGCCGGCATACGAATCTGGGCCACAAAGATGACAGTCAAGAATGCTAGTCACTCCACCACGAGAAGATATGGTAGTACAGTTATTTACTTTTCATTTCTCTCTCGGGCAGTTAGAGTAAGCATACTTTCGATGCCCATTCTGATAACACCACGCTGAC
Organism: Meconema thalassinum; assembly: GCA_946902985.2. Lineage (NCBI taxonomy): Eukaryota > Metazoa > Arthropoda > Insecta > Orthoptera > Tettigoniidae > Meconema > Meconema thalassinum. Next base: position 249,330,781 of record OX336392.1, on the reverse strand, counting down.
TGGTATTCATTTTTTGGAATCGAACTTCTGGCCAATGATTGATGACAACCTGTTCATCAAGTCATGATTTTCACCTCGTGAGGGCAACTGAGAAGGGGAGAAGTTAATTTGTGTTATATGTCCAGAAGGAGAGAAGATTTGACGCTTATCACTGACTATATTAAGAGTGGTTTCCCGTGGCTTTTCCTGTGACTTGAAGGTAAATGTACCGAACAATAGGCCAATGCAATTTCTTCACAGTCCTTATATCTACAGTATCTTGCTAAAGTTACACTTAACATTACCGTACAAACATGACATATTAAATACCGAAAACGATGAATAGCATTTCTCGTATCTAGAGAACTCGCACGATTTCTGGTTTTCACAAGATATTTTATTCTAATCTGAAAGTTGGAATAGGGTACACTTAACCTTGTACGGAACTGACTAGAGTGATTGGATTCCTACATCAGACATCCTAAAAATAGTTTCCCGTGGTTTCCCAGCTCTACCCCAGACGAAATGCTGGGATGGTGCTTAAAGCAAATTCACGGACGTCTCTTGTTTAAATCTTAGCCACTACTACAAATATTCACACTACTTCAGTCATCATAAGGACACAGGATATCACTCAGATTTCACCCATAGCGATTTGCTTGTCTTTTTCTTCATTATATTTATTACAGGGGTGTGCAAATTATTAGAATCAAGTAAGGTATTTAAATCATTCACAGTATTTTATTCAAAATAATTTTATTGACAAACTGCTGGCATCTTTTGTTACCCTACTGAGTAATGTCTTCCCCGTGGACTTACACCTTTTTCCATATGAAATTGCGTCTGGAAACTTTCAGAATTCGGGATTTTGAGGGTTACCTGAGCTGGGTCCGTTTTCTATTTTTTCATTGGTTTTGAAATGTAACTTCTATGTCAGGTGATTTCAATCCATGATTCACAAATCTTTGGATAGTTCAAGAGTAGATCATCATTAATATGACTCTAAATCCGTCTGCTCTAAATCCACACGAAAAGTAGAGTGAACTAATCAAAGCAATACGTGTGGCATTTTGCATTAGCAAAGCTCCTCTGCTGGTCGAGCGTCTTCGGTGGCGTAGTTGGCAGGCTTCTATGCCCAAGGTCGCGGGTTCAAACCCGGCCGAAGTCGTTGGACTTTTTAGGGCGTTAAAATCCCTCAGTATACCTTCATTTGGAGGGGAAGTAAAACCGGCGGTCCCATGTCATAGATTTATGGCATGATAAAGAACCTTCCACTAATTAGATCTATGTGAAGCTAAATTATAAGTTAACTTTGACTAACGCTCTTAGGTTACAACGTTTGTCGCCAGGAGCCGACTGTGGTGGCATCTAGTAACAAAGTGCAGGACTAGTTAATCGTTGACGGTGGCGTTTGGTGGCAAAAGTTGAAACTACTTGAGAACCCAATGTATGCAGTCCTTACTTGAATTAAAACATATATCACACACTAATACAGCCATCACAATTAACTCCGGTTATCAGACAGATTCTACACACACCCAAAGTACACAGGGCTACATGACCGCGTGGTCGCAGCCCCTAAACTGAGGAACCAACCAACCTCTGTTACTGGTGATTCTAAACATAATTTCACTTTGAGTTTCTTAAACGACAATATTATTAAGACTCTTGGTTAAATATTTGAAGTAAATTCAGCGCCTGGAGCCGACTGTGGTGGCATCTAGTAACAAAGTGCAGGACTAGTTAGTCGTTGACGGTGGCGTATGGTAGCAAAAGTTCAGTGCATTAAGCCGTGAAAAGTAAAAATGCAATTTCGGAAAACTTGCGCCAAGTCTATTAATTTGCACACCTCTGTAGCTGACGATGAATAATTAGACATTCGAAACATATATAATTACCATATTAATTAAAGATATTCGAAGGTGGATAGTAAAACGAAGTAGTAGTTGTTTGTGTTTCAATATGTTTTGAATCTAATTCGCCTGGTGTATCATATTACCAGCAACCCCTCAATATTACGGAGTTTAGCAAAGTCACCTCTACTACCCCTGCCAATGGTATCTCAACACTAAAACAACTTCTAGTTGTAATATACCGTGACTATCTTTGAAATTAAATTATTTGGTTCATATACTGACTGTGGTTTCAAGAGGATACATGATATAGAATAAAATATATGCTTGGGAAATTGCTGCATACAAATTATATGCACACGTCAGTGAAACCAAATGAACATGTCCGTGATTGGATATAACCGCATCAACCATCATTCGAACATGAAATGAACACATGACCATCCAGCAATGTGAAGAGTTAAAACATGGTGGTGAGGCCACTTCGTCTCGGCAAATTACGCATTCATGTCACAGTTGGTATCACTGTATTAAATTGTAACTTCCCATTTGAGAGCTCTTCCACACGTCCATTTCAATGCTGCCTCTCTCTCTCTCTCTCTCTCCATAGCTTTGATGAGGTTTGTAAAACATACTCACTGCTGACCGACATGCTCGACCCTCTCGGGTGTGCCACAGAGAAATGATTTTTCCTGCTTTAATAGACCATATATTTCAATAACAAGCTGCACTATTGCAGATCAAAACACAGGGAGAGAGGATAATTCCAAACATCATAAATATTTATTTTTGATAAGCACTCGATCTTTTTATCTCTCGTTCCGTTCCCTTGTTATTGACAACTAGCCGCCATACAATAGCGTTCAATTATTCATAGCTTTTCTGATGACTGCATCCACCGAAATCATCTGCTCTGCATATTATGTATGCCTTTCAGTGTGTGTGAGCAGGGTTTCCAGATTTCTCAAAACAAAGAAAGGGACAGGAGTGTTGTCGAGGATATCCATGCGTGACATAATCGACAACTTGCTAAGTTATACTCACTATATTACAGAATAAAAACCTGGACTTTAAGAAAGTCATTCAATAAAAAATTAGAAGCCTTTGAGATGTGGCTATATCGACTGATGCTAAGAGTAACATGGACAGATTATATCACAAATGCCGAGATCCTTCGAAGAATGGGAAATCATATGGAAATACTGGTCATTGTAAAAACGAGAAAGAAGCAATACCTCGGTCACATTATGCGCAACAGAAGCAGATACCGCATACTGTAATGTATTCTGCAAGGAATAATGCCCGGAAAGAAAAATGTTGGCAAGAGACTAATCTCCTGGATAAAAACCTCAGAGACTGGATTCTCAAGACATCGGAAGAGTTATTCCAAACGATTCAGAACAGAGAAAGCACACCCAAGATGGTTGCTGACATCCGGAATGGATAGAGACTAGAAGAATAATATGTACTTCGCAGGGCAGTTTATTAATAAATAATACACATCTTTACCAGTAATATATATACGATACGAAACTAATATTTTCTTACCTTGCCAGTAATACCTCATTATGAATATTTATCGTTACTCTGAACTGATTTTAATATCTTATTGGCTTTCTTAAATATGTTATAAAAGTCTTTGCATTAAATAGAAGATACATTAACAGCAATGAGAACGATAAACAAAAGAGTGTCTTCAGTCTTTACGAACGAATATACCAGGTTAAGCCTTTGCAATGGTAGATGCAGACACAAGAAACCAAAGAGAACTTTTTGGATTAAATCGTATACCAGAGTTTCAAAACGCTTGGAAATATGGACCAGTAACCTTCCCGGATAAGAACTGTCCGGGACGCGGGACGTTTAGCAGATGATATAGTTATCTGGGGAAATAGTGAGCTGGAAGTCCAGGAAAGGCTGAACGTCTGGAATGATCATTTGAAAAAATATGGACTGAAAGTAAGTGCTACAAAAACTGCTGCAATGTCTGTTAACAGACAGAGAAGTAAAGATAATATAATCCAGGAGGGTGTGCTATTGGAAACAGTAAACCAGTATCAGTACCTTGGATGCTTAATATCAAGTGACAACAGAATACAGCTTCAATTAAATAACCGTATTCAGAAATCAAGTCAATTCTATCAGCAAGTTCGATATCTACTCTGGAATAATAAAGTGCCACTAAGATCAAAACAAACTCTGTTTCGATCATACCTTGTCCCTATATTGACTTATGGGTTGGAAACATGCACAACTACCAAAAAAGATGACAGCAGACTTCAGACTTCATAAATGAAGTTCCTAAGAAGCATGCTTCAAAAAACTAGGAAAGACAAAGTAGGAAATGAGAAGATAAGGGAACAAGCAGGAATAAATCAGTCCATGAAGGAGACCATAACTAGGGCACGTTTGCCATGGTTTGGTCACGTCAAACGAATGACAGAAGGAAGAATTGCAAAACAATGGTTACATACTGAGATTACTGGAATGAAACCTGTTTGAAGACCTAGGAGGAGATGGCTGGACCAAGTGAAGGAAGATATCACATCCAAGGGAATCAACTGGGATGAAGTCATGAAGGAGCAGTGGTAAATGCATCGACTAAAATGGAGAGCACTCGTAAACCACACCCGGGAAACTGGAGTGGAAACTTGATGATGGTGATGACGGGACTGTTCTTTAAAATCCGAGACGTCTGGCAATCCTGGGTATGAGTGATCTCCCACACAGCATATACCAATTAATGAAACTGGCCATACTGACGCTGTCGATCTTCTAAAACGCTATACTGCAGTATACCTTTTCAGTAAGTCATTTTCTAACGGTGTTCAGTGGCACATGGACGCCAGAGGATCGTCTTTTTTCTTTGCAAGACGTATTAATTTTATCTTTGGGTAAGTGATGCTGCTGACACTAATTACTTAACTACTTTTTAGTCATGATTTTATAAAGAGTTCGTTTTCAGAGTTGTCTGCAATATTGGAGGGATATCATTAAGTTCTTGCAAACAAAGAAAACTTAGCTTTTGATCTTGCAGGCTTAGTACAGGTATTATTTGATTTACTTAGAGAAATTAACGGGATAATTTGGTGATTAATGGGGGTGTAAAAGAACAAGGCATTAAGTAAGTAGGAAAAGAGGAGATTTCTTTTCTTTTGTGGGAAGATTATGGGCGCAGCACACCTGAACAGGGAATGCAATAAAGCCAAAATAATACGAGCAAAGTTTGTAGATAAGGGAGATATAAACAGAATAGAAAGTTAAAGTGAATATCACACTAAATACGGAATGGAGGAAGCCAGGTATATTAGCTAAACTTTTTAATGTTGTCAAGGGAATGTGGGATAGGAAACCGACAGATGAGAAACGCTATAAAGATGCTTGTGAATCAAGTGCAAGGGTACAGGATACATTTAGTCAAAGTCTAGGATAGCCTGTCTGCATCAATTAGAATAAAATTAAGGTAGTACAAAATCAATAGCTGTTACTGTATTAGTGTTGTGATAACTGTTTATAACCTTTATTGCCATTAAAATTATTTGTTGGTTCTGTGACTTAAAATTCATGTTGTGATTTATTAAGCTTACTAAGAAGGAATATTGTATTCAGAGACAGTATTAGGGAATCGTTGTAAATAATACTCACATGTATCAGCTGATGGTTGAAATAATTAATACGCTTTCCTCAATCTCTGGCTATCCGAGGCTTGGATCAGAAGGTATTCTATTCCAATTTTATTTATTTATTTATTTATTTCGTAAATCTGTTGATTATAAGTTTTCAAAATTTTGTACAATTGTAAGTTAATATTTTGGTTTTCAGTTAATATTTATTGCATTATGGAAGAATTCCTGAACCTAATTCTGTCTCCTGAATAGTATTCCCTCGATGTGTCTACACTCTACAGCCTAATACGAGGGAAAAAGAATAGTGTTCAATATCGTGTGCGGGTATATGCTTGCTGTGCAGTAGTACCATTAGGGATCAAAGCAGATGAATATGGACCTTCCTGACAACACGCGTTAGTTGGCCTGCATAAAACAATATTATTAGGTGCAGCTGATTCACCCGGTGTAATTGTTGTTGATTGGTTTAGGAAATTTGAGACATCGTAGCCAAAATCAATTTTCGGTATGTGGGCTGGAATGCGCTACACTTAGCTTCGTGAAGCATATCTGAGATTCGATTCTGACCTCAGCCCTCCTAGAAGATGTTTTCTGAGGTTGTCCCATTCTACTCCAGGCAAATGCTAGGATGGTTTCTAACTTAAGACCTCGGCAGATTCCTTCTCAATGCTCACCTGAATACACTGCTACTATAACAGACACGGCAATTATGGCATTTGAAGCCAAAAAGTAACAAGTTATCAGATTCTACACACATCCAAGTATAAGCGGTTAAATGACCACTATACATAAGACCTAAGAGCCTCCGTGGCTTAGGCGGCAGCACGCCGGCCTCTCACCGCTGGGTCCGTGGTTAAATCCCGGTCACTATATGTGAGATTTGTGCTGGACAAGCGTAGGCAGACAGGTTGTACTCTGGTTTTCCCTGTCACAATTTCATTCCAGCAACACTCTCCACTATAATTTCAATTCATCTGTCATTCTTTTAATCATTGACCCAGGGGAGTGCGACAGGCTTCGGCAGCCGGCGCAGTTCATATCCTCGCCGCTAGATTGGGGCTTCATTGATTCCTTTCCCTGACCCGGTAGTGGATTTTCACATAAGACCTAAATGAATTAACAATAATATAAAATATGCTTTGTTGTTAACTCATTGGAGGGAATTAGGACATCATGGTCATAAGCCCTGTGTAATTGGGAGTGTGTTGAACTTGTCTGGTAACTTGTATTTAAGTGATGACCCTAATGGTGTGTGTAGCTATAGTACGGACAGAGTTGTGGCATTGTGAAACCCAGCATTTGCCTAGAGGGAGTGGGGGAAAAACTGGGAAAACACCACCTTCAGAATAGTCACTATCAGTGTCGGGATTCAAACCTACGATCTCCAGACATGCTGCAGATGACCCCGGAGCGTGGTGCACGATTTAACAAGCACGGCTACGTCACGTGGCAACAGAAAATATCTGACACTACAGTGTGCAGCTGAACACGTCTCGATAGTAAATTCAAGTTTCCTCCATTTATTTTCTCAGTTGATTTGTAGGAGTTGAAAAAATGTCAATGCCAAAGTTCGACCAATTAATACAAAACACTAGTATTGATTCGAAAAATCTCCACCATTATAATAACAGAATGTAAAAGAAAGCTAATCTGAGTCACAATCCCCAATAATAATTAAAACATGCCGGGAACTTGCTCGCTTTTGTGCGATATTGGTTTTTCTATCAAACGCGTATAGCTGAATGCACCCCATTGAGCTAATGCAAATGGAGTTCCAACACCAACTTCTCACTGGGATGGGTTAAATATAACACCCACAAAAAGTTACAGCGATAATGAAATTATCTGCAAAGTTATCAATTAGGCCTATTCTAATATAGAGTAATTTTGTTGACAGCTACAGTGAACATCACGATTCTTCCCCGAGTATACACGTGTATGAATGGAGAGTTATTCAGTTAGTAGCCAGTAATTTCAAACCTAATCATATACTTCCTTTCTCCCTTCCTTCCTCCCTCCACCTCCCTCCCTTCCTTGCTTCTTTTTTTTTCTTTCTTTACTGGAGTTTTAAGGGACAGAAGAGTGGGGTAATCTGCCCCTTTAATCATTTGTGTAGGTAAAAATCCGTGGACTCAGCCATTGTTCACGCAATTTTCAGTTGCTTTTTGGTACTGCGTTTCCAGAGAATTCTAAGAGAATATTATCCTTCTCAATCAGAACTGCATTTTCTTTCGAAATGATAGGACGTAAGGGGTCCCGTACGCACAAAATGTTCAAAATGTTTACAGTTTTGTTTTTGCGGCATACTAATCTACGGACATTTAGCTTACTGACGGTACATTTATATCCTTCCTTTTTTCTCATTCCCAAAGCTACGTTTCCTATAGTAATAATAATAATAATAATAATAATAATAATAATAATAATGAAATTATCTGCAAAGTTATCATTTATTCTAATACTAGCAGAAGTACCCGTTCTTCGACTGGTGTTCGGTGTTAACACCAGACATAATAATAATAATAATAATGTTATTGGTGTTACGTCCCTTTTAAGTACTGTTGCTTTTAGAGACGCACCAGACATTATCAATTGAGCTACTATTGCAATGGTTAGCGGCTTGTAATTCCTTCATAAGTTTATCAGAACGAAGTTAGTTTTCTGGGAATATCACACACACTGTTAATTTAAGGGCCTTATAATGTGGTTTTCGGAGACCCTTTAAAGACTCGCGAATTTTTTGTCTCACATTGAGAAGTGCAACATATGCTTTGGTCGTCCTTCTAGGATATTTTTTATATTTCGCCTATTTTAGCATGTATTTTGAGAAGTTTTTCGCTATATCCACCCTTCTACTGTATGAAAAGTACGGTGAAGAGTTTTATAAATGATTGGTATATTGACTCATGTTTACCATACCTAATTTTACGATGCACCATGCATCCGAACATGAGTTATAGGCGTACATAAGGATACACAGAAAGACAGACAGACAGACAATTCTATTGTCTACAACATATCACCCAGAAATCCAAATATGGGTATATCTACCACACAGTATCAAAGAAAATCATCCTTACGATGAACCCGTATGTCGACAAAAAAAAAAGAAGAGAAAAAAGGTTAGTTGAAATGTGCTCTCAAACTAAATTCACCTAACGTGTACTTCCTGACATGAAATAGAATTGAAAGCCTTGTAGATGAAACGCAATACACGTCACATAAAAACTGACCCTCTACTGTACGTTGTGTTGGGTCCCCATACACAGGAAGACCTCTATCATAAATTATAAAAGCTTATTGTGCATGAAAATTCAGGTTCTTTAGACTCAAATAGCCCAAATTCCTAAAAGCCGCAAAAAATGCTGATTCGATTCAGGAATTTTTGAAAATAATGTTGTTGTTTGGAGATATAATAGACCTTCTGTACTATATGTCGCACGTGAAAATTGCATGAAAAAATCCTAGGTTACCCCTTGACCCCCTTAATTGCATTGATGAATTATACAGTCTACGTTGGTTCCGTGATAACCGTATAGCCATTTGCAAACTTTCACAGAAATGTAATAAATGGAGTGACATTACTTCTTACAGATATAGATGGAAAGTTGGATGCCGCCCCTTGAGATAATGTTGTCATGGTTACCGATTTGCATTCCTTCATTAGTTTGTTAAATTAAATTAGTTTTCTGGGAATATTTCAGATACTTTTGGTTTTAGGGCCTTATAATGTAGTTTTCGAAGACCCTTTAGGGCCCCCAAGTTTTGTTTCTGGCACAGAGGGGCTTTGTCTCCTCGTTGTAAGCCATAATATAATACTACTACTAATAATATAATATAGGGATAGGAATATAATAGACCTGCCGTACCACACCCGGAGTTGTAAATCGCGTGAAAAAATTCTAGTGTACCCCTTGACCCCCTTAAGCGCATTATACGTATTGATGAATTTTACAGCTTAATTTGGTTCCGTGATAACTTTCTAGCCGTTTGCAAACTTTCACATCAATGTAATTAATGGAATTGCATTGCGTCTTACAGCAATAGATGGACCTCTGGGAATCTGTTGCCATGGATACCGGCTTGTATTCGTTCATTAGTTAATTAAATGAAATTAGCTTTCTGGGAATATCTCAAAAACGGTTGGTTTTAGGGCCTTAAAATGTGGATTTCGGGGACCCTTTGGGTCCCCCGAGTTTTGTCTCTCACATCGAGGGTCTGAAAATGATCTTTGTCTCGTCCTTCTACTCCTATTTCAGCATGCATTTTAAGGGGGTAGGCCCCCTTTTATGGGAGGTACGGAGAAGGGTTACATCAATGCTTAGTGTCGTGCCTCTGATGGATAACTGTACCAAATTTTACGTTGATACACCCAGCCGTTCTCGAGTTATAAGGGAACAAAGTTGTCCACAGACAATCAAACAAACAGACAGACAGACCAAAACATTATTTTCGCGCGCATCTATCATAAAACAGCCTGAAACGTGTAAATAACTCAAATTTCCGTAGAAATTCAGAAAAAAAAACAGACAAATTTTCTTTTTTATATATGTAGAGATATACTGCACCGATCGGTGTTGACCGTGTTTTATTGCACACATTTAGGTTTTACTCGCTAACCGTCGGAGATACACGAAAAGTGATAAGGACCTTTTGGATAGAAAATTAAATTCTAAAGCTCGTATATACCTTCAAAAGTTTGCTATTTCTTAGCGTTCTCTTTTTATTTGAAATGGAAATATGAAATTTTGAAACCAAAGGGTGTAGTGACGTCACAAAGGTAGGTTTTACTCGCTAACCGTTGGAGATACACGAAAAGTGATTAGGACCTTTCGGATAGGAAATTAAATTTCAAAGCTCAAATGTGCCATCAAAAGTTTGCTATTTCCTACCGTTCTCTTTTTATTAGATATGGAAATATGAAATTTTAAACCAAAGGGTGTAGTGACGTCACAAAAATGGTCGCCATTTCGTAATAGTGCAAAATATCGAAATTAAAAGTATCCTATATGTAAACCTGGTATTTCAGCTACGTCCATGCAAAATTTCATTTAGATCGGACCAGTGGTTCTTGCGTTATGAGGTAACAGACAGACAGACAGACAGACAGAAAGACAGACACACACCATCTCATTTTTATATATTAGTATGATAGAGTAATTTTGTTGACAGCTACAATGGATATGTACATCATGCGTTCATATTATCAGATAACGAATATGGAAACTGACACTACTGCATATAGACAGAAGTTGCACGCTGCATTCTGCCAGAAGTTTCCCGATATTAATGTTACGGAACATAGATTGTGATAGAACCAATGATCCTTCCAAATATCGACCTATCACCTGTCTGTGCACCCTGTATAAGATATTTACATCTTGCATTGCACGTAAGATTTGTGAACACATAAATCTTCATAACATACTGGCTGAGGAGCAGAAGGGGTGCATGAAGAAGTCTCAAGGTTGCAAAGAGCAACTTGTAATCGATGCAGTTACTATGGAACAAGCAGGAAAGATGATGCGTAACCTATACATGACCTTTATTGATTACAAGAAAGCTTTTGATTCAGTACCACATTCCTAGTTAATCCAAACCTTGAAGATATATAAAGTTGATCCTGCAATCATTATAAGTCTGCAATACATGATGTCCCATTGGGGGACCAATTTATTAATGTCTAATGGAGACACATGTATGGAATCGGGATTTATTCTAAACAAAAGAGGTATCATTCAGGGTGAGAGCTTGAGCCCTCTATGGTTCTGTTTGGCGCTCAATCCGCTATCATCATTGCTGAACAATGCAAAGTATGGTTTTCCAACTAAGCACCATGGTATTTTGAAATACAAAATTTCTCATTTGATGTATATGGATGACATTAAACTATATGCATCCTCTGAGAAACACATCGACAATCTAATTGCAATAACTGCTTCATTTTCTTCTGATATTGGAATGTCCTTCGGATTAGATAAGTGTCGCACCCTCACCATTCGTCGTGGAAAATTAGAGGCCCGAGCATTTCAACTTGATGACGGTTGTTTCATAAAGCCTATGGAAGGTAAGGAGACCCACAAATATTTGGTCTCTTGCAATATAATCGAATTGATCATAAAGGTATTAAAGATTGAACCGTAGCTATCTACAATCAGCGACTTAACAAGATTTTAAAATCAAAGTTGAATGGAAAGTACACCTATAAGGCTATTAATAACTATGCTATTCCTGCTCTGACATACACTTTCGGTATTATCAAATGGACGCAGACTGACTTGGAGAACATCCTAATTGGGACACGTACCATCTTAACAAAACACAGATGTCTCCACCCTAAGTCAGCTGTTGAGCGATTGACTATCCCGCGTCAAAGAGGTGGACGAGGGCTCACGGACATTATCCAATTGCATGCAAGGCAAGTGAGGAAACTTCAGATATTTTCTGGGAAGACATGACTCTCCCATACATCAAGCCGCTGTGAAGGCAGATGACAAGTGCACACCGCTGGATCTTCTTCACGTAAGGGATATACAGTTAGACACTGATGAGGAATGCTTAGCCATCAAGCTTCAGCAGTGGACGCAGAAAGCTCTGCACGGTCATCATCCGTATGATCTCAACCAGAAACATGTCGACATTGATGCGTCGAACAGCTGGTTGACTCATGCGGACCTATTCACTGAGACTGAAGGATTCATGGTTGCGATCCAGGATCAAGTTGTGGCTACCAAAAACTACCTTAAATATATAGTTAAGGCAAATATTCAGGATGATAAATGCAGAAGATGCCAACTAGAACCGGAAACAATTCAACATATCACCGGAGGCTGCCAAGCAAATCTCGTGTACTGATTACATGAAAAGGCACAACCAAGTGGACAAAATAATGCACCTACACCTTGCTCAAAAGCATTTATCATCTGATAATATTTTGCCTTACTCTCAGTATGTTCCTGACGCCGTTTTGAAAAATCCTAGTCACAAGTTGTTATGGGACCGATCAGTTATTACTGACAAAACCATACCAGCAAACCGGCCAGATATCGTTCTTGTGGACAAGGTGCAGAAGAGATCCTTCCTAATTGATATTGCAGTGCCCAATTCCCATAATCTGCAATAAACCTGCTGTGATAAGATCACCAAATATCTGCCTTTGGCTGAGGAAATACGGCAAATGTGGAGACAGGAATGTGCAGTGGTTCTGCCCATAGTAATTTCTTCTACCGGCATCATCCCCAAATCATTGGCTCGCAATCTACAAATATTGGGAATACATCCTGGTCTACATATCACCATGCAGAAGGCCGTCGTCTTGGAGACCTGTTCCATTGTTCGCTCGTTTCTCAATGTGCCACCTTAAGAGAATTAGCCATACCGTCATGCAAACAAGCCGACGATATGTTGATATGCCCCACTTATGTGGTGAAATGAATGTAGAAATAATAATAATAATAATAATAATAATAATGAAAATCCACAGCCTGCTTCCAGTCTCCGACCGGGTCAGGAATGGAATGAACGAAGCTCCCATCTAGCGGCAAGGATATGAACTGTGCCGGCTGCCGAGGCCTGACGCACGCCTCTGGGGCAATGATTAAATGACTGACAGATGAAATGAAATGATAGTGGAGAGTGTTGCTGGAATAAAATTTTGACAGGGAAAACCGGAGTACCCGGACAAAAACCTGTCTGCCTCCGTTTTGTCCAGCACAGTTCTCACATGGAGTGACCGGGATTTGAACCACGGACCCAGCGGTGAGAGGCCGGCGTGCTGCCGCCCAAGCCACGGAGGCGATAATAATAAAAAATAAATAAAAATAATAATAATAATAATAATAATAATAATAATAATAATAGTTATTGGTTTTACGTCCCTTCTTAACTACTGCGGCTTTTAGAGACGTCAGTGTGCCGGAATTTTGCCCCAAAGAGGATTTTTAACGTGCCTGTAAATCTACTGATACGGCTCCCTCACATTTGCTCACCCTAAAATGGCAACTGTCTGCGCCAGGATTCGAGCCTGCAACCTTGGGTACTGCAAGCGAGAACGTTACCCCTGAGACACGCAGCAAGCCTACTTTTCTTAAACTTTTCCACAATTGTGCCACCTAGTTGTAAACCCTCCAAAGTACTTTTTTAATTATTTCTCTTAGACAATAGATAAACAAAATCGATTATGAAAGAGGCTGCGTTAGAAGCAAGACCAAAGGGTCATAGAACAACAACAACCAAATGGAGGAATATGAATCCTTTGATGTAGGCATGTTTTAAAAACCGGTAAATATGTCATTCAATTTTTTCTTGATATACATTTTCCCTTTTATTCTAAACTTTTTAACATACCAATCTGTATTTTTTATATGCAATTCCTCCTTATACAGTTTATATTTTAACACGTCCTTTTTTGAAAATGTATTTTAGTTTAATTTTACACGATGGAAATATTAATGAACGTGCGGTTAAAATTACACAATTTCTAAATGATCCATGAACATTCAAAAATTCCCTTATTTTGAAAAAAGCGTGTGTAAAACTAAGGAGGGAGTATTCAAGGACATCTCTGAAAATAATCGATTAGTTTCTGTAAATCATTTATGAGAAAAGGGTAAACAAACAAATAGTTGGAAGTCAGCATGAGCAACATAGGAAATTCCTCAATCCCTTAATAGATAATTTTACCCTATTTCCACTATGTAAGAGAGAACAAGAAGTTCCGTGAAGAACTATACAGCCTACTTTTCATGCAAATGATTATTCTACAGTATATGAACCTATAGCCTCCGTGGCTTAGGCGGCAGCACGCCGGCCTCTCACCGCTGGGTCCGTGGTTCAAATCCCGGTCACTCCATGTGAGATCTGTGCTGGACAAAACGGAGGCAGACAGGTTTTTCTCCGGGTACTCCGGTTTTCCCTGTCAAAATTTCATTCCAGCAACACTCTCCACTATCATTTCATTTCATCCGTCATTCATTTAATCATTGCCCCAGAGGAGTGCGTCAGGCCTCGGCAGCCGGCACAGTGAATATCCTCGCCGCTAGATGGGGGCTTCATTCATTCCATTCCTGACCCAGTCGGAGACTGGAAGCAGGCTGTGGATTTTTCATATGAACCTATCTAGAAAAATTACGAAATTAAGTTGGTAATATCGAAATGTCTAATTAGTTCGAAATATACCTGGTATAATGTAGCCTAATAGAGCATTACAGTTGGCAGCCCTGGTGACTGAATATATTCTTAGTTCCATCTCTTAAGGTACAGAATACAAAATTTGGTTGATGTCCAATGGACGTTACATGCAGTTAGACACTGGATCTATCAGCACGCGTAAAAGTATGTTGCCAACAATACCATGCGTGTGCTGGTCAGAAATAATCTGAAATATTATGATATCTTGTTGTGCCAATTTTGGATGAAATCCATTTGTTAGTATAGAAGTTACATGTATTTTAAAATTGGACATATCAGCAGGCATAGAATCATGTTGGCAGCACTGCATTGTATTAATTACTCCAAATTAATCTAGAATGTCAGGTGCTATACGTGTGCAAAGTATAGATCTGTTGGCTTGCATACTTTCTGATATATTGATATTAGGGTAAAAAATATAGACAGCATTTATTTACAGTTGGCAGCCCTGATTGATCTTAACAATACTTATAGTCATATCTGTTATGGTACACATAGCACATACGAAATGTGGTTGAAATCCAACTGATAGTATAGAAGTTACATGTATTTAAAAATTGGTACTATCAGTAGGCTTATAATCATGTTGATAGAACTGACGTATATAAGTCACTCCAAATTAATCTAAAATGTCAGAATATACGTGTGCATAGTTTAAAGCTGCTGGCTTGCATACTTTCTGACATATTGGTATTTGGATAAAAAATAATATAGTGAGCAATTATTAACAGTAGGCAGCCCTGGTGGCTCTTAAGAATATGCTCAGTCATATATGTTTATGTACAGATATTACAAACAAAATTTGGTTGAATTCCAATTGATAGTGTAGAAGTTATATGCATTTAAACATTGGACTTATCAGAAGGCTTAAAATTATTTTGGCAACACTGTCATGCATGGCCTCCTGGAAATTAAACTGAAATATTATTATCTACATGTGTGCCAATTTTGGAATAGCTCCCATGCATACCTTGTATGATATCCAACATGGAGCTCAAATTTCTAGTGCGTTTTTTCAGCAGTTGGTAGCACTGACAACATTTTCAAATATGGACGTGAGATATTCCGTTGCACATCTTTACTCATACTAAATTTGGTTTTGATTGCTGCAGCCGTTTAGGAGTTGATAGGGAGGGGGGGGACACACACACACACAGCCAGACAGACAGAAGGACAGACAGACAGACAGACAGACAGACAGAAGGACAGACAGACACACATTTTCCCGGATCGATCTCATAAGTCTACTTTTTCCTCATTTTTGCAAAATGTGAAAAGTAGGCTAAAAGATAAAATTCTATTAATACGACCTACAGCATGCTGAGTTCTAATATCGTAGTATAGTCACGAAGTGAGTTGTTCATTTTCTAGGGGTCATGTAGCCCTGTGTACGTGGATGTACCTTCGTTACTGTGATGTCCATACCGAAGTGTGTATTTGCAATTGAGGTGATATTTGGGCCGTGGTCTTAAGTTATGTACCATGTCATTTGCCTGGAGTCAAAGTGGTAAACCACGGAAAATCACATCCTGGATGGCTGAAGTAGAAATCTAACCCGTTTCTTCTCAGTTTTGCCTCACAAGGCTGAGAGTACCCCGCTCCAGCCCTCAGTCCAGAATTACATTTCTTGGCATATCCGGGAATCAAACCTGAGCCTCCGCAGTGACAGCCGAGAACCTTAGCCTCTACGAAACGAGGCAGACAGTCATCAGATGACTCAAGATCCTGTTTTATTTGAGGGGCTTGAACATCATCATGGTATTTAGACCTCCATTCAAGCCTGGGTGAGTATAGAATTGGCCTGCTCCACCGAAAGGAAATCCTGGATACTCACCTGGAAGCTACTTTCCGTAACTCAACAGTCTGTGTATGAGTGGTATTGTTCTCCGTGGAGTTTATTCTAAATTTGTCATCTCCCTGAGTCAGCTCCACCCAGTCTCTAAGGAAATTACCATAAGCGCAAGGTTTCACCATTATACGTATTGTCCGCGTCGTTACGTAGTGGTTAGCATTCTTGGCTAACACCGTGGAGGCTGGGTTCAATGCTTGGCTCAGCCAAGAAATTTTATTCTGATCAGAGGGCTGGAACGGGGCACACATAGTCTCGTGAGGCAAAAGTGAGGCGGGGTCGATTTCTACCTCAGCCTTCCTGGAATTGGTTTTCTGTGGTTTTCCACTTCAACTGAATCAAACGCTGGGTAAGTACATGCAGAGGTATGCAAATTATTGGACGAGATTTCCAACAGTTCTTTGTTTCTTATTATGACATTAAAAATGCAGTAATGTTTGCGTGGTATTTTTTTTCTAATGATTAACCAATAGTCATAATTACATTTTCTCTTAGGAAACTAGCAGTAAAATGTTTTATTATTATTTTTAAAATTTCCATTGATTGAGAAGGCTTGCTAATGCAGAATGTCATAAGATTTGTTTGTTTTTCATTACTTTATTACTTTATTCTTCAGGGTTTATCGCAGAAGGATTCAAAGTATTTCATCACTGATGGTCCGCTCTTGAACTGATCAAAGTTTCGTAGACACTGAATTGAAATCACCTGGTTTAAGGTTACATTCCGAATTCAATGCAAAATGAAACAAGAAGTTCCGTGAAGAACTATACAGCCTACTTTTCATGCCAATGATTATTCTACAGTATATGAACCTATCTAGAATGACGAAATTAAGTTGGTAATATCGAAATATCTAATTAGTTCAAAATATACCTGGTATAATGTAGCCTAATAGAGCACTACAGTTGGTAGCCCTGGTGACTGAATATATTCTTAATTCCACCTCTTAAGGTATGGAATACAAAATTTGGTTGAAGTACAATGGACGTTACATGCAGTTAGACACTGGATCTATCAGCACGCGTATAAGCATGTTGCCAACAATACCATGCGTGTGCTGGTTAGAAATAATCTGAATTATTATGATATCTTGTTGTGCTAATTTTGGATGATATCCATTTGTTAGTATAGAAGTTACATGTATTTTAAAATTGGACATATCAGCAGGCATAGAATCATGTTGGCAGCACTGCCTTGTATTAATTACTCCAAATTAATCTAGAATATCAGGTGCTATACGTGTGAAAAGTATAGAGCTGTTGGCTTGCTTACTTTCTGATATATTGATATTAGGGTAAAAAGAATATAGACAGCATTTATTAACAGTTGGCAGCCCTGATTGCTCTTAACAATACTTATAGTCATATCTGTTATGGTACACATAGCACATACGAAATGTGGTTGAAATCCAACTGATAGTATAGAAGTTACGTGTATTTAAAAATTGGTACTATCAGCAGGCTTATAATCATGTTGGTAGAACTGACGTAAGTTATATAAGTTACTCCAAATTAATCTAAAATGTCAGAATATACGTGTGCATAGTTTAAGGCTGTTGGCTTGAATACTTTCTGATATATTAATATTTGGATAGAAAAAAAATAGAGAGAGCAATTTTTAACAGTTGGCAACCCTGGTGGCTCTTAAGAATACAATCAGTCATATCTGTTTATGTACACATATTACATACCAAATTTGGTTGAAATCCAATTGATAGTGTAGAAGTTATATGCATTTAAAAATTGGACCTATCAGAAGGCTTAAAATTATTTTGGCAACACTGTAATATATGGCCTCCTGGAAACTTTCCCCACGAAATTCCTCATGGTAATGTAACTCCTTAGGGGAGAGAATAACACTAAGTAGCCTAATAAGTCTGAAATAAAATTATTTCGAATGAAAATTGAGACTGATTTAAATTCATTACTTTTGTCTAATAATTTGCACACCTGTGTGACTTAAGACCACGACTTACAGTGGTCCGGATCCTTAAAAAAGCGGTCAAAAATCGATTTTTCAACTTTACTTTAGAAACGCCAAACCACCTTCCAAGTGAAGTATGTTAATCAGTGTACATTAATTTCACGATTCCTTTGGAAATTGCTTCTGTGTGTCTCAGATATATTACTGCAAAAGTGATACAACTCTTCGTTTCTGAACTCCGCACTCCGTTAAGTAAACTTTGAAATATCATTCTAACTTCAAAATGAAACTCGGGGTCTTTAATACTGTATCAGTATGTAGTTTTGGGTCTGATATATTTGTTTATAGAATGATTTTCAATTTCAGATCACTTATAAGGACTCTTATACTTACTTTTTAGGGCGATATTTTTTTCATGAAAAATAAATTTTGCTTGACCTACAAAAAAATGTATACATATGTATAGCATGAAACTTTTGCAAGTTTTAAAATAAAGACTGGAGAATATATCCTTAAAGGTTTCATCGCCAGAACACGCCAGATGCGCGATTGAGAAGGGGGAGAACATTACTGCGCGCTCTGAGGATAAACACTCGCGCGAGATAAGGGCCTGTTGAGACATTTGTTTATGCTACGCAAGGGATATCTCTAGGCCAGGGAACCAAAATAATCTTCAGTCTCGAGAAGTAATTGATTAGTGGTAAGTGTGTGTTGTGAATTGTGAAAAATGAATTTCGTTGTTAGTCGCAGTGAACTTCATAACAAGATTCGAGAGAACAAAAATCAATCTCGCGCTCGCCAAGAAAAGTTTGTGGTAACATATCTCATTAACAAATTGCAATTAAATGTCGACGAGAGTGTCGAGAAAACAGTGTATAATAATATAAGAACATTTTTCTTTTTGCCTTATTTTGACCGGTGGAGAAAGTGTCACTTCTTAGAACATGCTTTTTTGAAGAAATATTCAGACTGGTTGAAAAAAGAAATTGTTATTTCAATTCCGAGCATGGCTGGCTGCACAAAATCAGAAGATCGAGGTCGTGCTTCAAAAGAATTTGAAGAGCTAACGGATAGAAGCAAAAGAAGAAAAATAAAAGACCTAAGGGAGAGTGCCACTTCATCAGAGCTTGCCTATGCGACCGTTATGAATTTAAGGGGGGCAGAGGGAGACGTTTAATCAGCCAAGCTATTAAAAGAAGCTACCACGACTACACCAACAAGGGGCAAACGAATACGGGATGCATGGAGAAAGGGGGGGGGGGGGTCAACGATCTACAAAAATATCAGTGGAAGTAGCCTTATCATTCATAATTAAAGCAAAGTTATCCAAGCACCAGTATGTGACAATGAGAAAATTAGCTAACAAACATAACCATGATTTATACCCTAGATATTATGCTATTTTGAATGCCAAAAAGGCTACTTATCCACAAAATGTTATAATTAAGGAAAATGAATGTGAAGTGAAAATACAAGACTTGCTGGACCACACTTCTTCCAGAATTTTATCAATGTTACCAGATGTGAGTGATAAGAGCTATACATTATATTGTAAATGGGGTTTTGATGGCAGCTCCGGCCATTCCCAATATAAACAAACCTGTTCAGAAGCTGAAAAGAGCGTTTTTATGTCATCTGTCGTGCCTCTGCGTCTCGTTGACTGTAACTAGGTATAATTGCGTGAAAAAATCCAAGAACCTCATCTACACGATTCTGCAGGCCTATTCGAATGCAGTGGGTTCATGAAATATCGGAAATTACACGGACGGAAAGGATGTATCTAAATGATCAAATTGAGAATTTACATAATTTGGTTATAAACAACACCGAAGTGCAGTATTCCTTAATATTGTCAATGATAGATGGAAAAATATGCAATGCTCTAGCACAGTCTTCAAGCATGAAGTGCTATATTTGTGGTGCGAAAATATCAGAAATGAACATTCTACAAATAATGGCACAAAAGCCCGTCGACAATTTACAGCTTGAATTTGGAATTTCAGTTCTGCACGCCCACATCCGATTTTTTGAAAGTCTCCTGCATATTTCATACCGCCTGGGTTTTAAAAAGTGGAAAGTGAGCGTGAAAGATGGTACTAGAGACTTATTCGAAAGAAAGAAAAAAATGTGCAAGACTCATTCAGAACGAGATTAGGTCTTCTAGTTGATATTCCGAAGCCTGGATATAGTACAACCAATG
Organism: Meconema thalassinum; assembly: GCA_946902985.2. NCBI lineage: Eukaryota > Metazoa > Arthropoda > Insecta > Orthoptera > Tettigoniidae > Meconema > Meconema thalassinum. The sequence goes on along the minus strand of OX336392.1, from coordinate 249,310,162 downwards.
ATGGCAACACTGCCCGAAGGTTTTTTGAACAGCCTCAAGTAGCATCCGAAATAACAGGGGTAGACTGTGAGTTAATAAGTCGTTTCGGAATAATTTTAAAAGCAATTTCATCTGGTCATGAACTTGATAGTTCAGAGTTCAATTCCTACTGCAGCGAAACAGCAAGCTTATATGTACGGCTATATCCATGGTATTACGTGCCTCCAACACTCCATAAAATACTTATCCATGGATCTTCCATTATAGAAGCAGCTATTTTGCCGATTGGAGAACTTTCAGAAGAGGCCTTAGAGTCTAGAAACAATGACTTAAGAAAATATAGGGAAGACCATACCAGAAAATCCTCAAGAATTTCCAATAATTTTGACTTGTTCCATAGACTATTGCTAAGCTCTGATCCAGTAATTTCAAGCACGGGAGGTCTACCAAAGAAGACAGTTGCCTAAGGAGGTGTGTGATTTATTGTCTATACACGAGGACGAGACGGAGCTGGAAGGGGAAGAAGAAGAAGTTGACTCATCCGGATCAGAGGATGAATAAGTAAGTAGTTTTATGCACTACGACAAATTTGCCTCATAGTAACATCTAATTTAAAGTTTTACACAAAAGTATTTCATTTCGCTTAACGGAAAATATTTTTGTCTGCTTTTTTTCGAATCCGGACCACTGTGCGACTGTTTCCTACCCACATTCTTTCTTAATTAAAAATACAATGTCTAGTAGATACATCACAGTGACACAGGTTACCAGACAAATTCTACACACACACTCCAGCACACGGGGATACATGACCACGATGTCGCAAAGCCTCGACAAAGAAACAACAACAACATAAATATTGCACTATTAAATGCCAGATAGTGAGGTCTGTAACTGCTCTTTGCAGAGCACTTTTGTATTGTATTGTTGTTCGTTGATGGAAAACATTGAGACATCCTGACCATTTCGTTGTTAATTATATTTAGAGGAATGGGATATCTTGGTAATCAGCCCCTTAGGTTAGAATATGTAAAACTGATTGCCTCGGATGTAAGAGGTAGTATCTATTTAGCGGAAACGATTAGTTCACAACAGAGAGACTTGGAGGGCTACATCAAACTAGTCAAAAAACTGAATACTCAAAACAACAACGACAACAATAACAACAACAACAACAGGTACTGTAAAGGCAGATGGCAGAAAGGAGAATTTATAGAAAACAATTTTAATGAACACTTTCTTTATGGCTCAACAGAAGATTTTCTTTGAATGTTACGAACTTCCGCGAAGGTATGAGTCGTTGAGAAGAATAGTGGTATTACTCGGCTTGGAACAACAGGCATGTCTTAGTCATTAACTCAGGTTATTATGAGTGCCATGCTACTCCAGACTCGAGCATGCGCCACGAATTCTAGAATAATTCTCCCGCTACCACACGAGCAGGTAGTCCACATTTCCCACCATGTGATCACTTCCCATCGCTGCGCGTGTAGCTACTAGCTAGCGCTCAGCCTCTTCCTCCTTACCCAACTCAAAACCTTCAAAATATTGTTACGTGCCACCCCCCTAGTGGCACTTTTGTTAACTGGATTACGGTGGGTGGGAAGCACAACACCAATTACTGCTTAAAGAAATAATTAACTTTATTGCGGCCAGAAAATTACAATACTCATCAGCAAATACAAGCAATAGGAACCTTATTCCAGTTTCCTCAAGTCTCTTGCTTGTGGAGAGCTCTTGCCCTTTCACTTGCCAACAAACCACAGAAGTTAATCCTCCCGCTAATGAGCCTAGTGGCCTTGACAGAACTACATGCAACTTCTTCCTAATGTGCGCCTACTACAGTTACTTACGAGCACTTGCTGCAGGCTATTTCGCTGTCCACAAGCTGCGGAAACAATGTCACTGGATTTCGTAACTCGCACGGCACTTCGTCACCACACTTCTGTCGCACTCGCTCAAGAACACACACCCACAGAAAAAACTCCGTCCCCTCACTGTTGAAGCCGCTTATATAGCAGGCTGGTGACTCAATGAATTCTAGAATCGTCCAGGGCACACGGCTTCTCGACATTTCCTTCACTGGTTCAGTCATTAATATTCTGGATCATCCCTTTGTCCTCGTAGCCCTGTTGGATAAGGCGCACACAATACATGAGGCAGGGCACAGCCCAGCCCTGGGGCAGTTGTGACTCATGCGGCGAGCGATGACACAAACTCTCAGCCGTAACACCACCCCCTTCCTAAAAAGGCTGATCGTCCCGATCAATCATTGGTCCGTCTGTGTCCCTCCGTAGGCTGCCAGGCGATCTCAATGCACGATCTTCATCTTTGCCCTCGGGCTCCGCTGGATCCTGTAGACGACATCGTTGATCCGTTTCACGACCCGGTACGGGCCCTCCCAGGACTTCTGCAGTTTGGGTGACAGGCCTTTCTTCCGTAATGGGTTGACGAGCCAGACCAGGTCGTCCTCATGGAATCCGCCGGCATCCGTCTGCTGGTCGTATCGGGTCTTCATTCGGTCGGTCTCGATCCGCAGTTTCCTCCTCGCGAACGCGTGCACGTCCTCCAGTTGGTCGACCAGTTCTTGACAATACTGGCTTACCGGGATCGGGTCATTCCCAGGTCGGCCGAAGGCAAGATCGACAGGTAGGCGGAGCTCCCTCCCAAACATGGCCCGGGCTGGTGTGCACCCGGTGGCTTCGTGCACGGTGGCGCGGTAGGCCAGGAGAAATAGTGGAAGATGTTTGTCCCAATCCCTCTGGTGCTCGCTGACGACTATTCGGAGATGGTTCTCGATGGTGCGATTGAATCTCTCTACCATCCCGTCGGACTGAGGGTGTAGCGGCGTTGTCCTTGTCTTCCGGATTCCCAGCAGCTGGCATAGGTTCTGGAACACCTGCGACTCGAAGTTCCTCCCTTGGTCGGAGTGCAGCTCCAGGGGTACTCCGTACCGGCTGACGAATTCCTTCACCAGGGTCTCTGCAATCGTCGCGGCTTCTTGGTTAGGGAGCGCATACGCCTCCGGCCATTTGGTAAAGTAGTCGCTGACGACTAATATGTAGCGGTTCCCTGCCTCGCTTAACGGGAATGACCCAGCAACATTGATGGCCACTCTCTCCATGGGGCCGCCCACGTTGTAGGTCTTCAGTGGACCCCGTTGTCTTCGTCCTGGGCCCTTACTGGCTGCGCAATCGTGGCACCTCGCGCAGTGGTTCTCCACGTCTGTTCGGCATCCGATCCAGTAGAACCGCTCTCTCAGCTTCTCCAGGGTCTTCTTTATCCCTAGGTGTCCACCAGATGATCCTCCATGGACTTCCTTCAGGACTTCCTCCGTCATAGCCTTTGGAACGACGACTTGTTCCCGAAATGTCTTCCCGTCGGTGCTCTCCCAGGCGCGGCAGATGAGGCCATCCCTTACAGTCAGCGAGTCCCACTGCGCCCAGTAGGACTTAAACTTTGGGCTGCTGTCACTCACAATGTTCCACCCGGGTCTGGAAACACAGGCCCTCTTCCATTCGGCTATCAGTCCCAGGTTATCATCTTCTGCTTGTGCCCGCGTGAAAGATTCGCGGCTGCAGTTCCCTTGAAGTTCCACAGTAGTCCGTCGGCACTGTATCCCGGTGTTCTCCTCCCTTCGGGCCCAGAAGGCGCAGTCTTCGGGGCACGGTCTTCGTGACAGGGCGTCGGCGTTAGAATGCAGTTGGCCTTTCCTGTGCTGAATCTCAAAGTTGTACTGTTGAAGCCTCTCTAACCACCGCGCGAGTTGACCCTCGGGCTGCTTGAAGTTCAGGAGCCACCGCAGGGATGCATGGTCGGTCCTGATGAGAAATTCTTGCCCGTACAAGTACTTGTGGAAGTGTTCAATGGTCTTCACGCTGGCGAGCAGCTCCTTCCTGGTGACGCGGTAGTTCCTTTCTGGCTTTGACAGGGCCTTGCTGAAGTAGGCCACTACTCTCTCCTCGTCGTTCATTACTTGCGACAGGATCCCCCCCTATGCCAAAGTCGCAGGCATCGGTATCGACGGTGAACCTTGTTCCAGGTCAGGGGTAGGCCAGAATAGGCGCGGTGCACAGAGCCTGCTTGAGTTGTTCGAAGGTACTGTGGCATTCTGCTGTCCACGTGAAGAGTTGGTCCTTCTCAGTCAGTCGATGTAAAGGTTTGGCGATGTCGGCGAATCCTCTCACGAAGCGACGGTAATAAGTGCAGAGTCCCAGGAAGCTTCATAGTTGGGACTTGTCCTTCGGAACTGGCCACTCCTTCACAGCTGCGGTCTTCTCTGGGTCGGTGCGCACCCCTTCCTCGGAGATGATATGCCCAAGGTACTGGACCCGCTTCTGGAAGAGCTGACACTTCTTGGGACTCAACTTCAGCTGGGCAGTCCGTAGCTTCAACAAGATCTCCTTCAGGTTGCTGTAGTGCTCCTCGAAGCTTCTCCCCAGAACGATGACGTCGTCTAGGTAGACCAGGCAGGTCTTCCAGTGTAGTCCCCTCAGAATGGACTCCATTAGCCTTTCGAAGGTCGCAGGGGCGTTGCACAGACCGAATGGCATGACGGTGAACTGCCTGAGCCCACTGCCCACAGAGAACGCAGTTTTCTCTCGGTCCTTAGGGTGGACCTCCACCTACCAGTAGCCACTCTTCAAATCCAAGGTGGAGAACCATCTCGACCCTGATATGGTGTCCAGGGTATCGTCGATCCGGGGTAGACGGTAGCTGTCCTTCTTCGTGACGTCATTCACCCGCCTGTAATCCACGCAGAACCTGGTGGAACCGTCCTTCTTCTTCACTAGCACGACCGGAGAACTCCAAGGACTATGTGATGGCTCGATCACCCCTTGCTCCTTCATCTCTTCTACCATCCGGTCGACTTCGGCTTGTTTGGCGAGCGGGACTCGTCGGAATGGGGCCCTAATCGGTGCGCTATCCCCAACGTCGATTCTGTGCTGGACCAAGCTTGTCCTGCCGAAGTCTTTGCTCCCCACGGAGAAGACGTCCTGGAATTCGCGTAGCAGGTCCTGAAGTTGGCGTGATTGTTCCTCGTCTAAATGGTCCTGGGATCCTTGGTACAGCTTCTGTAGTTCTTCTGGCAGTGTGCGTCTTCTTCGGTTGTCCGTCTGCAGGTGTCCGTCCGTCGTGTCGGTGATGCGGGCAATCCAGGTAACGGGCTCGCAGACTCCTAGGTTGGTGTCCCGGTGAACCGTAATGTCGTAGTCGTTCTGGTTGGACAGGCGGACGTACGGCCGAGACGTCGTGTTGATGAGAGTCTTGGCAACTAGCAATCCTTTTGTCTGGATGTCCTCATATTTTGGTTCGATGACAGCCGCCACTCCGTCAGCAGTTCCGTCGACAATTACGGCAGCACTGACCTCCGTCCTGGCGGGAACGATGACGTCTTCTCTCAGCCTTACTCGTCGTGCGGTGATGGACTCGTGCGCAGGTTGCAAAGCAAGTTCCTCACCTCCGAAGTGCAGAGTGTTGGTACTCAGATCCAAGATGATGTTGTTCTGGTCCAGGAAGTCCAGTCCGATGATCACTTCATTTGATACGTCAGCCACAAGCACTGGATGCTTGATCGCCCGTCGACCATTGACGAACTCCAGTGATGCTTCGCCATGTACCGGTACGGTCTCTCCGGTCGCGGTTATTAGCTGGAGGTTCCTTTGTGTGGGTTGCACTCTCCACTTCGGGATCGCGGTGGGACTGACGATGGTCCTCGATGCTCCCGTGTCGATTAGCATGGGCCAGCTCTCTCCGTTGACGACTCCGTCGACCATCAGGCTGCTATTGTCCCTCCGTAACTTCGTCACACGAACCTGGACTGCCGGGGCTTGACGACTGTCACAAGCCAACCTTTGCCCCCCAAGGCTGGCTAATACTCGTTTCCCTGGGTCGCGCGGTTTTTCAGACGACTGATTTCCTGTCGGATACCCTCGGCGGCGGCGATCACTGCAGTCCTTGCTCAGGTGGCCTTTCTTACCGCAGGTCCAGCAGGTCGGTAGTCCTCTTCCGGGCCGCCTCTCCGGTTGCCTTCCGGCTGTGTCGGTGCTGGTGGTGCCGCGACTATCGAAGAAACGGCTTACCGCCTCCATTAATTCGTCGGCCAGGGGCTTGGTCTCGTTGGTTTTTACTGGTTCGTCGACGTCCACTTGACGCACCCGCGCGTGCATTCTGGATGCCTGTTTTGCCGTCTCGAACTCAAGTGCGTGGCTCAGCGCATCTGTCAGGGTCTTATTGTGTGCGAGTCGCAGCGCCTGTTGAGTGTCCGAGTCCCGTAGCCCGTCGGTGAAAGTCTGCGTCGCTATCTGCTCCAGAAAGTCGGCCGGCGCTGTTGGGTAGGCGAGCCTTACGAGACGTGCGATGTCCATCTCGAACTCCTGCAGGGTTTCCGCGTTCTTTTGTACCCGGGTCCGGAGCTGCATCTGGTAGGCCTGCTGAAGATGGCTATCTCCATATCGGGACTCCATATGGGCGATCAGTGAAGCGTAGTCCTGGGATCCAGTCGGGATGGCCTGAAGGATATTAAGGGCGTCACCTCTCAGCGCTACAATGAGAGCTGTAGCCTTTTCTGTGTTGTTCCAGTTATTTATGGAACAGGCCGCCTCGAACTGACGTAAGTAGGTGCTCCACGGGACCTTTCCGTCGAAGGTTGGGGGCGTCAATCTGCTATGTCCCGTTCCTGATATTCCCGGTGTAACGGTGGGCGGGCGTTGGCGCAGCTCGGCAACTTCCTCTCGTAGAGCGTTGAATTTCTCTTCCACCCCCGTCAGTGGGCGTTGGCGCAGCTCGGCAACTTCCTTTTGTAAGGCGTTGAATTTCTTCTCCACCCCCATCAGCGGGCGTTGGCACAGCTCGGCAACTTCCACTTGTAAGGCATGAATTTCTCCTCCACCCCCATCAGCGGTCGTTGGCACAGCTCGGCAACTTCCACTTGCAAGGCGTTGAATTTCTCCTCCACCCCCGTCAGCGGGCGTTGGCGCAGCTCGGCAACCTCCACTTGTAAGGCGTTGAATTTCTCCTCCACCCCCATCAGCGGTCGTTGGCACAGCTCGGCAACTTCCACTTGCAAGGCATTGAACTTCTCCTCCACCCCCATCAGCGGGCGTTGGCGCAGCTCGGCAACTTCCACTTGTAAGGCGTCGAACTTCTTTTCCACTGCTGCGACTTCCTCACGTAGGCCCTGTTCTAATTTCCTTTGGCTCTCCTCTAATTTCGTCAGCAGACACTCTTCCAGATTTTTCTGGCCATCCAGAAATTTGGCGGTTAGGTCCTCTGCTAACTTATTCTGGCCGTCCTTCAGGTCCTCTGCTAGCTTATTCTGACCTTCTTCTAATTTGGAAGTTAGCTCCTTGGTTAAATTCTTCTGGCCGTCTTCTATGCCATTTAACTTTTCTTACAATGCTGCCAATTGCGCCTTCATTTTAGTTGTTTGCCTTGTAAAGGGCATGCACTCACAGGAAAATTAGTGAAAATGACCTGCTCGGGTTTTGAAACCAGGACCGTCAGGTGTTGTGCTTGAGTTCGTAATCCCACTTCAGACACCAGTTGTTACGTGCCACCCCCCTAGTGGCACTTTTGTTAACTGGATTACGGTGGGTAGGAAGCACAACACCAATTACTGCTTAAAGAAATAATTAACTTTATTGCGGCCAGAAAATTACACTACTCATCAGCAAATACAAGCAATAGGAACCTTACGCCAGTTTCCTCAAGTCTCTTGCTTGTGGAGAGCTCTTGCCCTTTCACTTGTCAACAAACCACAGAAGTTAATCCTCCCGCTAATGAGCCTAGTGGCCTTGACAGAACTACATGCAAATTCTTCCTAATGTGCGCCTACTACAGTTACTTACGAGCACTTGCTGCAGGCTATTTCGCTGTCCACAAGCTGGGGAAACAATGTCACTGGATTTCGTAACTCGCACGGCACTTCGTCACCACACTTCTGTCGCACTCGCTCAAGAACACACACCCACTGAAAAAACTCCGACCCCTCACTGTTGAAGCCGCTTATATAGCAGGCTGGTGACTCAATGAATTCTAGAATCGTCCAGGGCACACGGCTTCTCGACATTTCCTTCACTGGTTCAGTCAGGAATATTCTGGATCATCCCTTTGTCCTCGTAGCCCTGTTGCATAAGGCGCACGCAATACATGAGGCAGGGCACAGCCCAGCCCTGGGGCAGTTGTGACTCATGCGGCGAGCGATGACACAAACTCACAGCCGTAACAATATCTTAATCTAATTATTTATAGAATAGTTGTTTGCTTATCAGGAAAATCACGTGTTAATTATTGAAGTAGATAACCTATTAACGCGTGTTTAGTTATAATCATGGCGTATGGCCTCCGTAGTGCCCTGGTGTATGTCTTTGAAAATACCGTATGAAGGCGACCTGCAATTCGTGATGATGATCAAGACTTCACAAATATTCTACCACGAAGCTTGGGAATCCATCCCGCTACCCCAAAGTTTAGCGTCCTAAGGAATAAGTAATGAGCCCTGGCATTCACTTAGTTACAAGTAATAATTGTTTATTTGTTCTTTTTTTTCAGAAGATTTTCTGAGCTTTCAAGTAAATTAGTTGGTTTAAGTAAAATCACCTGTGTATTAGTGCGTATAAAAGGTGAATGATCAAATTATCAATACCGTAACAAAACTTGGTGAAACTATCACCCTTTGCGTAGCATCAAAAGATGAACAATCGTAACATTGAAATGCTTGAGGACTCGACAGTTCTAGGGTTGTATCCTCTACCCTCCCAACCTTAACCTGTGTCGGGAGATAGGCAAAGTGTGGGGAACGGCTCCATTCCAGTCACAGCAATCAAGGAATCGGATAGCCTGTACTAGAACTGCCAGCATAAGCAACCTCTAATGCTGTCAGGAAATTGGCAGATTAGAGGGGGTGGGGGGGGTGAGGGAAAGGGCTGCCTTGGTTGTCAAAGCAATTTACAAAAGGGCTTGTTTGTGGTGGCCTTGCTACCACAAGCACCCTTCGTGAATTGCGCACCTGTCCAGGCCTACACTCACTTACCTCCTCCATCCACTGGATAGAGTTACTGAACGGTGGACCTTGATTATGGAAGATAATAATATATCAGTCTAAGTAGAATTTACAGAAATATCCAAAGCTTGAATTCATTCTGATAATTCATCGACCACTATTGGTATTTCATATGTAAACACAAATATTATGGTGGTAGTGCAGCACTTCTTTCGAAAGCCAGAATAAAGAGAGTTGCAGAAATCCATAAACTCAAGCAGAGTGCACAGATTTTCACATTGCGTGCGTGTCCTTATAGCTAATGAACACACGAAGTACACTGTAAGGAAACATAAACACATTCCTTTCTACATATTGATTATTCATGCCATGTGATTTCCCTAATTAAATCATGCTGAGGAAAGTGACATGAATTATTCACTAGAGAGCGAGTGAGCAGGCCTCGTGCCGGAACCGCAGTGACGAGTAGTCTGTGGCTAATGGTCGAGCTGACAGTTAGTGAGAGTAGTGATTTAGCCGTGCTGCAACTGACACGCAATTACAGTTGAAATACAATCTCAATCGTCCAGCACTACGACTCCACTGTCATTAAGAGCAAACATTATTTGGACAACAGCTCTATTTCTATGTAATGATCTTAGCCGTTTCCAGTAATGCTAATCAACTATTTCATGGAAAATAATAATAATAATAAATAGCCATACAAATCCCATAAGGGCTATGGCCTCCTGCTTTGCAGGGAATTGCTCAGTTTTAACTCATCAGGTGAGCAAGTCCTGAGGAGCATTCGGGGTTATTCTTTCTGATTGGGCCTTCTATATAGATGTGCAGCTGATTAGCATTGGCTAATGAGGAGGCGTGATAAGAACACCAATTGTAATTTTCAGAGGAAAAGCGGCCTAAGACCAACGAGTCCCGAAAGATAATAATGTTATTGGTTTTATGTTCTACACTGACTATTATATGAACTGTATGGTAATGATCGTCATTAAAACACTATTTTTCATTATGAAACAGTTTCTCCCACCAATCAGAGCTCAAGAAACAGTTGTTTGACCAATTGGGCGAGGCGCACTGGCGCTGAGTTCCAAGGCCTTCTAATTTAAATTTCACTGCGTGGCCTAGTGTCATCGTGGGGTAATCGAAGAGGCCGTGGTCATATACAAAGTATTCTGTGCGTCCCATGCGCTCTGTTCAGTACATAAAACTGGCAAAATCTCGACAGATATTTATGAATATTTATGTTCGAACATAAAATAGTTATAATTACCGGTATCGTCGAACATAAACAGTCGTATGCAACTCGCCTATGAAAGTAATTAAGACACTCCTAAGGAAATTATAAAACTCGCATACGCTCGTTTTATAAACATACTCGTGTCTTAATTATTGCAATTATAGGCTCGTTGCATAATGTACTATTATGTTCGACCCTGGCGAAATGTAAATATTATATGTCAGAAAACTGTACTATAATGAGGCTCATTATAGTACAGGTTTTCATTATGATACAGTTTCTTCCACCAATCAGTGCTCAAGAAACAGTTGTGTGACCAATTAGGTGAGGATAGCATCGCACCTGCGCTCACTTCCATGGCCCCCTGTTTTAAATGTCACTGCGTGGCGAGTGTCATAGTGAAGTATTCCAGGACGCCATGGTCAAATACAAGGTATTCTCTGAGTCCCATGCGCTCTGTTCAGTACATAAAACTGGTGAAATGTCGACAGATATTTATGAATATTTATGTTCGAACATAAAATAGTTATAATTACCGGTATCGTCGAATATAAACGGTCATATGCAACTCGAATATAATGGTAATTAAGACACTCGTATGGAAATTATAAAACTCGCTACGTAGTTTTAGGCTATAAACATACTCGTGTCTTAATTATTGCCATTATAGGCTCGTTGCATAATGTATTATTACGTCCCTTTTAACAATAGCGGCTTTTAGAGACGCCGGGATGCCGGAAAGTTTCCTCGAAGGGGATCTTTTACATGTCAGTAAATCTACTGACACGGCCTCCATGCATTGGTGCACCATCAAATGCCAGCTGACTGCGCCACTATTAAATGCTGCAAACTTGGCCACAGTAGGCGATATCGTTACCGTTGAGCCACGAGGCCAGTCAGTCCCGAAAGAAATTGTTCAGAGGGAAAACAGCATAAATAAGTTTAGTGAATCATATTATTTTATAAGAAAAAAAAGGAACATGTATTTTTATTTTCAGGAAGGGAAGGAAATCGGCCGTGGGACCTATTGAAAGGAACAGTCCCATCATTCGCCTGGTGATGAAAATGGGGAAACCACGAATACCATTTTCAAGATGGCGAAGGTGGTATTCGAACCCACGCTCTCCCAATGCAAGTGGGGCACGAGGTAGCGCGTTAGCGTTCCCCCACCCACTCGAACGGTTCTTTTTAATAATGGATACTCGTACCGAAATAAGTTCAACCAGAAGCTTGTAGTTAAAACCCTTTATAGGTTACTGGTAAGTATACTTACCACTTGCTCTCTAGGTCCATATTATGTGCAAAAACCTATTTACACTGAACATTATAGTTTTTCACCAGAGCTCTAAATGGTCTCTGGTATAAATACTCACCACTTTTTGGAATTCGCGCTCCACTGCCACATTGATCACGTCATGACTAAAAGTGGTAAGTATGTATACCAACGTGCTCTACCGGCTGAGTATTGGCGCGTATTGAGGAGTAACATGCTCGTATGAAGATATCAGCCACAACTTTTTCTTTGAAAGGTAAGAATATCATTCAGTATATATTATAGTATTCATAGTCAAGTAATATCACACATTACTGAACGTACAGACAACAATATATTTGAAAGAAGCGCAGTATGCATGGTTACCGAAAAATCATGGAGTTTTCTGCCGTTTTTCTTATTTTATTTACGTTTCCTACCGGAGTATTTTTGGTAATGCGGATTATTATTTGCATTTTATGAAGCTTCTAGTTCCTTATTAGCATTGGGAATTTATTCACATTAGTCCCGCTAAGATGTTATATTTATGTAATGAGTAAGGTGTTCCGAAAATGGAGGTTATGTGCAATGACTTATAAAACGAAACCTAGTAATTGTCATGTATAACCTCCAAATCGCTCAGAAAGCATGCCAGTGTTTATTTGTAACGTAATTTGATAGTTCAGTGTATGGTTCCATCCCTTCTTGTCTTTATTACAGGCATGGCATACCAATATAGAAGATGGTTAGCAGAAGATAAGTTAGTGGAGGAACTCAACCGGGTTACGGATGAAATGGCTGAAGATTCAGATGTAGGCGGTGATGAAGATGCAGAAGACTGTCTACCTGTAAATTTGAGCAATTCGGTCGGTTCTGAGAGTGCAGAGGCAGTCCCATTTGATATCAATAATATGTCAATTGTCGATACAGAAGATGAGGAAGAGGAAGAAGAGGCAGAAGATAATGGAGGTGAAAGTGATCCTTCAAATGATAGGCGTAATGAAATACGGTGGTCAAAGCATTGTAAGGTACCACAGCAATTTTCTTCTACAGCTTTTTCTGAGTCATTCGGTTTATCGCATAAAGCTGAAGTAGATATAAACAGTCCGTTGAAAATTTTCATGTTGCTCTTACCTACAACGTTTCTGCAGCTCATTGTTCTTCAGTCTAATTTGTATGCTTCACAACATCATTGTGAACTTGGCTTATCCATTGAGGAACTGAAAGCATTTCTTGGGTTACTAATTATAATGGGGTTCAATACTCTACCTAGCGTCAGACTTGATTGGAGCAATGACAGCAACTTCCACAATAATAGAGTTTCAGCAGTTATGTCAGTGAAGCGGTTCCTCAAGATTTTGAGATTCCTACACCTGAATGATAACTCAAAAATGCCAAAGAAAGGAGAACAAAAAACAAAATGTACAAGCTGAGACCCTTGTTGAATCATTTGAATGCTGTTTTCAAGGACGTATTCCATCCCTCACGTTTCCTTTCGATAGATGAATCCATGGTTAGCTTCAAATGTCGAAGTTCTCTAAAGCAGTATATGCCAATGAAACCTATAAAGAGGGGATTCAAGATATGGGTAATAGCGTGTGCAGTAACAGGGTATTGTTTAGGTATATCAGTGTATGAAGGCAAGCATGAAGGGGATAGCACAGAGTTTTCATTAGGTGAACGTGTAATAACCAAACTTTGTGAGGGTTTAGGGTACTGCTTGTTCTTTGATAATTTCTTTTCTAACATTGTTATGATGAAGAGACTCCTAACGAAAAGTTTCTTCGCTTGTGCCACAATCAAACAAGAAAATTTTTCCCCAAAGACAAGCTTCTTCCTGACAGAATGTTGAAAATGGGCGAAAGTGATGCAGTTATGGCTGGTGATGTTGGCGTTTCAAAATGGAAGGACAGAGGTAAGAAGTGTGTAACTGTTATCAGTACAATGAATGATGCTCAATCCAAAGCACAGGTGCTGAGGACTAACAAAGAGAGAAAAAGAGATCTTGTTTCTTGTCCAGAATCTGTGAAGGATTATAATGCCTACATGGGTGGAGTTGATCAGTTTGATCAACTTCATTCTACGTACAACATATCCTGGAAATCTCGCAGGTGGTGGATGAAAATTTTCTATTATTGCATTGAAGCTTGTATTGTCAATAGTTATATATTGTACAAAATCACCTTGAAAGAATGCATTCCGAACACAAAACCACTCACTCACCTAAAATACAGGTCATTGTTGGCAACGGAACTCATTGGGTCATACTGTGGACGAGTGAAGAAAGGTCCAGTGGCAATGGTCGGGAGAGGAAAAAAGAGAAACCACCCAGACGGGCGAAAAACAATCCCAAATGCTACAAGACTTACTAATGTAGGAAATCATCTTCCAAAAAAAGGGTCCCACTTTTCGAAGATGTGCTCACTGTAGCACTTCAAAAAAAAAAAAACGTTCCACAACAGTGTGTGTTCTGTGTGATGTAGCTCTTTGTATGAAATGTTTTATACCATTCCACAAACCTGGCATATAAAGTGTGAAGTTCATTCTGTGTTCAGTGTCCACTACATTGTAAGGCTAATTTTTGCATTTCACAGTGTTATCTGATTATTTATTTGTGTTTTTGCAATTTATATTCTACTAACAAATTATTTAGATATCCTCACTTACAATAAATTTCAGTTATGATTGTAAAATAAATATTTAGAACACTAGATTTTGTATATTTCATTGTATCAAAGACATGGTAAGTATTCTTACCAGAGACCATTGACTGTAATATAGTGCTATAAACGGTCTCTGGTAAGTATACTTACCATGCCTTATCATTGAGGCAATAACAAAATTAGGCCAAATAACTTCAAAATCATTATTTTCCTTCCCTTACCAGATGATTTATCCATTTTTCAAATTTTAGTTTTGTTCCCCAGAGTACTGCCCTACAAGGGGTTCACTTCGGGGATTTTTGATATCGTCATTTTTCCCCATGTAGCCTACTTGGGTGTGTATAGAATTTGCCTGATAACCTGTATTATTGTATAAGAAGTAGTGTGTGTATTTAAAACGCAGGTGAAGATGGGGAGGGAGGTGGCCATAAGTTTGGAACTATCCCGGCACTTGCTCCTGAGTACAAGTGGGAAACCCCCGAAAACCACTTCCAAGGTGAAACTACCTCCACCTTCCGGCGTGCAGAGAGGTTTTTTTTTTCTTTTTTAAAGGAGATAAAATGGCTAAAACGAGACATTTTGAACATTAGCGAATTCAATTGATAATCGTAAAGTCTTACAGTTATATTGAACAAATATCAAAACTTCTAGTGTATCCTCAGCACAGCACAGTTTGAGAATTATCTCTCTTTACTGACCAATGATCGTAAAATGAGTTGTTAATTCGACGGTTTACAGAAATTATCATATATTATTCATAAAATATTCAGTTCCGCTTCGCTAATGGTGCATAAAGAACACGTTGTTAATAATACGAGTAACTAGCTATGGATGGCAGTTATTAGTAATGCCTGTTTTCCATCATTATCATGTAGTATATATCAATATTATAACGTAGAGAAACATGAGTACATATACCACAACATTATTTCCTCATTCATGTATATATTTATGTTATCTTCTAAATTAATCTGATGTAACAGTTTGTACTTCGGTTTCAAAATCAATATTATAACTTTTATGAATATGCGGCACATTTATATCTACCATTGATATATTATAAATCTGAAAATCAATAAAAAATGCTAATACTAGACACAGGTACACTGAGTGGCTAAAAGTCACGTGAGGGGTAGTCCCATGAGAAGATGTGCTGTGTATGACTCCTGAGCGTTGCAGCTAGCTGCGGCGGTGCAGAGCAGTCTGTCACTGACACGAGAGCAGTGAAGTTGGCAACACGTCGCGAGTTAACCGACTTTGAACGTGTTATGATCATCGGCGCACGACGCATGGGTCATAGCATTTCGGAGATTACATCATGACAATGCGAGACCACATGTGGCAACCAGAACCGCCAACAAGCTCCCGTTATTTCACTGGGAGAGTCAGGACCATCCACCAAGGGTCCGGATCTTGCCCCTAGTGATTTCAACGTTTTTGGTCCGCTGAAGAAGTTCCTGGCAGAACAGCAATTCACGTGCAACGATGACGCCAAGACAACAGTCCGATGATGGTTCCACAGTCAGCTGGCTGAATTCTACCACAGGGGCATCTCAAATCTAGTGCTGCGATGGGGCAAATGGTTGAACAAATAAGGATACTATGACCTCGCTGTTCCTCCCCTTAAAACAACAATTACTACTACCCTATCAGGGAATTGTTACAGCTAGACGTTGAGCGGGGCTGTTGTGTATACATTACGTCATCTCGACTCGTTATGGCTGCAGCGAGCCGTTGCGGGCAAGAGGGGAACGCATGTACAGACATACAATGAGAACACATCGCACAGCGCACGGCCCAGCCCGAATCATGCACACAAATGACACGCGATGAGGTTTCGCTGGCGACGACTGAACGTCTATCGCAGGCGTGTGGCTGGGCGGAGCTAATTAGTTCCGATTTCCGCCACCGGTAACAATTCGCTGCTAGGGTAGTAACTATGTGGAAAAAAGTTTAAGGTACGTTGAACAGTACGTATATTTCTAATTACCTGTATGTATTTTTGTTTGGCTAAAAAGAATAGTGGAAAATACTTTTCAATCCGCCCTCGTATTATGTAAAGTAAGGTTTCTTCAGAACTAGAGAGCGACAATGTAATCGGATCTGATCCAACTGTCAACATAAGTGATGGTTAATCTACTACACAATCAGCACCGATATCTTTCTGGTGCTTACTCATACTCTCCTTTCGCAATACAAGTACACTGACGAAAATGGAAATTGAAACACCCAGAAGGAGTTGTGTTACATTGCTGCAATTGAACATGCAGGACGAGTGTTAGGTTGTGATTCGATGATTACACTTTCAGGGCCCTCTGACCGCAAGTTTGGACAACAATCAATACAGGATGTGCCCACCACGAGCTGCAATACATCGATGATGTTGAATTCCGCGAGGCATGGAGTCAATAAAGCCCTGGATCGCTTCCTGAGGAATTATGGCCCATGCTTGCTGCACTGCACGGGTCAGTTGTTCCAGAGTTGTGGGTGGCTGAGGACGGTTGGCCAGTTGTCGACCCATCATGTCTCACACATGCTCAATAGGACTGAGGTCCGGGGATCTGGCGGGCCATTCTAAGGTTGTGATGTCATGGAGAGCTTCTCTGGAGATGAGTGCAGTGTGAACCCGGGCATTGTCCTGCTGAAACATCCCATTAGCAATGTTCGCCATCATAGGGACAACCACTGGATTGAGTACCCTATCAACGTACTGTCGAGCAGTCATAGTGCCCTCAACAAACACTAATTGTGATTTCACATTAAAGCCAATAGCTCCCCAGACCATAATGCTTGGTGTTGGCCCTGTGTGCCTCTCGACAATAAAGTCTGGGTGGCCCCTCTCCCCGGTACGTGGGCGCACACGATTCCGGCGATCACTGCGAGCAAGACAGAAGCGCGATTCATCACTAAAGACGACCCTATGCCATTTGTCGACCCACGTCGATCCTTCTCGACACCAGGCCAGCCTTACACGTCGCTGTTGTGGGGTCAATGGAACACCTTCTGCAGGAACACGGGATCGTAAGTCAGCTGCACGCAGGCGATTACCAACTGTTTGTTGTGTAACGTGGGGTGCCACA
Organism: Meconema thalassinum; assembly: GCA_946902985.2. NCBI lineage: Eukaryota > Metazoa > Arthropoda > Insecta > Orthoptera > Tettigoniidae > Meconema > Meconema thalassinum. The sequence continues at coordinate 249,292,947 of OX336392.1, read as the reverse complement.
GCTGCTCGAATTTGCGCTTCTGTTGCATGGGGTTCCATCCGGGCCATCTGAATGATGCGGCGGTTCTCTCTCACAGTTGTCTGTCGTGCTGGGCCTGTGCCAGGTCTACGAATGTGGGTACCTTCATTTGACCACTGCTGCCATACACGTTGTACCATAGATGCCTGTCGGCCAACATGTGCAGCGACAGTCCTTAGCGAAAATCCAGCCTCAAACAGCCCAATTATCCAAGCCCTCTCAAACGGCGACAGTTGTTCTCTGTCGTAGAGGCATGTTTGACAGGGAACACTTCAGTGCACAGACTGCAAGCCAACTACGCTACACCAGAGTCCGTATACTGGAGTTGATTCCTCCACGACCAATCACGTGGGGAGACCTGTAGCAACAATCCAATGGGTTTGAAACTTTGATCATTTACATACCTACATGGCATCGTTCCATATCATGAAAATCGACATAGACGACCAATGCCTTCATGGTGTTGCAATTTCCATTTTTAGCCTATTTTCGATTTTTGCAAAAAATGAAAGTAGACTTATGAGATCAACACAGGGCGAAAAAAGTGTGTCTGACTGTGTGTGTGTATGTGTGTGTGTGAGTCTGTGTGTGTGTGTGTATGTGTGTGTGTGAGTCTGTGTGTGTGTGTGTCTGTGTGTGTGAGTGTGTGTACTCTGAATGTCTGCCCCCCCCTATCAATTCGAACACGGTGAATGCGAATTGAACGAAATTTGGTACAAAGGTAGCACTAGCAAAGGACACCTCAGTGTCATGTTTTATATTGCCGCCATCTTTACTAAAACTGAATGGCGGCCACTCAAACGTTCAAAACGTAAAATCAAATAACGACTAACCAAATCATCTGATCTCTACCAAATTTGGTAACAACATACCTTCGTATAGGATGCGTCTTGTGACCAAACTACAAGGTCGTCCGCCATACCATTTCAGGATGGCGGCCGTGCGAATTATGCAAACTTTATAATCCATATCATGGGACCCACCAGTTCCGATTATCGAGCCGAGAATCGTTTTAACTGTTCTAAAGGAAGAGGCACGTTCGAAATTAAAAGTTTATTTTGTAATACTCTAGTGCAGACGTGATTTTAAAAAGCTGAGCCGATTCAGTAATAAGACAAGATGGCAGCGGATATCTTGTGCCTGACTTATATTTCACTAATTTGAGTATTGCATGCAATATAGCGTACTGATACAAAATAAATAAACTTTGTATGAAATGCTTTATATATAAATAATATACTCCAGTGATGAAATCGTTTAGTATAAATCATTATTTGCTAACAAGTTCTATGTAAGTCATTTTATATAGAACGATATTCGTTGACACAATTAGCTCAGTGGTAGAGCGTTAGCCTATCGCTCAAATGCCCATGGTTCAAACCCGATCAGAGCTAGGTTTTTTGCTTGAAATGTTATATGTTTATTGTTTTGTAATGACTCAGATGTTTTAAAATTAAGCGTTATATTGTGCATATTATGGTGTAAAATATATATTTAATTAAAACATAATTCGCCAGCAGATTTACTCGAGACATCTAGCTGCCAAAAAGGTAACTGCACGTCGACCTACTTATTAACTTCCAGATTTTATTGAAAAGTTTCTTCTTCTGGCCGCTAGAATGCACTCGCTCTGTTAGGATTATATTGTTCGATATGTCACCACTAGATGTCACGACTAGTCTACGTGGGGCTCCATTGATTACTATACCATTGGCATTCTATGCGCATCGAATTTGAAGAATGACAAGATGATACTACGATACATTTTTACTTTTTATTTTAAAGAGTATGTAACAGCCTATTGTGCGTTATTTGAAAATGTTAATTGAAGTAAAGAACAAAACGATTTCACATAGTATCTGAACTCTACCGTTGGTGCTAGTTCAGGATATTAATTAATACTTTTATTTCAGCCAAATAGCAATCGAAAATATCCACATAGTTGGTATACACACGTCTCTGTAGGGTCATGGAAAGATTTATTAATTCAATTAGGGTTGTGAAAGTCATACGCAGCCAGACGTGTAAAGACATGCCTCAACTCAAAGTTGGATGTTGCCCGCGTCAGGCCGATTATGTAATAATAATAATAATAATAATAATAATAATAATAATAATAATATTAATGTTATTGGTTTTACGTCCCTTTTAACTACTGTTGCTTTTAGAGACGCCGGAGTGCCAGAATTTTGTCCCGAAGGGGATCTTTAACGTGCCAGTAAATCTACTAACACGGCTCCCTCGCATTTGTGCACCCTCAAATGCCAGCTGACGGCGCCAGGATACGAACCTGAAACATACGGTCCAGAAAGCGAGAACGTTACCGCTGAGCCACGCCGCCAGTCCGGTCGATTATGTCTCCAGATCCATAACATTCTTTAGATACTTCTTATCTTTCTTTCTTCAATGATGGTAGCAGTTTTTATCTAGGTTGTGGCGTTTGGTAGAGGTAAATCGTTTCTAAGGTCTTCAACAAAGAATAGTTCTATTATACTCTTTGATAATAACAACGAGTTATAACTATACTCATACATTTAGGAGAAAGTAGGCTATATGTTCTTTACTGAACATATTGTTTTAGTGTAACTTCCTTCCTATTGTCGCTTTCTTCTAATTAAATGTCTTCCTTTTCTTCATTTAGCCCATCCGTTATGACCGAAGGATTTAACATGCTTGAAATTTTTGTTTTGAAAGTTTTGATAAAGTAACAATAAAATGCTGAACTCACCTACAGATCAAAAATCAAAATTAATCTTAGAACATGATTTACTGAAGAGGTTGGGTTAGATTTTCTTTAGAATTATAATTGCTTCCAAATGTAAAACAAATTATACCCACTAAGAAAAAAATTTAAAATATATCCACAGTCCAGGCAAGCAAGTCAATGTTGAAAACATTATTTTGTTTTATCCACTTTTCCAAACGTAGAGGACACACTAAAGGTTTCTTACGAGGTGCCAGCATGATAACACGTGGTAAACAAATGATTTTTCACCGGAATCTCAACCATATCTGATCGATTAGATTAGTAGTTTGCCTTTTATACCACTACGAGCGCTAGTATGAGTGAATTAAACTCAACCATATCCAGTCGGTAAGATTAGCAGTGTGACTTTTCTACCACTACGAGTGCTAGTGTGTGTCAATACAGAGTTTAATTTATGCCCTTATAACTCCTTCTGGTGTAAAGAACTTTAAAAAAAATAAGAAATACCTGAGGGAATTGAACCAAGGACCACATTAGAGGAAGAATTATGTAAATTAGTTAATCTGGCTAGGATTCAAAGAAAAAAAGTCCTCTCGGCACGCCGGAAGGCGGAGGTAGATTTCACCGGACAAACTTGGGGATAGGCGAAAATAGGCAGAATATGCAGGTTTTCGTAGAAGGATCAGACCTCATTTATTGCGAGAAGGTATTTTATAATTGGAGCTTAATTAACTTTGTTTTTCGTCATTTTATGCTTATTTTAAACATTTTATTGTCTTATGGGAACGGTAACCTTCTTGTCATTTGGGGTCCATATTTATACTTGTGGTCACACTGTCCTTATGCAAGGTTTCGACACTGATGTGTAACTATGTAACGGTCTGTTACTTCTTCACGCAAAATTATATCTCCCGCAGAGATTTTGGTTGGTTCCTCAGTTTAGGGGCTGCGACAACGCGGTCATGTAACCCCGTGTACTTAGGGATGGCTGTATTAGTCTGTAATTCAGGTAAGGACTGCATACGGTCAATTTCAAGCAGTAGTTCCTAATGTTGCTACCAGGTACTACCGTCAACGACACCTACCTGTGAACTTGGCTACTAGATGCCACCCCCAACGAGCAACTCGCAACGAACGTTGGAACTTCCCCTCCAAAGGAAAGCATACTGAGGGATTTTAGCGCTCTTAGAAAATCCGACGACTTCGGCCGGCTTTGAAACCGCGACCTTGGGTATAGACATTCTGCATGCTACCAGTTACGTCACCGAAGCCGCTTCCCACTTAGTCGGAAATACTGAATCTGATCTCGTGCAAGTGCGTTATCTTGGCAACGTCTGTTGGCTCATCCCTCATCAATTTGGTAGTGTAGCCATGGCAACCACTGATAGCTCTTGGCATTTTCTTATAATTCCGAAATCATTTTTCTCATCCCTTTACATAATGGTGGGTCATATCAAAAATTCTTTCAGACAAAAGTTTTAGGTAATTATTAGGGGAATATTGTCCATTTCGTACGGTTTTGATATTGTGCCTATTAAGAGAGATATGATTAATGTTTCCCGAAAAACCCACTTTTCCCCACCCCTTTGGTCAATGGTTGGTGCTATAAAAAAACTCTTCATACATAAATTTTTGGGCTTTATTCGACACATAGTATGAACGTTGAACGGATTCGATATTTCACATATTAAGAGAGTTATAGCAATATTTCACTTTTTCGAAAAAAAAGCCCCCATTTTCATCCCCTTCTACCGATTTAGCCCAGTAACGAACTCGACCGAGATTTCATAGGTATACTGAACCCGAGGGGCTTATGCTGACTGATATCGAACGCGGATCTCAGAGACTGTGATCTCAGTATAAAGGTTCCACCAGGGAACGAACCCGAGGTCTGTGGAGGGAGTTTCATTGTAAAAACCCCTAGAGAGAAGTGTATATTTAATCACTGGTGTGATTTCAGTTGATAATGACATTATTTATTAAAATAATGCAGGGAAATTGAGCAGAATACAGCATTATTAGACTACTTGGAGTAGGCTATACTGGACTTGGGGCACAGAAACCGCAGAGTTGACGTTTTACTAATAGGCTCAGAATTGTGGGAGGTGCTCCGTGGAGCCACGTCAATCTTTCTGACCTCGTTATGTCGTCTGGAGGAGGTTGGGGGCCTGAATAATGACCAGGTTATTCCCCGACTGAGAATGGAAATGAGAATGGGTTGGGAAGATCCCAAGGAAAATCATTGATTACTCGTGATTGGAGTAACGAAATGAAATGAGAGTTGCGCACAGGTGAATCTTTAGCCAGGAGGCTAATTTTAGAGCCTTTAATCTGCGAAATTGACGCATATTTAATGGAGTGCGGAAGGACAGAATACTATGGTTGTTCGCGGCTGGATTTGAGGATGTTGCCAGGGAATCCCAGGGAGATAGCGTCCCCACGCTATGGAGAAAGGAATTAATATTAATTAATTGGCCGAGCGATTCTTCAGCACGTAGATAGTTCTGGGATCAGAGAAGAAAAAGGAACCCGATGAACATGGTTTCGAGACCAAAATCATGCTGGGAGAGGAGCCGAGATAACGCGGGAAAATTCCGCTCTACTTTTTGTGTGAATCCAATATAAGGGAGTCAACCCTTGGCAGAGCACCCCAGTTGGACCCAGTCTTAGCCAGTTGCACCGCCAGTTTGTCACAGTTTGTCAGGAGAGTCGCAGACAGTCGTCAAGGCGGAACGTATGGCGATCCGGCTCATGGAGGACGCCCGAACAAAGACCTGTACATTTGAGTGAAGCATTTAATAAGCTTTTATTAATAATAGTCGTGCTGCAGGTATAGTCAGCAGTACGAACAATGGTGTGTTCACTTAGGAAGCAACGTGTGAGATACGTTGCAGAACCATTGTAAATAATAATTTGTGTAAAGTTATGGACAGTGTAAAGCGCAATGTATAAAATAGTGACTGATCATACAGGTCTAATTACGCTGGAATGCGCTGGGAGAAACTTTACGAATCATTTGGTTATGTCTTAAGAATACCAGATAATAACGCTCAGGACGGAAGTTAGCATATTTATGCAAAGCAGGAAGCTTGCCGTAGGAGTATGGATAAACTGTTGGTGAATTCCGAGGGCAGGTGAACCAGACTTTCAATCAGGAGTTGGTAGGAGCACGGGAGATGCCGTCGACACCTGCAATTTTGATATCTTTGCTAGGGAATGTCAACCAATGAAAAGTGTACAAAGTGACGTGTGTTATGTATAAAGCATATGTGAAATATCTTTTAAATTAATGGTTTAATAAGTGTTATAAAGTGTCATGTGTGTTGGAAGCAATAGCTTCTTTATAGAAATGCAAAGTGTCGTGTGGTTAGCGGAAGATATGTATCAAAAAATGTGTGTATTCAAGATGCAAACGTCACGCTAAACCTGCATATGGCAGGCGACCCGGAGGAATGTGAGTGGGTGGAGCCACCATGAAGAGCTTATATATGTGAGTACCCCACAAATTATGGTTTAGTAGAGGTATAGGCCACTGCATGTTATGTGATTTCAGAGTTATAAAGATGCCAGTAAGAATCAGTTGTAGGAGATAGACTCTCCAGGTTTAATCATTTTTGTGTTGATTTTCATAGAGTTGAGATGTTAATTTGCATCAGTAAGTGGATTAATCGTTACCACTATTAATTAAAAATGGCAATCAGTTATGTAAATGAAACGAACACGGTTGTTCGGATTGTTGAGATGTTTAGTTGTGTCGGATTTTGGTAATTTATGTCAGTGAGAATAATACTGATAATAATGAATAAAATAAAGGTATGAATGAACGCATCAGGTGAAATGTTGTAAGCAAGAAATAGTTACGCTAATTGCAAGACTTATCGATCCAAGCAGTAAGATTATACAGTAAGATTACATTAAGGGATTAAGAAAAGAGTTTATATCAGAATATATTGTATTAATGGGAATATAATTATGCCAGGAATGGAAGAGCTTTTAGTGAATTGAATTTGCAGCTTATGTGAGAAGCTTATAGAGTATTTGATAGATTTCTCTTAATATTATAGGACGAAGTCGTAACATTAGGTCAGGAACCAGGTGGTCTATTCGACGTATGAAGTCTCGTATGCCGTGGGGCATAATTGGATATATGCTTTGTACCAGAGTGTATTTAGTGTTTGGACCCTAACTCTGATGATGGATATGGAATGTTCCGGGTTGGAATCCCGTGATAGGTGAGGGGCAAACGATGGACACCTCCACTCTATCTGATTCCCCGAGAACTTATGATTTAATTGATTCGGCTCGTTGAAGCGAATCGTATTACGGCAGCATGTTTTGGGCCGTCTGCAGCATTTATTGAAGATACCGGTTACCTACTAGACCAATGCTTTATGAACCTCGTAACTTCATGTTGAAATGGGCTATGTGGTGCCAATTATTATTATCCTCAGAGTAGGAGTAAATGTAAAGCTCATTCAATACCTGTGTGCATAATATTCAGTTAAAAATCCATTGGGATATGTGTGTCATTGGGACAACAGTATTTGTCTGGTAAAATCTTACACTGCTTGGTGAAGGTAGCCTTTAGACGGGAAACGAGGGTCGAGCTAATGTTGGAACCCCATTCCACTTCTATTGTATACAGGCCGCTCGGGTAGAGGGTCTGGACGGTCATGCGAACCGTGAAAGCAAGTTTGAAAAGAACAGATTTTAGACCCTGTTAATGGCATGAAATGAAATATTGTTATATTGAGTAATGAAGCCATGTGGTTTGAGAACACATTGATAATTATAGATCACCCTGATGGTTCATGATTTTAGCTATCTAACGAATGGTTAGACGTTGCATTTGTACTGTCACTGACAACTTTTTCTGAAGTTGGTTACTAGATTCCACAGGCTACGCGCGCAAGGTAGTTTAATTGTACCATCCGACACAGCAATAACTTAACGTTTTTAAGATGAAATCACAAACGGCATGCAGTGGAACTATATAAATAGAGGAAGAGTAGGGTAGCTTACATAATTATGGAGTTGCACGTTGACTGCTGTGCAACACCAAATTAGGCTAATGCATGTTAAGCATTTGGTGGGAGGAGAAAGATCAAAACACACACGGTACACATAATTGTCAAATTAAGAGGTTTAAGGAATAAGTAATTTTGTGGAATTAAAGAAGTCACATTTGTGTGACAGTAGTATCAATGTACAGTTTGTTTCTGAAGTCGTATGTGCATCAGCGCACTAGAGTATTTGTGAAACTCATATAAGGGTAAAGGTTTGAGTTATCATATGATTTTATTGTGATTATATTATGTTCATATTAGTGGATTGTGGAAGTAATTTTTGTTTGCTTTTGTTTTTGATGGTTATGGGGATTGTTTTGTTTGTTCAAGCCATGAATTGATTACTGAATTAAAGTTTTAGAATAGAGTTGTGCCTTGTCATTGTAGAGTTGATACCTGTTAGCCTCAAATCCAAAATATGCAACTGCTTACTGGGGAGACGGTACACGCCCGAGTCCTGATGCTAGCTGGAGGCGGAAGCATATTTTCCATCGAGATTACTCACAAGGGTACAATACATATTCGGTAAAAAGTGATTGGTGCAAAATTACGGCAGTTATCGTGTCCACAAGAAACTGATACACATATATATATATATATATATATATATATATATTATTATTATTATTATTATTATTATTATTATTATTATTATTATTATGTGCGTATGGACCCTATTGGATCACGCATTACATTTATGATTCGCCTTTCTAACAGACCATATTGCTTCCATTCTTTCACCGTGCGCTTGTTTCCTTTCTTCTGACCACTTAGTCCCCGATCTTCTGGGGACTTCATTCTCTGGCTGTACCACCCAATTATTTATCTTCTGACGGTAGACATTTCTGTCTAGTATTTCTGACGTTTCTATCCGGGCCTTTTCCAGGTCATTTTTAACATCTTGTATCTAAGATACGTTCTTCAGTTTTCCAGAGTATGTCAAAATCTCGTGAGTTAACCTTGAAGATGAGAGTCTGTGAACGTGTCCATAGAATTTCAGTCTTCGTTTCCTGATGTCTGCGGCGAGGTTGGATAGTTTTTCCGTGGCTTTGCGTGATTTGAGTCTATACCCTTCTTCACTTTTCTCTGGGCCCAGAATTTTCCTCAAGATCTTTCTTTCCTCCTTCAAGATATTTTCCAGATCACCTTTCTTATTAAGTACCAAGGTTTCACTTGCATACAGCACTTCAGGTTTAATCACCGTATTATAGTGTTTGATTTTTGTATATATGGACACGCATTTCTTGTTATAGATGTCACGGGTTCTCCAATACGCTCTTTTGAGTTTTTGTAATCGAACTTTCTGAGCTTCCTTTTCCAATCCTGTTGGTTCTAGGATCTCACCGAAATATTTAAAGTGTGGAACCCGTTTGATGTGCCCGTATTTTGTTTGTAGTTCCTGGATGTCGAACCTAGTGCAAATAAACTTGATCTCTTCGAATGAGATTTGCAACCCAGTTTTCTCAGCGCATTCCTTGAGGACTTCAATCTGTTTGATCGCTAAAATATCGCTGTCTGCTAGTATCGCTAGGTCGTCTGCGAAAGCTAAACAACTGACCTTGATGTCATCATTCTTTCGTCCAAGTTGAATGGGTTTCCAGAGCTTCTGTGCATTCAAGTCCTTCTTCCATTTTCGAATGACTTTATCTAGAACAAGGTTGAAGAGCAGTGGTGACAATCCGTCACCCTGTCGCACGCCGGTCTTAATCGCAAAGGGCTCTGATAATTCACCCACAAATTTTACTTTTGACTTCGTGTCCGTGAGTGTTTCCTTGATGAGTCATAATGTCTTTGGATCAAGTCCTAGTTCTTCTAAGATGTTAAAGAGAGACTGTCGATCGACCGAATCGTACGCCTTCTTAAAGTCGACGAAACTACAAATGATCGGAGAGCTTCGGGTCGCTCTATATTTCAATATCGTCTTCAAGTTAACAATTTGTTCAACACAAGAACGCTCAGGTTGGAAACCAGCTTGATATTCACCAATTTTGTGTTCAAGCTGTTCTTGTTCTCTTTGAGGAAGACACGCGGATAGAATCTTGTAGGTGACTTGAAGGAGAGAAATCCCTCTGTAGTTATTCACATCCGTTCTGTCACCTTTCTTGTATAACGGATGGATGAGTGCACATTTCCATTCTTCAGGTAGCTTTTCTGTTTTCCAGACATCCATGATGATTAGTGTGAGCTCCTCAAGTGTATTTGGGCCTATGTTCTTTAATAGTTCTGCAACTATGCCATCTTCTCCAGACGCCCTGTTACTTTTGAGTCTGAAAATGTGTCTCTGGATTTCTTCTTTAGTAGGTGGTGGAGATTCAGGGTTTACATGTACGGGAGTCTCTTTGGGCCATCGTGATGTCGGCTCCTCGCAATAGAGTAACTCAGAGAAATACCGAACCAGTTCACTACAATTATCCCGGTTGGACAACGCGAGGTTTCCGTCTTGTTTTCGGAAACACAAGTTCTGTGGGGTGTATCCTCGGATTCTTCCTGCGAACGTCCGGTAGAAATATCGCGTTTTGTGATCTCGGAAGTCTTGATCTATAGATTCCAATTGGTCCTTCATGTGTTTCCTCTTAGGTTGTCTGATTACTTTTGACACTTCCTTCCTGGTCTGAAGATAGTGTTGTTGAGTCTCGAGTGACTTCTTACTGTTGTATTTCTGAAAAGCTCTCTTTCTCATTTCCAGTGCTACTTCACATGCAGAATCCCACCACGGGTATTTCGTATTCTTCTTCAGTGGAATAGTCTCTTTAGCTCTCGTAATGACCTTGTCATGGAACTGTTTCCAGGTGCTTGCCTTTTCCTTTTCCCATTCCTCTGTTATGTTACTTTCCTTTATCTTTTTCGTGTCAAATTTCTGAAGATGAGATTTCTTGGGGTGGATTCTTTTCGGGGTAATTTCACTTTGATTCGCACTAGATAATGGTCGGAGTCAATATTGGCTCCTCTTCGAACTTGCACATCATGAATTTCTTTCTGTAAAGGATGTGTGATGGCCACATGGTCGATCTGATATTCTCCAAGAGATTGCACAGGTGATCGCCAAGTCTTCTGTTTTCGAGGGTGCTTCCTCAGAGAGGTGGACATTATCGTCAAGTTGTTCTGTTGGCACAGTTCAATGAGTCTCATGCCATTCTTGTTGGTGAATTTATTAGCTGGGTATTTGCCTACAGTCTTTTGGTATTCTTTTTCTTTGCCAATCTGTGCATTGAAATCACCTAGTAATATCCTTGTGTCTTCTCTAGGAACCGTTGCCACGATCTTTTCGAGTTTAGACCAGAACTGTTCTACCTTCTGCAAGTCCCTTTTATTTTCAATGTTCGTGGGGGGCATGTGCGTTAATTAATGTGTATTTCTTGTTCGCACATTGTATGCGCATAGTCATTACTCTATTACTTATGGGAGTGACTTCTTTTATCGAATCAACTATGCTCTTGTGAACTACAAATGCCATACCCAGGAGGGGGGTGCCACCTCTTCCTATTCGTTTGTCCGTTTTACTTTTGAAAATACGGTAGTTACCATAGTCAAGTGTGCTCTCATCTGTAAAGCGTGTTTCCTGAAGAGCTAGTATCTGTATCCTTTGTCGATCTAGTTCTGATGTTAAGGTGTGTAGTTTGCCTGGTTTTAGTAATGTGTTGATGTTGAAGGTCCCGATGTATGTGGGTGTCTTTTATGGTAGTTTGCCAGAGAACTCCGACTTTCTCTGTGATCGTGTTTGCCCAGATCCCCCAGAGTCCGAAAACCTGGTTGCCGTCCATGGACGGGTGGATTGGTTACCACCTGGGGTAATTCTGTAGTTACTCGCACGAATCGTAACTGCTTGTAATCAAGGATTAATCCAGTGTTTCCACTGGGAGTTTAGGAACAGGGATTGCTAGTTCCTGGAACATAAGCTATGCAGCCGTACCTACTAGGTAAGCAGACGCTGACCACTTTGCCGCTCGATCCAAGTCAGACGCGAAGTGGATTTCAATTTTGGTTCTTCCGCCCTCGCTGCCATTGAGACATAGGTCCTCCTCTGCCATCGAAGCCGTTGGCCATTGTTTTATTCACCTCAGTTGATCTGCGGGTGCTTATTTGACTAGGTCTTATTCGCACCTTTCCTGTATATCTACAGGAAATTCCCCATCAGCCATCGGGACGCGCCGTGTTGGGGTTGAGAGCCCCTTCCCAGTGTCTCACGCAGGGTTATGCTTAGCTCGTACTCAGTTCGGAACTAAACCCCCACGTGAGCTGACTAGGTAATAATGTAGTATGCTGTCTAGTACAAAAGCGTCACATTGCCGGTCGTAAAGATGGCTGAAAATAGTGGCCGGTTGTGTGACCTAGGTAACACCGAGACTATACAGAATAGTGCGTATCCTATTCATGGCCTCCATGGGATCAATGACAAAAGAAAACAAAATGGAGACAGTTAGGTCAAAGGCGTTAGTCAGATATACGGAGGGACCTCTAAATAGTGTTATCTATGGAATAATATTGTCGCAATTACCAAGATGGCGGATATTTATAGCACAAAATTCATATTAAATATTACTTTAAAACACTATTACACAGGAACACATACACTAGATAACACTAACACACATTCAGCACTAAAAGTAAAGCCACTATTATTCCCTGGAAGCCACAAACGAAGCACAGTTCCTCCGTATTGGCCGATATAAGACGCAGCATCATTACCCATGATCTCACCCACTGGGCACGGTATATATATACACACATCAAAAAAAGTTTTGCATCACCTCGGTTCCAAGAGTTCCGGAACCGTTAAATACAAAGGGAATAGAGATCAACACAAACAACATTTCAGCTCGTTTTATTGCTCATGAGACCCACACATTGCATGTTGTACCATCATACAGCTAGACTTTCAGCATTTGTGGTCCAGATTGCAGTACACACCACTACCTCTAATACCCAGTAGCACGTCCTCTTGCATTGATGCATGCCTGTATTCGCCGTGGCATACTATCCACAAGTTCATCAAGACACTGTTGGTCCAAATTGTCCCACTCCTCAACGACAATTCGGCGTAAATCTCTCAGAGTGGTTGGTGGGTCAAGACGTCCATAAACAGCCCTTTTCAACATATCCCAGGCATGTTCGATAGGGTTCATGTCTGGCGAACATGCTGGCCACTGTAGTCGAGCGATGTCGTTATCTTGAAGGAACGCATTCACAAGATGTGCACGATGAGGTCGAGAATTGTCGTCCATGAAGACAAATGCCTCTCCAATATTCTGCCGATATGGTTGCACTATGGGTCGGAGGATGTCATTCAGGTATCGTAAAGCCGTTTCGGAGCCTTCCATGACCACCAGTGGCGTACGTCGGCCCCACATAATGCCACCCCAAAACATCAGGGAACCACCACCTTGCTGCACTCGCTGGACAGTGTGTCTAAGACGTTCAGCCTGACCAGGGTGCCTCCAAACACGTCTCCGACGATTGTCTGGTTGAAGGCATATGCGACACTCATCGGTGAAGAGAACGTGATGCCAATTCTGTGGGGTCCATTCAGCATGTTGTTGGGCCCATCTGTACCGCGCTGCATGGTGTCGGGGTTGCAAAGCTGGACCTCGCCATGGACGTCGGGAGTGAAGTTGCGCATCATGCAGCCTATTGCGCACAGTTTGAGTTGAAACACGACGTCCTGTGGCTGAACGAAACGCATTATTCAACATGGTGGCATTGCTGTCAGGGTTCCTCCGAGCGGCAATCCGTAAGTAGCGGTCATCCACTACAGTAGTAGCCCTTGGGCGGCCTGAGCGAGGCCTGTCATCGACAGTTCCTGTATCTCTGTACCTCCTCCATGTCCGAACAACATCGCTTTGGTTCACTCTGAGACGCCTGGAAACTTCCCTTGTTGAGAGCCCTTCTTGACACAAAGTAACAATGCGGACGCGATCGAACTGCGGTATTGAGCTTCTAGGCATGGTAGAACTACAGACAACATGAGCAGCGTACCTTCGTCCTGGTGGAATGACTGGAACTGATCGGCTGTCGTACCCCCTCCGTCTAATAGGCCCTGCTCATGCATGGTTGTTTACATTTTTGAGCAGTTTTAGTGACATCTATGAACAGTCAAAGGGACTGTATCTTTGATACAATATACACAGTCAACGTCTATATGCCGGAGATCTGGGAACCGAGGTGATGCAAAACTTTTTTTGATGTGTGTATATACATACATACACATACATAAATTATATATAAACTTTTGAACTGACGGTGGTTTTGGGGTCTGGGGGATGTGAAACGCGAAGATATGTTGAAATTTTCCGGAAGTCGAAACATGGTACCCATTGCAATAGTTAGCTTTCTAATGAAATCTACCTCTGGTTGGTTCCTCAGTTTAGGGGCTGCGACAACGCGGTCATCTAACCCCGTGTACTTTGGGTGAGTGTAGAATCTGTCTGATAAACGGTGTGAATTGTAATGGCTGTATTAGTCTGTAATTCAGGTAAGGACTGCAGACGGTCAATTTCAAGCAGTAGTTCCTAATGTTGCTACTAGGTACTACCGTCAACGACACCTACCTGTGAACTTGGCTACTAGATGCCACCCCAACCAGCAACTCGTAACGAACGTTGGAACTTCCCCTCCAAAGGAAAGCATACTGAGGGATTTTAGCGCTCTTAGAAAATCCGACGACTTCGGCCGGCTTTGAAACCGCGAACTTGGGCATAGACATTCTGCATGCTACCAGTTACGTCACCGAAGCCGCTTCCCACTTAGTCAGATGTCAAAGTCAACCCCTGGCACCATCCAGCCCATGACGGGCTAAGGCCGACCAAGCGACCGCTGCCCAGCCGTTTGGCCTGCAGATATTGGGGTGACGCGTGATCAGCTCGTCGGGTCCCCTCGGCCGTTAATCTTGGTATTCGCGATCGGGGTGCTGTCTCACTGTCGTACAGCTACTCAATTGTCCTCACGAGGCTGAGTGCACCCCGTTCCAACCCTCACGTCAGTTTTAAAATCCCTGACGGAGCCGGGGATCGAACCCGGGGCCTCCGGGTGAGAGGCAGGTGCGCGAACCTAACACCATGGGGCCGGCTTAGTCAGATGGAAATACTGAATCTGATCTCGTGCAAGTGCGTTGTCATGGCAACGTCTGATGGCTCATCTCTCATCAATTTAGCAGTGTTGCCATGGCAACCACCGATAGCTCTTGGCATTTTCTTATAATTCCGAAATCATTTTTCTCATCCCTTGGCGTAATGGTGGGTCATATCAAAAATTCTTTCAGACAAAAGTTTTAGGTAATTATTAGGGGAATATTGTCCATTTTGTACAGCTGTGATATTGTGCCTATCAAGAGAGATATGATTAATGTTTCCCGAAAAACCCACTTTTTCCCACCCCTTTCGTCAATGGTTGGTGCTATGAAAAAACTCTTCATACAAAAATTTTTGGGCTTTATCCGATGCATAGTATGAACGTTGAACGGATTCGATATTTCACATATTGAGAGAGTTAGAGCAATATATCACTTTTTCGAAAAAAAAAACCATTTTCACCCCCTACGACCGATTTAGCCCAGTAACGAACTTGACCGAGATTTTATAGGTATACATATTCGGTAAAAAATTCAAAGTGATTGGTGCAAAATTACGGCAGTTATCGTGTCCACAAGAAACTGATATACATATATATATATATATATATATGAGGCACGTCCAGAAAGTAAGTTCCGTTTGGTAATAAAATTAAATTGTGTACAGATACAGAAAAAATATTTATTGCACAGCATTCTACACCTCTTAAACTACTTTTCCACATAACTGCCGAACTTTTGCAGGCATTTGTCATAGCGTGGCACAAGTTTTTGGATACCTTATTCATAGAAGTTTGCCGCCGACCCGTAAACGAGAGTGAAGACTCCACTTAAGATACCCTACTGTTTGGCCACTACTGTTAGGCAAATTGCGTGCTTACCAGGAGAACTGCGTATGTTTAAGAGTTCTCCTGACCACATAGCCTACGCAATTTGCCTAACAGTGGTGGCCAAACAGTAGGATATCTTAAGGGGTATCTTCACTCTCGTTTACGGGTCGGCGGCAAACTTCTATGAAGATGGTATCCAAAACCTTGTGCCACGCTATGAAAAATGCCTGCAGAAGTTCGGCAGTTATGTGGAAAAGTAGTTTAAGAGACGTAGAATGTTGTGCAATAATTTTTTTTCTGTATCTGTACACAATTTAATTTTATTAGCAAACGGAACTTACTTTCTGGACGTGCCTCGTATATACATACATAAATTATATATTAACTTTTGAACTGACGGTGGTTTTGGGGTCTGGGGGATGTGAAACGCGAAGATATGTCGAAATTTTCCGGAAGTCGAAACATGGGACCCATTGCAATAGTTAGCTTTCTAATGAAATCTAGGCCTACCTAAAAGAAAACGAGTAAAGTAACAAGCGATTTTATGCTGTCTTTCCGGAACTGCAGTAACCCTTGGACACTTGCGCTAGTAATAGATACATATGTAGCCCAAACAATAATTCCATCTGATGGCCTCACTCGAGTTAAATTTGTTGTTCAGATATAATAATATGAAATATAGTAATAACTCTTATATATAATCCAAAATTGACTCATCACCGCAGAGCTCAAACCACTAGACCTAGAAAGCTGAAATTTTGCATGTTGCTTGATCCGAGTATGTACAGGTTCACTAAGAAACGGTTTTTGAAAATTCTATTTGTAAGTGACTTTTTTCGGCCCATTGGCACTGAGCATCCAAAATTGACTCATCAACGCAGGGCTCAAACCACTAGACCTAGAAAGCAGAAATTTTTCATGTTGGTTGATCCGCGTATGTAGAGGCTCACTAAGAAAAAGATTTTGAAAATTCAATTTTTAAGTGACTTTTTTCGTCCCTTTCGCACTGAGCAAGGAGAGTAAGTACAAAGATCGGATTTAGCTCATTTTAAGCCGCCAGATACGAGAAGCAATACTCGGAGGTCCTGTAGGGACCCCGAAACACACTTTTTAATCTCCTAAAATGAACGGTTTCGGACATATTCCCAAATAATTGTGTTCCCTCTGAGAAACAGATCAACGTTACTGTGGCAATCGATGCAATTTCGCAGACCGGGGATAGTTTTCTGGCAATATCTCGAAAACCATACGTTTTAGGGCCTTAAAACGCGGGGTTCGGTTCCCACTTCTTAGAAGTGGAAACCACGAACATTGCTCCTCGCATTGATACGCTTAAAATGAGCTATATTCCATATTTCTACGAGCAAATCGACTTGGAAGGTCTCATCTATCTCTGATAAAAAACTGAGTGTCCTGACTGACTGACTGACTGACCGATTCACTGAGCAAAGAGAGTAGGTACAAAGATCGGATTTAGCTCATTTTAAGCCGCCAGATACGAGAAGCAATACTCGGAGGTCCAGTAGGGACCCCGAAACACACTTTTTAATTTCCTAAAATGCCCAGCCAAAACTATTAAATTTAGAAACATGAAATTTTGGGGATATGTTTGTTGTAAGTCAAAAACTCCCACTAAGGAAGGGTTTTTGGATATTCAGGTTCTGAAGAGATGTTAAGGGGGTAGACCTGCATTTCATTGAATAACAGTATCTCCCGATTGGTTTCTTTGGGAGATTTGATACTCGGCATATAAACTCATCATTAAAATAAGAAGAAACGTGTCTGAGGGTTTTTTGATGTGTTGTATATTATGAGGTGAAAGGGGTTAAAACTGGGGGTTGAAGAATTCCCAACAGAGCGTGTATCTCTTAAACGATATTCGCGAGGAGTTTGAAACTCGGCGGAAAAAAATCAGCTTAAAAAATTAGTAAACTAGTCTCCGACCGTTTTTTTCATAAATACAATTTAAGGGGCCCATGGGAAGGGGTGAAATTCTGGGGGGAAAAACAGGAAAGAAAGTGTCCTAACTGATTGACTGACTCACCCACTCTTCAAACTCAGGGGGGAAACTGATAAAAATAGGTAAATAGGCGTTTGACAGATTTTTCATAAATCCAAATTAAGGGGTACATGGGGAGGGGTGAAATTCTGAAAAATAAATGAAAGAAAATGTCCTGACTCACTCACTCATCATCGCCCAGCCAAAATTATTGAAGTTAGAAACATGACAATTTGGGCGTATGTTCGCTGCATGTCAAAAATGTCCACTAAGGAAGGATTTTCGGATATCCAGGTTCTAAAGGGGTCTTAAGGGTGTTAAACCTGCATTTCATTGAATAACAATAACTCTAAATTGATTCCATTGGGGGGTGTGATACTCGGCATATGAGCTCATCATTAAAAATAAGAAGACATGTGTCTGAGGGTTTTCCGCTGTGGTGTATATTATGAGGTGAAAGGGGTGAAGGATTCCTAACGGAGCAAGTATCTCTTAAAAGACAAAAGCATAAAGTATGAAACTCAGGGGGGAAAATCGTCTTGAAAAATAAGTAAATAGGTGGTCGAACATTTTTTCATAAATCCAATTTAAGTGGCCCATGGGGGGGTGAAATTCTGGGGAAATAAGTCCACTAAGGAAGGATTTTTGGATATTCACTCATCATCCCCCAGCCAAACCTATTGCAGTTAGAAACTTGAAATTTTGGAGATATTTTCTTTGAATGTCGAAAACGTCCACTAAGGATTGATTTTTGGATATTCATGTCCTGAAGGAGTGTTAAGGGGGTTAAACTTGCATTTCATTGATTAACAATATCTCACAAGTTGTTTCATTTCGGGATGTGATATTCGGCATATTAATCAATAAAAATAGGCCGACATATGTCTAAGGGTTTATCGATATGGTGTATATTATGAGGTGAAAGGGGTGAAAATTGGGGGTTGACGGATTCTTAACGGAGCGTGTATCTCTTAAACGACATTAGCGAGAAGTTTGAAATTCAGCCAAAAAAAATCAGCTTAAAAATAAGTAAATAGGTGTTCGTCCGTTTTTTTTATAAATACCATTTAAGGTTTTCATGGGGAGGGGTGACATTCTCAAAATAAATGAAAGAAAATGGCCTGACTGACTCACTCACTCATCATCGCCCAGCCAAAATTATTGAAGTTAGAAACATGAAATGTTGGGGATATGTTCGTTGTATCTCGAAAACGTCCACTAAGGAAATATTTTTTGATATTCAGGTTCTAAAGGGGTGTTAAGGGGGTACACGTTCATTTCATTGAATAACAATATCTCACGAGTGGTTTCTTTTGGGGATGTGATACTTGGCATATAAACTAATCATTAAAAACAAGTAGTTCCGTGAAGAACTATACAGCCTATTTTCATATAGCCCACTTATTGCAACTATCAACATACACAATTTCAGTTTGATTGCTGGTATAGATTCGTAGATATTGAGAACCGACTAAATAATTCGGATGGTCGCCATGTTGGATTTTATATATGTAGGTCCTAGAGTTATGTACTGTTACATGCAGATTATTGTGTACGTGTAGTATTCAAACTTCAATCGCATAATTAGGACACTAGAAGTTACAAGGAGATTTTAAAATTTCGCTCAGCTGCCATCTTTAGGTTATGGAAACAATTGAAATAAATTAGATGCTAGTGGATTACCATTCGTATATGGATTTACTGTACCAAGTTCCACTGCTCTCGGATGGTTAAATTGCGATAAACGTCCATGTGAATATTTATACTTCGCGTCGCCGCCATGTTGGATTTGTGATCACCAGGTTATTTAAAGTCCTATAAGTGAACTTGAGTTCATAGCCCCTATGAACAATAAAAAATTCAGTTTGATTGCTACAATAGATTCGTAGATATTGAGAGCCGTCTAAATATTTCGGATGGTCGCCATGTTGGATTGTTGAATGTATAGGCCATAGAGTCATGTACCATTATAGGAAAATTATTGGGTAGGTTCATTATTCAAACTTTCACTTCGATCGCATGACTACATCACAAGAAATAAAAACTTAATTTTAAAATTCGCACAGCCGCCATCTTGAGGTTATGTAAACAATTGAACTAAATTAGATACCAGTGCATTACAATGTGTATAAATATTTCCTGTACAAGATTTCAGTGCGTTTGGAGCATTAAATCGCGAGAAAGGTCTATTTCAAATTTTCTAATTCGCTTGGCCGCCATGTTTGTTTTGTATATAACTGGTTTTTTAATGTCCTATAAATGGACTTCCAGTAGTGCCCTTTATCTCCGTACAAAACTTCAGGGAGATACCGCTAATAGTTTCAGAGATACAGAATGCCGGTGAAATATTTCGCACATCCGTCATCTTGTGGTTATGTAAACAAATGAACGAAGTTAGTTGTCGGTGCATTGCAATGTATATAAACATAATACTGTACCAAGTTTCATTGCGTTTGGTTGGATAAATCGCGAGAAACGTCTATTTAAATGTCGCAAATTCGCTTGGCCGCCATGTTAGTTTTGTAGTTACCAGGTTTTCAAAGATCACATAAGTGAACTTACAGTAGTTCCCTTTATCACCATACATGATGTCAGGGTAATATCGGTAATCGTTTCGGAGATATTGAATGCTGGTGAAATATTTCGCACAGCCGCCATGTTGGATTGGTGAGTCGTAACAAAATTTGAAAGGCACGGTCGAGGTCGCCCGGAATAGTGCTATAAACTTACCGAGTTTCATTGAAATCGCTCCAGCCGTTTAGATTTTATTAGGGGGGGACACACACACGAATCACACACACACACACACACACACACACACGCACACACACACGGACAAAAGGTGATCTCATAAGCCTATTTTTTCAAAATTGAAAATAGGCTAATAAGCTGACACATGTCTAATGGTGTTTCGATGTGGTGTATATTATGAGTGAAAGGGGTGAAAAGTGGGGGTTGAAGGATTCCTAACGGAGCGTGCATCTCTTAGACGACATAGGCGAGGAGTTTGAAACTCAGAGGAAAACAATTAGCTTAATCATACTAATATATAAAAATGAGATGGTGTGTGTCTGTCTTTCTTTCTGTCTGTCTGTCTGTCTGTGTGTTACCTAATAACGCAAGAACCACTGGTCCGATTTAAATGAAATTTTGCATGGATGTAGCTGAAATACCAGGTTTACATATAGGATACTTTTAATTTCGATATTTTTCACTATTAAGAAATGGCGACCATTTTTGTGACGTCACTACACCCTTTGGTTTCAAAATTTCATATTTCCATATCAAATAAAAAGAGAACGGTAGGAAATAGCAAACTTTTGATGGTATACACGAGCTTTAGCACTTAATTTTCTATCCAAAAGGTCCTTATCACTTTTCGTGTATCTCCGACGGTTAGCGAGTAAAACCTAAATTTGTGCAATAAAACACGGTCAACACCGAGCGGTGCAGTATATCTCTACATCTTATATATAAAAGTGAAAGTCTGTATGTATGTGGGTATGTGGGTGGGTCTGTTCCGTATACAAATCTACACCGTTCCACCAATCTCAACCAAATTTTGCATACACATTGTTTAGGACCCAGAACGAACCGCTGGCTACATGAATTTTCGATAGTCTTTCTCATTCTTCTGATTTCGGCCCTTTTGCACTCAAGCACAGGCAAATCAAATCATAAAATATACTCATGAAGGAATGGCAAGGCAGATAGTTTCCATGGCAACACAGCTCAAGTCGAGACACGGCCGACTGGATGCCATTCGCGCTCTGCACTACCGGTATAGAAAATGAGGATCTTTACTTGAAATCCCGTTAGTTACTCAACTACTCACACAGCACTGTCAACCGAGTTTAGCATAACAAAGACTTGACACCATCTTCCACTATATATTTGTCAAATACCACTCACTCACTCACTCATTCATTCATCACGAAATCTCAGAAACCACCGAACGGATGGGAATGAAATTTGGTATGCAGCTTCCTCAAGGGACGCAAATGCTCACAAAGAGAGGATTTTTGCATATTCAGGTTCTAAAGGGGTGTTAAGGGGATAGACCTGCAGTTCATTGAATAGCAATATCTCCCGATTGGTTTCATTGGGGGATGTAATACTCGGCATATAAACTAATCATTAAAAATAAGAATACATGTGTCTGAGGGTTTTTCGATGTGGTGTATATTATGAGGTGAAAGGGGTGAAAAGTGGGGATTAAAAGATTCCTAACGGAGCGTGTATCTCTTAAACGACATAGGCGAGGAGTTTGAAACTAAGCGAAAAAAATCAACATAAAAAAGAAGTAAATATGTGTTTGACCGGTTTTTCATAAATCCAATTTATGGGGCCCACGGGGAGGGGTGAAATTCTGGGGCGGGGGGGGGAACAGGAAAGAAAGTGACCTAACTGATTGACTGACTGACTCACTCATCAAACTCAGGGGAAAATTAAGTAAGTAAGTAAGTAAATAGCTGTTTGACAGTTTTTTTTCTTAAATCAAATTTAAGGGGTTCATGGGGAGGGGTGAATTTCTGAAACAAGAAAATTGAAAGAAAATGTCCTGACTCACTCACTCACTCATCATCGCCCAGCCAAAATTATTGAAGTTAGAAACATGACAGTTTGGGGATATATTCATTGTTTGTCAAAACCGTCTACTAAGGGAGGATTTTCGGATAATCAGGTTCTAAAGGGGGCCTTAAGGGGGTTAAACCTGCATTTCATTGAATAACAATATCTCCCGATTGGTTTCATTGGGGGATGTGATACACGGCATATAAACTCATCATTAAAAAGTAAGAAGACACCTGTCTGAGGGTTTTTCGATGTGGTGTATATTATGAGGTGAAAGGGGGTGAAAAGTGGGGATTGAAAGATTCCTAACGGAGCGTGTATCTCTTAAACGATATAGGTGAGGAGTTTGAAACTCAGCGGGAAAAAATCAGGATTTTATGTTTGACAGTTTTTTCATAAATCCAATTTAAGGGTCCCATGGGGAGGGGTGAAATTCTGGGAGGGGGGGGGGAGAAAAGAAAGTGTCCTAACTGATTGACTGACTGATTCACTCATCAAACTTAGGGGGGGAAAACTGCTTTAAAGTAAGTAAATAGCTTTTCGACAGTTTTTTGAACAATCAAATATAAGAGGTTCATCGGGAGGGGTGAAATTCTGAAGAAAAAAAATTAAAGAAAATGTCCTGACTCATTCTCTCACTCATCATCGCCCAGCCAAAAATATTGAAGTTGGAAACATGGCAGTTTGGGGATATGTTCGTTGTATGTCAAAACCATACACTAAGGGAGGATTTTTGGATATTCAGGTTCTAAAGGGGTCTTAAGGGGGTTAAGCCTGCATTTCATTGAATAACAATATCTCACGAGTGGTTTCATTTGTGGATGTGATACTCGGCATACAAACTAATCATTAAAAATAAGCAGACATGTGTCTAAGGGTTTTTCGATGTGGTGTATTATTATGAGGTGAAAGGGGTGAAAATTGGGGGTTGAAGGATTCCTAACGGAGCGTGTAGGCCTATCTCTTAAATGGCATAGGCGAGAAATTTGAAACTCAGCGAAAAAATCAGCTTAAAAAGTAAGTAAATCGGTGTTCGACCGTTTTTTCATAAATTAATTTAAGGGGCCAATGGGGTGGTGTGAAATTCTGGGGGGAAAAAGGAGAGAAAGTGTCCTAACTGACCGACTAAATCACTCACTCATCAAACTCAGGGAAAAAAGACAGCTTAAAAAACTAGTTAATAGGTGTTCAAGCGTTTTTTCATCAATCCAATTTAAGAGGCCCGTGGGGAGGGGTGAAATTCTGGTAAAAATAATTGAAAGAAAATGTCCTGTCTGACTCACTCACTCATCACGCCCAACGAAAACTATTCAAGTTGGATACATGAAATTTTGGGAATATGTTCGCTGTATGTCGAAAACGTCAACTAAGGAATGATTTTTGTTTATTCGGGTTTTAAAGGGGTGTTAAGGGGGTAAACGTGCATTTCACTGAATAACGATATCTCATGAGTTGTTTCTTTGGGGATGTGTTATTCGGTATATAAACTAATCATTAAAAATAATCAGACATATGTCTAAGGGTTTATCGATGTGGTGTATATTATGAGGTGAAAGGGGTGAATATTGGGTGTTGAAGGATTCTTAACGGAGCGTGTATTTCTGAAACGACATAGGCGAGAAGTTTGAAATTCGACGGGAAAAACAGCTTTAAATACAAGTAAAGAGGTGTTCGACCGTTTTGTCATAAATCCAATTTAAGGGGCCCTTGGAGAGGGGTGAAATTCTGGGGAAAAAAAACAGGAAAGAAAGTGTCCTAACTGATTGACTCACTTACTCACTCATCAAACTCAGGGGGAAAACAGCTTTAAATAAGTAAATAGGTGTTCGACCGTTTGTTTCATAAATCCAATTTAAGGGGTTCATGGGGAGGGGTGAAATTATCGAAAATAATTGAAAGAAAATGTCCTGACTGACTCACTCACTCATCATCGCCCAGCCAAAATTATTGATGTTAGAAACATGAAATTTTGGGGATATGTTCGTTGTATGTCGAAAACGTCCACCAAGGAAAGAGTTTTGGATATTCAGGTTCTAAAGAGGTGTTAAGGGGTAAATGTGCATTTCATTGAATAACAATATCTCACGAGTGGTTTCATTTGGGGATGTGATACTTGGCATATATTCAAATCATTAAAATAAGCTGACACATGTCTAATGGTTTTTCGATGTAGTGTATATTATAAGGTGAAAGGGATGAAAAGTGGGGTTTGAAAGATTCCTAACGGAGCGTGTATCTCTTAAACGACATAAGCGAGGTGTTTGAAACTCGGAGGAAATCAATCAGCTTAAAAATAAATAAATAAATAAATAAATATATAAAATAAATAGGTGTTCGACCGTTTTTTCATAAATACAATTTAAGGGGCCTATGGGGAGGGGTGAACTTCTGGAAGAAAAACGTCCACTAAGGAAGGATTTTTGGATGTTCACTCTCATCGACCAACCAAACCTATTAAAGTTAGAAGAATGATATTTTGGGGATATGTTTGTTGTGTGTCGAAAATGTCTACTAAGGAGGGATTTTTGGATATTCAGGTTCTAAAGGGGGGTTAACGGGGTTAAACCTGCATTTCATTCAATAACAATATGACACGACTATGACGCGAGCGAAGCGAGGCTAAAAATGAGATGGTGTGTGTGTATTAATCACGCAAGTACCACTGGTCCGATTTACATGAATTTTACATGGAAGTAGCTGATTTACCTGGTTAACATATAGGTTACTTTTGATTTCAATAATTTGCACTATTTAAAGATGGCGACCATTTTAGTGACGTCACTACACCCTTTGGTTTCAAACTTTCATATTTCCATTTCAAATTAAAAGAGAACGCTAAGAAATAGCAAACTTTTGATGGGATATACGAGGTTTAAAATTACATTTTCTATCCGAAAGGTATCTCCAACGGTTAGCGAGAAAAACCTAAATTTGTGCTATAAAACACGGTCAACGCCGAGCGGTGTAGTTGGACAAAATATTCCATCCTTAATATCCCTCTGCGCAGCATCTCGCCTATCCCCTGTTTTAACTGTCACCTTCACATTTTAATTTATTTATGACGCGTAGCGAAGCACGGGTACTTCAGCTAGTAATTATATAAAAAAGAAAATTTGTCTGTTTTTTCTGAATTTCTACGGAAATTTCAGTTATTTACACGTTTCAGACTGTTTTATGATAGATGCGCGCGAAAATAATGTTTTAGTCTGTCTGTCTGTCTGTCTGTTTGATTGTCTGTGGACAACTTTGTTCCCTTATAACTCAAGAACGGCTGGGTGTATCAACGTAAAATTTGGTACAGTTATCCATCAGAGGCACGACACTAATCATTGATGTAACCCTTCTCCGTACCTCTCATAAATGGGGGTCTACCCCCTTAAAATGCATGCTGAAATAGGAGTAGAAGGACGAGACAAAGATCATTTTCATCCCCTCGATGTGAGAGACAAAACTCGGGGGCCCTAAAGGGTCCACGAAATCCACATTTTAAGGCCCTAAAACCAACCGTTTTTGAGATATTCCCAGAAAACTAATCTATCTATATATTTAAAACACTAAGCTGTTTTTTGTACACACGAGATTGAGAAAACGACTTAACCGATTGGCTTCGTAAATCATTCTAACGAAAGCTCTTGGCATGCAGATTTGCAGAGTGTCTTTAAAATAAACAAATATTTTATCATATATTTTTAAATTTATAAACAAAACTGCAAAATTATTGGCTCAAGCGCATGCGCAGAATCACCTTGGTTAATGACAGACATGGCGGATGTCCACCGCGTTTTAATGTAATAGTTATTTATAAGAATTATAATAAAGGAGGGGAATATTGAATATGAAGTTTCTACGATATAAACAGGAATAGAATATTATAAAAGACGGGAAATGTAGAAAAACTTATACTGACTGTTGAGTGTGAATGTTGCTTAAGTACCTTAATATTGCGCTACGTCACCAGTGATTCGGTAGCTCAGATGGCAGCGCTGAAGTCTTAGTTTGTGCATCCCCCAATGGGAGCAGTTCGAATCCCACCTCCGACACATATTTTTATTTCCCAATTATTCTTTCTGGCTATTGGTAATACATTGTCTTAACATATTTTACTTTTATTATTCCCGTATAGTAAGGAATTCCCCACGATTTACGTTCCCATACACTTTTAAATGATTAAATAAAATATGGCCACAATCGCTTTCGCCATGAGAGACAATTGACGAACATAATTCATTTGATGGACTCAGACATCGTGGTCACTCATCCCCGTCTACTTTAGTGTGTGTGTGTGTGTCTCTCTCAAATTTTCTCTGATAACCTGTGTTATTGTGATGGCTGTACTGGTGTGTGCATTTGTAATTAAAGTGGGGAATGGGAAATTGACGACCGAGGCTTTAAGTTAGGAACTATCCCGGTATTTACCTGCAGTGGAAGTGGCAAACCACGGAAAAGCACATCCTAGATTGTTGAGATGGGAATCGAACCTTGCCCTTCTTAGTTTTGCCTCAAGAGTGCGCCCCGTTCCAGCCCTCAGACCTGAATTACATTTCTAGAGAAATGGCGGATAAAGGATCCTCCGTATCGTAGTGTGATCTTTGTTTTTGAGAATTAAAAAGAGGGGATTGAAGAACTTCAACAGGCGTTTGAGTTCGTTTGTTGTTTAAGTAACTTAATATTGCTTTGGAAGTCTGTTGACTGGGTGGCTCAGGGGTAACATTGCGGACCCAGGAATGAATTTAGCATAGTCGAAGGAGTTCACATCTCACCTCAGACATGTATTTCTATTTCCTAATTATTCTTTCTGGCTATTGGTAATTCATTGTCTTAACATATTTTACTTTTATTATTCCCGTACAGTAAGGAATTCTCCTCGATTTGCATTGCCATATACTTTTAAATTATTAAATAAAAGATGGCCACAATTGCTTTCGCCATGAGAGACAATTGACGAATATATTTCATTTGATGGACTCAGACATCGTGATCACTCAGGCCCGTCTACTTTGGTGTGTGTGTGTGTGTGTAAATGTTTCTATGATAACCTGTGTTATTGTGATGCCTTTACTGATGTGTGCATTTGTAATTCATGTGGGGAATGGAGAATTGACGACCGAGGCTTTAAGTTAGGAACTATCCCGGTATTTACCTTCAGTGGACGTGGCAAACCACGGAAAACCACATCCCAGATTGTTGAAATAGGAATCTAACCTTGCTCTCCTTAGTTTTGCCTCAGGAGTGCACCCCGTACCAGTCCTCAGACCAGAATTAAATTTCTTGGCAAACCAGGGTTTGAACCCGGAATCCGGGGCGATAGCTCAGAATTTAGCCTTAAGATTTGGCTTCCCTGTGTTTATACGATTTTTGACAAGCACTGAACATATAGTCTAACCCTTAAACTCTCCATTACGGTGGCTGTCGAAGTGAGTCTATGCTCATTCCAGTAGTTGGCGAAGTATGCTCCCTTGCTTAATTTACTGTCATGGAAATGCAAAGGATTGTACCTACAACAGGTGATGGAAATTGCTTATTTAAAGCAGTTTCGTACTGTTTATTCCAAAATGCAGAACGTCATCCTGAGCTGCGTCTGCAAGCAAATTGCAAAAATTGTTGTTGGCATGAATAACTATAAGGATTTTATTATTGGCGATCAGTATCATCGCATTCTCATCAGCAACAAACTTGAGAATGAAAGTATCTGAACTTCACTGTATAAATGAATATTATTGTTTAATGATTATTTGTTTAGAGTACATAACAATGACTCTAACCACGCTGTTGATTTTGGCAATGGAAGTATTATGTGCCATTTAATATTTGGCGGCTGCGTTGATGCAGGCCACTATAGTGTTATTGAATATGACGCTAATTTGGAGAAAAATGCTACAATAAATATATCCATTTGACGAAAAAGAACATTAGCCACAAAAAAGTGGGAAATCGAAGAAAAATACGAAGCCACTTTTAAAATCGAATATAAATATGCCATTTCAGAAGCAATTCCAGATATTATGCCGTACAGTGTAGGATCCTTGACGAACAAATGTACACATTGTTCTGCACTGTATTTCTGTAGCGAGAAATCTACGCTTGGTTACTTTGACCTTTGGTGTTGTAATGGCAAAATTGATCTTACTAAATATAAAATATTTGACAGACTGCAACAATTTTTCACTGGAAATGATACCTCAAGGAATTTAGGAGAGAATAATCGGCAGTACAACAAATGCTATGTCCTTGGTTTCATTTTGTGCCAATGTCACTGTGCCACATGCATACGGTCCATATTGTTTTAAAATGTATGGAATTGCATCGCATTTCTTCGTTAATGTATATTCCAAAATTATAAGCGACGGTTCTTGCGGCCAGTTGTATATATTAGACTCCTCAGAATTCTTGAATTCCTTGGAATTAAGTGATTTGCTTCCACATACTCCAAACGATTGACCCATAGTTATGCTCCTTAGAAAACTGAAGTTTCCTAAGGGCTCATAAATACTACCATATTAATTATAAGAAATGTGTACGAAAATTGCTTGAATTGGGAAATAATAAGTGCAGTTAAAATCAGGCGGATGATCTAACCCTTCGATTTGATTCCATATTAATTATAAGAAATATGCATGAAAATGCTTGGATTTGGAAATAAATGCAGTTAAAATTAGGCAGAGAGGTCTAATCCTTCGACTTGATTTAACACCATAGGATAAACCAATCAATTTCTTTTAAGAGGCAACATTTTCCGATTAGCTTGGCATACTTTATCACAATCAATAAAGCTCAATGGGGAACTCTGGAATCTTTTGACGCTCTTTAAGTATCAATAACGCCAAAAAATAATTGTACAAAGAACGTACACTGAAGAAAACGGAAATTGCAACATCCAGAAGGAGTGGTGCTACATTGCTGCAATTGAACATGCAGGACGAGTGTTCGGTTGTGATTCCATGATTACACTTTCAGGGCAATCTGACCGCAAGTTTAGACAACAATCAATACTGGATGTGCCCACCACGAGCTGCAATACATTGATGAATTCGGCGAGGCATGGAGTCAATAAGGCCCTGGATCGCTTCCTGAGGAATTGTGGCCCATGCACGGGTCAGTTATTCCAGAGTTGTGGGTGGCTGAGGACGGTTGGCCAGTTGTCGACCCATCATGTCCCACACATGCTCAATAGGGCTGAGGTCCGGGGATCTGGAGGGCCATTCTAAGGTTGTGATGTCTGGAGATGCGTGCAGTGTGAACCCGGGCATTGTCCTGCTGAAACATCCCATTACCAATGTTCGCCATCATAGGGACAACCACTGGATTGAGTACCCTATCAACATACTGTCGAGCAGTCATAGTGCCCTCAACAGGCACTAATTGTGATTTCACATTAACGCCAAGAGCTCCCCAGACCATAATGCTTGGTGTTGGTCCCGTGTGCCTCTCGACAATAAGGTCTGGGCGGCTCCTCTTCCCGGTATGTCGGTGCACACGATTCTGGCGATCACTGCGGGCAAGACAGAAGCGCGATTCATCACTAAAGACGACCCTATGCCATTCGTCGACCCACGTCGATCGTTCTCGACACCAGGCAAGCCTTACACGTCGCTGTTGTGGGGTCAATGGAACACCTTCTGCAGGGACACGGGATCGTAAGCCAGCTGCACGCAGGCGATTACCAACTGTTAGTTGTGTAACGTGGGGTGCCACAGCTGCTCGAATTTGCGCTGTTGTTGCATGGGGTTCCATCCGGGCCATCCGAATGATGCGGCGATCCTCTCTCACAGTTGTCTGTCGCTGTGGGCCTGTGCCAGGTCTACGAGTGTGGGTACCTTTATTTGACCACTGCTGCCATACACGTTGTACCGTAGATGCCTGTCGGCCAACACGTGCAGCGCCAGTGCTTAGCGATAATCCAGCCTCACACAGCCCAATTATCCGACCCTTCTCAAACGGCGACAGTTGTTGATAGCGTGCTCTTCTCTGTCGTCGAGGCATGTTTGACGGGGAACACTTCACTGCACAGACTGCAAGTCAACTACGCTACACCGGTGTCCGTATACTGGAGTTGAATCCTCCGCGACCAATCACGTGGGGAGACCTGTAGCAACAATCCAATGGGTCTGAAACTTTGATCGTTTACATACCTACAAGGCATCGTTCCATATCTTGAAAATCAACACAAACGACCAATGCCTTCATGGTGTTGCAATTTCCATTTTCTTCAGTGTATATAAGAAAATTCTTCAGTAAATATTTTCTTATTGACCGTCATGTATTGACGGGTTTCAACTAGTCTATATATTTAAAACAGTAAGGTGATTTTTGTTATCACGAGATAGAGAGAACGACAGAACCAATTTACTTCGTAGAGCACTCTAACGAAAGCTCTTGGCCTGTAGATTTGCAGAGTGTCTCTAAAATAAACAAATATAAGACGGTATATTTTTAAATAAATATAGAAAATAGCAGAATTCTGGCCCCTCGCGCATGCGCACAATCCGCCTGGGCTCATGACAAAATGGCGGTGAGAAGTCCATTAAAATGTAAGTTATTTAATAAGCTTCCATGTAATTGAAAACATACATTAACCAAGTTCTGACAATACAATATAATAACAGTGTGAATATATACGAATGTATATTGATTTTATTGATAATGAATTGGATTATTTTCTTCAGATAGCGGCTTTTGAAGATAGTGAATGGTTGCGTCTGCATCTAAACGCGAGTGTGCGAGTAGCTATTTGGTTTAGGCGATTGACTGTGGATCCAAGGATCGCAGGTTCGATCCCAACTCTCGCCAGTATTTTTTTTTTTTTTTTTGCCACTGAAATATTGTTTTATCAAGGAGTATTAGTAAGGTTTTATGTCAGTTAAAGATACATATTTCTACACATTTTCTCAACACGTTTTATTTCCGTTTTACCATTGCATTACAGCATGTCCTCAATACGTCGTTTGAATATCTGCAATCAGTTCCAGTAACTGACAACAGATGGCAGTACCTCGCCAATATAGTTCCAGTAACTGAGAGCAGATTGCGTCGATATATTTAAAACACAAGGCATGGCCTTGATGGCGAGTTTTCGCGTGAAAGTTAAATATTGTTTTATCAAGGATTATTAGTAACGTTTTATGTCAGTTAAAGATTCCTACATTCCCTCTCAATAAGTTTTATTTCCGTTTTACCATTGCATTACAGCATGTGGTCAAAAGAGCTAATATCTGCCATCAATTTCAGTAACTGACAACAGATGGCAGTACCTCGCCCATATAGTTTCAGTAACTAACAACAGATGGCAGCACCATTGCATCGATATATTTAAAACACAAAACATGGCGCGTTTTCAAGTGATGGAGAGTTATAGAGGGGAATTTTTAAGAAGGGAAACGTTGAAGAACATTAACTGACAGTTGAGTGTGTAGGCTATGTTGTTTATGTACTTTAATATTGCAATTTCTTCCCAATGCTTCGGTGGTCAAGTTGGTAGCATCCTAGACTAAAAGTTATAAATTATGCATCGTCGATATACTCTTAAATTATTAGTGAAAAGGTAGTTTTCCAGGCCCTGGCGCGTGTCCACAATTGCTTTCGCCATGAGAGACACTTGGCAAACATAATTCGTTTGAAGGGCT
Source organism: Meconema thalassinum (assembly GCA_946902985.2). Lineage (NCBI taxonomy): Eukaryota > Metazoa > Arthropoda > Insecta > Orthoptera > Tettigoniidae > Meconema > Meconema thalassinum. The sequence goes on along the minus strand of OX336392.1, from coordinate 249,261,069 downwards.
CCGACATCGTTGTCACTCAGCCCCATGTACTTTGGTGTGTAAGTGTAAAATTTTCTCTGATAACCCGTATTATTGTGATAGCTGCATTACTTTGTGTATTTGTAATTAAGGTGGGAAATGGCAAGGTGACGGCCGAGGCCTTAAGTTAGGAACCATCCCGGTATTTGCCTTGAGTGGAAGTGGGAAACCACGGAAAACCACATCTAAGATTGTCGAGGTGGGAATCAAACCTTCCTCTTCTTAGTTATACCTCTAGAGACTGAATGTGCCCCGTTTTTGCCCTCAGACCAGAATTAAATTTCTTGGCAGAGCAGGAAATGTAACCCGGGTCTCCGAGGCGATAGCCAAGAATGGGTGGGCTTCCATGTGTTAATACGATTTTTGACATGCACGGGACATAGAATTCTAAAACAGCCTCCATTAGGGTGACTGCCGAAGTGAGTATTGAGTATATGCCTAAGCTCATTCCAGTAGTTGGCGAAGTTATTCTATGTTCCCCTGCAAAATGTACTGCCATAAACTATAACAGGTGATGGAAAGAGCTTATTTAGAGCAGTTTTGTACTGTTTATATCAAAATGAAGAACGTCATTCTGCGCTGCGTTTTCAAGCTATTGCCAAACATTTCGCTGGCAGGAACAATTATAAGGAATTTATTGTAAGCGATCAGTCTCATCGCATTCTCCTCACCAACCAACTTGAGTATGAGAGTCTCTAGACGGTCATGTTGAACTTCATTGTATAAGACAGTTGTTTAATGATTATTTGTTTAGAGTACTGAATCTAACTACGCAGTTGATTTCGGCAATGGAAGTATTTTTTGCCATTTAATATTTAGCGGCTCCGATATTGCAGGTCACTATAGTGTTATCGAATAATACGAAGCCACATTTAAAATCCAATATAAATAGGCCATTTCAGAAACAATTCCAGATGTTATGCAGTACAGTGAAAGGTCTTTGACGATCAAATGTAAACATTGTTCTACATTGTATTTCTCTTGCGTAAAATCTACGCGCGGTTACTTTGGCCTTTACTGTTGTGATGGTAAAATTGATCTGCTGAAATATAAAATATTTGCCAAGCTGCAACAATGCAATGATATTAATTTTTAAGTCTGTCTGTCTGTCTGTTAGGTAGTCAGCCCGAAGGCTGGTTGGATCCTCAAAAAGTACCGCCGTTACGTTATGTGAGTAGATACCCACAAAAACCCAAGGCAGCGCTATTTTGAGGCGTTCTAGGCAAGAAGAGGAGTGAGGTAGTTTGCCATTGCTTTCCTCACTGAGTCAGAACAGTAGTCCTAACCCTATGAGTTGAACCTTTCACAGCATTCACAGGCACTGACTGTGCCCCGAATGCCATTACTAAGCACCACCCATACCTCAGTAGCTTCCATATAATCACAGCCATGAGTGAGACTGAGACATCGGTGAAAAGCCACCATTTACTCTAGCCTGTGCCAACTGACAAATGCAAAAGTACTGTATTCATCAAGAGATGGGGAACATTGAACTTATATCCAGTAGTTCAAACACATACATCAGCGTTAACATATTGGCAAACAGGTGTGCGAGTGTAAACTTTTCTCTGATAACCTGTGTTAATGTGATGGCTGTGTTGATGTGTGCATTTGTAATTAATGTGGGGAATGGGGAGTTAACGACCGAGGCTTTAAGTTAGGAACTATCCCGGTATTTGCCTGGAGTGGAAGTGGGAAACCACGGAAAACCAAATCCAAGATTGTTGAGATGGGAATCAAACTTTGCTCTTCTTAGTTTTGCCTCACGAGTGCGCCCCGTTCCAGTCCTCAGACCAGAATTAAATTTCTTGGCAGAGCGGGGATCGAACCTGGAATCCGGGGCAATAGCTCAGAATGTAGCCTTAAGAATGGGCTTCCCTGTGTTAATACGATCTTTGACAAGCACTGAACATATAATTCTAAAACTCCCTCCATTACTGTGGCTGGCGAAGTGAGTCTATGCTCATTCCAGTAGTGGCGAAGTGATTCTATGCTCCCTTGCATAATTTACTGTCATGGAAATACAAAGTATTGTACCTTCAACAGGTGATGGAAATTCATTATTTACAGCAATTTCATTCTGTTTATTTCAAAATGAAGATCGTCATCCTGAGTTGCGTTTGCAAGCAAATTGCAAAAATTGCAAGGATTTTATTATTGGCGATCAATCTCATCGCATTCTCATCAGCAACCAACTTGAGAATGGAAGTATTCAATGTATATGTGAATATTATTGTTTATTGATTATTTGTTTAGAGTGCATAACAATGGGTCTAACCACGCAGTTGATTTTGGCAATGGAAGTAAGTTATTATTTGCCATTTAATATTTGGCGGCTACGTTGATGCAGGCCACTATAGTTTTATATAAAATGACGTTAATTTGGGCAGAAATGGTGCTATAAATAAACCCATTTGACGAAATAGAACATTAGCCGCAAAAAAGTGGGAAATCGGAGAAAAATACGAAGCCACTTTTAAAATCCAATATAAATATGGCATTTCAGAAACAATTCCAGATACTATGCCGTTACAGTTTAGGGTCCTTGACGAACAAATGTAAACATTGTTCTGCACTGTATTTCTCTTGCGAGAAATCTACACTTGGTTACTTTGACCTTTGCTGTTGTAATGGTAAAATTAATCTGAATAAATATAAAATATTTGACAGGCTTTAACAATTATTTTTCACTGGAGATGATATCTCAAGGAATTCCAGAGGGACTAATCGGCAGTACAATGCTATGTCCTTCGTTTCATGGCGCAGCGGTCAAGCTGTATGCCTCTCACCAAGGCGGATCGGGTTCGATTCCCGGTCAATGCATGTGAGATTTTTGATGTGAAAGGCCATGTCCTGTGGTTCGGATTCCACGTTAAACGGAGGTCCCGTGGCTTATGATCGCGAGATTAACGGTCACGTTAAACTGCAAGCTTCCTTCCTTCCTTCCTTCCTTCGTTTCATTTGGTGCCAATGTTACTGTGCCACACGCACACGGTCCACATTGTTTTAAAATGTATGGAATTGCACATCATCGCATTTCTTCGTTATATTCCAAAAATATAAGCGATGGTTTGCGGCCAGTTGTATTAGACTCATCAGAGTTCTTGAATCCCTTGGAACTAAACGACTGGCCGCCACATACTCCAAACGCTTGGCCCGTTATGCTGCTTAGAAATCTGAACGGTTCCCAAGGACTCCTAAATGCAACCATATTGCTTGGATTTGGAAATAATAGGTGCAGTTAAAATTAGGCAGAGATGTCTAATCCTTCGACTTGATTTAACACCATCCGATAAAACACTATCATTTTCTTTTAAGAGGCAATATTTTCCAATTCATTTGGCATACTTTATCACAATCAATAAAGCTCAAGGGGAAACTCTGGAACGTATAGGCCTCAATTTGCCCCAACAATTTTTCAGTCATGGCCAGCAGTATTTTGCAATGTTGAGAGTGCAATCTTTTGACGCCCTCATAGTTTCAATAGAGTCAAAAAATAATCGTACAAAGAATGTACAGTAGGCCTATATAAGAAAATTCTTCAGTAAATATTTTTCTATTGACCGTCATGTTTTGACGGGTTTCAACTAGTTTCATTTAATAAACTAATGAACGAATACAAGCCGGTATCCATGGCAACAGATTCTCAGAGGGCCATGTATTGCTGTAAGACGCAATGCAATTCCATTAATTACATTGGTGTGAAAGTTTGCAAACGGCTAGAAAGTTATCACGGAACCAAATTAAGCTGTAAAATTCATCAATACGTATAATGCGCTTAAGGGGGTCAAGGGGTACACTAGAATTTTTTTCATGCGATTTACACCTCCGGGTGTGGTACGGCAGGTCTATTATATTCCTATCCCTATATGATATTATTATTATTATATTATGGCTAACAACGAAGAGACAAAGCCCCTCGTTGCCAGAAACAAAACTTGGGGGCCCTAAAGGGTCCTCGAAAACTACATTATAAGGCCCTAAAACCAAAAGTATCAGAAATATTCCCAGAAAACTAATTTAATTTGACAAACTAATGAAGCAATGGAAATCGGTAACCATGACAACATTATCTCAAGGTGTGGCATCCAACTTTCCATCTATTTCTGTAAGAAGTAATGTCACTCCATTTATAACATTACTGTGAAAATTTGCAAATGGCTATACGGTTAACACGGAACCAACGTAGACTGTATAATTCATCTATGCAATTAAGCGGGTCAAGGGGTAACATAGATTTTTTTCATGCAATTTCACGTGCGACATATGGTACAGAAAGTCTATTATATCTCCAAACATTTCCAAAGTGAAATGCCATGCCCTGTGGTTCAGATTCCACGTAAAATGGAGGTCCCGTGGCTTATGATCTCGCGATTAATGGTCACGTAAAACTACAATCTTCCTTTATATCTCCAAACAGCAACATTATTTTCAAAAATTCCTGAATTGAATCAGCATTTTTTGCGGCTTTTAGGAATTTTGGCCATTTGAGACTAAAGAACCTGAATTTTCATGCACCACAAGCCTTTATAATTTATGAAAGAGGTCTTCCTGTGTATGGGGACCTAACACAACGTAGAGGGTCATTTTTTATGTGAGGTGTATTGCGTTTCGTCTACAAGGCTTTCAATTCTATTTCACGTCAAGAAGTACACGTTAGGTGAATTTAGTTTGAGAGCAAATTTTAACTAATCTTTTTTTTTTGTCGACATACGGGTTCATCGTAAGGATGATTTTGTTTGATACTGTATGGTAGATATACCCATATTTGGATATCTGGGTGATATGTTGTCGACAATAGAATTGTCTGTCTGTCTTTCTGTGTATCTTTATGTACGTCTAAAAATCGTGTTCGTAGGCGTGGTGCATCGTAAAATTAGGTATGGTAAACATGAGTCAATACACCAATCATTTATAAAACTCCTTACCGTACTTTTCAAACCGTAGAAGGGTGGATATAGGGAAAACTTCTCAAAATACATGCTAAAATAGGCGAAATATAAAAATTATCCTAGAAGGACGATCAAAGCATATGTTGCGCTTCTCAATGTGAGACACAAAATACGCGAGTCTATAAGGGGTCTCCTAAAACCACATTATAAGGCCCTTAAATTAACAGTGTGTGTGATATTCCCAGAAAACTAACTTCGTTCTGATAAACTTATGAAGGAATGAACCATTGCAACAGTAGCTCAATTGACAATGTCTGGTGTTATTATATAACACCGTTCGAAGGACGGGTACTTCTGCTATACTAATATATACAAATGAGATGGTGTGTGTCTGTCTTTCTGTCTGTCTGTGTGCTACTCAATAACGCAAGAACCACTGGTCCGATTTAAATGAAATTTTGCATGGATGTAGCTGATTTACCAGGTTTACATATAGAATACATTTTATTTCGATATTTTGCACTATTAAAAAATGGCAACCATTTTAGTGACGTCACTACACACTTTAATCAAAACTTCATATTTCCTTATCAAATAAAAAGAGAACGCTAAGAAATAACAACTTTGACGGTACATACGAGCTTCACTTTTCGTTTATCTCCAACGGTTAGCGAGTAAAACCCACATTTATGACGTCACTACACCTTTTGGTTTCAAAATTTGATATTTCCATTTCAAATAAAAAGAGAACGCTAAGAAATAGCAACCTTTTGATGGCATAAATGAGCTTTAACATTCAATTTTCTATCCAAAAGGTCCTTATCACTTTTCATGTATCTCCAACGGTTAGCCAGTAAAACCTAAATTTGTGCAATAAAACACGGTCAACACCGAGCGGTGCAGTATATCTCTACATATGTAAAAATGAAAGTTCGTCTGTTTTTTTTCTGAATTTCTACGGAAATTTGAGTTATTTACGCGTTTCATACTGTTTTATGACGGATGCGCGCGAAAATATTTTTTGTCTGTCTGTCTGTTTGTCTGTGGACAACTTTGTTCCCTTATAAATCGAGAACGGCTGGGTGTATCAACGTAAAATTTGGTACAGATATCCATCAGAGGCACGACACTAATCATTGATCTAACTCTTCTCTGTACCTATCATAAAAGGGGGCATACACCCTTAAAATACATGCTGAAATAGGAGTAGAAGGACGAGACAAAGCTCATTTTTAGCCCCTCAATGTGAGACACAAAACTCGGGGGCCCTAAAAACACATTTTGAGGTCCTACGTCCAACCGTTTTTGAGATTTTCCCAGAAAACTAATTTAATTTAATAAACTAATGAACGAATGCAAGCCGATACCCATGGCAACAGATTCTCAGAGGTCAATCTATTGCTGTAAGACGCAATGCAATTCCATTAATTACATTACGGTAGTGTGAAAGTTTGCAAACGGCTAGATGGTTATTATGGAACCAAATTAAGCTGTAAATTTCATCAATACGTAAAATGCGCTTAAGGGGGTCAAGGGGTAGTCTAGAATTTTTTCACGCGATTTATACCTGCGGGTGTGGTATGGCAGGTCTATTATATTCCTATCCATATATTATATTATTGTCATTAGTATTATATTATGGCGTACAACGACGAGACAAAGCCCCTCGGTGCCGGAAATAAAACTAGAGGGTCCTCAAAAATTACATTATAAGGCTCTAAAACCAACAGTTTCTGAAACATTCCCAGAAAACTATTTAAATTAAATTTAACAAACTAATGAAGAAATGCAAATCGGTAACCTTGACAACATTATCTCAAGGGATGGCTTTCAACTATCCATCTATTTCAGTAAGAAGCAATTTATTACAATTTATTACGTTTCTGTGAAAGTTTGCAAATATAAGGTTATCACGGAACCAACGTAGACTGTATAATTCATCAATGCAATTAAGGGGGCCTAGGGGTAACCTAGGATTTTTTCATGCAATTTTCACGTGCGACATATAGTACAGAAGGTCTATTATAACTCCAAACAACAACATTATTTTCAGAAATTCCTGAATTGAATCAGCATTTTTTGCGGCTTTTAGGAATTTGGGCCATTTGAGACTAAAGAACCTGAATTTTCATGTAGGCTACCACAAGCTTTTATAATTTATGATAGAGGTCTTCCTGTGTATGAGGACCCAACACAACGTACAGTAGAGGGTCAGTTTTTATGTGACGTGTATTGCGTTTCATCTACAAGGGTTTCAATTCTATTTCATGTCAGGAAGTACACGTTAGGTGAATTTAGTTTGAGAGCACATTTCAACTAATCTTTTTTTTTTTTTTTTTTTTTTTGTCGACATACGGGTTCATCGTAAGGATGATTTTCTTTGATACTGTGTGGTAGATATACCCATATTTGGATTTCTGGGTGATATGTTGTAGACAATAGAATTGTCTGTCTGTCTGTCTTTCTGTGTATCCTTATGTACGCCTATAACTCATGTTCGGATGCTTGGTGCATCGTAAAATTAGGTATGGTAAATATGAGTCAATATACCAATCATTTATAAAACTCTTCACCGTACTTTTCATACAGTAGAAGGGTGGATATAGGGAAAAACTTCTCAAAATACATGCTAAAATAGGCGAAATATAAAAATTATCCTAGAAGGAGGCATATGTTGCACTTCTCAATGTGAGACAAAAAATTCGCGAGTCTTTAAAGGGTGTCCGAAAACCACATTATAAGGCCCTTAAATTAACAGTGTATGTGATATTCCCAGAAAACTAACTTCGTTCTGATAAAATTATGAAGGAATTACAAGCCGCTAACCATTGCAATAGTAGCTCAATTGATAATGTCTGGTGCGTCTCTAAAAGCAACAATACTTAAAAGGGACGTAACACCAATAACATTATTATTATTATTATTATGTCTAGTGTTAACACCGAACACCGTTCGGAGAACGGGTACTTCTGCTAGTAATAAATAAATAAATAAATAGGTGTTCGACCGTTTTGTCATAAATCCGATTTAAGGGGAGGTGTGAAATTCTGGAAGAAAAACGTCCACTAAGGAAGGATTTTGGATATGCACTCTCATCGACCAACCAAAACTATTAAAGTTAGAAGAATGATATATTAGGGAAATGTTTGTTGTGTGTCGAAAACTTCTACTAAGGAGTGATTTTTGGATATTCAGGTTCTAAAGGGGTGTTAACGGGGTTAAACCTGCATTTCATTGAATAACAATATGACGCGACTATGACGCAAGCGAAGCCGCGGGTACCTGCTAGTAATCTAAACCTGAAGATTTTATATATGTTTTTCTTTTCATATCTAGAAGAAATCAGACGTAAGAAGAAAAATGAATTATATCGTACATCTTCGGGAATTCTACAGTAAAAATTAAGAAAATAATGAAATTTGAGCTGTTAAATTTATTTTGATATCCACCTAGATATCAAAACTTGTTCATTTTTGGATTAGAAACAAACAAAAATAACACTAGGTTAGATAATTTCCTTAGCAAATCAGCATTTATAAAGAGCAACTTCAATATGTTCTTTAAATTTTTTCTAGAATGTGTATATTTCTTTTTGGCCTTTTCGGCTACAATGTAGACCCCAGAAAATCCATAAGCATGCTCACACTTCTTCGTCACTGAAGCATACTGTGAAAATTGACACTCCGCGCTGTAACAAAACAAATCACTACATCAGAGCCTGCGCGAGTTTCTGAGGGTTAAGGCCGGATGTGATTTTTGAAATTTCTTTCTTTAGAGTGATAGAGCTCTCCACGACTCAAAATTTGAAAAAACAAGATGTTCAGTAAAGAACATATAGCCTACTTTCTCCTAAATGCATGGGTATTGTTATAACTCTTTGTCCTTATCAAGGAGTATGATTGAATGTTGGTTGTAGGAGCTTGTTGAAATACAACGTGCTATAGGGATATTAAACATGAATATGAGGTGCCCTTTGCTAGTGCTACCTCTGTACCAAATTTCGTTCAATTCGGTTTCACCGTGTTTGAATTGATAGGGGGAATCGATTTGCACACATACTTGGCCACCATCTGCAAACTATAGGGCTGATGTTCTTGCAGTTTGGTCAGAATATGTTTCCCACATAAAGATATGGTGTTGCAAAATTAGGTAGAGACTAGATTATTAGGTTGGTCGTAATTACATTTTAGCTTTTAACATTTGGGTGGCCGCGATTACGTTTCCATCAAGATAGCGGTGATATAAAACATGACACTGAGGTGCCCTTTGCTAGTGCAACCTCTATACCAAATTTCGTTCCATTTGGTTTCAGCGTGTTTGAATTAATAGGGGGAATCGATTCTGACACAAAGATGGCCGCCATCCGCAAAATATTAGGCGAATGACCTATTAGATTGGTCAAAGGATGCTCCCTCCATAAAGGTATGTAGTTGCAAAATTTGGTAGAGATCGGATGATTAGGTTAATCGTAATTTAATTTAAGCTTTGAACATTCGTGTGGCCGCCATTACGTTTCAGTCAAGATGGAGGCGATATAAAACATGACACTGAGGTGCCCTTTGCTAGTACTACCTCTGTACCAAATTTCGTTCCATTCGGTTCCACCGTGTTCGAATTAATAGGGGGAATCAATTTTGACATAAAGATGGCCGCCATCCGCAAACTATCAGGTGAATGACCTATTAGATTGGTCAAAGGATGCTCCCTCCATAAAGGTATGTAGTTGCAAAATTTGGTAGAGATCGGATGATTAGGTTAATCGTAATTTGATTTAAGCTTTGAACATTTGTGTGGCCGCCATTACGTTTCCGTCAAGATGGCGGCGATATAAAACATGACACTGAGGTGCCTTTTGTTAGTACTACCTCTTTACCAAATTTCGTTCCATTCGGTTGCACCGTGTTCGAATTAATAGGGGGAATCGATTTTCACACAAAGATGGCCGCCATCCGCAAACTATTACGCTGATGACCTATTGGTTTGGTCAAAGGATGCTCCCCCCATAAAGGTATGTCGTTCCAAAATTTGGTAGAGATCGGATGATTAGGTTAGTCGTAATTTGATTTAAGCTTTGAACATTTGTGTGGCCGCCATTACGTTTCCGTCAAGATGGCGGCGATATAAAACATGACACTGAGGTGTCCTTTGCTAGTGCTACCTTTGTACCAAATTTCGTTCAATTCGCGTTCACCGTGTTCGAATTGATAGGGGGGGGGGGACAGACATTCAGAGTACACACACTCACACACACACACACACACACACACACACACACACACACAGACACACACACACAGACTCACACACACACACACACACACAGACACACACACACAGACTCACACACACACATACACACACACAGACAGACACACTTTTTTTCGCCCTGTGTTGATCTCATAAGTCTACTTTCATTTTTTGCAAAAATCGAAAGTAGGCTAAAAACTGGGTTCTTAAGCCCCTCATCGTTTTGCACAATTGAGGAAATTGCTAATTTTACATTTTTGCTATGGTCTTTGTCTGCTTAGAAATGTTTTCAACATTAAATTGTTACACCACTGGTCGCATGGGGGATACATGAATCCATTCATTATATTTTGGCTTGACAGTATCCATATTGTTTCAAACGTCTTGCATACATAAAATTCTAGGTCAGTTTGGATTAAGATTATGTACTGCATTACCGAATTCTTCAGCTAACCTCAACAGAACGATTCAACTAGTAAGAGTCTTCTGGTTTATTTCAAGGTTAGACCACATCAATGTGATACAGACTGCCGTATCCATTACGGTTGATTTTTAGTCATATTACGTCCGGTAATATTAAACCACACTGAAGTTGATCGTGATAAAACAGGAAGATACATCATATAGCAGGGACGTCCGATTCACTGTAATCGAACCATCGATATGTTTTTAGCCTACTTTCGATTTTTGCAAAAAATGAAAGTAGACTTATGAGATCTACACAGGGCCGAAAATTGTATGCCTGTGTGTGTGTGTGTGTGTGAGTGTGTGAGAGTGTGTGTACTCTGAATGTCTGTCCCCCCTATCAATTCGAACACGATGAAACCGAATTGAACGAAATTTGGTACAGAGGTAGAACTAGCAAAGGGCACCTCAGTGTCATGTTTTCTATCGCCGCCATATTGACGAAAACGTAATGTCGGCCACCCAAATGTTCAAAGCCTAAATCGAATTACGACTAACCTAATCATCCGATCTCTACCAAATTTTGCAACAATATATATTTATACTAGCAGAAGTACCCATTCTTCGAACGGTCGTCGGTATTAATAACCAAACGTAATCAATTGAGCTACTGTTGCAATGGGTAGGGGCTTGGAACCTGTTTGTCGACAAAGATAAATGATTAGTTGAAATATGCTCTGAAACTAATTTACCTAACGTGTACTTCCTGACGTGAAAATAAAATTGAAAACCTCGTAGACGAAATGCAATTCACGTCACATAAAAACTGACCCACACTGTTGTGTCAAGTGCACATCCAGAGGAAGACCTCTTTAATAAATTATAAAGGCTTTTGGTGCATGAAAATTCAGGTTTTTTAGCCTCCAATGGCCCAAATTCCTAAAAGCAAAAAAAAATAAAAATAAAAAATAAACTATTTCAATTCAGGAATTTTTGAAAATAATGTTGCTGTTTGAAGATATAATAGACCTTCTGTACGACACATCGCACGTTTAAGTCTTGTGAAAAAATCCAGGGTACCTCTTGACCCCCTTAAGCGCATTGATGAATTTTACAGTTTTTGTTGGTTCCGTGATAATCTTATAGCCATTTGCAAACTTTCACAGAAATTTAATAAATGGAGTGGCATTACTTCTGGCAGAAATAGATGGAAAGTTGGATGTACCTTTTTGAGACACTGTTGTCATGGTTACTGGCTTGCATTCCCACATTAGTTTATTAAATGAAATTAGTTTTCTGGGAATATCTCAGAAACTCTTGGTTTTAGAGCATTAAAATCTAGTTTCCGGGGACCCTTTACGACTGTTTAGGGGCCCCGAGGTTTTTTTCTGACACCAAGGGGCTGAAAATGAGCTTCGTCTCGTCGTTGTAGGCCGTAGTATCATCATCATCATCATCCTCTTGCACAGTTTCCAGCCGTTGGCCGGGTCTGTTTGGAACACAGGCCACTTCAACGTCTTCTGTCTTCCCACCACCTCTCAGCTTCCACCACTGTCCAGTCTTCTCCTCTCTTCTTCACGCTTTCTTCCATCCCTTTCAGCCACCTGTCTCTCGGTCTTCCTCTCGGTCTTCCTCTCGGTCTCTTTCCTTCCCACTTCGTCTCGTGTATCCTCCTGGGTATCCTCTTATCCTCCATTCGTTCTACATGTCCATGCCATCTAAGTCTAGATTTCTCTATACCATCCCGTAATGGTTCCTCCATTATTAATTCTCTGGTCCTCTCATTTCTTATTCTGTCCATCAGTGTAACTCCAATACTGCTTCTCAAGAAGCTCATCTCACTGGCCTGTATTTTGCTCTTCTCCCTTCCTTTCATAGCCCAGGTCTCCGAGGCATACGTCAGGATAGGGGGATAGTACGTCCGATATATGATCTTTTTTTCTGTTCTGAGGGACATCCTTGCTCCATAACATGCTTCTCACACTCCTCCGGAATGCTTCTGCCTGTCTCCCCCGCTCATTTTTAGCCTACTTTCGATTTTTGCAAAAAATGAAAGTAGACTTATGAGATCAACACAGGGCGAAAAAAGTGTGTCTGTCTGTGTGTATGTGTGTGTGTGAGTCTGTGTGTGTGTGTGTATGTGTGTGTGTGAGTCTGTGTGTGTGTGTGTCTGTGTGTGTGTGAGTGTGTGTACTCGGAATGTCTGTCCCCCCCTATCAATTCGAACACGGTGAAACCGAATTGAACGAAATTTGGTACAGAGGTAGCACTAGTAAAGGACACCTCAGTGTCATACTTTATATCGCCGCCATCTTTACCAAAACAGAATGGCGGCCACTCAAATGTTCAAAACGTAAAATCAAATTACGGCTACACTAATCATCCGATCTCTACCAAATTCGGTGACAACATACCTTTATATAGGACGCGTCTTTCACCCAAAATTCAAGGTCATCGGCCATGCCATTTCAGGATGGCGGCCGTGTGAATTATGCAACCATTTTAATAAATAGCTTAAGACCCACCAATTCCGATTATCGAGCCTAGGGGGGTTTAAGCTATCCTGAAGGTCGTGATCCGTTATTTATTATAATTTAATATTATACAGTATGAGTGGCTTAAAAGAGCTGAGCCGTTTGTGTCACACGACAAGATGGCAGCTGTCCTCATGTGCCTGTCTTATATTTCAGTAGTTTAAGTATGTTGTATGTGATATACCGTACTGATACAATAATATAAACTTTGTATGAAATGATCTTTAATGAAGATGTACTGCAGTGAAGAAATCGTTTATTTAAAGTCATTATTTGCCAACAGTTTGTATCTAATATGTCAGTTAAGAACACCTGACGTCATGGATACGGTTAGCTCTTGGCTAGCATGTTAGTCTGACACGCAGTTGACTGGGGATCGTGTACTGCTACAGTTAGGTTTTTTTTTCTTGAATTCTTTTACAAATGATGTGCACGAGCTTTTTCCACAGATACTGAATAAAACGTCATTTAGCTCAAAGGAGAGGATAAAGTATACACTCGTATATTAATAAAATCACAGTCCCAGCATCGCACATAAACAGAAGCCATTAGGAAAAGGAGAATAGAAGAACTAGATACACGTTGTCATTAACCACAGCCTTCTTAATGCCTCTGTACGGTGCTGTCCTCTTGTGGGTTATGTGGGTAATATTGTTCCAAACATAACGCTGTGTAAATGCCTGAGCTGGCCTCCTGAAGTATGGCAATTTTGTAATACTGGTAGTTCAACTATTAGCCACGATCGCGCTCCGAATGCCTTTATACACTGCCAGCTGGATCGCCTCCCTCTTGGCTACTTTAAACTGCCTACTCATTCAACACCCATAGAACACTGCCATCGTAGTACATTACGATGGCAGTGCATAGGCGTACAAGATAAAGATTAATTCACTGATAGGTCGCAGCACCACCTACTGTGATTGGGGCGGAAGATTCTTAATTTTGCAGGCTGGCTTAATATAGAGATTAACGGACGTGAATGCATTACAATAAGTTAGTAGTTTTGTTATTTAATCATCATAAAGTATATAATATTGATTTTGACACTTACTGGCTTATTATCAATATAAAAGAAAACAAACAATACATTGTGGTAGGGGTGATTGTGTTAGGGATGAGGACAAAGAGTCATAAAGATACCCATACATTTAGGAGAAAGTAGGCTATATGTTCTTTGCTGAACATCTTGTTTGGGCATGTGAAACGAATGATCCCAGCGAGACAGACCAACCGCAACATAACTTACTTTCAGGAGAGGGAAACAAAATGGGCCTGGTGCATTGAACTGGATAAAGATCTGAAAGAAGTGGGGATTACACCAACAGACATTCAGGAGCGCGCCCCACTCAAAGGGAAACTTCAAGCTTGTAAAGGTTTCCAAGAAAAACCGAAGCTGAAAAGGGGAAAGATTTGGACCCAGGAACGGAAGGAAGTCCACCGAGAACGAATGCGGGCGTACAGAGCAAACATCAAAGCCAGTATGATACGGTTGGAATGACGCGGTCCATAGATGGCCTATACGAAATGAATGAATGAATGAATAATATGGGTATAGGATTATAATAGACCTGCCGTACCACACCCGCAGGTGTAAATCGCGTGAAAATATTCTAGAGTACTCCTTGATCCCCCTAAGCGCATTATACGTATTGATGAATTTTACGGCTTAATTTGGTTCCGTGATAACCTTCTAGCCGTTTGCAAACTTTCACACTAATGTAATTAATGGAATTGCATTGCGTCTTACAGCAATAGATGGACCTCTGAGAATCCGTTGGCATGGTTACTGGCTTGCATTCGTTCATTAGTTTATTAAATTAAATTAGTTTTCTGGGAATATCTCAAAAACGGTTGGTCTTCGGTCCTTGAAATGTGGTTTTCAGGGACCGAGTTTTGTCTCTCACATTGAGGGGCTGAAGATGAGTTTTGTGTCGTCCTTCTACGCCTATTTCAGCATGTATTTTAAGGGGGTAGGCCCTCTTTTATGAGAGGTACGGAGAAGAGTTACATCAATGATTAGTGTCGTGCCTCTGATGGATATCTGTACCAAATTTTACGTTGATACACCCAGCCGTTCTCGAGTTATAAGGGAACAAATTTGTCCACAGACAAACAAACAAACAAACAAACAGACAGACAGACAGATAAAAAAAATATTTTCGCGCGCATCCTTCATAAAACAGTCTGAAACGTGTAAACAACTCAAATTTCCGTAGAAATTCAGAGAAAAACACACAAATATTCATTTTTAGCCTATTTTCAATTTTGAAAAAATCGGCTTATGAGATCACCTTTTGTCCGTGTGTGTGTGTGCGTGTGTGCGTGTGTGTGTGTGTGATTCGTGTGTGTGTCCCCCCCCCCCCTAATAAAATCTAAACGACAGGAGCGATTTCAATAAAACTCGGAAAGTTCATAGCACTATTCCCGGCGACCTCGACCGTGCCCTTCAAATTTTGTTACGACTCACCAATCCAACATGGCGGCTGTGCGAAATATTTCACCAGCATTCAATATCTCCGAAACTATTACCGATATTACCCTGACATTTTCTATGGTGATAGAGGAAACTACTATAAGTTCACTTATGTGACTTTTGAAAACCTGGTAACTACAAAACGAACATGGCGGCCAAGCGAATTTGCGACTTTTAAATAGACGTTTCTCGCGATTTGACCAACCAAACGCAATGAAACTTGGTACAGTATATGTTTATATACATTGTAATGCACCGACATCTAACTTCGTTCAATTGTTTACATAATCACAAGATGGCGGATGTGCGAAATATTTCACCGGCATTCTATATCTCTGAAACTATTAGCGGTATCTCCCTAAAATTTTGTACTGAGATAAAGGGTACTACTGAAAGTCCATCTATAAGATTTCCAAAAACCGGTTAACTTCAAAACGAACATGGCGGCCAAGCGAATTTGAACATTTTAAATAGACCTTTCTCGCGATTTAATGTTCCAAGCGCACTGAAACCTGGTACAGGAAATATTTATACACATTGTAATCCACTGGTATCTAATTTAGTTCAATTGTTTACATAACCTCAAGATGGCGGCAGTGCGAATTTTAAAATTAAGTTTTTATTTCTTGTGATGTAGTCATGCGATCGAAGTGAAAGTTTGAATAATGAACCTACGCAATAATTTTCCTTTAATGGTACATGACTCTATGGCCTATACATTTAACAATCCAACATGGCGACCATCCGAATTATTTAGACGATACTGAATATCTACGAATCTATTTTAGCAATCAAACTGCATTTTTTAATGTTCATAGGGGCTATGAACTTAAGTTCACCTATAGGACTTTAAATAACCTGGTGATCACAAATCCAACATGGCGGTGACGCGAATTATAAATATTCACATGGACGTTTCTCGCAATTTAACCATCCGCGTGCAGTGAAACTTGGTACAGTAAATCTTTATCCGAATGTTAATCCACTGGCATTTAATTTATTTCAATTGTTTCCATAACCTCAAGATGGCAGCTGTGAACATTTTTTAAATCTCCTTGTTTTTTCTTGTGTCCTAATTATGCGATTGAAGTTTGAATACTACACGTTCACAATAATCTGCATGTAACAGTACATAACTCTAGGACCTACATATAAAATCCAACATGGCGACCATCCGAAATATTTAGTCGGTTCTCAATATCTACTAATCTATTACTGCAATCAAACTGAAATTTTGTTTGTTGATTAACATAAGTAGGATATATGAAAATAGGCTGTATAGTTCTTCATGGAACTACTTGTTTCTCTATAGTTTCTTCCATTATCTTGTATCAGGCTTCCCAGATACTTGAAACTCTCCACTTTCTTCAGCTGTTCCCCACCAATTGTTATTCCCGTTGTGGTTCTTTCCTTCTTCCTTGTTGTGATCACCATCTCACTCTTATTTATGCTAAATTTCATCCCATATCCTTGTATTATTCCTTCCTACACGTCCAACTGTTCCTGTACCTCCTCCTCCTTGTTCCCCCAAATCGTCAAATCATCCGCTAACACCATTGCTTTCATCTTTCTTTCCCCAATTACTTGTGCCACTCGGGTCATTATGTCATCCATCACCACAATGAAAAGTAACGGTGCCAGTGCTCTTCCTTGTTTCAGGCCGTTTCTCTGTTCCACCCAGTCCGATCTCTCTCCTCCCACTTTCACTCAGCTCACGCTTCCCTGGTACATCTCCTTTATCCTCCTTATAGTCCATTTTTCTCCTCCTCTATCCTCCAGGGACTTCCATACTTTGTTTCTGCATACACTGTCATATGCTTTCTCAATGACCAGGAAGGCCATCAGTAGATCTGTTCCATACTCACAGTGCTGTTCTTGTAACTGCCTTACAGCAAAAATCAAATCCACTGTGGACCTTCCTGCTCTGAAGCCATGTTGTTCTTCCCTCATCCCTCCTTCTATCCTTGACCTAATTCTCCTTTCCAAAACTTTCTCAAACATCTTTGCACAATGACTCATCAGTTTTATTCCCCGATAGTTTCTGCATTCTGTTCTACTACCTTTGTTGAAGATCGGGACAATTATTCCCTTTTCCCAGTCCTCTGGGGTCTTCCTTTCCGTAGTGTAATAATAATATTAATTATAATAATAATATAACAATATAGGAATAGGGATATAATATACCTTCCGTAGCACACCAGCACGTGTAAATCGCGTGAAAAAATTCTAGAGTACCCATTGACCCCCTTAAGCGCATTATATGTATTGATGAATTTTACAGCTTAGTTTGGTTCCGTTATAACCTTCTAGCCGTTTGCAAACTATCTCAGTAATGTAATAAATGGAATTGTATTGCGCCTTATATTACAGCAATAGATGGACCTGTGAATTTCTGTTGCCATGGTTACCGGCTAGCTTTCTTTCATTATTGTATTATATGAAATTAATTTTCTGGGAATATCTCAAAAACTATTGGTTTTAGGGTCTTAAAATGTGGATTTCGACGTCCCTTTAGGGCCCCCGAGTTTCGTTTCTCACATTGAGGGGCTGAAAATGAGCTTTGTCTCGCCCTTCTACGCCTATTTCAGCATGTATTTTAAGGGGGTAGGCCCCCTTTTATGAGAGGTACAGAGAAGAGTTACATCAATGATTGGTGTCTTGCCTCTGAAGGATATCTGTACCAAATTTTACGTTGATCCACTCAGCCGTTCTCGAGTTATAAAGACACAATCATTGTCCACAGACAAACAAACAAACAGACAGACAGACAGACAAAAATTTCATTTTCGTGCGCATCCGTCATAAAACAGTCTAAAACGCGTAAATAACGCAAATTTCCGTAGAAATTCAGAAAAAAACAGACAAACTTTCATTCTTATATATATAGAGATGGCAAGCGTCTTTTGACTAAACTACAAGGTCATTAGCCCAATAGTTTGCAGATGGCGGCAATGCATGTGTGCAAATCGATCCCCCTATCAATCCAAACATGGTTAAACCGAATTGAACGAAATTTGGTACAGAGGTAGCACTAGCAAAGGGCACTCCAGTGTCATGTTTTATATCGCTGCCATCTTGACGGAAACGTAATGGTGGCCACACAAATGTAAAAAGCTTAAATCAAATTACGACCAACCTAATCATCTGATCTCTACCAAATTTTGCAACAACATACCTGCATGTGAGAAGCGTTCTTTGACCAAAATACAAGTTCATCAGCCCAATAGTTTGCATATGGCGGCCATGTATGTGTGCCAATCGATTCTCCCTATCAATTCAAACAAGGTAAAACCGAATTGAACAAAATTTGCTACAGAGGGAGCACTAGCAAAGGGCACTCCAGTGTCATGTTTTATATTGCCGCCATCTTGACGGAAACGGAATGGCGGACACCCAAATGTTAAAAACTTAAATCAAATTACGACCTACCTAATCATTTGATCTCTCCCAAACTTTGCAACAACATACCGTTTTGTGGGTGAACATCTTTTGACTGAACGACAAGGTCATCAGCCCAATAGTTATCAGATAGTGGCAATGTATGTGTGCAAATCGATTCCCCATATCAATCCAAACACGGTGAAACCGAATTGAAAGCAATTATTTACAGAGGTAGCACTAGGAAAGGGCACCTCATATTCATGTTTAATATCCGTTTAGCACGTTGTATTTCAACAAGCTACTAAAACCAACAATCTATTATACTCCTTGAAAAGGACAAAGAGTTATAACAACACCCATGCTTTTAGGAGAAAATAGGCTATATGTTTTTTACTGAACATCTTGTTTAATTCCTTTTGCGACCTTTCTTTTTATTTAAATTTCTAATAGTGTTATGTAAGGATACTCATTTTCCCTATTATCTTTGTAAACTTAATTTTAAGATTATTTTAATACAATCTACGCTGACGAAGGTGTCATTGAACACCGAAACATGTACAGTGCGTTTAAGCAGTGATTAAACCACAATCTTTAGTGTTTGACAAGGTGGTTTTGAATAAGATAGTAGGCCCCTAGTTATGAATACCGAATAATTGAACCAATCAAGATAATCTCCATCAGCTATTGTTGGTGGCAATGTGCTTGGAAGCTACTATAAGTTCCGCAGGCTTGGCATCAAAGAAATACCAACTGCATAAAGTAATATATCACTAGGTGACACCTGTTAATGGAGAGCTGTTAGGTACGGTTTCCACTTGAAGTGATGGCACAAGAGATTCACCTCTCCATTGGTATTTGGAGTTTAGGACAGGATGATACTCAAGCACACATCATTATCAGGCTTCACCTTCCCACAAGACTGAAATGGCGCGTATTTGGAATTCCTGTCAACATTAAATTACAAGGGGCTATGCCGTTAACTCTCAGGAAATGGAATTGGCTCACGCACGATGGCACATGGGGACACTTAGCTGAACTAATGCAGTTGTTCCTGCATGACATTAGATCGAACGAGGTAATTCTGTCCCGTAGCTATAGCACTTGATATTACTGCAGCTTCCTATTACCAACAGAGCTCTATAGATGGAAATAAAAGTTGTATTATTACAAATTAATTCTCTATTCATTTCATTGGCCTAGATTAATCTAATTCTAACTGATGATGTTATAATGGATACGCTATTGATTCCTTAGAAATTATTTTTGGTTTGATTTATTATTTATCAATTTTTGGTTTCGATTTATTTAGGTATTTATTATTTTTTGTTTTCTATTGATTGATTTATTTAATTTTGGGTTCTGATTTATTTTGTTGGTTGGTTCCTCAGTTTAGGGGCTGCAACAACGAGGTCATGTAGCCCCGTGTACTTTGGGTTTGTGTAGAATCTGTCTGATAACCGGTGTTAATTGTGTTGGCTGTATTAGCGTGTGTTATCTTTTTTCAATTCAAGTGAGGACTGCGGACATTGAATTTTTTTAAAAGTAATTCCTACTTTTGCCGCCAAACGTCACCGTCAACGACTGCTAGTTCAGAACTTGATTACCAGATGCCACCGCGGTCGGCTCCAGGAATCTAAGAGCGTTTGTCGAATGTTTAACCTATATATAATTTAGCTTCACACAGGTGTAATTAGTGGAAGGTTCTTTAATTTATTTACTTTTGTAGTTATTTATGTATTTATTTATTTCCAACATTTTAACCTTAAAGTGAAGTTTCACTTCAAAGGTTGTTGTTAATGCAGGTGATCCCTCTGTTCCATCTTTTTAGAAAGCTATCATCATCAACATCAAAGGTTATTGGTGTGGTTTCATTTACGGTCTTACTGACTAAGTTGTTCTTAATTCATTTTAGGGGCTTTTTCTATCTTCGTCATCAGTCCTGTGTAGTTGGGTGTACGTTGAAATTGCCTTATGACCTATATTGATATGATAACTCTAGACTAATAGTGTGTGTAACCGTATTAGGGACAGGAATGAGGTAAGTACCACGGGACTTAAAGTCAGGTACTATCCCGGTATTTGCCTGGAGGAAATGTGAAGAAACCTAGTGAATAACCACAGTTAGGATAGCCACTGTCAACACTGGGATTCGAAGTTGCGATCTCCAGACTTGCTGCATCTAAACCTGTCCGTGCGGCCGTGGTGAAGGATTTAACGAGCTCGCTACGCAGTGGTACGGACTACTGGCTGGATGTCCCGGGACTTGATATAAGGTAAAATTCCTGCATTTATCTGACGCAAGTGTAACAGGAAACAAGAAAAACACTCCAGTTAATTAGTTAGTTATTGTTATTTTAAGGGGAGGAACTACGAAGTCATCTGCCCGTAGAAAAACACTCTCAGGATGGCCGCTGTCTCTGGTGGAATTTGAACCACCGCTATATGGACTTGCTGCAGGAATCATGGTGCGCGATATAACTTGCATGGATACACTGTGGGATACACAATTTTTGGGACCCAGGTTAGACCTCATCGGCATTGATAGGGGGCATAATCCACCCCTATTGGATATTTTTGTGTTAGTCATTTTATCTAGGTCACTAGGGTCATGTCACTCGATGAGGCACATAGCATATGATCACGCTATGTTGGAGCCTACCTTGTCATGTGAATGTAAGTAGCCTATTATACACAATGGGGAGACGATAACAAGAGAGTAGCGCTGTTACTAGTAACAGATACTCTTTGCAATACCAAGGGTTTGACGCTGTTACTAGTAAACGTTACACTTTGCGATAACAAGTAAGCGAGGGTTGAATATATTCCTCCATAGCATTATTACACTTGCATCTGAAGATTCCTCAACATTATTGGAATATCAGCAAATACTGTAGAATGTGAGATATTTTCAAATTTGATAAAGAATGTGCTATCAATAACACTCGCCCAAACGATCAACAACCTAGCATATACTGTATGGTTCTCAGCTCAAAAAGAGTAGAACGGGTTAGATTAATAAACTCTGTGCATAACAACACACATTCTTGGAAACAATATACCCAAACTGCATTTAAATCAATGAAAATACTTCATCTAACCTTCTAGAGCTATGCGACAACAAACAGTCACGAGTCTACTGACGGTACTTGTAAGACCAAGTAAAATTATTCGCATTTTCATTGTTGATTTTTATAACTCGTGTACACTTGACACCATATACACGAATAGAAGAAAATACCACTTACGCTCCTTTCTTATACTATGAGTAACCACAAAGTTCTCCAGTACTTCAAACATATTTCAAATCAGATGGCGCACCTTGTGATCCTTCCTCTGCTATCTGGTGGCCAGCCGGCAAACTACACTTTATTATGTGTTTTCAATATTTAGAAAAATGTAATTGTAAGAACTAACACTTGGAGGTGGACTACTGAAGAAGGTGAAAAGTCTCAAGTACTTGCGAAATATAGTGGAGGAAAATGGGAGAAATGACAAAGAGATTACGGAACGTGGCAGACAGGCAGAAGCATTTCTGAGAAGCATTAGGAGCTTATTGTGGAATAAAGATGTTCCCCAAAAGAACAAAAAGTGTTATACAGAAGCTACTATATCCCGATACTGACCTATGCATCAGAAACATGGATAATGAAATAAAGAGACATAACCAGAATACAGGCAAGTGAAAAGAAGTTCCTGCAAAGTAGGATCGGAGTAACAAGAAGAGACAAGGAGAGGAATGAAAAGGTCAGGGAAATAGTGGAATAGGAGCCCTTGCAAGGTAGGATTGAGACATCAAGACTGAGGTGGTATGGACTCTGAAAAAGAATGGAAGAGAAGAAGATTCCCAAGATGATACATGAGATGCAGATGCAGAAGAAACAACCAAGGGGAAGACCAAGAGATAGATGGCTGAAAGGAGTAAAGGAATGTGTCAAGAAGAGAGGCGAGGACTGGACCAGAGTGACAGAGGAGAGGTGGTGGGAAGAAAAGACTAAGTGGCGAGATTTATGTTCCTAACAGACCCAGCCTGAGGCTGGAAACTGTACAAGATGATGATGATGATGATGATGATGATGATGATGACTTGTATGAACTAACAGTATACAAGGGCAGAATAATAACAAAATAATAACAAATGGCTCATTAGTGGCTGTTTAAAAGTACTGGTACTTCTGAGTACCAAAAGTGGGCAACTTTGATATTGAAATTGTTGTTCAGCAAGCTATCTGCTGTTTGCCACGACGGGTGTCTGGACTTTAATCGATGAGCTGATTGAACTGGAAAATCTGTATGTATTGGTAGTGTTTCGTGTTGATTTGCAATAAGACAAATATTTAAGAAAATATACCTTACCTCTTGTCTGCAATCTGAAGAGGGTATATTTAGTTGTTCGTAATCTGGACGGTTAAAATCAAGACAATGGTGCACCAATCATGAGGCCTTTGATGCTTATGGTTTTCATTATTTACTTTTTCCGTCAGCTTCAGCGGGTTGGTAATCAGATGGCTTCAAACATTTATAGATAGATTATGTATATTTGTCTACAGCTTCGACAAAGCCTATTATCCCGACAATGTTAATCCCTTTTAGAAGCAATTTTTAAATAAAAAATGTTATCCACTCATAACAAAAATGATTTACAATATTATGTGAAAACATTGCGAAACACCTTATGGATAAACTGGTTAAAACAAATCAGCTTGAAGTTCCATATCGAACGGGGTACACCGTTTAAAATACGTGACTATACACCGAAAACTACAACGGACACAGAGCTGAAAATACAGTGAAATCTCTTCCTCAATTTTCCGCTTTTTTCAGTCGCAGAGGTATTGTTAGTTGTGGAAGCAATTCGTTTAGAAATCTGGTGCTCATGTTTAAAAGTGCCAAGAGTACAGTAATTAAGATGTAATTACGCTGCAAGAACGTTTAAAATATTCAATTAACTTGTGTTACTATTGTCACTGTATGCACATTAAAGCCCGGATACTCGAGTGAGCACAAATGGTATTATCCACAAGGCCTTATTTCGTCCAATCCACACAACCGTTTAAATACAATGGCTAAATCTTTAGAATAGCATTGAGCAGGTACTCTAAGTAACAATACAAGAAACGGTGCGAATAGAATGGTGTTCATAAAATGGCTTAGTCTACCTTTTGTTGAATCCCATAAGCGTATTATGGAATAATAATAATAATAATAATAATAATAGCCAAGGTAATCCACCTGAACCTGGCAAAGTAGCAATCCTTAAGTAATAATGTTCTGTCTGACTATCAATACATTCCTGATGCTGTAACGGAGAATGACACACACAAGCTACTCTGGGAAAGATAGACCAATATCAGCAAACAGGCCAGACATTATTCTTATTGATAAGTGCAGAAGAAAACTCTTTTAATAGAATAGGAATCTCTGTTTCGCGGGAATAATTTGAACAAATGGCACTCGAGACCGCACCTTTGAAACCTAAGGTGTGGCTAAGATACGTGGACGATACTTTTGTAGTATGGGGCCATGGTAAAGATCAATTAAATCTGTTCTTACTACATCTTAACAGCCTGAACTCTAACATTCAGTTTACCATGGAGTTAGAGAATGAACAGAAATTCGCTTTTCTTAACGTTATGGTAACGAAGACCACTGATCTAACCTTGGGACATACAGTTTACCGTAAGCCGATCCATACTGATCGATATTTACATAAGACGTCCAACCACCAACCACGACAGAAATACGGAGTGATAAAAACACTGGCTGACCACGCGAAAAGAATTTGTGAAAAGCAGTGCCTAAACCAAGAAATTAAAAACCACAACGAGGCCCTACGCGCCAATGGATACAGCCAGAAAGATATCCAGCGAGCACTCCATCCAAGACGTCCAACTACAAGTGTGAGACAAGCAGCTCCTGGCTAGATCTTTCCTTCCATATATAAAAAAGGTCACGGACAGAATAGGGAGGCTACTCGAGACCCATGATATAAAGACCATATACAGGCCTACGCGAATAATTAAGGACATGTTTAGGTCCGCTAAAGATAAGTGACATCCTCATACCGCGGCAGGGGTTTATAAAATCCCATGTGATTGTGGCCAAGTATATATTGGAACAACGAAAAGAAGTATTGCCACTTGCCTCAAGGAGCACGAACGACACAGCCAGCTGGGACAAACAGATAAATCCACTGTTGCAGCACACTCGCTACTCGCTGGTCGCTGGTGTGCTTACCAGGAGAACTGCATATGTTTAGGAGTTCTCCTGACCATATACACAATTTGCATGACAGTGGTGGTCAAATGGTAGGATATCTTACAGGGGAGTTTCCTCTCTCGTTTACGGGTCGGCGGCACTCGCGATCGGCGATGCCATTTCAAAAGCTTGTCAACACACCCACACATGGGCGACTGTTGCCGTAATGGCGTCTCAGCCCTGCCAATAGATGCAGGTACACAGCGCACCTGCACGGAATGCCGACGCAGCGCTGCAATGGCGTAATATCAAAACGGGTATTACTTAAATAACAGCCTTCGTATTATATGTTTTTGTTGTTGATTATTTAGGGGCTTTGCAATATCTTCGTCAAGTAGCTCCGTTTACTTACTTGTTAGGTGCGTGTAGAATTTGTCTGATAAACCGTGTCACTGCGATGTCTGTACCAGTGCGCGTACTGTTTGACTCCAAGCTCTATGAACTTGCGGGGTGAGGGGAAAGAGCAGGGAAGGGTCGGGCGAGAAGAGAAGGGCCTGTCAACAGCCCGCCGTGTTACTTGACATGCTCGTCTATTCCAATACTGCTAACATAGGGTCTTCTCTGAAACCAGTGTGGTGTTACGAATGAGTCAGTGAGTCACCGACCAATGTATTTGGTTCTGTACTATGCATGGACCGAGAAACCTCATCACTCGTCAACACCGTTTCTCATAGTCCACGATGCACATTCCACTATGGTTCACGCAGCTTAGACTCGAGCAGTACTTGTAATTGAGGTCGGATTTGGGTAAGAAGCAGTCGCAGCCTCAATTTAGGAACCATCCCGGCATTTGACTGCAGTAGAAGTGGGAAACCACGGAGCACCACTTAATTATGGCTGGGGTGGAATTCGAACCCGAACCTAAGAGTGACAGCCAAGAATGCTAGCCACTACACCGCGAGGTGGTCAGAGTATGCTTGAGAGATACCATTTTACAGGCGTGTGTGCGAGAGAAGTTATCAGTACGCGTATAAAACAAACATCGTGGCATAAATTTTCACCCGTGCTCTACAAGTGAATATAGAGAGACAGGCATGATGCATTAATTGCCAGAGAGCCATGTTGATATATGTTGATGCGGTGGAGAGGCCGCTACTCGCTAGATATCGGGGAGGCGGGACGACCACGCCTCGTGGATTGCAACATGGGGTTTTGTTTCCGCATTCCCCCTCCCACACTTGCCGTGGCCTGCTGACTGATGTGACCAGGGGTGTCCATCGGAAATCTTCAACCCTTAGAAGTCCATACGTGAATTACTGTAACACCGAACATCCCCGAAGCTCCTGACTTATAATGCTATAAATGCAACTAAGGCCGACAGTGTTCAGCTCTAAGCAACTCGCATTGTACGAATATAAGCTGCCTATACAACACGGGCATGAGAATACATTTATATTTTACTAGCAGAAGTACCCGTTCTTCGAACGGTGTTCGGTGTTAACACCAGACATTATCAATTGAGCTAATGTTGCAATGGTTAGCGGTTTGTCATTCCTTCATAATTTTATCAGAACGAAGTTAGTTTTCTGGGAATATCACGCACACTGTTAATTTAAGGGCCTTATAATGTGGTTTTCGGAGACCCTTTATAGGCTCGCGAATTTTGTGTCTCACATGGAGAAGTGCAACATATACTTTGGTCGTCCTTCTAGGATAATTTTTATATTTCGCCTATTTTAGCATGTATTTTGAGAAGTTTTTCCCTATATCCACCCTTCTACTGTATGAAAAGTACGGTGAAGAGTTTTATAAATGATTGGTGTATTGACTCATGTTTACCATACCTAATTTTACGATGCACGAAGCATCCGAACACGAGTTATAGGCGTACATAAAGATACACAGAAAGACACACTGACAATTCTATTGTCTACAACATATCACCCAGAAATCCAAATATGGGTAGGCCTATATCTACCACACAGTATCAAACAAAATCATCCTTACGATGAACCCGTATGTCGACAAAAAAAAGAAAAGAAAAAAGATTAGTTGAAATGTGCTCTCAAACTAAATTCACCTAACGTGTACTTCCTGACATGAAATAAAATTGAAATCCTTGTAGACGAAACGCAATACACGTCACATAAAAACTGACCATCTACGTTGTGTTAATTCTATCATAAATTATAAAAGCTTGTGGTGCATGAAAATTGAGGTTCTTTAGTCTCAAATGGCCCAAATTCCTAAAAGCCGCAAAAAATGCTTATTCAATTCAGGAATTTTTGAAAATAATGTTGTTGTTTGGAGATATAATAGACCTTCTGTACTATATGTCGCACGTGAAAATTGCATGAAAAAATTCTAGGTTACCCCTTGACCCCCCTAATTGTATTGATGAATTATACAGTCTACGTTGGTTCCGTGATAACCTTATATTGTCAAACTTTCACAGAAATGTAATAAATGTAATAAATGTAATAAATTGCTTCTTACTGAAATATATGGAAAGTTGGATGCCACTCCTTGAGATAATGTTGTCATGGTTACCGATTTGCATTCCTTCATTAGTTTGTTAAATTAAATTAAATTAGTTTTCTGGGAATATTTCAGGAACTGTTGGTTTTAGAGCCTTATAATGAAGTTTTCGAGGACCCTCGAGTTTTGTTTCTGGCACCGAGGGGCTTTGTCTCGTCGTTGTACACCATAGTATAATACTAATAATAATAATATAATATAGGGATAGGAATATAATAGACCTGCCGTTCCACACCCGCAAGTGTAAATCGCGTGAAAAAATTCTAGACTACCCCTTGACCTCCTTAAGCGCATTTTACGTATTGATGAAATTTACAGCTTAATTTGGTTCCATAATAACCATCCAGCCGTTTGCAAACTTTCACACTAATGTAATTAATGGAATTGCATTGCGTCTTAGAGCAATATATGGACCTCTGAGAATCTGTGACATGGTTATCGGCTTGCATTCGTTCATTAGTTTAATAAATGAAATTAGTTTTCTGGAAATATCTCAAAAACGGTTGGACTTAGGAACTTAAAATGTGGTTTTAGGGCCCCCGAGTTTTGTCTCTCACATTGAGGGACTGAAAATGAGATTTGTCTCGTCCTTCTACTCCTATTTCAGCATTTATTTTAAGGGGGTATGTCCCCATTTATGAGAGGTACAGAGAAGAGTTCCATCGATGATTAGTGTCGTGCTTCTGATGGATATCTGTACCAAATATTACGTTGATACACCCAGCCGATCTCGAGTTATAAGGGAACAAATTTGTCCACAGACAAACAAACAGACACGACTGACAAAAAAAAAATATTTTCGCGCGCATCCGCCATAAAACAGTATAAAAACGTAAATAACTCAAATTTCCGTAGAAATTCAGAAAAAAAACAGACAAACTTTCATTTTTATACATGTAGAGATATACTGCATCGCTCGGTGTTGACCGTGTTTTATTGCACAAATTTAGGTTTTACTCGCTAACCGTTGGAGATACACGAAAAGTGATAAAGACCTTTTGGATAGAAAATTGAATGTTAAAGCTCGTGTATGCCATCACAAGGTTGCTATTTCTTAGCGTTGTCTTTTTATTTGAAATGGAAATATGAAATATTTAAACCAAAGGGTGTAGTGACGTCACAAATGTGGTTTTTACTCGCTAACCGTTGGAGATACACGAAAAGTGAAGCTCGTGTGTACCGTCAAAAGTGTGCTATTTCTTAGCGTTCTCTTTTTATTTGATAAGGAAATATGAAGTTTTGATTAAAGGGTGTAGTGACGTCACTAAAATGCTCGCCATTTTTTAATTGTGCAGAATATCGAAATAAAATATATCCTATATGTAAACCTGGTAAATCAGCGACATCCATGCAAAATTTCATTTAAACCGGACCAGTGGTTCTTGCGTTATTGAGTGGCACACAGACAGATAGAAAGACAGACACACACCATCTCATTTTTTGCCTATTTTCAATTTTGAAAAAAATAGGCTAATGAGATCACCTTTTGTCCGTGTGTGTGTGTGCGTGTGTGTGTGTGTGTGTGAGGTGTGTGTGTGTGTATCCCCTAATAAAATCTAAACGGCTGGAGCGATTTCAATGAAACTCGGTAAGATCATAGCACTATTGCCGGCGACCTCGGCCGTGCTCTTCAAATTTTGTTACGTCTCACCAATCCAACATGGCGGCTATGCGAAATATTTCACTAGCATTCAATATCTCCGAAACTATTACCGATATCGCCCTGAAATTGTGTACGGTGATAAAGGGCACTACTAGAAGTTCATCTATGAGACTTTTAAAAACCTGGTGACTACAAAACCAACATGGCGGTCAAGCGAAATTGAGACGTTTAAATAGACATTTCTCGCGATTTAACTATCCAAACGTAATGAAACTTGGTACAACAAATGTTTATACATATTGTAATGCACAAGAGTCTAATTTAGTTCAATTGTTTACATAACCTCAAAATGGCGGCTGTGCGAAATATTTCACTGACATTCTATATCTCCGAAACTATTACAGATATCATCATGCAATTTTGTACGGTGATAAAGGGTACTGATACAAGTTTACTTATGTATATTTCATAAACCTGTAAAGTACAAAACGAACATGGCGACCAAGCGAATTTGAAATATTTTAATAGACTTTTCTCGTGATTTACCTCTCTGAGCGCAGTGAAATGTGGTACAGTAAATGATTTTGCAGATTGTAATGCACTGCCATCTAATTTAATTCAATTGTTTACATAAACTCAAGATGGCGGCTGTGCGAAATTTTAAAATTAAGTTTTTATTCTTGTGTCGTAATCATGAGATCGAAGTGAGGGTTTGAATAATGAAGCTAGGCAATAACTGTCCTTAAATGGTACATAACTCTATGGCCTATACATATAACAATCCTAAATGGCGAGCTTCCGAAATATTTAGACGGTTCTCAATATCTATGAATCTTTTACTGCAACCAAACTGAATTTTTTTATGTTCATAGAGACTATGAACATATGTTCACCTATAGGACTTTCAGTAACCTGGTGAGCACAAATCCAACATGGCGGCGACGCGAAGTATACATATTTAAATGGACGTTTCTCGCGAATTAACTATCCGAGTGCCGTGAAACGTTGCTCGTTAAATGCTTATACAAATGTTGGTCCACTGGCATGTAATTTATTTCAATTGTTTGCATAATCACAAGATGGCTGGTGTGCGTACTTTAAAAATCTCGTTTTAACTTCTTGTGTTCTAATCGTGCGATTGAAGTTTGAATACCACACGTACACAATAATCTTAATGTAATAGTACAAAAATAAAAATCCATCTTGGCGACCATATGACATATTTTGACGGTTCTCAATATCTACGAATCTGTTACAGCAACTATACTGAAATTTTGTATGTTGATAGAGACAACATGAGCAGGATATATGAAAATAGGCTGTATAGTTCTTCACAGAACTACTTGTTATATATTAGTATAGCAGATGTACCCGTTCTTCGAACGGTGTTTTATATTAACACCAGACATTATCAATTGAGCTACTGTTGGAATGGTTAGCCATTTGTAATTCCTTCATAAGTTTATCAGAACGAAGTTACTTTCTGGGAATATCACACACACTGTTAATTTAAGGGCCTTAAAATGTGGTTTTCGGAGACCCCTTCTAGACTCGCGAATTTTGTGTCTCACATTGAGAAGCGCAACATATGCTTTGATCGTCCTTTTACGATAATTTTTATATTTCGCCTATTTTAGAATGTATTTTGAGAAGTTCTTCACTATA
Organism: Meconema thalassinum; assembly: GCA_946902985.2. Lineage (NCBI taxonomy): Eukaryota > Metazoa > Arthropoda > Insecta > Orthoptera > Tettigoniidae > Meconema > Meconema thalassinum. The sequence continues at coordinate 249,230,118 of OX336392.1, read as the reverse complement.
TCCACCCTTCTACTGTATGAAAAGTACGGTGAGCAGTTTCATAAATGATTGGTGTATTGACTCATGTTTACCATACCTAATTTTATGATGCACCAAGCATCCGAACACGATTTATAGGCGTACATAAAGATACACAGAAAGACAGACAGACAATTCTATTGTCTATAAGATATCACCCAGATATCCAAATATGGGTTTATCTACCATACAGTATCAAACAAAATCATCTTTACGATGCACCCGTATGTCGACAAAAAAAAAAAAGATTAGTTAAAATGTGCTCTCAAACTAAATTCACCTAACGTGTACTTCCTGACGTGAAATAGAATTGAAAGCCTTGTAGACGAAACGCAATACACCTCACAGAAAGTATGACCCTCTACGTTGTGTTAGGTCCCCATACACAGGAAGACCTCTTTCATAAATTATAAAGGCTTGTAGTGCATGAAAATTCAGGTTCTTTAGCCTCAAATGGCCCAAATTCCTAAAAGCCGCAAAAAATGCTGATTCAATTCAGGAATTTTTGAAAATTATTTTGCTATTTGGAGATATAATAGACTTCCTGTACTATATGTCGCACGTGAAATTGCATGAAAAATTCTAGGTTACCCCTTGACCCCCTTAATTGCATTGACGAATTATACAGTCTACGTTGGTTCCGTGATAACCTTATAGCCATTTGCAAACTTTCACAGAAATGTAAAAAATGGAGTAGCCTAATAATAATAATAATAATAATAATAATAATAATAATAATAATAATAATAATAATAATAATAATAATAATAATATCGTATGGCCTCGGGTGTCGGGTGTAAGCTTCGTAATTTGACACCCAGATGATAGCTTGCATGTCGAAATTTCGTTGTTCCTTGAATCACTATGAAGGTCAAGGAGGGTAGATATATAAGCTCCTTGAACACTATAGCGCTTTCTAGTAGAGAAATGAGGAACTTTGTGTTGGCGAAAACTCCTGAGATTAATTTTGCCATTATGAACACGGCCTACTGAATTCAAATGGGTTCTTTGACATGCCAACATCGTATGACATGCGAGTCGTATTTTTGCCGCCTTTCAAAAATCACTTACCACGGCCAGGAGTGAACCTGCAATCTTGGGGTTAGTAGACCGACACGCTATCCACTATCCCACTATGGCAAGGTATAAATGGAGTGACATTGCTTCTTACAGAAATAGATGGATAGTTGGATACCACCTCTTGAGATAATGTTGTCATGGTTACCGATTTCCATTCCTTCATTAGTTTGTTAAATTAAATTAAATTAGTTTTCTGGGAATATTTCAGATACTGTTGGTTTGAGGGTCTTATAATGTAGTTTTCGAGGACCCTTTAGGGCTCCCAAGTTTTGTTTCTGGCACCGAGGGGCTTCGTCTCCTCGTTGTACGCCATAATATAATAATAATAATAATAATAATAATAATAATAATAATAATAATAATATAATAGAGGGATAGTTATATAATAGACCTGCCGTACCACACTCGTAGGTGTAAATCGCGTGAAAAAATTCTAGTGTACCCCTTTACCCCCTTAAGCGCATTATACGTATTGATGAATTTTACATCTTAATTTGGTTCCGTGATAACCTTCTAGCCGTTTGCAAACTTTCGCACCAATGTAATTGATGGAATTGCATTGCGTCTTACAGCAATAGATGGACCTCTGGGAATATGTTGCCATGGTTACCGGCTTGTAGTCGTTCATTAGTTTATTAAATGAAATTAGTTTTCTGGGAATATCTCAAAAACCGTTGGTTTTAGGGCCTTAAAATGTGGTTTAGGGCCCACGAGTTTTGTCTCTCACATTGTGGGGCTGAAAATGATCTTTGTCTCGCCCTTCTACTCCTATTTCAGCATGTATTTTAAGGGGTAGCCCCCCTTTTTATGAGAGGTACAGAGAAGGGTTACATCAATGATTAGTGTCGTGACTCTGATGGATATCTGTACCAAATTGTACGTTAATACACCCAGCCGTTCTCGAGTTATAAGGGAACAAATTTGTCCACAGACAAACAAACAAACAAACAAACAAACAGTCAGACAGACCAAAAAATTATTTTCGCGCTCATCCATAAAAAAAACAGTCTGAAACGCGTCAATAACTCAAATTTCCATAGAAATTGCGAAGAAACCCTACAAACTTCAATTTTTATATATGTAGAGATAGACTGCACCGCTCGGTGTTGACCGTGTTTTATTGCACAAATTTAGGTTTTACTCGCTGACCGTTGGAGATACACGAATTGTGATAAGGACCTTTTGGATAGAAAATTAAATGCTAAAACTTGTTTATGCATCAAAAGTTTGCTATTACTTAGCGTTCTCTTTTTATTTGAAATGGAAATATGAAATTTTGAAACCAAAGGGTGTAGTGACGTCACATATGTGGGTTTTACTCGCTAACCGTTGGAGATACACGAGACGTGATGAGGACCTTTCGGATAGGAAATTAAATTTTGAAGCTCGATTGTGCCATCAGATGTTTGCTATTTCTTAGCGTTCTCTTTTTATTTGCTACGGAAATATGAAATTTTGAAACCAAAGGGTGTAGTGACGTCACTAAAATGGTCGCCATTTTTTAATAGTGCAAGATATCGAAATTAAAAGTATCCTATATGTATACATGGTAAATCAGATACATCCATGCAAAATTTCATTTAAATTGGACCAGTGGTTCTTGCATTATTGAGTAACACACAGACAGACAGACAGATAGAAAGACAGACACACACCATCTGGTTTTTATATATTACAAGCTGTACCCGGCATGCGTTGCAATGCCAATCAAAGAAAGTGTTGGCGTTGAAATTCTGTTTTTTGAAGTGCTTTTGGATACACAACATGTTTTTCAATTTCCGTTAACTGCCCCTATGCTATCGTAAAATGGATTTTCTAATTTAGAATCAATCGTGGGAGCGTGCACAACAACTTTCAAAAGTTTCATCGCAATCGGATGAATGGTATATGAACGTATACGGGATTTTGTTTGAACGATTCGTGCGCTGTCACTCATTTGTTGATTCTACTCGTACGCTACCTATTGAGAAATGAATTTGCTAAGTCGAAACCCTACCCTGGCGTGTACACAATAACTCATCAAGGTTTCATCACAATCGAAGAAGGTTATATGAACCCAATATGGGATTTTGTTGAAACGCTTCGCGCGTTGGCACGCATTTGTTGCATCTACTCTTGCGCTACTTATTGTGAAATGGATTTACTAAGTCGAAACCCTTCCCTGGCGTGTACACAATAACTGATCAATGTTTCATCGCAATCGGATGAATAGTATATGAACGCATACCGGATTTTGTTTAAACGATTCACGCTCCGTCACTCATGTGTTGAATCTACTCGTGCGCTACCTGCTGTAAAATGTATTTACCAAGTTAGAAACCGTCACGTAAGTGTCCACAACATCTCACCCAAGTTTCATCGCTATCGGACTAATGGGATATGAAGACATAGGGGAGTGTATTGAAACGCTCCGCGTGTCGTCGTTCGTTTGTCGAATCTACTCGTGTGCTACCTACTGTGAAATATATTTACTAAACCAGAAACCTTCCTTGGAGTGTCCACCATATTTCACCCAAGTTTCACCGCTAACGGCAGAATGGTATATGACCTTATACGGGACTTTGTTGAAACGCTTCGCGCGTCGTCCCTCATTTGTTGAATCTACTTGTGCGCTGCCTGTTGTATAGTGGATTTACTAAGCCAGAAACCTTCCATGAAGTGTACACAACATCTCACCCAAGTTTCATAGCTATCGGACGAATGGTATATGAATGCAGACGGGACATGGTTGAAACGCTTCGCGAGTCGTCGCTCATTTGTTGATTCTACTTGCGCTACTTATTGTAATATGGATGTACTCAGCCAGAAACCTTCCCTGGAGTGTACACAACATCTTACCCAAGTTTCATCGCAATCGGATGAATGGTTTGTGAACGTATACGGGACGTTGTCGAAACGCTTCGCGCGTAGTCACTCATTTGTTGAATCGAAACGTGCGCTTCGTATTGTAAAATGGATTAACTAAGCCAGAAACCTTTCCTGTAGTGTACACAACAATTCACCAAACATTTATCACTGTCAGACGAATAGTATATGACCTTATACGGGACTTTGTTGAAACGCTTCGCGTGTCATCGCTCATTTGTTGAATCTACTGCTGCGCTACCTATTGTAAAATGGATGTACTAAGCCAGAAACCTTCCCTGGAGTGTACACAACAGCTCACCCAAGTTTCATCGCTATCGGATGAATGGTATATGACCTTATATGGACTTTGATGAAAAACTTCGCGCGTCGTCGCTCATTTGTTGATTCTGCTCCTGGTCTTCCTATTTTTAAAGGGATTTACTAAGCCAGAAACCTTCCCTGGAGTGCACACATCTCAGCCTAGTTTCATCGCTATCGGACGAATGGTATATGAACGCATACGTGACTTTGTTGAAATGCTTCACGCGTCGTAGCTCATTTGTTGAATCTACTCGTGCGCTGCCTATTGTAAAGTGGATTTACTAAGCCAGAAAATTTCCCTGAAGTGTACACAACATTTTACGCAAGTTTAATAGCTATCGGACGAATGGTATATGAATGCATACCGGACATTTTTGAAACACTTTGCGTGTCGTCGCTCATTTGTTGAATCTACTCGTGCGCTATCTACTGTGAAATGTACTCACTAATTTGGAAACCTTCACGTAAGTGTATACAACATCTCACCCAAGTTTCATCGCTATCGGACGAATGGTATATGAACACATACGGGACTTGTTTGAAACGCTTCGCGCATCGTCACTCATTTGTTGAATCTACGCGTGCGCTACCTATTGTAAAATGGATTTACTAAGTCAGAAACCTTCCTTAGAGTGTACTCAACATCTCACCCAAGTTTCATCGCAATCCGTTGAGTGGTATATGAACGCATAGGAGACATACACACCCACAGACAAACTATCACGTAAGATTGATTTTTATATATATAGATAGAGTATGATGATCTGGAGGCAAATGCGCACATATTTTGTCTCTGTTTGCGCTCGAGAATGGCTGTGTGCATCAATGTAAAATTTGGTTTCTGCATCGTGCATAGGTACCTTTAAGGGTTCAAGATTGCTTTTGTGGGAGTAGTGTGTTGCCAACCCACGCGGCAGTGGCGCAGGAAGGGAGACTAGACACGTCAGCCAACCCCGCCAGGGGCAATGTGGACAACTAGTCAACAGCTCTGTCCGGTATAGTATACTATCCCTTTTAGCCTATTTTCATTTATGAAAAAAAAAGACTTATGAGATAACCTTTTGTCCGTGTGACTGTCTGTGTGTGCATGTGTGATTCGTGTGTGTGTGTGAGTGTGTCCCTAATAAAATCTAAACGGCTGGAGCGATTTCAATGAAACTCCGGACGATCCCGACCGTGCCCTTCAAATTTCTTACGTCTCACCAATCCAACATGGCGGCTGTGCGAAATATTTCACCAGCATTCAATATCACATAAACTATTACCGATATCACCCTGGAATTGTGTAGGGTGATAAAGGGAACTACCAAAATTCAGCTATCTGACATTTGAAAATCTGGTAACTACAGAATAAAACCAACATGGCGGCCAAGCAAAGTTGCGACTTTTAAACAGACGTTTTCGTGATTTAACCAACCAAACGCAATGAAACATGGTACAGTATATGTTTATACACATTGTAATGCCCCAACATCTACCTCCGTTCAATGTTTTCATAACCTCAAGATGGGTGCTGTGCGAAATATTTCACCGGCATTCTATATCTCAAACTATTTCCGGTATCACCCTGAAATTTTGTACGAAGATAAAGGGCACTACTGGAAGTTCATCTATGAGACTTTCAAAAACCGGTTAACTACAAAACGAACATGGCGTCCAAGTGAAGTTAAAATTTTAAATAGACTTTTCTTACGATTTAATGATCCAAACGCAATGAAACTAGGTACAGCAAATTTTCATACACATTGTAAAGCACTCGTAACTAATTTAGTTCAATTGTTTACATAACCTCAAAATGGCAGCTGTGTGAATGTTTTTATTTATTATGTCGTAATCATGCGATCCTATAATGGTACATGACTCTATGGCGTATACATATAACAATCCAACATGGCAACCATCCGAAATATTTAGACGGTTCACAATATCTACGAATCTATTGCAGCAATCAAACTGAAATTTTGTATCTTGATAGAGGCTATGAACATAAGTCGGATGTATGGAAATAGGCTATATAGTTATTCACGGAACTACTTGTTGATGCCTTTGTCTTTCATTTGTTGGCATGTTGGTTTATGGATCATGATGTCGTCCTCATTCTGGCTCTTGGTTCGGCTTTATTATTAATAAATAGATTCAAACAACTCTGTTCATCCGTGGAATCATTCACTCGTATATAAAGTTTACATTCCATAGCATACGATCATCATATAACAGTAAGGATCCAATTGTTTTTATGATTTTGCACCGTACCATCCATTAAGAAGAGGCTATTGATCAATCCCCTTCAAATAATTATTGCACTTAATAGTCATAATACAACCAAACAATTGTGGATTTAGGCTGTTCGACGCAAAAATAAAATCAATGTATGCAAGATCCTGCAATCTGCATATAAGGCCGGATATAATTTAAACACAAGTAACCAGGACGAAATTGCTATGATAATTGACTACGTTTCGTGCCTGTCTTACGGAAATCAACGGTAGACAGCAACTTTCTCTCATAGCAGATTTTGCATGTTCAGTGACCATACGGGGATAAGGAATCCTTCTCTTGAAGGGCTAACACTTTCTGATGTCAAAAGATAGAAATTCTTCTGCGAACATTCAACTGACAGTTCATTAAAATTAGCGTTTCCTCATCTACAATTTGCTGAATTCTTTTGTTGTGTGTTATGATTGATAATTTAAAAATTAAACTGCGTCCCATCAATTATCTGTGTATTCTCGCACCTCCTGTGCTTGAAATTGAAGATACGAAATATAATTGAAATTGAGAGTGACTCACTCAATTGTTGAAATTATCAGAAATTATATCATACATTGCTGAGTTGATTGTTGAAATCTAGTTTTATTATTTATATTACATCTAGATTTCTAAGATGATAATTCTACAGCCTATAAGCCATTTGTTTTTAGTTTATCTTAATATTCATAAGCCTACTTTTAACATATTTCCTGATTTATTTCGAAACTCCGAAGGGATCCAAACATTGATATTTTTCTGGGGAACAGTTGCTCTGCATCATTAGATTGGACATTATGCGCAGCGTAACGTAATTTATCGTCCATGATCATATTTTCAACAACATAGTCTATACATTTGATTCGGCCGGCCTCGTGGTGTTGGGGTAGTGCACCTGCCTCTCATAAGGAGGCCCCGGGTTCGATTCCCGGCTCCATAAGGGATTTTAGGAACTGATGTGGGGGCTAGAACAGGGTACATTCAGTCTTGTGAGGACAATTTTGTAGCTGTATGAGAGTGAGGCAGTGCCCCGGTCACAAAAACCAACATTAACAGCCAAGGGGATCTGATGCGCTGACCACGCTTCACCGTAATATCTGCAGGCCAAATGGCTGGTAGCGGTCCCTTGGAAGGCCTAGGCCCTTCATGGACTGAAGTGCCAGGGGTTATTCCATCCGTTTGACTAAATTTCGTGCTGAAATATTTACTATGTAAATGAACACATTCAAAAAACTGGTTGGACTTATCACTTTTTCCTCGATCAGGCAATGGTATTCATAGGAAACATATGATTCACACGAACTGTACACTTATTCAACTTAAAGAAAGCCACCTGGTTGCTGACTATGGCATTAGTACTAAATGCAGTGCTTTTTTAGGGTTAACGGGGGGGGGGGGTACGCGTACCCCTTAAACATCTGAAAACTGTTTAAGAAACAAGTAGTGCCGTGATGAACTATACAACCTATTTTCATATAATCCTACTTATGTTAATTGCCTCTATCTACATACAAAATTTCAGTTTGATTGCTGTAATAGATTCATTGATATTGAGAACCGACTAAATATTTCGGATGGTCGCCATGTTGGATTTTATATATGTAAGTCCTAGAGTTATGTACTGTTACATGACGATTATTTTGTACGTGTAGCATTCAAACTTCAATCGCATGATTACGACACAAGAAGTAACAAGGAGATTTGAAAATTTTTCACAGCAGCCATCTTGTGGTTATGGAAACAATTGAAATAAATTAGATGCCAGTGGATAAACATTTTTATAAGGATTAACTGTACCAAGTTTCACTGCACTCGGATGGTTAAATTGCGAGAAACGTCCATGTGAATATTTATACTTCGCGTCGCAGCCATGTTGGATTTATGATCACCAGGTTATTCAAAGTCCTATAGGTGAACTTAATTTCACAGCCCCTATGAACATAAAAAACATTCAGTTTGATTGCTATAATAGATTCGTAGATATTCAGAGCCGTCTAAATATTTCGGATGGTCGCCATGTTGGATTGTTAAATGTATAGGCCATAGAGTCATGTACCATTAAAGGAAAATTATTGCGGATGTTCATTATTCAAACTTTAACATCAATCGCATGATTACGACACAAGAAACAATTGTAAACAATTGAACTAAATTAGATACCAGTGTATTACAATGTGTATAAACATTTCCTGTACCAGATTTCATTGCGGTTGGAACATTAAATCGCGAGAAAGGTCTATTTAAAATTTTCAAATTCGCTTGGCCGCCATGTTCGTATTGTAGTTAACCGGTTTTTCAAAGTCTTATAGATGAACTTCCAGTAGTGCCCTTTATCTCCTTACAAAATTTGAGGGTCATACCGCTAATAGTTTCAGAGATATAGAATGCCGGTGAAATATTTCGCATATCCGCCATCTTGTGGTTATGTAAACAATTGAACCAAGTTAGATGTCGGTGCATTACAATGTGTACAATCATATTCTGTACCAAGTTTTATTGCGTTTGGTTCGTTAAATCGCGAGAAACGTCTATTTAAAAATCGCAAATTCGCGTGGCTGCCTTGTTAGTTTTGTAGTTACCAGTTTTTCAAAAGTCACATAGGTGAACTTCTAGTAGTTCCCTTTATCTCCGTAAAAAAATCCAGGGTGATATCGGGAATAGTTTCAGAGATATTGAATGCTGATTAAATGTTTCGCACAGCCACCGTGTTGGATTGGTGAGACGTAACAAAATTTGAGGGGCACGGTCGGGGTCGTCCGGATTAGTGCTATGAACTTACCGAGTTTCATTGAAAATGCTCCAGCCGTTTAGTGGTTATTAGGGACACACACACACACGCACACACACACACACACGGACAAAATGTGATCTCATATAACTTCCGAAAGTTCATCGATCAGGTGGCGAGAACGCTCTGTTCACAACAGCTGGAGGAGATTTCGAGTAATCCTTGTTTTAAATCGAATCAGTTTCTTTTGGTCGGCAACTCGGCACTTCGTTCTTATAAGCACGCAGTCTAGTGTTTGATGGTGGGGTAGGTTGTTATTTTGTGTGTGTAGTTAGTTTTCAAGGATGAAGAAAATAACGAACTATTTATCATCCACCCAGGCATCGAAAAAGCTGAAAGATAGTGATTCGAACATGAACAATGACGGAGAAACGCCAACAGTGTCGTGTGGTGATGCAAAGGAAGATCACAAGAAACAGCTTTCAACCGCGTGTAACAGTGGGACTGAAGACATTCCCGAATGTTGAGATTCGGAGAAAGAGCAGGAATTTTGCAGCAAGTAGGAATGGTTGGTGGTAAAATAATTTGAAATAGAGTAAGACGTCGTTTATCCGGATGAACCAAAAAAAAAAAAAAAAGGCGGACCAAGTCATGGAGAAGCTTTTACTGCATCAGAAGCTGTGCTGTTGTAGTAAGAAATAAAGGAAGAAAGTAGTTCAACTCATGGTATAATTATACTTACACCATGGCTTAACTCAACTTCCATTGAAGAGAATGCGTGATTTAGCTGCTAAGGAGAGACGAGGAAATCTTACACAAATATAAATCTAATTATTTTTCCAGTACTGTAGAGTGGAACTTTCATGTATGTACCATAAATGTTTTATGTTAGGCCTATAGTTATTCATTCAATAAATAAGAATTTAAAATTTAAATTTATCACCATAAAGTACTATCAGTATGCCTTCTTTCGGAGGGGAAGGAAAGCCGGCGGTCCCATGTCATAGATTTATGGCATGTTAAAGAACCTTCCACTAATTACACCTGCATGAAGCTACATTGTATAGGTTAAGAATGTAACCAACGCTCTTAGGTTCCTACGTTCGTTGCCAAGAGCCGACTGCGGTGGCGTCCAGTAACTAAGTTCTGAACTAGTGGTCGTTGACGGTGGAGTTTGGCGGCAAAAGTAGGAACTATTTGAAAAAATCAAACGTCTGCAGTCCTTACTTGAATTAAAAAACCGATAACACACACTAATACAACCATCACAAGTAACATCGGTTATCAGACAGATTCTAAACACACCCAAAGAAGGGGCTACATGACCGCGTTGTCTCAGCCCCTAAACGTAAGAACCAATCAACCATAATGTAATATGCAAGTTTTTTCCTATGATATAATCAAATGTTCGATTATCCGGAAAAATCGTTATCCGGAACACTTTCAGTCCCAATTAGTGCGGATAAACGACGTTCTACTGTACTGAGCTCAGTTACCACCTTGACATGTTGACCACAAATAAATTAACCCAATGCAACCTCTCATTTAATACGTCAGCCCGAAGAGTAATAACCAGACTCTGCAAAATGCCAAAAATTGCGAGATTGTGATGTTTTTTTTATACTAAAACTGGGAGTACCCCTTAAATAATTATTAGAAATAACGCACTGGATGTATTTTATTTGCATTTGTTATATTATTTGCCTATGTGTTGCAGGTTAGCTGTCTTCCCGGGGTGGCCTCGGAGTGCATTGCCATATTTCAGCAAGAGAAGCACAATGGATTACCTCTATACTTGAATTGACAGCGGTTTGTATTCAGCATAATTACCACGCACGAGAATCATGAAGCCATCAATTGCACTTCTATTTCCAATGAAACATCCAGATAATGTGGTTCACTGATAATTTGTGATTGCCCTTGCCTGATTTATCAATAACTACTGTATTTTAACTGCCATCATTCATCATCTATTCTTTTGATTTGATTCCGAAATCTGTTCCTGCCCTCTCTCACTATTGACAAAGTGAGCCAATTTGATAGATGGGTTTGATGATACATATTTGAAGCTGAAAATAATTAGTTCTATAATATTTAAACATAAGAAATGTGATATACAGTGAGATTCCTTTTCTGGAGCGGGGCCGGCGGCCAACTGCCGGGCGTGCACGTCTTCCGCCAGCCGACCGAGCTGGGGCCGCAGGGTTACGTGAGGCGGTGGCGAGCTAACCAGGGTCATTAAATTCATCAATTCACTAAACTGTCACCAACGAGGGCCTGTGGTGTCAGCGCACAGATAAGAAGGTAACATAAACAACAGCTGCAAGATTTAATTAAAGAAGCACAGATGTTTTTTTATGTCTTAGGGAACTGGATGACCTCACGTCACCAGTTAAAGGTTAGAACTTATCTTTTCACAGAAGATACTAAAAATGATCTCTTTCAGCTGACAGACAGTAACTTTGGAAGTTACATCAATATATTATGTAGCTACTCCTGCACCCCCCCTGCGCGTTTAGTGTAATTAATCGAAGCACGGACATAAGCCCGTTTGTTCAATTGTGGGTTAATTTAAAATACAAAGTGTACAGATCAATTACCTGTACTCTAATGGAGCTGGAGAACAATATACGGCAGCAAATATCCCTCACAACAGAAGGGAATCACAAAGTGTAAACGCAAATTTATTTACACGATTCAACGCCTGTCTGTCAGCTGAAGGATAACACTCTCAGCATCTCCTGTGGATAGGTAAGTTCTTTAATCATGATTTTATGCTGAATTTGCCATTAATTAATGTACTTTGTTACGGTTTCCACCTGCGCGCAATCTGCGGTACGAGCTCGGTAGGCTGGCGGAAGGCGCGCGCGCCCGGTGGCCGGCTGCCAGCCCCGCTCCAGCAAAAGAATCACCCTGTAATACAATATCTTAGAAAATTATAGACCACTTAATGGTTGGTCGTGGTGATGGAGTAAAAGTTAACTTACAAGGGGCAGTTTGTTTAAGTTAGTACCGTTTCCGTATTTCCCATTCAGTGTTGCAGTTGCAATGTGAGGCATGTGCAATGGCTTTCTTAATCTCTTGACAAGCCACAAGAGACAATGGAGACATTCCATAGTGTAGCCATCTTTTAGTGAAAGTTTAATTGTTCATTAGATCATCACATGGACTGTGATTTGCGTCCAGGATTCGTTTCTTGAATGAACGAAAATTAAAGTTGTTAGTCATCATCAAGTGTGTGAGGTGTATGTTGAAAGTGCAATGTTGGAAATATGACGAGGAAATGGCTTCAAATATTCAATGAAGATCGTTCAACATAATTATGTAAGGTGAATCCTGGGAGGAGCGACTGTATGTCGTAAAAATAGATTTCCATTTCTTCCTTTATCACTAGGAGTTCTTTGGCGGCAAGTGTTTTCATTGCGACGCTGATCTCAAACAGGGAGTCATTCGCAATCTATGACAAAGGCATACACATATAAGTGCTCATTAATAACAAATACCTTAATGAAATTTGTTGTTTATTGTTGCTGTTGCCTCAGTTAAGGTACATGGACATCGCGTTCATTCAGCTCCGTGTCTAGGAGTGTGTTTGGAATTTCTGTCTGATAATCTGTGTTATTGTGATGGCAGCCTTAGTGTGAGCATGTGTAATTCAGGTGAGGAATGGGAAAGGAGGGAGTCATGACCTTAAATTAGGAACCATCCTGGCATTTTCCTGAAGTATAAATGGGAAACAACGGAAAACTATTTTCAAGAAGATGGAAACGGGAATCGAACCCACCTCATTAATTTTAATTAGCATTCAAATAGTACATTATGCTACGATCCTATAATGGCTATAATTAAGACACGAGTATGTTTATAATTTCCACACGAGTGTCTGAATTACCATTATAAGCGAGTTGCATACGACTGTTTATGTTCGACGATAATTATAACTTTATTATATGTTTTAACATAAATATTCATAAATATCTGTTGAGATTGTCACTAGAATTTTGTGATCGGGTGCTGCGCTGGGTAGTATATCTCCGACTTCCAAGCTCTCTGACCAACCGACGCATGCGCTCTGTGTGCTTCAATGCCATACGTTCATATTGTGCACCAGCATTCAGTAAAACTGTCACCGAAGTCGTTTGGAAAAACAACGCGCTGTGTCGAAATTGGTTTTGGGGATATTAAGGTACAGTGCTATTTCCTATCTCATATTCTCCAGTTTGTTTACGCGACATATGGACGGTGCACTTTCGGTAATTTATATAGATATGTTGGATTTTGAGCGCATGCGCGAAGGTATCCTTATCTAATTGGTCACACAACTTTTTCTTGAGCTTTGATTGGTGGGAGAAACTGTTTCATAATGAAAAATAGTGTTATAATGAGCCTCATTATGATACCGTTTTCTGACAGATAATAGTCAGGGTCGAACATAACGAATATTAAATTCATCAAGGTGGAAATTGATACCTGAGAAAATAGTTGCTTGGTTGCAAGTAAAGACTACAAGTACCTAGGATTTAAAATTCAAACCAGTGCAAAATGCTACACGAAGCACTTAATGGAAAAAGCAACACAAGCAGTGAGAGCGATGCATGACATAAAATACATCAAACTTCTCAACCTAGAAAGAGCAATGGCTTTCTTTAAAACAAAAATACCATCAATACTAACCTATGGTATTGAAATAATTGGAGAAAACCTAACAAAGCCAAACCTAGAACCACTAGAAAAAGTCAAGGTGACCTACATAAAAAAAGTGATTGGAGTATCCAAGTATACACGATCAAGGCTAGTATACCTACTCGCGAGAGAGACCTTCCTTAGTGACAATCTAAGGACAAACATGCTCCTAAACAGAACTGATGCATTTGAACAAATTTTAACGACACTCAGAAAGAAGAAAGAAGACATTCCAACAGAATTCTACGCCACTGGAGACAAGATAGATCAAGAATGGACAAAGGAGAATTTCGAACTACGACTGGAAGTTCATGGGTTTCACCATCTTATCTGCAAACACACATCATACCAACCAAATGAATTGTGTGAGTGTTAACTGCACAACAATGAGTGTGAACACTACCACATAGAACTATGTAACAAAGGGACAAAATTAATAAGTGCATACGAAGAACAGAAAGTGTAAATTCATGTATGTAATAGAGATGGCCATTTGTCTACAATAAATGTAATATAAGGGGCGTAATGCCTCCGCTACGCTCCACGGGCTGATCCTAGGACATTGTTGTTAATCAATGACGCTCTAAATAGCAGCACTGTATTTTTAAATTGCAACAGTTACTTTTTTCCAATCCCTAGCAAGGTTTCACTCATTATCGACCTTTACATTTTTGATTAACTCGCTTAATGAAGTTGAGACAGGAAAGTGATCTGGTAGTACAGACCATATTCCGCTTAGAGAAGTCATCTTAACTCATTCCTGACCCCCGTAGGGGGAGGGTTGAGATTTTCGAGTTAACTATTAAGGACATAATGAAATGGTTCTCACTGCAGGGTGCGTAGGAAGTCCACAAGAAATTCAAGGTGCTAATGAAAAAACCACTTGCATATATAGGATAAAGAACACATCATCCAAGTATATAACCTAGGCGGTAGAATCTTGCCCGCTCATTGACTTTCTAAGAAGGGAGGAGGAAGGGAGAGATGACACATCACATTGAGTAAGGGAAAAGGAGGTAGCGCATAGTGTTAGTATTGAGGACAGTTGCAGCAAATTATGCAATTAAATGCAAGATTTTGAATTTGTGAGTTTTTGTATAAAGAGCTGTGTATATTATAAACCAAAAATAATTTTTTACTAAGTGATAGCAAGGTCTCTGGGAAGATTTTATTGTGTTGCCAATTAATTCTTTTCATCTTCCTTGTAAACTAGGGTGTGTGTTATATGTGCCTGATAACTTGTGTTCATGTTGTGAATATAAGTATAACTGCATTTAGTAGGGTACAGCATTGAATTAGAGCAAAATATAAGATATAATATCATACTGGCATTAGATCGGACAATATGTGTGAAATAAACCAAGGAACACCCCATTAATAATGACTAATGCCTGCGTTGTACTTTGGACCAACAATTTCATGATTTGCTGCAGCTCCTTAAGCAGTCTGTCACTACAGTTTGGGGAAGCAGAACAGTAAATATACAAGCCCTAATTCAGATCAGGGAGAAATATAAAACATATTTTCACTCGACGAGATAAATTTTAGTAGCATTTTGTGAATGAGGCAAGTTTTCGAAGTACGAAAAGATGTGACAGGTACCCCCCGGTTTATCTAGAGTGCTCATCAACATGATGAATACTACAACTGTATCAGTCTAATTCTACAGTACTGGTACCTCACGCTAGTTCACGATAATTCACCCAATGGAATATTTTTTTTTTCAAGTAAACGCATTCTCCCAAGACTAGCACGTGGTAGCAAAACAAAGTTATAACATGGTGTCCTATGCGAAACCCCACACAAGGCACGGCACAAACCTTGAAAAATTGCTGAGTTTTAAAGATATAACAATTTATTACCTACCAAACATACAATTATATGATCACAGTTTTGGTATTCTTTGAATTATACAAGTTTTCCCTAACAAGAGTGATATTATGGCTATGAATTCATGAAGATATTTTACGACAAAAAACTAAAAAAGCTAAAAATAATAAAACAAAAAACAAAAAAACACAAAAACAAGAGAAAAAAAGAAAACAAAAAATCAAACCAAACAATATGAAAAAAAATAAAAATTAAATCAGAGCTATAAATTTGGTGCTTTCGGAACGGGGCAGCATTGGAGTAAATAAATAAACGCACGTGCCCAGGCAACAGGAGATTCAAGTTCAAATCCTGACTGCGATCACTTTCTCAAATCTTACTCAACAGACCAGACCACTCCAAGGAGAACTGTGGCATAGCTTTTTCAAGGAATGATTCCCTTATTTTTTACATTATCTAATGATTATACTTCAGCAGTTTTATTTTAGTACATCAAAGTGCTTCCACCTTCTACTAGCGTTTGCTGTGAGTAGTACCCCTTATCATCTGAAGATATCTCATGATATTCATGGTCATCAATGTACAAAGCCAACTTCTGTCTCGATGCTAATTTGAAGCAAGCATATCCTTAATCTTTACCGTCCCGAGCCGTCCCATCCCTGGCCTTGCCATGCCTTGCGTACAGCTCGCTAGCACGGTACATTTAGGCCATGAATATTCATTAATAACCCAAGGGAAGCCCGAGCAGGGAAATAGCAGAACAATGAGTTCATTTGCACTTTCATGTTTGTATTAATCGCGATGGGAAATTATGAAGGTGAATTTTGAGTGCCGCACATGCAGAGAGCTCCCAGATGTTCTTTATTTATCAAGATACAGAAGTTTAATCCTGCAGTAAATGGCTCTGAGTTTTGTTTCATTTTTGAAGCAAACTTTACTTGCAGTTACATTTGGTTTTGTTTGCCTTTATACTAAACAAGATTAAGCCTTCTCACAAATACAATGACATTCCATATACATTTTGAATACACAATGGAAAACATAACATTAGATAATAGAATGAATGGGAATAAAATGTTCGTGACGGTATGGTCACTAAAGTACCAGCTGTACTTTTATTGTACCCTTAATTTAATAATTTCTCCATGTAAGAGGGCCATCCGTGATGTTTCCCCTCTGCATATACAGATAGGGTATATTTAGCCAACGAGCCTGAGGTTTATTCTGGCACTTAACCTTTAATTAGTCGCGCACGGAGATTTCCTCCGGGTCCATTTTATTATGCATGGGAGAGTACTTCTTTGTTTACGGATTGCCCTTTCCACCCCTATACCTTCTCCCTGGTTCATTTGGACTCGCCCAGTCTGGAATTCGTCAAGGTTACTCTTCCTGTGTGCGGGGAAAGTATCACTGTAGTGACCGCTGTCCATTACCCGGACGTTTCTTCCGTGCGCGACTAACAAGTGCCGTCGTATTCTTACTTTGTGTGTGAACTCGTTTTGTATGTAAAGTGGTATTATTTGTGATCTACCATTACTAATCGTTGGTAAGTTATGTTGATACGTAGAATAACAATTTTAAATTAATTTCCTTGCAAACCAGTATATATTTTCTAAACCTGGATGAGGATCCCCTGTGTGGCTACTAAGGAATACTTTTCGTCACATTATATTTAGCGGATTTATTTACTATCGCAAAGGCTTTATGGGATTTTGATCTATTGTCTGCAGAAAAATGGATCTACGTGAGGAGGAGCGTATCAGTCGTTTGCTTGAAGAAATTCCAGAGGAATCGGATGTTGGAGGTTCATCTGATGAAAATGAGTATATCCTATAAATATAGAAAATAGTGATCACGTTTCAGAAAGTGAGCAGTCTGCAGACGAACTTGAAACTATTCCTATTTATAACATAAAGAGAGGTCGAAGGGGTTATCTACTTGGCAAGGACAACAATACAATATGGTACACCCACTGTCCACCACAAAATGTGAGAACCAGAGCTCACAATATAACTAGAAGTCATATTCCTTGTGTTCGAGGTCTGGCCACAAGTGCTTAAACTGCTCTAGAAGCCTGGAATCTCTTTTTTGACGACTATATGGTGAATGGAATTGTAAATTGTACAAATATATGGATTAAGCGTAACAGAGGTAAATATCAGCGTGAAAGGGACGCACGAGAGACAGACTTGACGGGGATGAAAGCTTTGTTTGGTCTTCTATACATGGCCGGAGCGCTGCACTCGTCTCACCAAAATCTAGAAGACCTATATGCGAAGGACTTCACAGGTGTCGATTTTTTCAGAACCACTATGTCATTGCAAAGATTGAGATTTTTGTTAAGAGCCATAAGGTTTGACAATGTTAACACGCGGGAAGAGAGACGGCAATATGATAAATTTGCTCCGTTACGTTTTATTTTCGAGAAATTTAACGATCATTGCACTGAGCATTATAGCACAGGTGAATATGTGACTATTGATGAAATGTTAGAGCCATTTAGAGGGAAATGTAGTTTTCGGCAGTATATAAAATCAAAACCAGCTAAGTATGGAATTAAGATTTTTGCTCTCGCCGATGCCCGGACGTATTACGCTCAAAAAATGGAGGTATATTTAGGAAGCCAACCAGATGGACCTTACCAAGTGAGCAGTTCTCCACATCAGGTAGTTCTCCGACTAATACGACCAATATCTGGTTCAGGACGCAACGTAACCGTAGATAATTGGTATTCTTCAATCCCGCTTGCAAATGATTTGTTGAATGATCATCGTTTGACGGTCGTTGGCACTTTGAGAAAAAACAAACGAGAATTACCCGCTTTGTTTACAGAGAGCAAGGGACGTGAGGAATTTAGTAGCCTATTTGGGTTTGGAGATAATAGTACTCTACTTTCCTACGTGCCCAAAAGAAATAGGCTTGTACTTCTCTTGTCTAGTTTCCACAACTCTGACTCCATTGATGAGGACTCCGGTGATGCAATGAAACCGGAGATGTTGACCTTTTATGATCTCACAGAAGGAGGAGTAGATACATTGGACAAGTTAAAAGCAAAGTACACAATAGCGAGGCGAACTCAGAGATGGCCATTATCACTCTTTTTTGCTCTCATGAATATTGGAGCAATAAATGCCTGCATTATTTTCTTAGTTAACGCGAAGGAAGAGACAAACAGGCGCACATTCCTGAAAAATTTGTCCCGAGAGCTCTGTTTAGATTATTTGAAGAGGAGACACTCACTAACGAATATTCCACATCACCTGAAGATGAAGATACGAGGACTTGCTGGGATTGAAGAGGAACCACAACCTTGTCAAAATGCTGCAGAAGGAAGCGGACGCTGCGCGTTTTGTGCTTGGAAACAAAATCGCTCATCGAAGGTATCTTGTCTATCCTGTCACAAGTTTCTGTGCACAGAACATAGAGTAACATACTGCCGGGATCGCGCAAGCACCGCCAAAGGTCAAAATGACGATGACAGTGATGTGTAGGGCAGATTACCTCGATGTTACGCCCCTTAAAACAACGATAACTAACTAACTATTACAGTGATGTGTGAATAGTGACGGAAGTTATCCTGAGGTAAAATGTGATTGTGTTGTGTTTCTATTATGAAAGAATATACAACTAAGATTGTTTATGCAGAGATATCTATAAGAGAAAACATATAAACCATATGTTTATGTTTGTATTACCGGTATACATTAATTATTCCTAATTGGTCAGTTTTGAACATTTAATACAAGTATATTTTATTTTATAAACTTCTACATAATGTTTTCAGACACATTAGATTATTGCATATGATTTTGAGACTTTATATTTCTGCAATCCGATGACCTTGCAGTTTTACTTTTCTAAACTTACGTTAAGACATATTTTGTATGATGTGGTTATAGGTAACAACAACACCCATGGATTTAATTTAATTACCATATGCAATGTTGTTAAACATTTAACTAGGCCTATTATTTTAAACAAACTATTTAGAAAATATGCCAGAGAAAAACATATGTTTGTTTTCTGGCCATAATATGAGATTCTAAAAATATGTTTGCCAAAATAAACCTAATAAAATAGATTTTTTATAAACCCGGAGTTTTCCTCCGTGCGCGACTAATAGCGTAATTATTCTCGCGCGACTAGACTAGGGTTAAGGATGATGTTCAAAATTTCCATTTTAATACAATACCAGGTGACTCGGCGAACTCTGTTCCGCCTTAGAGGCAATACATAAGCAGATTTTCGATTTTATTAAGTTCAATGTTTATTAGGAAATACAAATAAAAATTAGTATTTTAATGATTCTTTATTGTTCATGTATTTTGGTGCATAGGTTGCACTCTTCAGTTAAGTACCTTGTGATACACGACATTTTTTTTGTTTTATTATCAGGCACAAGGAAAAAAAACGCAGATGGTCTTCCGACCCATGAACATGCCACCTATAATTGACCATGGGAAAAATATGGATATTCCAGATTCAAACTACAAACTTTCAAGGATTGGCCTTGTGATTTGTTAATTGTCATGGCGAATGCAAGACGGATCGGAAATTGAAGTCTTTTTTAACTCAAATAGCATATCGGTTGGGATCGTCGGGATCCTCGGAATGAGAACTTCCTCACCTTCGAATTTTCCTTTGAGTTTCGTCGCGTAAATCACATTGTTCATCAATTTACTTACCACCAAACGCGTACCGTTGCACAGTTTTGGTTGGTTTATGTTAAGAAGCATGATTACTACGGAGCCAACCTTTAGGCGTAAATTGTGCGGTGTTAAGTCAGGCACATCCAAGGAGTTTAAAAATTCAATTGGATAGTTGGTGGCCTTTCTTCATTTGTTACACAGTCAATAGAGTTGAATGAATGCATTGTTCCAATGATCGCATTCTGAATTATGTAGTTTAGGTCATCTACATCTTTATTCTTAGCCGCTAAATTTTTTTGTAATTAATAATGATGTTTGGGAATACTTTGTTGATAAGTTCGTCTTTCGATGAGACAAAGTTACAGAAATTATGAGGAAATGAAATCAACCCACTCGATTCGTCGACAGGTACTCGACCATAACCGATAGTCATTAATTGTTCAGAGAAATCTTCAGCAGATGTATCATTAAGCAATGCATCTCTCATGTTTGTTGTCAGCTGAAGTTTCTTCACATAGCGCCATAGATTCGATGATTTGAGGCAAGCGTTTATTTTGTCGGCAGCCGTTGATCTTGGAATTACTGGCAGTGTTTGGCGGAAATCGCCAGACAGTAAAAGCATTGCTCCTCCAAAACATCTGGAGTCATTGCGTAGAATTTCAAATGTTCGGTTAAGTGCTTCTATGGCACGTTTATGCGCCATTGTTCATTCGTTCCAGATGATGATTTTCGATGCTGATAAAACTTTGGCCATTGCTGATTTTTTTTGCAATATTACATATTGGTTCTTCAATAGTTTAAAGATTTACCAGCAATTTTAATGTTGAATGAGCCGTACGACATCCTTCTAACAATATGGCTGTTATTCCAAAAGAAGCAACTGCAACCGCAATGTTGGATTTCGCACGAACAGTGGCTAAAACTACTGACATGAGGAATGTTTTACCAGTTCCACCAGGGGCATCCAGGAAATATAAACCACCATTTCCATCATCAATTGCCTTCAATAATGTATCATAAACTTCCCTTTGTTGGGAATTCAACAGGGGTACATTCGTTTGAACTACTAAATCTAATTCCTGGTGATCATATTCACGTTCCCGTTCCAATTCTTGATTAAATGCGTCATTCATTTCGCGATTTGGCACTGCCATTCATAACGTGACTAATAAACTACCGCATATGAGGTAACACATGTCTTCGATCAAGAGTAAAGCCCGATTATGAATCTCCTCATTCATCTCAAGATCGTGATTTCTGGAACTGACACGAATTAGAAGTAAAATATCTTTTGACATATTATCCTTGTATTTGTGCCACAGGTTAGATGGATTCGATGGAAAGCATGTCGAAATGATGATAGCAAATAATGTGCGTATCTGACTTGGACATACAGAGATAATGGCTTCAACGATTGTCGTATCCCACTGGGTATCGTTTTCTAGTAAATTGAGTTCTTCACATGCAGCACGATATGTTGGGAATATTATACCATTAAAAGTCCGTAGTGTCTCAAATGACGTTGTTCCACGCACATTTACCAGCAACAACCGCAAATAGAAGCATTCATCATGCTTTGGATGAACTGTATACATACGACCAAGAGCATCAGTAGAACGCACATCCGGATAACCAGGAACTGCATCGCCTTGCTTCCGTCGTTGAAAATTCTTCGATGAAGCATTGCATGTGTAATAACGTGGCATCTCCGAGTAAAGCAAAGTTCGTGCAAACGGATCGCTTTGGCAGATCGCGAAAGAAACTGGGGATTTCATGTTAAGAGCCTCATTTTCTATAACGGTAGTGGAGAGCGCTACACGCATCCAGTCGGCCGTGTCTCGTCAAGAGCTACTGTTGCTTGGAAATCGACTTGCCTTGCCATTCCTTCATGAGTTTATTTTAGCTGTCATTTGCGTTACGTTACGTTATATTCTCTTTGACGTTTTGTGTCACGTCACGGGATAAAAAAAAAGTATCCTATGTCCGTCTCCTGGTTCTAAGCTACATCCACACCAATTTTTAGCCAAATCGGTTCAGCCGTTCTTGAGTTATAAATAGTGTAACTAACACGACTTTCTTTTATATATGTAGATATAAACGGTGGATTTGAGATGATTAGTGGTATTAAGATTTTAAATGATCTATTTCCATCCTAAAATATTTAATGAATGAAGCAACGAACTTTAAACTAAACGTCCCTTACGTGTTGGCGGCATGGTGACACTCTCTAAACTAACAAGTCATGGACACCGTGCGTTAGACCATATCCTGTGTCGTATGTAGTTCACTAAGTCTGTCACTGTGAGCGCTAGTGCTGACCCATAATTGGTCAAATCAAATTCCAAATATCTACTTGATTTTTGGTAAATTCAAAAATCTGCTTCCCGCAAATTGAAGATAACGAATCAAAGAATACGGTATATTGGCTTTCACGGCCAGTGAATTAAAACTCAGCATTTTTTCTAGGTTTGTGCCGTGTCTTGTGTGGGGTTTCGCCTAGGACACCAAGCTGGCTCATCAGCGGGCTCTGTGGGGGTCCGGGCGGGGACACCAAGAACCCGCTGATGAGCCAGCTTGGTGTCCTAGACAAAACCCCACACATGACACGGCACAAACCTAGAAAAAATCCTGAATTTTAATCAAAGAATAGATTACAATAATCACATTTTAATTTGATTTAATTTTGTAGAACAAGTTCCATTTTAAAAACAACCGGCTGTTTATCAAAATATCATTTAAGGCGGAAGTAACTTAAAATATTTTATTATGAAATATGAAAGGGCGTTTTAAAGCACGCATTATGACATTTTTCCGGGTCTTCTAGCTTTTCAACGTTTAACTTTACGTTTTGGCGAAACTGGACCCCTATTGTCTGAGAATTCTTAGTGTGTATTAAAAAAATGTTTTCATTATAAAACAAGATGTTCAGCAAAGAACATATAGCCTACTTTCTCCTAAATGTATGGGTATCTTTATGACTCTTTGTCCTCATCCCTAAAACAATCACCCCAACCACAATGTATTGTTTGTTTTCTTTTATATTGATAATAAGCCAGTAAGTGTCAAGATCAATATTATATACTTTATGATGATTGAAGAACAAAACTACTAACTTATTGTAATGCATTCACGTCCGTTAATCTCTATATTAAGCCAGCCTGCAAAATTAAGAATCTTCCGCCCCAATCACAGTAGGTGGTGCTGCGACCTATCAGTGAATTAATCTTTATCTTGTACGCCTATGCACTGCCATCGTAATGTACTACGATGGCAGTGTTCTATGGGTGTTGAATGAGTAGGCAGTTTAAAGTAGCCAAGAGGGAGGCGATCCAGCTGGCAGTGTTTAAAGGTATTCGGAGCGCGATCGTGGCTAATAGTTGAACTACCAGTATTACAAAATTGCCATACTTCAGGAGGCCAGCTCAGGCATTCACACAGCGTTATGTTTGGAACAATATTACCCACATAACCCACAAGAGGACAGCACCGTACAGAGGCATTAAGAAGGCTGTGGTTAATGACAACGTGTATCTAGTTCTTCTATTCTCCTTTTTTCTAATGTCTTCTGTTTATGTGCGATGCTGGGACTGTGATTTTATTAATATACGAGTGTATACTTTATCCTCTCCTTTGAGCTAAATGACATTTTATTCAGTATCTGTGGGAAAAGCTCGTGCACATCATTTGTAAAAGAATTCAAAAAAAAAAACCTAACTGTAGCAGTATTCGATCCCCAGTCAACTGCGTGTCAGACTAACATGCTAGCCCAGAGCTAACCGTATCCATGACGTCAGGTGTTCTTAACTGACATATTAGATACAAACTGTTGGCAAATAATGACTTTAAATAAACGATTTCTTCACTGCAGTACATCTTCATTAAAGATCATTTCATACAAAGTTTATATTATTGTATCAGTACGGTATATCACATACAACATACTAAAACTACTGAAATATAAGACAGGCACATGAGGACAGCTGCCATCTTGTCGTGTGACACAAACGGCTCAGCTCTTTTAAGCCACTCATACTGTATAATATTATAATATTAAATTATAATAAATAACGGATCACGACCTTCAGGATAGTTTAAACCCCCCTAGGCTCGATAATCGGAATTGGTGGGTCTTAAGCTATTTATTAAAATGGTTGCATAATTCACACGGCCGCCATCCTGAAATGGCATGGCCGATGACCTTGAATTTTGAGTGAAAGACGTGTCCTATATAAAGGTATGTTGTCACCAAATTTGGTAGAGATCGGATGATTAGTTTAGCCGTAATTTGATTTTACGTTTTGAACATTTGAGTGGCCGCCATTCTGTTTTGGTAAAGATGGCGGCGATATAAAGTATGACACTGAGGTGTCCTTTATTAGTGCTACCTCTGTACCAAATTTCGTTCAATTCGGTTTCACCGTGTTCGAATTGATAGGGGGGGACAGACATTCAGAGTACACACACTCACACACACACACACACACACACACACACACATACTCACACACACACATACACACACACACACAGACTCACACACACACATACACACACACAGACAGACACACTTTTTTCGCCCTGTGTTGATCTCATAAGTCTACTTTCATTTTTTGCAAAAATCGAAAGTAGGCTAAAAACATTGATAGCTAACGTATTCCGTTGTTTAAAGAAGTAATTAAACCAATTAAATTAACTCGAAATAGAAACTTAGCAACGTGGTAAATGTAATCACAGCTGCTTAACAAGAGATGAGACTGTAACTATTCTGCCAGTCCTAAATTAATACTAACTTCATCTGAAGATGTGAATTACGAGGCGTTCCTTGTAGATTAAGTCTATTCAGACGCAGTTCTCAAAGTGGCCACTTCAACTAGACGGATGGAATAGCTGACTCAGCTAATCAACAGGGCTTAATCTGGAACCCTAAGTGTGGCTAAGTTGTAAGACGGAAATGTGACCCACTGTGGCGGACTGTGGGAGGTATTTCATTGGAAGGTCACGCATTTGTCAAGTCACTTTTAAGAAAATGAAATAAAATTAAGAAATTATAAGACAAGAGTAGAGACGAGAAGAGGGGAGAAATAATAGTTTTTGAGAATATTTCAATACCTTATGACATCTTCAACAGAATTCATAATAATATTGTTCCATTTCAAGTTTTAAATTTAATGATTTGTAAGGATATACATTTATATATTTTTAGCCTACTTTTCACATTTTGCAAAAATGAGGAAAAAGTAGACTTATGAGATCGGGCAAATGTGTGTCTGTCTGTCTGTCTGCTTGTCCTTCTGTCTGTCTGTCTGTCTGTCCTTCTGTCTGTCTGGCTGGCTGTGTGTGTGTCCCCCCCCCCTATCAACTCCTAAACGGCTGCAGCAATCGAAACAAAATTTGGTAGGATTAAAGATCTATACCTGAATAACTCACGGCCATATTTGAAAATTATGTCAGTGCTACAAACTGCTGAAAAATCGCAATTGAAATTTGAGCTCAATGTTGGATATCTTGGAAGGTATGAATGGGAGCTATTTCAAAATTGGCACACGTATAGATAATAATATTGCAGTTTAATTTCCAGGAGGCCATACATGTCAGTGTTGCCAAAATGATTATAAGCCTGCTGATAGGTCCAAATTTTAAATGCATATAACTTCTATATTAATTTGGAGTAACTAATATAGGCCTACGCCAGTGCTGCCAACATGATTCTAAGCCTGCTGATAGGTCCAATTATAAAATGCATGTAACTTCTATACTAACTAATGGATTTCATTAAAAATTGACACAGCAATATATCATATATATCAGATTATTTCTGACCAATACATGTATGTCATTGTTGCCAACATGATTTTACGCGCGCTGTTTGATCCAATGTTTTACTGCATATAACGTCCATGCTATCAATTGGACTTCAACCAAATTTTGTATTCTGTACCTTAATAGATGGAACTAAGAATATATTCAGTCACCAGGGCTGCCAACTGTAGTTCTCTATTAGGCTACATTATGGCAGGTATACAGTATTTCGAACTAATTAAAAAAATTCGATATTACAAACTTAATTTCGTCATTATTCTAAATAGATCCATATAGATTAATCATTAGCATGAATCTTAAATTTTAAGAAAAGTAGGCTATTTAGTTCGTCACGGAACTTCTTGTTCTTTCTTTCATTCTCTCTTTCTCACTTTCACTTTCTTTATACCTTTCCCTTTCCCTTTCCTTCTTTCTTTCTTTCTTTCTTTCTTTCGTTCTTTCTTTACACCTATATACAGCTTTAAGAATATCTTTCACTCTAAGTTTCAATTATAATTATTTTTATTATATATCCCTCAGAGAGCAAAGGCTTCCTGCTAGCGGGGTTATTTTAATTAGATGAGCCTAAATACGTTATTTGCCAAATTTTTATAAAATGAAAGCGCAATGTGCATTACAATGCTCCCTCTCCGTGAAGTGACTAATGACTTGAAAACCTTATATATTTCCACTTTGTACCTGGGTATGCTACAGTATATTACATCAGTATTAACTATCAACATTTTGGCATCCAATAAATCCAACATATAGTCTAATGATCTTTAATGGTGTGGAAAACATAATTTCAGATTCATGATCATTGTGCTGAAGTAGAAACTCTGATGAACATTGTATCATTAAAAGTCGCTATTTTTTGCACCTTAGTGACTTGGGAAATTAATGCCTCTTATTTTGGGTCTATCTAGCGAAATGTGGGCAGTTTTTGGGGTACAGCTAATTTTAATAAGGCTATCGTTTTCATCAGAATTAACCACTTATGATCATGCAACAATATTTTTTTCTTTTCCTTTGCCTGTAGTTTCCTCTGTCTTCAATGTTCCTGGCGTGTTTCTTTTGATATTCTGCCCAAGTTTTTCCACTTCTCTTAGACCTTCCTACATCTTGGAAACCTTCCAAATTTTTCACATTACCCTTAAATTCATTTCTTTCTAGCATTTGAGACTCTGTGACGTTCAACATTTCTTAATCTTTCCTAACTTCCTTAGTCCACGTTGTTGTGGTCTTCTTCTTCCTCCAGAGATAGTCGAAAATTTGCTTGGTTCATCTGTGTTCGTTCAGTCTGTATAGATGCCCAAGAATGTCAGCCTCCTCTTCCGCATAGTCTCAGATCCTTTCCACGTTCTGGTAGACTTCTCTGTTGCTTCTCCGTCTTCAAACTGAACTGCACCCATGCTTTTTCTTAGAATTCTCCTTTCCAGGACTTCTAGTTTTTCTAGGCTATAGTTCATCGAGAGGCATTCACTGGCAAAGAGGCATTTCGTTTTTACGACAGTGTTATAATCCATTATTTTGCTATTCCAAGAGAAGCACTTGTTTTCGTGGATACTTTTTGTTAATCCATATGCTCTTTCCATTTTTAGAATTCAATCTCCAACAGTTGATTTTTTCTAACCATTTTCCTGTATAGTCTCTCCTAGGTACTTGAACTTTTTGACCATTTCAATACGTCCTATCTCCGTGTCAAGGAATTTTGGTGTCCATGTGTGTCGTTTGTCATACGTTTTGTGTTTTCAAGTGGGATCCTTAGTCCTGTTTGGCTAGCGATCTTTTCCACGAGGTTGATTTGTATGGTTGCTTCCTCCGTGGTTTCCGATAGTACTGCAAAATCATGTGCAAACGCCTGGCAATTAACTTTAAATTCCTAGCAACTTTCTCCCGCGGCAGCTTGCGTTTATTCCTCGACTAATTAGCCTAGGCTATTTACTGTATATGTTTCAATAATTTTCTTATTTCAGACAATCTTAAACATTCACCTACAGCCAAATTTCATTATAATCACTCAAGTTCATTCTGAGTTATCAATGTGATGCATTAAAGATGGCTGAATGTGGGTAGTTTCCTCTCGAGAGCCTTGTAACGTAGAAGGGTGTGTCTCTATGTCAGGGTCACCTTCTATCAGCGTAAGTGAAACTTGACGAATTAAATCCTGATTTTTCTGTTGAATTGTACGCAAAGCCAGTATCTTGAATGTATGAAGCGGAGGGAACTTGAGTATTAAGGAGAGTATGTATCCAACAAGAACATGATGAACTCTTAATTACAATGGTTGATTGTGTAGAAATTGCTACAGACTAGAAGCGGGCTAAGACTAGTTTTAATTTCATGCCAAATGTCACAAACGAGCAGCGTGCAAAGGGGACGTCGTGCCGGTTGTATATTCTCAAAGGAGGGTTACTATGATCGACAACTCTGATGTGTTTTTTATCAGAAGCAAGCTAGTGCAGGAGAGTTGCGGCATGAAAATTATAATAAAAGATTTTAATCGGCTAGGTCATCGATAGAAAAATAAACATTTCCATCGGCATAGAGAGAAAACTCCAAGGGGTGGACCGGGGTTCGGAGCCTTGCGAGGTGGGATAATTTGCTTGGATTTTTTAATATTGTTATCATTTTAAATGACGGGGCTAGTTTCAAACCCTGCAATCTCTGAAATTTCCATAAATTATTGGTATCGAGTAAAACTTCGCATTGAATTCTAACCTACGTTGTTGCTGCAAACACGGCAACATCCATGTTATTTTCTTTAATAAATATCCGTATCAATTTCAAACCTATCAATCTCCACCTGATGGTAGTTTCAAACTGAACAATCTCCGAAAAAAACAATGAGAGCCGCAATATGGCGGCCACCTAGCATGCTCCACTCTTGTTTGTTTACATCACTGAGGCAAGGGTTCTGTTGTGACTGTTGCTTGATTTGGAGTTTGTTGTCAGTTTAATGAATTAAGAATTACTTAAGAATAGACATCAGTAATGAAGTAATATCCATAAAACCTTCATTTTTTCATGTTTTTTTTACGTCAAAGTGTGCAGTCTCCACATCCTATTGCAACAAACTCAGGAATCTCCATGTTACTACTTCAAAGTCAGCAATCTCCACATTTTATGTGCATATTACATCACATTATCAGGGCTTACTTCAAACGTGTGTCAGAAAATGTACTCTTATTGATCCAAATAAGTGCTAGAAACACAAATACACCTTCAAAATGTAGGGGAAATTAGTGCAACAGTTTTTGGCCTCTGCTGAAAAATCATCAAAGATGGAGATTGCTGGGTTTGAAACTAGCCCCCTCAAATGATCTAGTGGACTTCGTCGTTACGTTACGGCAACATCACGAAATGTACCGAGAATGCACTGAGGTGTGTGATGTCATAGTACCGCTTGGTGCATGTGTACTGAGTTCACTGGTGAGCTCTGGCGTTACGAGACGGCAACGACACGGCGAGCGTGACGTCATCCAGCCAGCTCCCTCCTGACTTGTAACTTTGTAGCGTTCTGATTGTTTCTTGATCATCTAACATGTCGAGAGCCTTTGGCTTCGAGCAAAGCGAGAAGCCTCCAGCCTTCCTAGCATTTTATAGCCTTTGTAGCATTTAAAATGATATAAAGTCCAGTCTTCCAGACTGCCTGTCTATTTTTGTTTTATAATTACTCAGTCGTAATAATGTACGATCGTCTAGCATAAGCCAGGAGAAGCACGTCAGACACGTGACCATAATTGACTAACGAAAATATTAAGTATATCCGCTGATTAAAACAGCACAAGTAATTAAATCTTAAAATTAAGGAAAATAAATAAGCAGCACCACATCAACAGAAAAAGTATGATTGACCTAGTTTCGGCTTAGTTTAGAATGGTCTAAATACAGCGCAATTCATGAAAATATTGAATTACCGCCAATGAAACAGGCTAAGCGGTGCAGTTTAAAGGGGAGCGAAATACTCAGTTTACAACTACCAAAAGGGCATAGCCACGCAGCTTTAAACTCGAAAAGTGCGGTAGTGATGCTGAATCCTGACAGGTGAAACGGTGACGTGTCTTTGAAGCAGGTGGCTCCGTGAAGCTAAAACATGGTGAAATTGGGTTTAGTATAAATTTTGATACGACACGAGTGTGGTGTTTTAAGTTTGCCAATACGGCGTATGACAAGCTATTTTCCACCAGATAAATTTTAGATTCGCGGCAATATGGACTGTTTTATACAGGTGATGGGCACTTCCTTTATGAACAGTAGAGCATACTAGTTGGACTTGTGGTATTATCTATGAATTGTTATAAGAGTTATAGAATACGGGTGTGGACTTATTCATCATATCAGTTTTATTAATCGAAATACCAGCAGAGAATTTGGAGTACAGTGAAACCATGCCAAACTCATCAACTACGTGCGTTGTTCGAAACTTTAACTGGCAATATTTTGCTACAACTAATCAATGTTTGGAAGCATATGGCCTATGTTTATACTGAATTACATGAACTATTGAATTTGACTTGAGTTAACATGAATATGCCAATGAAAAGTGTGTTTCGAACTTCAACCAACAAAAGTTGAAGACGATGGCTGATGGGCAATACACTAATCGATCTTCCAATACAGTCCATATAATGATGTGGGATCCTCGATTGTGAGGGGCATATCACGACGACATCGATCTATGGGGTGTTCCAGCGATGGAGAAACTTGAACAACAAACAGTATGAAAATGCTCATAACCAATAATTCTTAGTGAATTTATCGTTGGAATTAAAAGTTGTTTCAGAATACAGCTAAGTTAATAAATCACTTAATGATCATTTTAGGATACAGTTATCATTGGAACTATATTTTGTGTATTATTGTAAGAAAGCGATGAAACAGGATAAATGATCCAATTTTCATAAACTTGGGAGATGTTTGTTGTAGTTAAATTCCCTTATTTTGTCTGGGAGCGTAGATTCATGCTATGGTTTATATATTTGGTTTGATTCATCTACCAACAATCGCGACACGCCTCGAGACGCCAAGAATCTCACTCTACCGCGCTAGTTTGCAGGTTCCGAACTAAAATTCAACAGCACAATTTATTTGAAAAAGAAGTAGGAAGTGTATGCTGTTGTTGGCGGTGTGTGATGGATTTTAGCCGGGTCATTGCACATTGCCAATTCCTCGACATACGGGTACAATAACTTTGTGTAAAATTTTTAGCAGTAGCACTCTATTCCTTTTCCGAGGAATTGATTATTTTCTCACTTAGCAAAAATAGCACTTGTGCAAAGGTTCCATGTAACAGTTCTGTGATTATATCAAGTGAAGTTCCGTATGTGTGACTCGCCGTATTTCCTGAACTGTATTAACATTGATATTTAAATTAAAAATATTGACAAGACGTTAAGTAAAGAACATATAGCCTACTTTCTCCTAAATACATGGGTATAGTTATTACTCTTTGTCCTTTTCAAGGAGTATAATAGCATGTTGGTTGTAGTAGCTTGTTGAAATACAACGTGCTATACGGATATTATACATTGATTGATTGAATCCTCGCCTGAATTACACGGCCGTCACAATAACACAGGTTATCAGGACGAAATTCAACGTTCACACAAGTACATGGGCTTACATAACCTTGATGTCCATGCATCTCAAATGACACAACAACTACAACAACAACAACAGCTTCCTTCCCAAATCCTTCCTCGTATAAAGGTACACACTAGTAAACCTACCGACATCATAGTGACACAAGTTATCAGCCAACTTCTTCACATACCCAATTACACGTGGCTACAAGACCATGGTGCCGAAAAGCACCTCAAGAATCAACAACAACAACAATAGACTCTATCGCGGATCAAGGACAACGAAATTTAATCGCTGTAGTCGAGTGTTGAAATATGTGGTGTTATAAGTACATACTGATACCCTAGGTATAATATTTTCAATTGCAAATACACATTATAACGTGTGAGTAGTCATAAATCAATAAATACGAAAAAGAACAAGTAAAACATTTCAGCCTGCTTGGATTCGATCCATGAACCTCTAGACTGTGAGTCTAGGACGCTACAACTACGATACACACGCTGTGTACTATCACTAGGTTAACTACTGAACGAAATAATACATATTTAGTATCAAATGGTTCATAAAAACGGCAAAAAACGCTAATGAAATTTTTGATTCCAAGACAAAATGTTATGCATTTATGCTAAACCAGCTGTTAACCTAAATGTAGACATGTATTATAAATATTTATTATTAACATTATTTACATATTGTTGAGATAACGATTTCCCGCCGTGAGCCGTGTCTCGCACTTGACACGTTCAATTCGGTGAGCGTGGGAAAGGCGTGTCACGTGGTTCGCTGCGTAACTCACTGCGCAGTTGGCTGCCTTCAGTCGAAATAGTTCAACCATGACGGATGCAAGTGTTTTCACTGTTGAGAAGCGTTTGGTGGCTTCTGTTAGGGTTCACGAACGTCAGAATACGAAGAAGACAATGTCAGACATTTTTAAGGACTTCACTGTTAGGTTTGGAAATCCACCGCCATCACGACCAACGTTATTCGCGTGGGAGAAGAAAATCTTTGTGATGGGAAGTGATCTCGATGCACCACGTAGCGGAAGGCCTACGACTCGTATCGAAACTTGTGCCGCTGTGGCGGAATCGATTGAACGATTGCCGGTAGTCAACCCGTAAGCGGTCTGCGGAATTAGGCGTCCCGCGATCGATGATGACAGACCATATGCGCAAAGACTTGAAACTTTCATGTTTTCGGCCATCCTCAGTGAACGAGTTGAGTGATCGTGACTTGGAGCAACGTGTGCATGCATGTGAAATGCTGCTCGCACGCTACTCGCATGCAGATGATCAAAAAAAAACATTATATTCTCTGATGAGAATGCGAATTATCGTAGCTCACGAAATCGTAACGTCTTTACTTGGGCAAAAATCAATCTGCACTTTTATGAGGAAATTGAGTGCAATCCACCGCATGTTATGCTTTGGGCAGGGTTATCGGCAGACCGACTGCTTGGACCTTATTTCTTCGATGGTCCTGTGAACCAGCAGAGCTACCTGCAAATGATTAACACGTGGTTGCTTCCACAATTAAGGGCTAAAGGTATAAGTAACATCGTGACACTTCAACAAGATGGTGCTCCACCACATTTTGCTGTGAGTGTCCGCAACCGGCTAAATGAACTTTTACCAAGCCGTTGGATTGGGCGTGGATCACGAGACCTTCCGGCACCACTGCCATGGCCTCCACGAAGCCCAGCCCTCAGCACATCGGACAATGCAATTTGGGGAATAATAAAATAAAACGTTCATAAACGACGATACGTGAACAACGATCAACTGAAAGATGGAGTTCGCGTGGCATTTGAAACTATCACCCACCGCATGCTGCAGCGGTTTCATACAAGAACATGGCGACGGATCAACGTTTGCTTCGAATATGGAGGAATACATACTGACGTTGTTGATCGAAGAATGGAACTGTTAATTGTAACCAGACATTGTTTACTCCAAATAAATTTTGAAATAAAAAATCATGTTTTATTCATAACAATGGTTCCATGTCTATGCTATAACATACAGTATAAAGGGACTTCTCGATCAGCCTGGATATAAACTTACGAAGTTACGGAAATATGGACTTGCAAGCAAACAATGGACTCAATTTTTAACCCAGGGGGACGGGACGGACAAGCACGATATGGCACGGTGAGCCCTAACTGTTAGTCACTACTACGGTTAGGATTGAGACATCAAGACTGAGGTGGTATGGACACTTAAAGAGAATGGAAGAGAAGAAGATTCCCAAGAGGATACATGAGATGCATATGCAGAAGAATCGACCAAGGGGAAGACCAAGAGATAGATGGCTGAAAGGAGTGAAGGGATGTGTCAAGAAGAGAGGCGAGGACTGGACCAGAGTGACAGCGGAGAGGTGGTGGGAAGAAAGGACTAAGTGGCGAGGCTTATGTTCCAAACAGACCCAGCCTAGGGCTGGAAACTGTACAAGATGACGATGATGATGATGATTCTATTATAAAATGCTAGTATCCTACCAGTCACCTCCTTGAGGACTGTTTAAACGTCCCTACGTAGGATGAGCGTATTTGATGAGGCCAGTCCTTTTTGTATTCTAAGTTACGGTTAGGCTATAATATTTGCTTGATTCATACTTCCTCCATCTTAAAAATATTTGTGCGATGACCTTGTCTTTTAGGCAAAAACGCTTCTCACATTAACGTATATTGTTGCAAAATTTAGTAGATATCGGGTGATTAGGTTAGTCGTAATATATTTTAAGCTCAGAATATTTGGGTCGGCGACATTTCTCTTTTCTTATGATGGCGGCGATATACAGCCTTGCTAATGCTACATCTGTACCAACGGTGGTCCGATTTGGCTTCGTTGTGTTTGAATTGATAGAGGGAATCCATTTTCACACATACACGTCTGCCATCTTCAAACAATTTGTCTGATTACCTTATAGTTTGGTCAAAAGACGCTTCCCTCACGAAGGTATGTTTTTGAAAAAAAAATGGTCGAGATCAGATGATTAGGTTACTCGTAATTTGATATAAGCTTAGAACATTTGGGTGGCCGCCATTACCTTTCCGTCAAAAAAACATGACACTGAGGTTTCTTTTGCTACCTCTGCACCAAATTCCATCCAATTTGGTTTCGTCGTGTTTGAATTCATAGGGGGGACAGACATACACACACACACACACAGTCAGACTGACAACTTTTGGCCCATGCAGATCGTACAAGTCCACTTTCATGTTTTGCAAAAATGGAAAGTAAGCTAAAAATATGATGTCGAAAACGTATGCCTTGAGCACATTAATGGGCTGATACAAAATTTACCTTTCTCCTTAAGTCATGTTATTGATTTCCAAAAGTATTATTCATTTCAATATTTAATACATTGAAGATGGGAGCTAGGCGTAATTCTCAGTGTAATAGTATTTGGCCCTATATAAATTAGAATATTGTTATGAGCCTACCTCCGTACAAATATTATGCATAATGCTTATTCGCATCTTGATTTAACGGTGTACTTGAATTTCAATTATACGAAAGCCAGATCCCGAATTTAATTATTTTGTGAATCTCAGTCAGTGCACAAAACGTCTGTTACATGGGTTAATTTACTTACTAATTCTCATCACTGTCACATTATTAGATGGTGAAACTTCAAGTGTATTGCTCTGTATACTCAGGGTGAACTGTGGGCGCAAGTATATACGAGATGTGTTTAAATTAAGTTCCACTTGTGACAGAAATATTAGATCCCATGACGACCAGGATCGAGAGGACGTAGTCCTTGGGGCGTGGCATCAGCTGTTGATTCTCTTCGAGGAGGAAGTCCTTTACGGCTACATGCCGTTCCTGACGTGACATTTCATGAAACAAGTTAATGACAGATTATCAATGACATTGGACTTGGCGTCGGAAATAAAGTAGTCGTGGCGTGATAGAAATCACCGTCACCCGGTTTACTTCAAAATGAAGAGAAAAAAAAAGTCATTCGAAGGAAGGCTGGCATTGAGCTTCATATTCCGAGTATAGAACAAGTCTCGTGACTCAACATGATAACCCAGTGGTCTAGTAGAACGGTGATCTGTTCTAGTCCATGCGACAAATAATTAGAGTTACACACACATTTTAGAAATCGCAACAATACAGGTTATCAGACAAGCTTCATATACACGTAAAATGCAATAACCTGAAGTCCCTAATATTTTAGGCGATTAAACAACATCAATGCTTAGGCTCACAAAATTCTGCTTGAAATGTAGATTAAATGAATTGAGAAGAAAGAGCAGGGCACATTTAATCCAATATCGGTGTAATGGGAATTCGATCAGACTTTTTTCCTCTTTACCACAACTGTCGAGACTCGCTGGCTACAGGCCTCGCCTTTGACCTAGCAGACACATTTATTACACTTGGTGGAATGGAAGATGCCATCTTCTTAAAGTTTCTAAAATAATTCGCACTTGCCTCTCCCAGCGAGAGGAATAAAACCCTTTTGAAAACCAGCCGCTCTAGGGAAATGACGGTGTCTCTGCCTATAAAATAGCTTTTTATAGAGCAGCAGGCAACCTCGAGGTGGTATTGTCATCATCTGCCGGGAGGAGGGCAATTGTAGCGCCCTCTAACGACTTCAGAGATCCGGCCGACCCCACACGCTTGGGCACTTTACTGCTTGGTTTAGCATTTCTTTTTTTAAATCTCCTATATTTTCCTTCTATCACATCCATTGCATTTTACAAACGAAACATCACTATGATCTCTGGCTGGGCCTTCTGTAAGAAGTGATATAGAGAGCTGGTAATAAATAACGTTCAATTCATCGATTAATATTCAATTAACCGAAAAATTTGAAATTCATCAACTGATCGATAAATTGGCTAACCGAAAATCGACTGTTTTGCAGACACAAGAAAAGAAAATAACTTCAAATAAGAGGACGTCGCTTAAGTTGATTTACACTTGAGTCGTCCAGTTGCAAAACTCGTTTAATCCACTTGTGAATAATGATCATGTCGTAAAATTATTTATTTAATTAGTTTATTTTATTTCATTTTATTTTACTTTATTTTATTTTATTTTGTTTTATTTTGTTTTGTTTAATGTAATCTAATTTTGTTTTGTTTTGTTTTTTATTTTGATTTCGTTTTGTTTTATTTTATTTCGTTTTACTTTGTTTCTAATTGTTTTATTTAATTTTTTGTTTGTTTTTTGTTTTGTTTTGTTTTGTTTTGTTCATTTTGTTTCGTTTAGTTTTATTTTGAATTTGTTTTGCTTATTTTGTTTTATTTTATTTTGTTAAGATTAATTTTATTTTCCAGAAAACAAACATAAAACCAAAAACAAAAAACACGAAGCAAAAAGCAAAATTCAAAAACAAAAGCAGAAATCAAAAAACAAGAAACACAAAGCAAAAAGCAAAATTAAAAAAGGAAAAGCAGAAAACAAACACAAAACCAAAACCAAGAAAGAAAAGCAAAAGCACAAAGCAAACACAAAACCAAATCCAAAAACACAAAGCAAAAAGAAAAAAAGCTGAAAACAACAAACACGAAAGATACGGGAGGCAAAGCCCAGAGAAACGTATCTCATGAAAATGATTCCTATTCACAAGTGAATTAAACGAGTTTTGCAACTGGACGACTCACTTGATTTACACTTACTTTCGGGATGATGTACAGAGATCTATAAAAGTTACTTCTAGCCTAAATATACAAAGTGTGCTTCTTTCTTTATGTTAACAATAACCAAATGGGAGTCGGTGACAGAGGAAGGGCAATCATCATTCAAATTGAGAAGGGTTTCGAAAAACATAAACGAAGAGATTTCAGCAAAGATTTTTATTTTTTATTCAATGTTTACAATTTAGGACAGGAACATTTTGTTTTACTTTGTTTTAGCATAGTTTTCGCAAAAAGGGTATATTAGTTAAAAATATATGATACAATAATTAACTAAATCTATGCTTTACTTCTTTGAGGGCGAAGTGAAATGAGCGATGTACATCGATTAATCGACAAAACAAATAATTAATTGGCTTTCACGGCCGGTGAATTAAAACTCAGCAATTATTCTAGGGTTGTGCCGTGTCTTGTGTGGGGTTTCGCCTAGGACACCAAGCTGGCTCATCGGCGAGCTCTTGGTGTCCCGCCCGGACCCCCAAACACTGGCAGTGGAAGCCAATATACCACTCTTTTGGAAGCCTTAATAGGGAGGTTGATGCTGCTTGAGCATTTAGTTCTCGCAGTCAAGAGGTGCAGTTGCACCTTATATAAAGGGAGGTGGCGCGCAGTTTGCTACTCCAGTGAGGTCCGGGCGGGGACACCAAGAGCCCGCCGATGAGCCAGCTTGTGTCCTAGGCGAAACCCCACACAAGGCACGGCACAAACCTAGAAGAAATGCTGAGTTTTAAATATTCAATTATTCGACCAACCGATTGATCAATTTATCAGCTAACGCACACTAGATAAATCGTAATTTGCAGCAATTAATCGATTTTCTGCTTCGATATATTTATAATAATAATAATAATAATAATATCGTATGGCCTCGGCTGCCGGGTGCAAGCTTTGTTATTTGACACCCAGAAGGCAGCTTGCATGTCGAATTTCATCGTTCCTTGAAGTGCTATGAAAGTCAAGGAGGTAAGATATCTAAGATCCTTGAACACTATAGCGCTTTCTAGTAGAGAAATGAGGAACTTTGTGTTGGCGGAAACTCCCGAGATTAATTTTTCCATTATGAACACGGCATACTGAATTCAAATGGGTTCTTTGACATGCCAAGATCGTATGATATGTGTATCGTACTGAAACAAATAGATTAATAGTGCCAGCCCTAATGTGTAGTGTCTTAAACGTTAGGTGATTAGATATCTTAATGGTAACCAAAACTAGGTGCGCGCACAAACACATGGCTCGCCGCATCAGAAACGCTACGTTGATTGGACTGCACCTAACTTTCATTTCATGTTAGATGGGGAATGGGCATTCGAACGCAGTAAGTGAGAGAATGTAACTATGGAATGGTGCAAAGAGAGAATATGAAGTTCCGTTTAAAATTGGGCAAAATAGTGACAGATGTGATTGTAATAACGATCAAAATAAATGGGACATAGCCTTGCGAAGAACGTCTTAGATCAGGTTGTTGTTTTAAGGTTATGACATATATTTCTGTGGTTGACACAAAGTAAGAAACTCTTTGCTCTTTAAAGTAGCATTTCATTACATTTTGACAAAAGAAGTAATTAGTGAGTCAGTTGTTAGTTATTGGAGGCATTCAAGTGTTATTTTCCCTGATGCAAAATGTGTGAATAAATATACTGTACCCAAATCCAGTTGCCCAGATTTGAGAGCACAGGCCCAGATGCTAAGTCCAGAGCTGAGGTTTTGAATAGCGAGCGCCAATCCTTCTAAGAAGCATTTAGAAGCTTTATGCAGCCAAGAGTTCGCTAAGTGACGTAGCAAGGTTATCAGAGTCGAGGCTATCTTTATATATATAATTCTTCGACACGTGTGTATGTGACTGAACTCCTCCTAAACGACTGAACCGATTTTGATGGAATTTGGTATGTATATTAGGCTGGGTCCATGTATGGTTTAGATTCACAATCTAACCCGGTAGGTGGAATGAACACAATTTTAGAACCACAATTTACACACAATTTTAGAACCACAATATACAGTCAAAAACAGTCGTCATGGAAACCATTGGCCTTGGCCTAGGTGAAAGCTGATGTCTTTGGACGGTTTGTCTCTGCACGTTAGAGCCACCTGGTCGCAACCTGTGCAACTACGGCCATTACATACACTCCGCCCGTGGCGGAAAGTTGTGTTTTATACCAAAGGTGGCAGTGATGTCGAATTCTACTGTTTGTCGCTGGACGTTAGAGCGTTACAAAGTCCCGTATGCGTTCATATACCATTCATCCGATTGCGATGAAACTTGGGTGATATGTTGAGTGAGCTCCAGGCAAGGTGTTTGGCTTACTAAATCCATTTTACAATAGATAGCGCACGAATATATTCAACAAATGGGCGACGACGCGCGAAGCGTTTCAAAAAGGTCCCGTATGCGTTTAAATACCATTAGTCCGATAGCGATGAAACTTGGGTGAGATGTTGTGTACACTCCAGGGAAGGCTTCTGGCTTAGAAAATCAATTTCACATTAGGTAGCGAGCGACTAGATTCAACAAATGAGTGACGACGCGCGAAGCGTTTCAACAAAATCCCGTAAAAGTTTATATTCCATACATAGATTGAGATGAAACTTTGATGAGTTGTTGTGTACACTTAAGTGAAGGCTTCTAACTTAGTAATCCATTTCGCAGGAGGTTGCGCACGAGTAGATTCAACAAATGAGCGGCGACGTGCGAAGCGTTTCAACAAAGTCCCGTATGCGTTCAAATACCACTCGTCCGATAGCG
This sequence comes from Meconema thalassinum, assembly GCA_946902985.2. Lineage (NCBI taxonomy): Eukaryota > Metazoa > Arthropoda > Insecta > Orthoptera > Tettigoniidae > Meconema > Meconema thalassinum. The sequence goes on along the minus strand of OX336392.1, from coordinate 249,189,928 downwards.
ATGAAACTTGGGTGAGATGTTGTGTACACTTACGTGAGGGTTTCTAACTTAGTAAATCCATTTTACAATAGGTAGCTCTCGAATAGATTTAACAAATGAGCAACGACGTGCGAACTTTTAATCAAAGTCCCGTATGGGTTCATATACCATTCATCCGATTGCAATGAAACTTGGGTGAGATGTTGTGTACACTTAAGTGAGGGTTTCTAACTTAGTAAATCCATTTTACAGGAGGTTTCGCACGAGTAGATTCAACAAATGAGCGACGACGCGCGAAGCGTTTCAATAAGGTCCCGTATGCGTTCAAATACCATTCGTCCGATTATGATGAAACTTGGGTGAGATGTTGTGTACACCCTACGGAAGGTTTCTGGCTTAATAAATCCATTTTACAATAGGTAGCGCACAAGTATATACAACAAATGTGTGACGGCACGCGAATCATTTCATCAAAGTAACGTATGCGTCCATATACCATTTATCCGATTGCGATGAAACATTGGTGAATTGTTGTGTACACTCCAGGAAATGTTTCTGTCTTAGTTAATCCAGTTTTTAATAAGTAGCGCACGAGTAGATTCAACAAATGAGCGACGGCGTGCGAATCGTTTCCACAATGTCCCGTATGCGGTCATATATCATTCATCCGATTGCGATCAAACCTTGGTGAATCATTGAGTACACGCCAGAGAAGGTTTCAGGCTTAGTAAATCTATTTTACAATAGGTAGCGCATGAGTAGATTCAACAAATGAGTGACGGCACGCGAATCGCTTAAAGAAAATCGCTTATACGTTCATATGTCATTCATCCGATTCCGATGAAACTTTGATGAGTTGTTGTGTACACGGCAGGGAATGTGTTCAACGTGGTAAATCCATTTTACAATATTGGTAGCGCACGAGTAGATGTAACAAATGAGTGACGACGCGCGAAGCGTTCCAACAAAATCCTGTATGCGTTCATATACTATTCATCGATTGCGATGAAACTTTGATGAGTTTTTGTGTACACTTACCTGAAGCTTTCTAACTTAGTAAATCCATTTCACAGTTGGTAGAGCACGAGTAGATTCAACAAATGAGTGACAGCGCACGAATCATTTAAACCAAATCCCGTATGCGTTAAATGCCATTTATCCGTTTGCGATGAAACTTTGGAGAGTTGTTGTGCATGCTCCAACGAATGTTTATAAATTAGTTAATTCAATTCACGATAGTTTAGAGGTAGTTAACAGAAATTGAAAAAAATATTGTGTATCCAAAAGCACTTCAAGTAACAAAGTTACAACACTTTCTTTGATTGGCAGGACAACGTCTGCCGGATCAGCTTGTATTTGTATAAAATATTTTCCTGTGGAGTAGAAACATGAGACTAACACCAAATTACTGGCACGGACAAGGGAAGAAAAACGTGCTATATTTCAAGAAAATTGATCGAGCGGAAGCTGAGATATGAGATGTTTTAGTTTTAGCCGAGGTCACACAGTGAAGTAGAGAAGTCCGTCCGCTGGGTATATAAGAGCTGGCAGCCACCACTCAAATATGTTCACTTCTCCATAGGCGCTCCGTCGCTATGGATGCCACTTCTTCGTAAGTGCCCTGTCGCTAGACATATCACGTCGCTCCGAATATCGTTATACTTCAGAATTATCTTCGTGCACATGGTTGCAATACTCTACGTTTTTACTAGCACGCAGTTGCTAGGACTTAGTGAAATTCTACGATGGTACATAGTTACTGTACTTCGAAAAGTGTTGGAAGTTTTAGTGAAATTCATCGTAAGTTATCACTGAGGTGATAGACCTTGTGGCAGAACATTGGTAACTATTACTGCTACACGAACATATGATAGACTTAGTCTATATTATTCTTTCCAATGTCCACTAAGATTTAAACTTGGATTATTTTCATCCAATGACCAGAACAAGCTTTGGTCTTGATAACACTTTGACCAACCAAGATAAGTCAGTACAGTTCACATACCAGTCTTGCACGTCCAGTTCATTTAGCCGACATAGGGAAACCAGCATGCTTAGCATTGTCTGGAGAGTGAGAATCTCTGCCCAGGGAATTGAACATCAGAACTTGGACCGGTGCTGAATAAGATTGTCAGAGTATTGATAGTACTGAATGCATCACAGTTGGGTCAAGTTATTACTGGTAATTTTGCATCATGGATCATTTCGATCTTACCCCTATCAAGAAAATTACTTCAGCTGTTGAAGCAGCTAATATTATAGACAGTTTTCATCAAGATATTCAGGCAACGAGTATGAATACCGCTATGTCTGGTTAGACATTTTTGCGGGTATATAATGGAGGCCGATACGAGATTATACGTACGTGTCCAAATGGGGACAGAAGACTGAAATAATCTGGTTCAGACCAAATTATCCACATCAAGATCTACAAGAATGTTAGCTACATATTGCATTATTCTTATGCGTAGTTAGCTGGAATTTCTCATTTTTCTAGAGTCTTGCCAACACATATTTTTTCTTCGATATTTTGCTGTTGCAAATATATTTGCAAGGCATATGGAAGCCTTCATCTGAGTAGTTCTTACACTCAAACATGAGAAATCAATGATTTGAATTAATGGACGAGCAAAACGAGCATTTATTTGATTTTGAAATATTTTTTTTCTAATCGCGGTCACCAGCCGTCGTAACTGTAAATTTAATAATAAATTTAAGTTGAGGAATGGATTTTTATCCATATTTTAAAAAAGTCGAGGATAATTTTTCCCGAACAGTTTAGCAACGTGAATTCCATTTGTGGAATAATAATAATAATGCTGATTTAATAATAATAATCATTTTCAATATTTTTCAATAGATTATAATAATAATTATAATTTATATTTCTAATAATATCAAGTAGTATGATTTATAAAGTTAATATTTAAAACAGTTTGCTAGATCGAAGACTTGTTTTTCCGAAGGCTAGTGGTTAACGCATGCCCACATTCAACTAACAGAATAATCCTATGGGAACATTTTACACTTGCATTATGCAGTTAAATCTTTTGAAAGACCCGGAAAGTAATGCTACGGGAAGCATATACCATGTATAAATTAGGGTTTTAGTAGAGTCTGTGTAAATATAACATCATTTTGAGCAATGTCTTGTGATAGAAAGTTCTGCTAGAAATAGACACGATGTGGAATAGTTAATTTTTAAACTGATGGTAAAATTACTGTAAACTCATTTAGGAGCTTACTAGATTTCGAATCTTCCAGTTTGAGTAACAAGCAAAGGCTTGATTATTATGTATAATTTGGAAAGAAATTCTTCTGTGTGTGGAAAATGTTGAATATGCCATTCTGATTGTGCATATTAAGTCGCAGGAATGAGGTTGTTATAATGGAGCATCAACCATATTGTAGGTTGGATGGCTTTGAAATAATGTTGGGAGTTGGAATATTTTTGTAAGCCACACGTTCGTCGAATTCATAACCGAGGGTTATATTATGGAACCATCATGTCAATCCACAGTTTGCCCACGAGTTCTATAAATATTTCCTAGTAATTGTTAGCCCGGAATTTTGTTATTTCATTATGAGAAGACTTTACCGTTGTCTAGATGCGAATTATGATAATGTGATTTTTGACACATTTAAATCGAATGGTCCGATGCTGCAAATAAATTAAAACGGTTATTTCCTAACTAACCACTACAATTTAGAGGATATTTGTGATCTTGTTAAGAATATAAACACTCTGCAAAATAATTTGATTATTAACACTTTTGACATTCTGTCAAAAGAATTGTAATTTTGATAATAGCAACAACTTATATTATTTTTGTGATAATTTTTCTAACTAATATTTCCAATTGATATCTAAATATTTGAATGTTTAAATCCAGATTTAAAGGAGTTGATATTTTGTTAATAATAAATTTTTGACCATAATATTGCTAGTTTAGTCAAGAACTCAGAATATTAATGTTGGATCGAGAACAGATGATACAATAAATATTTTTTTCTGTTTATCGAAGTTCTTCGAATCCATGCTCGAATGTCCATGTAATTAATATTGTGTTATTTTCATTGTTGTAACTTTATATCTGAACCAATTTTGAGATACTGATTCCTGGAAAAAGTGTTAGTTAATTTTCTGCTACTATTTGAAAGACAAACAAAAACAGTGATATTTTTTTCATCGAGTGATAATATTTCAATTCAACGTGTGAATACTTAAGTTAGGAATCAGGATGGACAATTAAATTTGCACTGACAAAACTTACGATTGTAAATAATTCTTTGGAGCAAAGTCAACAGGACTATTAATTTGACTTTCGTTTCAAATGCCTAGTGTTCATGTGTTGGTGAATATGTAAATTTGTGTATATAATGTATGATTCGTCACGCATCCATTATGGTATTTTTGGCATTTCTTCGTTAACTTTTTAACATTTTAAATAAAATGAGATAATTTTACGGATTGTGTTGTTTTCAGAAAATTTCCTTCTATCCTTATTGTTGCATCGAGCCGAAAATCAGTAAAGCAATTTTTTGTGTGTTATTGTACTCACTTTTACCCATATGGCACCCTGGGATGTTTTGATTCTCGTGCTGACTGATGTTTTGTGAAAATGCATATGTGGTCGTCCAGACTTAGGTCTAAACGGGCACAATACAAAATATAGTTGTTAAATGAAAATAATAAGTATACAAAAATATTACAATTGGTGACCCCGACGTGATGTGTTGTGATCAAAATGCAGGAAGAGGATTCAATTGAAACAAGGTTAGAAGCTAATACAGTAAGTATTCAGATTCCATCATTGTGGAGTGAAAAGCCAGAAATATGGTTTTCCCAAGTCGAAGCTCAATTCACAATAAATACGATCTCGACAGAAGAAATTCAATTCAATTATCTTGTTGCTCAAGTAGAGTCTAAATAGTTCAACAACAGTAGGGATAAGTTTGATAATGAAAAATGGACGAATATGAATTAAATGCTACAACTATTACTAACAACTGACTTACTACTAACTTTCATACTGGAAGAAGAAATGGACAAAAGTATGTGAATAATGAAACAGGAAAGGAAAACAGAAATAACCTCAACCTTCAAAAAAAGGATTGAGGGACTTGGAAGGACGTTGAGCCTTAAATGGCAGATTGTAAATGAAAATGAAAAAGAGTTTAAATTAAAGTCAATAGAAGAAGAGGAAATTTTACATCCTGTTAGAGATTCCTGTGGATCACAAACTCCCAAACTCAACTGCCGTGACCCCTTGAGGATTTAGCACAGCACAGTGTGCACCAGGGATCGTTATGATACGCACATCCTTCCTCCTTTAAGACCTTTTACAGGAGACAGGCAATACCATGAAAAGAGAGCAGTCGGACCTCTCGAAGAATGGGGGTTTCGGAAGAGAAGTATTCTAATTTCATTTCAGGGGCTTGAACAACGTGATTGTTTAGTCCCGTGTACTTAAGTGTCTGTCAAATTTGTTGGATAAACTGTGTTATTGTGGTGTCTGTGGCAGTGTGTGTATTAGTGATTCAGACAAGGATTGGTAAGGAAGTGCCGTGGACTTAAGTTAGGAACCATCCCGGCATTTGCCGGAAGTAGAACTGGAAAGCTGCGGAAAACCACCTACAGGATGACGGATGTGGGAATTGAACCTACCTCTTCTCAGGTTTTCCTCACAAGGCTGAGTGAAGCCCGTTACAGTCCTCAGGCCAATATGGAATATGTTGGCAGCGCCGGGAATCGAACCCGGCCCTCCGGGGTTTCAGCCACGAAAGCTAGGCGCTACGCCACGAGTTTATTTCAGAAAAGAAATAATGACAAGGAAATATCTAGGTGGGAAATGAATGACACCGTAGGTTTTGCCCATACTAATATCATCATGATCAAAATAAAAAAAATAATAAAAAAACACCAAGTGAGGGTTGACAGGAAAGATGAAAGGGAGGAGCCCAAGACAAGACGTAAGCCATATTTGACGTCGAGTGGCCGCCAACCCACGTCCCGTAAGTTCCTAGGCGTAAGGAGGCGTGTTTACGACTGATTAATAACCTTTTGAAATGTGTAGTGTGTGCCTATGAACAAGCAATGTTAATCGCCGGTCACTTAGACCTCACATCAATGTACGTCACAGTAATACCACCTCACATGTAAATGGTTAAATATCATAAACTGTGAGTTATAAATATCGAGATGTGGTTTACGAGAACGTTGTTTGTTGGTACAATAACGCATTGCTGGTTGCCAGTCTCTATAAGGGATTTTGTTCCCAATGTAATGCAGATTGCCTACATAACATTCTCCCATGCTGTGTATTGCCGGTTGCATACACAACAGAACCTCAGATATGTACTGTATTGCTGGTTGCCTATGTGGCTATTTGTTTTCCACGCCTTATCTCCAACCACTATTTATGAGGTTTTATTTCTGAATATACTAAACCGTGTTCATAGGCTCCGTGAACTTCAGTGTGCTATTCGTACCCGTGCTATCTCTATGATACCTGTGATACTGTGTTTTTACTGTATTTGCAACTAAAATAAGGTGGCTATGGCTACCCAGACATTTATCAGTATTGGGATGACTCACGTTCTCCTCTCACTTGTCCTCATGAAGCTGAGTAATACTCACATACATATTATCACCATGATTAAAATCTTCTGCGACAAGACATATGTGACGAATGGTCACACCTGATATCACATGTTCTGTCTGTTGGGATAAATGAATGATCTCCACTAAGTAACGAGGATTCCCAAGTTAATTATTATTCTATTAAAAATACATTGCTAGTTCCCTAAGCAATATGTTCCTCTCCATTAAGTAATCCTTGTTTCATTTATTATAATAATAATGATAATAATAATAATAATTATAGGAACAGGAATAAAAAGTGATATCACGTTATGCGGACTTAAAGCTTTATAAAACATCTGTCCTCTCAGAAGCTATATATGCCTTAGAAACCATAATTTTAGAAAGCTATTCAAAAATTACAGACATTGAAAAGTAAGAACACAAAATTCTTAGAAAAATATATAGCTCAACACAACAAAATGAAATTTGGATCAAGAGGCGAATTGCAGATCTCTATAGTTTCACAGGCAGTTTCGCAAACACTGTACGCAGGAGAAATTGACGTTCTTTGGGTACAAAATTGGAATGGAAAGGATTAGATTAAGATAAAGATTATTCAATATAATTATTACGAAACATTCGGGGATACATTGGCTGGAAGAAACAAGGGGGGGGGGGGGGACCTGAATGTGATGAACATCGGATAGAACATAATAAATAAACCAGAAATCTTCAGAACCGATGTAAATCAGCACACATTTAGGGTGAAATCTAGCAGCAGCACTGGTACAAGATGGACAGAAAAACGAAAGAAGCAAAAAAGTGAGTTCATGCGGAGATTCTGAGAGAATAAGGAGGCAAAAGTCTTCAAGCCAACCAACAAGTTCCAACGCGCCCGATGAAAAGGCATAACGAGGAAAGAAAGAAAGAAAGAAAGAAAGAAAGAGAAAGAAAGAAAGAAAGGTAGAAAGAAAGACAGAAAGAAAGAAAGAAAGAAAGAAGGGAAGATGAATGAAAATAACAATAATAATTATAATGTTATTAATTTTATGTCTCTTTTAACTATTATGGGATTTAGAGACGCCGGGGTGCCGGAATTTTGGCCCGAAGGGGTTCTTTAACATGCCACGGCTCCCTTGCATTTGCGCACCATCAAAAACCAGCTGACTGTGCCAGGATACGAACCTGCAACCTTGGGCCCAGCAAGCGAGAACGTTACCGCTGAGCCAATCAGCCAGCCGAAAAAGAAAGGAAGAATAATATGATAGGTTTTGCAAAATATTATTGGTTGTCAGTGGATCGCCTTATGAATGTAATTTTTGAAATTTGTTTCAGCCATACAGATACATTAACATGTTTATAACCACGATGAAATAGTTATTGGCTTCGTGTTCACTTGTTGATGTAAATGGAAAAATCATTCATATATGAATTAAACATTAAATAATCCAATCTATTTATCATTAATGCATTGATGAAATACAAGTATAGTGCATCGACATCTAAATATTGTCCTCATCAGCCAGAACATAGTTTATAATAATGTATGAGCGTCAATAGTATATTCAAAAACCACTTGAGAATATTGCAACTTACGCAACGAGTCTAGATAAAAAGGTACATTGCATTCAAACATAATTCATGGCAAAATATATTATGTATTACGACATTTAAGCCTGAAAAGAAAAGCGAGTTAGTACAAACCTCACTATCAATGTCTGTAGTGCATGTCTAGTGCGGGATGAGTTACCTATTTCTCCGCCAATCCAGCCTTTACTTGAATAGCAAACTAGTTCCTCCACACCATGACCTCTGCGAGGTGGTGCAGCGGTCAAGTTGTTGGCCTCTCACCAAGGTGGACTGAGTTCGATTCCCAGTCAATGTGTGTTAGATTTTCGAAATGAAATGCCATATCCTATGGTTCGGATTCCACGTAAAATGGAGACCCCGTGGCTCATAACCACAAGATTCACGGTCACGTAAGACTACAATCTTCCTTCCTTTTATCATGACAAACAAAACATGCGGTATCAGCTAACTCATCACTGAGGCATTTCCTGGTACTGGGCATACTGTAATAAGCGGTGTTGCCGATTGCGACATAATTTTTCTCCTGGATTCTGAAAAGCTAAACTTCTCTTTTAAGAGTTGTTTCATGACTTAGAGCGCTCCCTGACCTGTGGAATCGTATGTTCCCAGCTGCCACGCTCCCAATCTGTAGGCCTATATGTTGGTCAAATGTTTCTACAGGGTGATTGATTTGAGAAGGTGACAAATATTCCTTGAGCCTAGGTCATCTTTTTACCCATTGCTGAGCGTCGCGACCTCATTTTTTCACTTCATTAGTAACTACATCCTTGACGAGACGTTTCCATGCTACGCGATCTTCAGTCCTTTGTAAGATATCGTGAAGAGGTAGGCCGGTGATCTTATTTGCTTGGTCTAACCATCTACTTGTTGTTTTACCTCTTGGTCTGGTACCTCCAATTTTTCCTTGTAGAATGGTCTTTTCAAAATTGTCTCCTTCTCTCCTCGAAGTTTGTCCCCGGAGTTGGAGGAAAATTTCACTAACACGGGAAGATAAACGTTTTGTCATGCTCAGTTGTTCTAATGGATGCATTAGTTCTTCTTTCCGTCCATGGTATACGTAGCATCCTCCGCCAACACCACATCTCAAAAGCATTAATTCTGCTCTTGTCATTAGCCTTCACAGTCCGGGTCTCACAACCGTATAAGGAAACAGAAAACACCAGTGATTTCACCAATCGCATTTTCACTGTTTTGGATAATGCCCAGTTCTGCCAGATCTTTGTAAGTTTGCCCATGGCAGTACGACCTAGGACAATACGTCAGTTTATTTCTTTATCACAATTTCCCGTGTTACTGATTATGGAGCCCATAATGCACAATCATGCACCAACACCAGATCTTGTAGGCATCCTGTCATTTGAATTGGGACTTGACATTGTCGGTTGATAACCATTAGTTTGGTCTTTTTCATGTTTATTTCTAGACCAAAATCCGAACTGATGGTTTTTCCTCTGGAGAGCAATTCATCAAGTTCTTGCCCACTCCCTGCAATGAGTGTAGTATCATCAGGAAAGCGTAGATTGTTAAATTTCCTACCACCGATTGAAATTCCATTATCCCAGCCTCCAATGCTCTTTTCATTATGAACTCTGCGTAGATGTTGTAGAGTTGGGGTGATAATATACAACCTTGCCTGACTCCATTTGACACATTGAAAAATTTTGAGCATTCACCATCCACCCTTACGGCTGCATTATGACTGTTATAAAGACCTTTCAATAATAACGTTAAGTGTTTTGGGACTCCATACTCATTGAGTACTTCCCGCAGCTTGTACCACTTGACACGGTCAAAGGCCTTTTTATAATCAAGGAAACAAATATAGGCAAGGACACAGAACTCGCGGCATTTTTCAATTATCTGCCTCATGTTTGTTATTGACTCACGTGTACCTTTGTCTGCCACAAAACCTGCTTGTTCTGCAGAAATCTGAGCTTGCAAATTTTAAGTTTTTAATCGTTGATTCATTATGTACACCGGGACGTTAATGCTATGGTGCGGTAATTAGAAGAGTCCGTAACTGACCCTTTTTTGTGAAGGGGAATGAGAACAGATGTAGTCCAGTATTTAGGCCATTCGCCAGTTTTCCAGACTTTATTATGCAGTAGTATTATTGAAGTCAATAATTACCAAATAATAATATCAGTGTGGAATTGTGAGCATACATTATTGCAGGCAAACGATTTAGGTTGTACACATACGATAAAGAGTTTAATGACTGAAATATTCCATCTTTTGAATCAAGTAAAGCACTAATCAGGATTACACCCAATAACGGATCGTTTGAATGGGCAATACTTGTTTCCAATATTCACTAAATAATTTTGATCTTTATCGACTGGCATTTTTTAAAACCTTTCGTTGCATAGTATACATACACATTTACCACTCGATCTGATGTAGGATATGGTTGAGCATTTCTTATGATGGAAGCCACGAATGACGAACCTCGTTGTTATGTGTCTTTGATCTACATATTTGTTGGTCAATGTTCAGCCCTTAATGGCGTTATTGGTGTAGAAAATTGTGTCAATCTCACTACTCTTTGATTTTCTGCACTCTAGTAGGTCATGTAGATGTCCATGGTATTTATAGCCTGAGGTCCTGTATGTAGTACGTTTTCGTCGCTTGCTAGTAGACCAATCTTTCCAACTATTAGCGATGCTGCGTTTAATATGTGCCCATAAGCAGAGTTGATGTGATGGAAATACTGTGAGATTCCAGAATCATTGTACTGTATTTATGAAACTCAGAACATATTCTTATGAATAAGCTTTGCTTGGTTTATGTGAAATGGTTTATTGCTGTGCGGAAAGTTATCCGCTGTGAAAATGTAGACAGCATTGTATAAATAAAGAAGTGGCGAAAGTGTGCAACCAGGCTATTGCTCTTCTCAATGTGTGTGTGCGTGTGTATGTGTGTGTGGAGCATATCAAATAAATCACGGTAAGGAAGGTAGTACAGGTAAATAATCGCCCTCACACTGTCATGAAAGCCCAGCTACATTTCATACTGTCTGTACTAGCTTGTGCTAGAAACACTTTCCGCTACTACCCTTCAGACATCTAAAATATTAGCTTGGATATTCATCAAAGATAATGAAAATTGCTGGAGATTTCCGCACGAGTGCACATAAATCACTTTGTTTATTCTTTAGAAACTAAGGACGTCTAGATTATCAACAATGTTTCCTTGAATACTAAGAATTTTATAAATACTAGCATTACCCGTCGCAGCTTCGCCCGCGAATATTCTAGTTGTAAAGAGTACACTTAGCAAAATCTCAATCATGAATGCTATGACTGATTTATCCTTGGTATGAAAAATCAGACTTTCTCAATTCAGCTACTGGTGCAGTGGTTAGGGGTTTGACATTCCTTCATAGGTATATTAGAGCGAAGCTAGTTTTCTGGGAATATCACAGACACTGTTAATTTAAGGGCCTTTAAATGTGGATTTCGGAGACCCTTTATAGTCGGGTGAAAAAGACTTTCGTACCACACTCACAAGTGAAAATTGCGTGCAAAAATTCTACAGTGCCCCTTGGCCCCCTTAAGCGCATTATACTGTATGTAGTGATGAATTTTACAGCTTAATTTGGTTCAGTGATAACCTTAGAACCGTCTGGAAACTTTCACAGTAATGTAATAATTGGAATTGCATTGCGTCTTAAAGAAATAGATGGACCTGTGAGATTCTTTTACCATGGTTACCGTGTTGCATTCTTTCATAATGTCATTGTAAATATACATGTTTTAAGGTATTTATTTAACTGTGAGGCATTTAAAGAGTAAGTGAGTGCATTTCGCTTACGCATTGGGTTATGCTGAACCTGTAGGTACCCTATATGTGTAGTTTGGTGTTAATGGGACCTTATTTTCGGTACAAAACTAGAATGGGACCTTAGCAGATTAATATAGGGAGCGATTATTACTATTATTATTATTATTATTATTATTATTATTATATTCGTTCAGACCCCTAAGGAGTACGTGGAACCATTAAATAGCACTGGAATTCATATTTTTGAACTTCTTATTCACCCAAAATTTCTTCATTCTTTCACTCTTTTATAATAATAATAGTTATTATTATTATTTTTGTTTTCTATACGTTATGCCCATTTATATAGCACGTTGGAACCTGTTACTATGATTGATGTACTTATTGCTCCTCTTCTCCCATCTTTATTTCTTTATTCGTATCAGAAGTATCAACTGTATACTAACCGTACAAATATTTTTTAAAAAATATCAGATAACAGAATTTATTGCTAACAGCAAAACGGCTCCAAAACATAGAGAAGTAAATCATGGAAAAATCAAGCGGGTTGTGAAATTTAAGTATCTTGGTGAATGGATAGACCCTACAATGTCCGAAAACGAGGCTTTTGCGTCACGCTTGAATAAAATTGAAATAGCTTACCATCTAAGTAAGAATGTGTACAACAAAATATCTATATCACTGAATGCAAAACTCAAGCACTACTACACGGTCATCCGGCCAGAAGCTTTGTATGCAGCAGAATGTCTCGCCATGAATAGAAAAGCCACAATGGAAAAACTGGAGACCAAGGAAAGGAAGATATTGAGGAAAATCCTAGGTCCAGTCAAAGAACACAGCGAGTTCCGAAGACGCCACAACCAAGAGTTGTACACACACGTAGAGAAAATAACTGACGTGATGAGGAAAAGGAGGATATCTTTTTATGGACATATAACCGGAATGAAATCAACACGGCTATCCAACCGAATTTTTGCTTTTCTCCATGAGAAAATGACAAAGGGGACCTGGTTCAGTGAAGTAGAAAAAGATCTGTTGGAGGTTGGAATAACACGTGAAGATATCCAGGAGCGTGGCCCACTTTGGAAAAAACTTCAAAAACATCGGAGTTTTCAACTTAAGCAGAAACTAAAAATCGGGAAGGCGTGGACGACAGAGAGAAAGGTGCAACATCGTTTGCGAATGAAAGAGTATTGGGCCAAATGCAGAAGAAACATTTGACATGACGTGGTCCTTAGTTGGCCGTAACGAAGGAAGAAGATTAAGAAGAAAGCATACGGGATATCTACATTTCTACCACACATACTGTATATACAGGTCTATTATACCAACAAATTACAAATTGAGCAACAAATTTGAGAGTTAGATGATATTTGCCCAGTATTAGGCGACGTCAATAGCGCTGGAGGAGACTGCAATCAACTCTTTCATAGTGGACTTTGAAGGACATAAGTCACACTAACATCAATGTTGTATACTTTCAGAAGGATCATGACTCTTCTCCCATAATAATAATAATACTAATAATAATAATTGACACGATGGATGACTCTTCGGTATCAACTGAAGATGTGACCCGTGTGGTTAAGGAGACCCAAAATTGGAAAGCGGTTGGACCAGACAACATCCACACCTTCTGGATCAAACGTTTCACTTGTACTCATGAGCATCTTGTCCGCTGCTACACAGATTTCATCCAAAATCCAGAGCGTATCCCCTCTTACTTGATGCGAGGTAAAACATACCTTCTGCCAAAAGGTGATAGAAACAATGATCCTTCCAAATATCGACCTATCACCTGTCTGTGCACCCTGCATAAGATATTTACATCTTGCATTGCTCGTAAGACTTATGAACACATACATCTTCATAACATCCTGCCTGAGGAGCAGAAGAGGTGCATGAAGAAGTTTTAAGGTTGCAAAGAGCAACTTGTAATCGATGCAGTTACTATGGAATAAGCAGGAAAGATGATGCGTAACCTCTACATGACCTTTATTGATTACAAGGAAGATTTTTATTCCGTGCCACATTCCGGGTTAATCCAAACCCTGAAGATATATATAGTTGATTCTGCCATCATTATAAGTCTGCAACATATGATGTCCCATTGGGGGCCAATTTATTAATTTATTAATGTATGGAATCGGGATTTATTCAAATCAAAAGAGGTATCTTTCAGGGTGACAGCTTGAGCCCTCTATGGTTCTGTTTGGCGCTCAATCCGCTATCATCATTGCTGAACAATGCAAAGTGTGGTTTTCCAATTAAGCACCATGGTATAGTGAAATGCAAAATTCCTCATTTGATGTATATGGATGACAATAAACTATATGCATCCTCTGAGAAACACATCGACAATCTAATTGCAATAACTGCTTCAGGAATGTCCTTCGGATTAGATAAGTGTCGCACCCTCACCATTCGGCGTGGAAAATTAGAGGCCCGAGCATTTCAACTTGATGACGGTTGTTTCATAAAGCCTATGGAAGGTAATGAGACCTACAAATATCTTGGTCTCCTGCAATCTAATCGAATTTATCATAAAGGTATTAAAGATATAACCGTAGCTATCTACAATCAACGCCTTAACAAGATTTTAAAATCAAAGTTGAATGGAAAGAACACCTTTAAGGCTATTAATACCTATGCTATTCCTGCTCTGACATACACTTTCGGTATTATCAAATGGACGCAGACTGACTTGGAGAACATACTAATTAGGACACGTACCATCTTAACAAAACACAGATGTCTGCACCCTAAGCCAGCTGTTGAGCGATTGACAATCCCGCGTCAAAGAGGTGGACGAGGGCTCACGGACATTATCCAATTGCATGCAAGGCAAGTATGGAACCTTCAGAGATATTTCCTTGGAAGACATGACTCTCCCATACATCAAGCCGCTGTGAAGGCAGATGACAAGTGCACTCCGCTGGATCTTCTTCACGTAAGGGACATACAGTTAGCCACTGATGAGGAATGTTCAGCCATCAAGCTTCAGCAGTGGACGCAGAAAGCTCTGCACGGTCGTCATCCGTATGACCTCAACCAGAAACATGTCGACATTGATGCGTCGAACAGCTGGTTGACTAATGCGTACCTATTCACTGAGACTGAAGGATTCATCGTTGCAATCCAGGATCAAGTTGTGGCTGCCAAAAACTTTCTTAAATACATAGTTAAGGCAAATATTCAGGATGATAAATGCAGAAGATGCCAACTAGAACCGGAAACAATTCAACGTATCACAGGAGGCTGCCAAGCAATCTCCTGTACTGATTACATGAAAAGGCACAACCATGTGGCCTAAATAATGCACCTACACCTTGCTCAATAGCACTTATTATCTGATAATATTTTGTCTTACTATCAGTATGTTCCTGACGCCGTTTTGGAAAATCCTAGTCACAAGTTGTTATGGGACCGATCAGTTATTACTAATAAAACCATACCAGCAAACCGGCCAGATATCGTTCTTGTGGACAAGGTGCAGAAGAGAACATTCCTAAATGATATTGCAGTGCCCAATTCCCAAAATCTGCAACAAACCTGCTGTGATAAGATCACCAAATATCTGCCCTTGGCTGAGGAAATACGGCAAATGTGGAGACAGGAAAGTGTAGTGGTTCTGCCCATAGTAATTTCTTCTACCGGCATCATCCCCAAATCATTGGCTCGCAATCTACAAATATTGGGAATACATCCTTGTCTACATATCACCATGCAGAAGGCCGTCATCTTGGAGACCTGTTCCATTGTTCGCTCGTTTCTCAATGTACCACCTTAAGAGAATTAGCCACACCGTCTTGCAAACAAGACGACAATATGTTGATAGTCCCACTTATGTGGTGAAATGAATGTAGAAATAATAATAATAATAATAATAATAATAATAATAATAACAACAGATGGGTTGACGGGCACATACGTTTGAAGTCGAACGAAGAGTTATATAAAAAGATAGAACCAGTCACGTCAACAATAAAAAGGAAAAGGTTGTTGTTCTATGGACACATTTTCAGAATGTCCAACGATCGTCTAACAAAGAAAATTTGGAATTTCGTGAAACCAAAGAAGAAAAAATTGGCATGGTTTGAAGAATGTAACAAAGACCTTCTAGAAATTGGTATTCCGGACTGCAAAATTATGAACATGTGTGAATTCAGACACCTAATCAAAAATTACCAGGGATTTAAGGTAGGGGCAGAACCCGAAAGACGGAGGGGACCTCTTTCAGAAGATCGGAAGAAGGCGCTGAGTGATGGGCTCAAGAGATACTGGCAGGACATCAAAGCTGGCAGACGATCTAGAACGAAACATTGATTTTGATTGTTACTCCGTAGTCCATAGTGGCTCAATTCGAATGTAAAAAAAAAAAATAATAATAATAACCATAACAATAATAATTAAAATAGTACTAATAAAATTATGATGATTATTATTATTATTATTATTGTTATTATTATTTTACATTACTAAACAATCTTTGCGCGCATTGAACTTGCCTTCTATTAAGCTAGTTTGTATTATTATAGCCTTATGCATTTTTCAATGAGATGATTTGGAAGCAGAGCATGATGGCGCAATAGATGGCAGGGGTTTGGATCTTGGTGACAGTAGAGTGGAGTTATAATTTGAAGAAAAAACCGACAAGTGTTATTAGGTAAAGCATTCGGCCTACAATGCCTGGCCTAAACCCAAATGATCGAGGTTGTCTCCAGTCCCCTCAGTTGATTGATATAAACTGTTGAAAGTATTTTATGAGGATTGGGAGTCCAATTCAATGTTGGTGGACTTTTAATTTCTTCATTTAGCCAACAAAATATATAATAACAATTGGTCCTCATTCTATGGCTGTTGTCATTCATTATAACGAGAAATAAAATCAATTCGAATGTCGGTTGTATTGATGAAAGTTGACTTACATTAATATGAAACATGTGGAAAACAGATCCAATACGCGTTAAAAGCGTACCGCGGCTGCAGTGGGATTCTACAGCATGTTCTAAGATCAGTGTTTGGAATCCTGCTGCTACTGAATAAGTGACTATCCTAGTTTTGTCCTTAACCGGGTTGTTCCACACTCACTGTATGAAAATTTCGTGATTGCACATTATTTCCGGTCTTAGGGCACCTACCGCAATTCTATACCTTAATAATTATAATTACACACAAAACCACAGCCAGCACAGAAACACAGGTTATCTGACCACCTCGTAGTATAGCTGTTAGCATTCTTGGCTTCCGCCTCGGTGGTCCTTGTTAGATTCCCGGCTGTGCCAGGAAATTTAATTCTGAACTGAGGAGTCGAATGGGGGCAAACTCAACCTCGTGATGCAAACCTGAGGAGAGGTGGGTTTGATCGTCACCTTAGTTTTTCCATGGTTTCCCTTCCCAGGCGAATTCCAGGCTGGTCCCTTACTTGAATCCGCGGCCCCCTCCGTCCCTATACTCATCTAAGTTGCATATGACCGGCTGCGTGGCTCAGCGGTAACGTTTTCATCTGCTGAGTCCAAGACAGCGGGATCCAATCCCGGCGCGGTCAATTGGCATTCGAGGTTGCTTAAATGTGAGGCAGACTTATCAGTAGATTTACTAGCATGTTAAAGATCCCCTTTGGGGCAAAATTCTGATACCCCGGCATCTCGAGAAGCCATAGTAGTAAAAAGGGACCCAAAATATTATTATTATTATTATTATTATTATTATTATTATTATTATGATTATTATTATTATTAGTACAAGCTGTAACCAGCATGCATTGCAATGCCAATCAAAAATGTGTTAGCGTTGTAATTTGGTTTGTTAGTTATTGTTGTTTTAAGGGGCGGATCTACGAGGTCATCTGCCCCGTAATTTGGTTTGTTGAAGTGCTTTTGTATTCACAATATTTTATTTCTAATTTATTGTAAAATGGATTTACTGGATCACAAACATTCGTGGGTGCGTGCACAACAACTTATCAAAATTTCTTCGTAATCGGAAGGGTGGTACAGGAACGCATACGGAACTTTGTTTAAACGATTCGCACACCATCACGCATTTGTTGAATCTACTAGTGCATTACCAATTGTAAAATTGATTAACTATGTCAGAAACCTTCCATAGAGTGACGAAAACAACAGCTCAGATGAATGGTATATGAACGCATACACGACTTTGTTGAAATGATTCGCGCGCCGTCACTCACATGTTGAAACCACTCGTGCGCTATATATTGTAAAATGGTTTTACTAAGCAAGAAACCATCCCTGAATTGTACAGAACAACTCACCCAAGTTTCAGCGCAATCGGATGAATGGTATATGAACGCATAAAGGGCACACACATACAAAGAATCACGTAAAATTCATTTATATATATATATATATACATATATTATTATTATTTTCCAGTGTAGGGATGTGGTGGCCACATAGCCCAGCGGGGAACCACTGCAATCAGCCACCCGAGCACTGGTGGGAAAACCATACCTAGGTGGGTGAGGAGGAAATGCCTGCCCAAACCCTGACCATCTGAGGCACCCTGACTTCAGGGGATAAATATGTAGGATGGGAAAGTAACCCAACAAACCACTCTACGTAGGGACAATCACCCATGTGGAGGTAAAGTGATTCAGAGAACTACAAGTAGCCTCGGATTGGACGGATGTAAACGACGACGACCGGACTGGAAACGGAACACGAGATTCGGAACATGGAATACATGAAGAGAATGTGCAGAAATTGAGCGGAATGGCAGAAGGCTACACTAACTCTTGAAAGCATAAGGGAATTGAAAAAGAAGAAGAAGAAGAAGAAGAAGAAGATTATTATTTTCAACTTCCATATTCACACACACACAAACGCTAATTCAGCCATTATAATGCTACAGGTTATTAGGTGAAATTTCTACAAACATCCAAAGACACGGCACTTAATAACCACGATGTACAACACAGGTTATGAGATGAACACAACACATAGACCCGTGTACTCGTATACGGGCATGATGTCCAACATTCTAGAAAGTTTATTTTAAGTTACCTCGTGGTCAGGTCACCGTTTAGTCGCTAATACACTCATTAGCAATTCATGCGTGCGGGCTGTGCTGCACATTATTTACTCGCACAGTGTTGCATTGAATTCAGTATATTCTTACTTGGAAACTTTTCTTGCTGAGGTGTGTTGGATTGTTATAAACTTATATTTCATGTCAACACTACAATGATACCCTGCGCGTGTTACACAATACCTAGGCTGGCAAAACAAATGGCTTAGGGCGTTTCCGTTTAAACACGATTTTACCCTCGGCGTAATTAGCTAGCCATGTTAACACACGTATAACACGAGAGAACTGGAAAACGGCAACAACTATAGCTTACGTGGTTCAGTTCTGCATGAAGACATTTTACGTAGTTTCGTCTTTGCTGACTGCACGATATCATTGAAGCGGAATGTAAAATACTTGAGACAATTAATTTTTTTGTTTTGTTATTTGACAAAATAAGCATTCTACATCATTTTGAACAGGAGAATAAAAAGTAATCAATGAAATGACAATCATCAAGTAAATTCAGCCAAAAAGAAGAAATTCAATGTTGTGTCAACACAGAGGAAACTGATGCCTACGGAATTTTGGGATTTGAAGGAACTTTTGCTTGTGGACGTTATGCCTCCGGGAGGCTCCATCAATTCTGACGTAATCTATATGTGGTAATCTTCAAGAAACTTCAGACATCTCAAGCGTGTTCGACCAAAGGCAGAATGTTTTGCTTTTGTATAATAACGCGCAAACTGACACCAAGGACGCTATCTAAATGCTAGAATGGAGAGCATTGGAAATATGCCTTACTACCTGATTTGGCACGGACTGATTATCTGTTGATATGCTTTAGAACTCACTTCGCTGACAGAGGTATGAAGATGACTATTGTGGCTGGGGCAAGTTGGTTTCGAAGTTTACCGTGCAGGAATGCATGTAGCCTATTTGTTCCGAGGTGGCACAGGCCAGTTGAAAGGGACAACGATTAAGTGGCTAAATAATATTTTGTGCCAAAATAATGTATCTATAATTATACGGTAAGATTTTATAGCCATAGAATAATTGGACTTTGTAAAAGAGTATGGTGCATTAATTTTTGAGTGACCTTCGTATAAGGAAAGAAAAGTATTACGTTAATTTCTTTTTGGAACTAGTTCTTTAAACTTGCGATTTTAAAATGCCTTATATACTCACAGAACATGGTGCATTGGTTTGTTTCCTTGGTTCCATTACAGCGCAAAAATGTATTAGAAGTCATAATGGTTATAACTTCAAAGTCATTCCACAGAAATTCATTGTACGAGCAATGAGAGTGACTTGTTTCCTTTCCAATTCAGGGGAACATCAAGCTACAGAGACACTGCACAAAAACATACACAGGCTTGGCGATCGATAGGAAACATATGGAGCAGCACAAACACCATCTACGGACATCAAGTAAAAAATGGGCCATCCAACGGCATGTCATTACTGTGCCTGGAATAAGCATAGAAACTCACCAAGTCGTTTGGATTGCTGCGTCGAGACAGGCAGAAGAACAGACTTTTAGTTTGTGTACAAACTATGAAACATTTATTATTAAGGTAACCCCCTAATGGGATCTCAAGAAGATCACGCATATCCAACACGACTGCTTATCCTCACAGAATACGAAACAGTCAACCATTGGCAACTTTCCCTGGGAGTGCCAAATCACGTCCCCTAATCCGGACCTGACATTTAGCTTTCTCTGCGTCTTCCCTTTGATCAACAAGACAGGGAAATGCACCGTTTGACTTCTAATAACAAAGCTGAAGTAGCCACACCAATATTTACCCTTTCCAAAGACACGGATATTTACCAACATAAGTTCTACCTTTTATAGGACAGTGGTCTGTATTCTTACTACCCATGATAAGGACAATGTATATTATCGAAAGCACTGATTGTTATATATTTCGATCAGATTTTATCGACATTTTATATATAAATAGGTAATAACTTAATACAATTTATACATTTCAAAAATAAGAGATAATAAAAATGAAATTTATTGAGTAAAATGTATAATCAATATAGAAATTAAAATTATAAATATAAATATTTAATTTATAAAAGTAATTAATATGAAACTTATAGCTATAATTATAAAATAATTATTACAGTAAAAATTATAAAATTCACAAACAATATAAAAATAAAAAAACAAAATTAAATTACATTATTGATTTTTAAATGCATATTATCAATCCAATTATTAAAATTATAAATGTTCAAATATTGAAATTAAATTCAAAATTTTAAAAATTATAAATATTAAAATTAATTTGTTAAAATCATAACCTTAAAATAAATTTAGCTTATAACATTCATAAAATTCAAATTATAAAAAAATAGAAGTAAATTTTATAACTTTCCTCGGCTTATCCCAAATAATTAAGGTCGCCGGAGACAACTAGGCTCATTTTGGTTTTGGCCGGGTATTTCAGGTCGGATGCCTTTCCTGACGTCATGTGAATTTTCAGTTGAAAATTCCACCCCGCTGTCACCGGGATTCGAACTCCGGCCGTACGGGTGAAAGACGAGCAGTTAAGCCACTGCGCCATCACGCTCCCCAAATTTAATAATCATTAAAAATGAAATATTGAAATCCAAAATTGAAATAAATTAAAAATAACAAGTAGTTTCGCGAAGAAATCAACAGGCAATTTTCATATATCCTACTTATGTTAATTGCCTCTATCAAAATACATAATTTCAGTTTTATTGCTGTAATATATTCGTAGATATTGCGAATCGTCTAAATATTGCGAATGGTCGCCATGTTGGATTTTTCTATAGGTAGGCCATGTACTATTTGATGAAGACTAATCCGTAAGTTTATTATTCAAACTGCAATCGCATGAATAGATCACAAGATAAAATAACGATATGTCAAATTTTCGCACAGCCGCCATCTTGGGGTTATGATAACAATTGAAATAAAATAAATGCCAGCGGATTAAAATTTGTATAAGCATTTTCCGTACCAAGTTTTACTGCGCACAAAAGGTTGAATCGTGATAAACGTCCATTTAAATATTAAAAGTTTTCTTCACCGCCATGTTGGTTTTTTGCCCATCAGGCCATTTAATGTTCCATAGGTGAACTTAAGTAATAGTCTTTATCAGCACACAAAATTTCAGGTTGATTGCTGTCATAGATTAATAGATATTGGATCCGTCAAAATATTTCAGATAGTCGCCATATTGGATTCTTATATATCGCCGTGCCAGTGCAAGACTACGATATATGCAAAAATCATTTTATTGAGAAAAACGGGTTTGAAGTTTTCTATAACTTTGTATTAGCCTTTCGACAGTGTGAAAATCTATAGAGAATTTTGAATTTTGGAAATGTTTTGGTTGATTGCATAGTGTACAATGTCCTTTTAATTAAAATTATAAATTTTGTAATTAAGGCCCACAAAAAGGGCTAAAATGCCGATGTCGTGCTCTTTCACTGACTGTTCTGTGAAAATTGTCAGACAATTAATCAATTCCAACACTTCAGTTTCATTATTTCCCTAGTTTACTGCTATATTTGAACATTCTATACACAATTATGATTTGAAAAAAAAAAATACTTGTTATTGAAAATAGGCACACTGAGGCCAAAGATGGCATGAATGTTGGAAAATAGTGCACAAGTTCAACATGAGCACGTCATTTGCTTCAATAGTCAGAACCTCAGTTCTTTTCCGCTTCCAAAGTAACGAAGAATGGGTGATGCGTCTTAGGTATTAGATTTTGAGCACAGAGTGAAATAAGGTCTTTCTTCTTGCTAGCTGATATTTTTGAGATTTTCCATAAGCTGGTTTGAGTTTGAGAGTTTCGGGATGATGATGTGGACTGCTCCTCTTTGTCTTTCTGTTAATATGCACTAGTTTATATTGCTTTTCGTGGTAGGATGTTTTATAAAAGATCACCCCAGGGGAATTCTTCTTCACCATTATTTCAGTGACAGCATTCCACGAAACTTTCTCCCCATCCTCATTGATGGAAAATTTTTGCCGAGGTCATTGCATAATGACTTGCAATCTATGAAGTCAGCTGTGTCCATTTGTCTTACAAGGTAAGGTTCCCAGTCCTTTTTGCAAGACTTGCGATAGTAGCAACCTGAGAGGGAACGTAAATGGGACCGGATTTCAGAGCTCTTTTCTTCTCATATTCTATGGGAGAGTGCATAGCGTCCCCTCTTTTTGTGTATGTCCTACTACCAAAAACTTATGTTGAATAGACGGAATTCCTAACTTTAGAACAGCGTAAAAGTATGCAGATAACACGAATTTGTTCTTAGTTTGTCCAACACAATTGTCGGAGTAGAAAATCACTTCTTGATTTGGGTATTCTTTCAGAAACTCTATTATGCAGCTACCAACTTCATTTGCCCCTCTTCCAGCTTGACCTTCGTGCCACATGTATCATCTTCCAATTTTAGAGACAGCTTCGTAAATAGTGAAATTGAATAAATTAAGTTTTCTTTTATAATAAAAGCTTGATATTTCACCACTTGGCAGAGGTGTAACAGCTTGAAAATCAAACACAGCCACCACTCCACGGTTTTCCTCAGTGGCCTGATGAATATCATTTCCTTTCTCCCGTCTCATTGTTTCTTTCTCTGCATGATGTCTCTCATATTTGTCTTTAAGTTTTTTCTTTTGTTCTTCAGTAGAATTCTTATATTCTTTACAGATCATACACTGATCCTTCTTAGGTCTATGAAACCCAATGTTGAATTCCGTATTAAATATTGTATCATATACGTGCTTCTTTGCAATCGGTTCATTTTCTAACTTACATTTCTCAATATACATACGGTATAATGTGGATATATCCAACGAACCTTGAAAATATTCTCGTGTTGAATGTATCAGCTCGAATGTAATGGGATTCCATTCTTGTAATTGAATTGATGTGTTGCCTCACTCCTTCCCTTATCATTAGGGGTAGCTTCTTTTGCGTTCCATGCTTCCTCCTTCTTTCTTCTTCAAGGAAACCATCCTTGTTCTTGGAAATAACTGTAGAAATAATGGTGTTTTCCACGCCAAGGGTGTCAATGAACATCTTCTGGCAAACCTTTATTCTATCTCCTCTTATGGTTGGTGGGTTTTCTGAAAGTCGGGCCTAATGGAAACAAATGCAATCCTTCATTATGAACATTTCTTTTATATTTAACATAACACTACGTAGGCTGAATATAATCCTAGCACTATACAAAGAAACTAAAATAATCATTGAAACCACTAGTAATGGCATTTGCATTTGGAAACAATTAATTGCTTTATCAGAAACTAAAGAGTACATACCTTTTTAACCAAAGCTAAAAACATTTCACCACGACTGCGATATATCCTCTTCATATTTATATAATCCAGTTTCCATCCCTTCACTATAATACACTCACTACCACACTGAGGCTTGGAACAACAGTGAACTGATTGGGCGGGAAAAGAAGAAAATCTTTACTCGTGTGAATAGAGACAACTCAAAAATGCATGCCAGATTCCAAACAATCCCGGGCAAGACCGCGTAGCTTCTTGATTTGGGTATTCTTTCAGAAACTCTATTATGCAGCTACCAACTTCATTTGCCCCTCTTCCAGCTTGACAATTGCAGATATCCTGGTCTTGCACTGAAGGTAAATTAATTCTCCTTCAATTTCCAGTGTAAAACTGATGCATCTGCAGATGACGCTGTTTTGCACGGAACATCTTTAAAAAAATACTCCAATGCAAAACCAATTCATTTTACTTCAAGGGCCCAATTATATAAATTTTGCATTTTTTGCACTTTTACATTGAAGATCACACTAAAATACACTGATTGCTGTAAAAAAAATAAAAATTGAAAAATTTGCACTTATCGTGGTCTTGCACTGGCACGGCGATATGTAGGCCTTAGAGTTATGACGATAAGATGCCGACTTTTGTAGGTTCATTAGTCAAAAGTTGACTTCCATCACATGATTAGGACACAATAAATAAACCTTATTCATGAAATTTCGCACAGCCGCCGTCTTGTGGTTATGTAAACAATTAAATTAGATGTCAGTGTATTACAATGTGTATAAAAATTTCTGTACCATGTATCACTGCGTTCGGATGGTTACATCATGGCAAAAGTCGATTTAAATGTTTCAAACTCGCTTGGAAGCCTTGTTCGTTTTGTACTTAACAGCCTTATGAAAGTGGCATAGGTAAAAACTCAGTAGTTCCCTTTATCACCGAACAAAATTTTAGGGGGATATCAGTAATAGTTTTGGAGATATAGAAAGCCGGTGAAAAATTTCGCACAGCCGCCTCGTTGGATTGGTGAGATGTAAAAAATGTTAAAGGACACGGTCGGGGTCGGATATAATAGTGCTATGATCTTACCGAGTTTCATTTAAATCGCTCGAGACGTTGAGATTTTATTACGGGGGGTGTGGTACAAAATAAGCTATTTGAAAATAATTTTCTCTCCTCTACAGAAAAATGGGTGTGGAAACATAAAGCTTAAATAAATTAAACCGTAACGATAATAATTATTTTATGACTGGGCCATTCTTAAATCTTGTACGACGATTAGCACATTTCAAAAAAAAACAAGATGTTCAGTAAAGAACATATAGCCTACTTTCTCCTAAATGCATGGGTATTGTTATAATTCTTTGTCCTTTTCAAGGAGTATGATTGAATGTTGGTTGTAGTAGCTTGTTGAAATACAACGTGCTATAGGGATATTAAACATGAATATGAGGTGCCCTTTGCTAGTGCTGCCTCTGTACCAAATTTCGTTCAATTCGGTTTCACCGTGTTTGAATTGATAGGGGGAATCGATTTGCACACATACTTGGCCACCATCTGCAAACTATTGGGCTGATGTTCTTGCAGTTTGGTCAGAATATGTTTCCCACATAAAGATATGGTGTTGCAAAATTTGGTAGAGACTAGATTATTAGGTTGGTCGTAATTACATTTTAGCTTTTAACATTTGGGTGGCCGCGATTACGTTTCCGTCAAGATAGCGGTGATATAAAACATGACACTGAGGTGCCCTTTGCTAGTGCTACCTCTGTACCAAATTTCGTTCATTCGGTTCCACCGTGTTCGAATTAATAGGGGGAATCAATTTTGACATAAAGATGGCCGCCATCCGCAAACAATTAGGCTAATGACCTATTAGATTGGTCAAAGGATGCTCCCTCCATAAAGATATGTTGTTGCAAAGTTTGGTAGAGATCGGATGGTTCTGTTAGTCGTAATTTGATTTAAGCTTTAAATATTTGTGTGGCCGCCATTACGTTTCTGTCAATATGGCGGCGATATTAATCATGACAATGCGATGCACATTACTAGTGCTATCTCTGTACCAAATTTCGTTCCATTCGGTTTCACCGTGTTTGAATTAATAGGGGGAATCGATTCTGACACAAAGATGGCCGCCATCCGCAAACTATTAGACGAATGACCTATTAGATTGGTCAAAGGATGCTCCCTCCATAAAGGTATGTAGTTGCAAAATTTGGTAGAGATCGGATGATTAGGTTAATCGTAATTTGATTTAAGCTTTGAACATTCGTGTGGCCGCCATTACGTTTCAGTCAATATTGCGGCGATATAAAACATGACACTGAGGTGCCCTTTGCTAGTGCTACCCCTGTAGCAAATTTCGTTCCATTCGGTTCCACCGTGTTCGAATTAATAGGGGGAATCAATTTTGACATAAAGATGGCCGCCATCCGCAAACTATTAGGCTAACAACCTATTAGATTGGTCAAAGGATGCTCCCTCCATAAAGGTATGTTGTTGCAAAGTTTGGTAGAGATCGGATGGTTATGTTAGTCGTAATTTAACTTAAGCTTTGAACATTTGTGTGGCCACCATTACGTTTCTGTCAATATGGCGGCGATATAAAACATGACACTGAGATGCCCTTTGCTAGTGCTACCTCTGTACCAAATTTCGTTCCATTCGGTTTCACCGTGTTTGAATTAATAGGGGGAATTGATTTTCACACAAAGATGGCCGCCATCCGCAAACTATAAGGCTAATGACGTATTCATTTGGTCAAAGGATGCTTCCTCTATAAGGGTATGTTGTTGCAAAATTGGTAGAGATCGGATGATTAGGTTAATCGTATTTTGATTTAAGCTTTGAACATTTGTGTGGCCGCCATTACGTTTATGTCAAGATAGCGGCGATATAAAACATGACACTGAGGTGCCTTTTGTTAGTACTACCTCTGTACCAAATTTCGTTCCATTCGGTTGCACCGTGTTCGAATTAATAGGGGGAATAGATTTTCACACAAAGATGGCCGCCATCCGCAAACTATTACGCTGATGACCTATTAGATTGGTTAAAGGATGCTCCCTTCATAAAGGTATGTAGTTGCAAAATTTGGTAGAGATCGGATGACTAGGTTAATCGTAATTTGATTTAAGCTTTGAACATTCGTGTGGCCGCCATTACGTTTCATTCAAGATGGCGGCTATATGAAACATGACACTGAGGTACCCTTTGCTAGTGCTACCTCTGTACCAAATTTCGTTCCATTCGGTTCCACCGTGTTCGAATTAATAGGGGGAATCAATTTTGACATAAAGATGGCCGCCATCCGCAAACTATTAGGCTAATAACCTACTAGATTGGTCAAAGGATGCTCCCCCCATAAAGGTATGTTGGTGCAAAATTTGGTAGAGATCGGATGATTAGGTTAGTCGTAATTTGATTTAAGCTTTGAACATTTGTGTGGCCGCCATTACGTTTCCGTCAAGATGGCGGCGATATAAAACATGACACTGAGGTGTCCTTTGCTAGTGCTACTTTGTACCAAATTTCGTTCAATTCGCATTCACCGTGTTCGAATTGATAGGGGGGGACAGACATTCAGAGTACACACACTCACACACACACACAGACACACACACATACACACACACGCACAGACTCACACACACATACACACACACTTTTTTTTTCGCCCTGTGTTGATCTCATAAGTCTACTTTCATTTTTGGCTAAAATCGAATGTAGGCTAAAAACACGTTAGCAGAAGTATTGTACTTAATCGTCAAAATTCTAATTATAACAAATCTTGTCTAATTTTCAAAGTTTGCCCTCGCATTGAACTATCCTTCCCCATTTTCGTTATATCTGGCATGTTTATAAGAATGTATTGACTTATGTTATTAGACCGGGCCGAAGCCGTCGGATTTTTTAAGAGCGTTAAAAATCCCTCAGTATGCCTTCCTTCGGAGGGGAAGTAAAGCCGGCGGTCCCATGTCATAGATTTATGGCATGTTAAAGATCTTTCCACTAATTACACCTGTGTGAAACTAAATTGGATAGGTTAAAAATGTAAACAACGCTCTTAGGTTGCTACGTTCGTTGCCAAGAGCCGACTGCGGTGGCGTCTAGTAGCTAGTTCTGAACTAGGCCTAGTAGTCGTTGACGGTGGCGTTTGGCGGCAAAAGTAGGAACTATTTGAAAATTCAAAGTTGCAGTCCCTACTTGAATTAAGAAAACAGATACACACACTAATACAGTCATCACAATTAACACCGGTTATCAGACAGATTCTACACACACCCAAAGTACACGGGGCTACATGACCGCGTTGTCGCAGCCCCTAAACTAAGGAACCAACCAACCAACCAACCAACTATGTTATTAGAAGTGCGTGTTAATTCTCTACCGTCCTACAAATTACATCTCACTCTAAACAGGGGTTTAATTATTCTCCCTATTTAATTTTAAATGTTTTTATTTCCCTGAATGCAAAGGAAATACAAATTCTTAATTACCAAATGTTGAATCGATTTGTAGCATTTTGAACAAACAGACATTCATAAACATGATATAAACATGGGAGATATCAGATAAAGGTCAGTTTAAAGCAAAATCAAATTTTGAAAATTGGATAGAAAGAGAATTTTCATAATATATAGCTTTGTATTTGGCCTTTTTGATATAATTGTTGTACAAGATGTATAATAGACCCAGTCACTGATTAATGTTGTTACTTCTTTTGACTCATTATGGTGATGCAATAGCTGGTCATGAAACACTGTGGAAAATGAATCAATATATGAAGTAATAGCCGGCAAGTGCCTCTTATCTCTTCACATAATAAAGTGTAGAATAGTAGTTACTAAAACCTAAATTTGGGGAAAAAAAGTAACAATTTATTGTTGAACCACCCTGTGTACATTGATAACTAGATTACAGTTTCATACAACCTATTGAAATAACCGACGATTGAAATACGGAGAGAACTTGGAACGAATCTCTGGTGTGTGGTGTGTATTTGGGTTTCTAGTAGTGCTTTGTCATCATTCATCTGTGTTACCTGCACGCGCTGGGCCGGCCACCCATGTATGGAATTACGATGGATCATCCTGAGAGATGGGATATAGCCCCTCCTCTTCTCTCTCGGCCAGAGTAATAAATAATACTGATGATTTCGCCGTTCTCCAACACCACCTCGTCTGGTTTAACTCTAATTCTAAGGGAAAAGTTTAGTTTAAATGTTGAATTGAGAATTAATAATATTTCAATTTATATCCGTTTTAAAGTATGATTAAAAATACAATATATACACTATATACAAGGTGTAACTAAATATGTAGGAAAGCACTAAGGATTCGATAGAGGACCTGAAAACAAGCAAAACATGTCCTGTAAACATATGGTGAATTTGCATTCGTTTCTGTGTTAAAGGCATTGCCGCCTCACTATGCAGGTTGGTCATTTGTGTTGATAAATTGTACGTTACTACTTACAGAAGGTACTCAAAATGGCTACCACGAGCTGTAATGCAGGCGTCTATGCGACGCATCCTTGACTGTGCCACACGCCCCCATATTCACGGCGTCTTTCGTATCTGCTGACATCCTTGCTCTATTAACTGACGCAGCATGCCCACGTTATGAATAGGTGTGGCACACACAATGGCCTTGAAATGACTCCATTAGTAGAAGTCTAAAGGGTTGAGATCAGGAGAACGAGCAAGCCACGTTGAGGTCATTGACACCCTATCCAATTGTTTGGGAATGCACACAGATTTGAATAACGTCGAAACGTACAAGTGGCCTGTGTGCCCTCCACAAATGACCAACTAGCATTGTTCCGCCCTCTGTGTTATGCACACCACAAAGAATGCTTGTACCACGGCAACAAACTCACATACACCATATGTTTACAGGACATGTTTGCTTGTTGTTAGGTCCTCTATCGAATCCTCGAAGCTTTCCCCACATACTTAGTTACACTCTGTATATCGTGTCTGAAGCAAATCCAACTAATTAAAAAGAAAACAGAAAATATAAAATATTAGTATATAGACATTATAAAGATGATGACGATGACGGTGATACTGATAAAGGTGATAACTGTTGTTTTACGGGCCCCTAATGGTATGGGTGAAAGCGAAAATTGAGTGATGTGAACCTACTACTACTACTACTACTGCTACAACAACTTCTAATTATAAGGTGCGTTCATAAAGTAACGAGCCGGAGGCTGTAATGTGCAAACATGTGATGACATGGGCTAATCGTGGCGTGTGTAACGAGGTGCAGTTCCGACCAGAGCGTGGAAGGTCACAGCCCGTAGCTAGAGGGCACGCGTGTACGTCACGTGACGATACAAAGCAAGCAGCAGCATGCATCAATCGTCCAACGTTGCCAGTCGCATTGTAAACAATGACATGGAGGCGCCAAACGAAGAGCAAAGAGGTGTTGTTCGGTTTCTGACAGTGAAAGGAGCAGGGGAACGGACATTCGTCGCCGAATGTCACAAGTGTATGGCGAACACTGCATGTCCCTTGCAAGGGTCAATGCGTGGCACAAGCGCTTCAGGAAAGGACGGGTGTCGTTAGCCGATGATGCCCGGTCTGGGGCACCCCCCTGCATTACCGACAACAACGTCCAGCTGGTTGATGCACTCATTACCCAGGACCGCCGAGTGATAGTGAACGCTATAGCCGCCGTGGTCGAATTGAGCGTCGGAAGTGTGCACACCATCATGAAGGAACGACTGCACTTGCGAAAAGTGTGTGTCCAATGGGTGCCCCACAGTCTTCAACCACACCAGGAAGCATGACGAATGGCCTACTGTCTTGGTCTTGGTTGGACGATTGATGCATGCTGCTGCTAGCTTTGTATCGTCACGTGACGTGTTCGCGTGCCCTCTAGCGACGGGCTGTGACCTTCCACGCTCGGGTCGGAACCACACTTCGTTACACACACCACGATTAGCCCATGTCCTCACCGGTTTGCACATTACAGCCTCCGGCTCGTTACATTTTGAACGCACCTTATACTAAATTAATTAACGTATATACAAGAAAAGGAACGGGTAAACAAAAGGATTAAAATGAAACAATGTATAAGAAGAAACAAAATGCCTACAACCCTCAAATAAAGACGATTGAGGGACTAGGAAAGAAGGGCAGCCATGAAAGGCAGATAGGAAACGGGAAAGGGGAGGGAGTCCGCCCCAAAAATAATGTAAGAAGCGGAAAACAGACCCAGCTCAGGAATCCGTCCTGGACGTCAACACCTGAGCTCACCAGCTGTGATCCCTTGAGAGTGTAGCAATATCCAGGGAGCACCTTATGCGTTGAGGCTACACAACCCCTGCCTCCTGTAGGTCCTAACATGTAAAGACTACGGGAGAAGAAACAACATGTCTAATGGGGTGACGAAAACCAAGATTAACGGCCGAGGGGATCCAACGCGCTGACCACGCGTCACCCTTATATCTGCAGGCCAAATGGCTGGGCAGCGGTCGCTTGGAAGGCCTATGCCCTTCATAGGCTGTAGAGCCACAGGGTTTTATACGAGTGTATCCCCGAGTTTAATATTACGAAGTATAAATCTGTTTGTATTCAGGGAATCACAGCGTTGATATCTGAGCAATGTATGAAAGAATGATCATGGTCTCACTGGAACTATGAAAGAGTAATCAGAGCCCTTAGGCAGCATGGAAAATCGTACGGCGGAGTTAACAGCAGAGGTACGTTTCTGTTGCCAAATAATATTTTGTAGTACTGAGAGAAAATGAAGCTTGAAGTTATGTTAGTGAAATCTAAAACAATCATTACTATATTTATTCTTAACTATCAGTTTTGAATTATACAGTATTTTCAAGTAAACAACACAGGCATCGAGAGACAATAAAGGGAAGTAGTGGAAGGCCAAACGCGACATGGGATAGATCTGTAGAACCCGTCTCAAAAAGGGGACGGAGTACCAAATGATCTGGTATTTGACAGGAAGAACATACAGCCTCAGGACTAGACGTGGTGATCCCGAACATAATTTGGAAATACTTGGACGAGGGTGTATTTACAGTCAGGAAAGAAGAAGCTAAGGAAGGCAAAATGAAGCTTGTAATTTTAAGTGACCGTCAACCTCGCGATCATGAGCCACAGGTCCTCCTATTTACGT
Organism: Meconema thalassinum; assembly: GCA_946902985.2. Taxonomy (NCBI): domain Eukaryota; kingdom Metazoa; phylum Arthropoda; class Insecta; order Orthoptera; family Tettigoniidae; genus Meconema; species Meconema thalassinum. The sequence goes on along the minus strand of OX336392.1, from coordinate 249,157,509 downwards.
GGAATCCCAACCACAGGACAGGGCAATTCACATAGAAAATCTCACATGTATCGACCGGGATTCGAACCTGGTCTACCTTGAGGAGAAGCAAACAGCTCGACCGCTCTGCCACCACCCCTTAGAGAGAGAAGCTAAAGAATCAGAACTGGGTGGGGTGATAAACGAACGGCATTGGAGAGAAAATCCCACGATATTCCATACGAGTGGATAGCAGATCCAGGCCATTGACCCACTACCAAACAGTTAGCAATCATTCAACAGCTAACACAATCCTACTACCCTTCCCTTTCTATCCCTCTTGAGTATGTGGGGAGCAATCGACTCTGCTCGTGGATGTGACGTCATGCTAAAATCACGAGCAAAATTGTTAACAGCATCGATATAGTAAAATGCCTATCTAGATCTGCACCATCATCTATGAATTTTTAATTTCGTGAATCTCTCGTATATTGTTTTATACGGGGATGAAGTGACATGATGTGATTTCTAGAAGGTTTTTACAGACGGATGCCCTACCTATTGCCAACTTCATTAGAGGTGTTTATGAATGATGAAATTAAAACTGGTAAATTATTTGGAAACAAGCGGCCCTGGCCTATTAGAAGGAAGCATACCGGACTTTGCTTCGAGCTTATGTATTTCTTAGCATCACTACAATTACAAAATGATTATATAGTAAAATAGTAATTGTAAAGTTTAATGTAAATGTTTTTAAGAAGAGCCTTCGGTGTTGTAGTTGGTAGCATGCTGAGCTCTTATGCCCAAGATCGCGGGTTCAAACCCGGCCGAAGTCATAGGATATTTAAGAGCGTTAAAAATCCTTCAGTATGCGTTCCTTCGGAGGGGAAGTAAAGCCGGCGGTCCCTTGCCATATATTTATGGATGTTGAAGAACCTTCCACTAATTACACCTGTGTGAAGCTAAATTATAGGTTAAACATTTGACAAACGCTGTTAGGTTCCGACGTTTGTCACCAGGAGCCGACTGCGGTGGCATCTGGTAACCAAGTTCTGAACTAGTAGTCGTTGACGGTGGCGTTTGGCGACAAAAGTAGGAACTTGTTGAAGAAATTCAATGTCTTGAAAACAGATAACACACACTAATACAGTCATCACAATTAACACCGGTTATTAGACAGATTCTACACACACCCTAAGTACACGGGGTTACATGACCGCGTTGTCGCAGCCCCTAAGCTGAGGAACCAACCAACCATGTTTTTTAAGATCCAAACACAAAAGATTAGAAAAATCTGCACCGAAACTGAGCAACAATAACTGCCTTATCTGTAGCCAGTAATAGATCATCCAGAGTACATGACATTGTACATCTCTGCAGATTGTCAGTAGTTTTCACTTTTTTTTTTAGCGTACGACTCTTTTAGTGCCGGGAGTGTCCGAGGATATGTTCGGCTCGCCAGTTTTGTAGCTGCTTCGAGACGGACACCCAATGGGTGAGCTACAAGTACCGTTGGGGAGGCAAGTTGGAATGGAAGGTCGAGGAGTTGGAAGGTAGCGGCTGTGGCCTATAGTTAGGGACCAACCTCGGCATTTGCCTGGAAGGAAGATGGGAAACCACAGAAGACCATCTTCAAGGTTGCCGGCGGGGGGATTCGAACTTCCTCGCCTCCCGGATGTGAGCGACTGCCAGCAGTCATGCCGTAACGACCACGGCTAACTCACCCGGTAGTAGATTTCACTGCTCCACATTCACACAAAGGCGAGTAATATTGAAAAAAAAACAAGTAGTTCCGTGAAGAACTATACAGCCTATTTTCATATATCCTACTTATGTTAATTGCCACTATCAACATACACAATTTCTGTTTGATTGCTGTAATAGATTCGTAGATATTAAGAACCGACTAAATATTTCGGATGGTCGCCATGTTGGATTTTATATATGTAGGTCCTAGAGTTATGTACTGTTACATGCAGATTATTGTGAACGTGTAGTATTCAAACTTCAATCGCATAATTAGGACACAAGAAAAAACAAGGAGATTTTAAAATTTTTCACAGCTGCCATCTTGAGGTTATGGAAACAATTGAAATAAATTAGATGCCAGTGGATTGACATTTGTATAAGGATTTACTGTACCAAGTTTCACTGCACGCGGATGGTTAAATTGCGAGAAACGTCCATGTGAATATTTATAATTCGCGTCACCGCCATGTTGGATTTGTGATCACCAGGTTATTTAAAGTCCTATAGGTGAACTTAAGTTCATAGGCCCTATGATCATAAAAAATGCAGTTTGATTGCTAAAATAGATTCGTAGATATTCAGTATCGCCTAAATATTTCGGATGGTCGCCATGTTGGATTGTTAAATGCATAGGCCATAGAGTCATGTACCATTAAAGGAAAATTATTGCGTAGGTTCATTATTCAAACTTTCACTTCGATCGCATGACTACATCACAAGAAATAAAAACTTAATTTTAAAATTCGCACTGCCGCCATCTTGAGGTTATGTAAACAATTGAACTAAATTAGATACCAGTGGATTACAATGTGTATAAATATTTCCTGTACCAGGTTTCAGTGCGCTTGGAACATTAAATCGCGAGAAAGGTCTATTTAAAATTTTCAAATTCGCTTGGCCGCCATGTTCGTTTTGTAGTTAACCGGTTTTTGAAAGTATTATAGATGGACTTCCAGTAGTGCCCTTTATCTCCGTACAAAATTTTAGGGAGATACCGCTAATAGTTTCAGAGATATAGAATGCCGGTGAAATATTTCGCACATCCGCCATCTTGTGATTATGTAAACAATTTAACGAAGATAGATGTCGGTGCATTACAATGTATATAAACATACACTGTACCAAGTTTCATTGCGTTTGGTTGGTCAAATCACGAGAAACGTCTATTTAAAAGTCGCAAATTCGCTTGGCCTCCATGTTGGTTTTGTAGTTACCAGATTTTAAAAAGTCACATAAGTGAACTTATAGTAGATCCCTCTATAACCATAGAAAATGTCAGGGTAATATCGGTAATAGTTTCGGAGATATTGAATGCTGGTGAAATATTTCGCACAGCCGCCATGTTGGATTGGTGAGTCGTAACAAAATTTGAAGGGCACGGTCGAGGTCGCCGGGAATATTGCTATGAACTTTCCAAGTTTCATTGAAATCGCTCCTGCCGTTTAGATTTTATTAGGGGGGGACACACACACGAATCACACACACACACACACACACACACGCACACACACACGGACAAAAGGTGATCTCATAAGCCTATTTTTTCAAAATTGAAAATAGGCTAATAACACATTTGTCAGTTATTTTGCCTGGAGTTAAAAATTGACAACCACGGCAAGCAGCATCAATGACGTTCGAACCCACTGGTCTATCTTCACCGTATGGCCATGCGCGTCACCTTACCTAGCGTAGCTACCGCGATCGGTAGACCTCAAATTAGCGGAACATTCTTTGTACATGGTCGCCTCCGTAGGGTAGCGGTCAGCATGGTTAGCTGCCGCCCCGGAAGTCCTGGGTTCGATTCCCGGCACTGCCACGAAAATTTGGAAAGTGGTACGAGGACTGGAACGGGGTCTACTCAGCCTCGGGTGGTCCAAATGAGTAGAGGGGGTTCGATTCCCACCTCAGCCATCCTCGAAGTGGTTTTCCGTGGTTTCCCACTTCGTCTTCGGGCTAATGCCGGGATGGTACCTACCGTAAGGCCACGGCCGCCTCCTTCCCTCTTCCTAGCCTATCCATCCCAATCTTCCATCCCTTCCCATCCCTCATGAGGCCCCTGTTCGCTTTGCAGGTGAGGCCGCCTGGGCGAAGTGCTGATCACACCTCCCCAGTTGTATCCATCCCGACCAGATGTTCCAAGCTCCAGGACACTGCCCATAGAGGCGGTAGTGGTGAGTTCCCTCGCTGAGTCCGTGGGAACCACCAACCTAGAGGGTAAATTGACTAAAAAAAAATCTTTGTACATTCGGAGTTTCACTGATGAACATGGTGCATCATCCTATGAGAGACTGGTTGTTGTGGCCGAACAGTGAAAGGGCATGCACCACAGACCGATAAACAACAAGCAACTGCAAGCATGAACAGACCCTCCAGGGAAACAGGGCTCCTGAGTAATTATCGCTAATTGGAACACAGAAATGCGATACACAGTTAAATTACAAGCGATCACAGAAAATGATAGCCTTTAACCATGATTAAACTCTATTCATTATTACAGCTCAGCTCATTAAAAGCCGGCCGTCCTACGTCAAGCTTAAATTATTGATTGTGAGAATTTACATTTTCTAAAACAAGAGTTTAATTTTCTAAATAAAGAAATCATATTAGTACCGTACTAAAATATTCAACTAAGTCTTGTAGCTGGCAATTAAACTGTTATTACAGGTCACGCTAATCTGTTCCTGGCCATCATCAATCATGTAGGAAAGTACGCTCCACAACAACTTAGAGATTGGTAAAGTGGGATCAAGAAATATGTGCATAACAAGCGAACATTGAGAGGTCTTGCTAAGTCGAAATCACACTGAGTAGCTCTTGATTTATGAAGAGTCGAGTGCATAATCACATTAGCTCTACTTGTTTGATCGAATTCAGGTTTTGTTGTTTCAATACAATAAGAAACACATGGGATATTTGGTGAAAGAACGGCATGGCTTTTCCTGTTCTTTATCGCCGTATGGTAAGTTAGAGCGGCTTCGGTGGCGTAGTTCTTAGCGTGCTGAGCTTCTATGCTCAAGATCACGGGTTCAAACCCGGCCGAAGTCATCGGAATTTTTATTTTTATTTTTAAATATCCCTCGGCATGCCTTCCTTCGGAGGGCAAGTAAAGCCGGCGATCCCATGTCATATGTAGATTTATGGCATGTAAATGAACCTTCCACTAATTACACTTGTTTGAAGCTAAATTATAGGTTAGAATTGACTTACGCTCTTAGGATCCAATGATCGTCACCAGGAGCCGCGTGCGGTGGCATCTGGTAACCAAGTTTAGAACTAGTTGTCGTTGACGGTGGCGTTTGGTAGCAAAAGTAGGAACTACTTGAAAATTGAATGTCTCCAGTCCTTACTTGAATTAAAAGCTCTAATACAGCCATCACGGTTCACATCGGTTATCAGACAGATTCTACACACACCCAAAGTACACGGGGCTACATGACCGCGTTGCCTCAGCCCCTAAACTGAGGAACCAACCAACCAACGGTAGGTTAGGGAGTTGAACCACAGTGTGATTGTGTGGCTCAAAATAAAGAAAAAAATAATATTTAGTTTACATTTCAATTTTCTTTTGATTTTTTTGTTGTTTCCCATAAGATTGTTAAAATAGAGCTTTTTCACTGGACACTTGAAGTTTACCCATGAGTAATACTCAACATTCAAAACCAAGCGAGACCTGTTTCTTTAAATCCATGCCACAAGTTCATGGTGGTATTGGTCAAGTAGACAATCTACGAAATTTTACTGCAGTAGGTTTTATTGTTTGGATGCTACACCTACTGTAACTTGGTGCCTGTTTTGCTACCTATTGTCAGCATGTTCTTCACGTCCTGAAATTGCACCGGTTTTAGTGTGGCCATGTTACTCAAGTGTCTGCCTCCTGGCTAGCATTTTTGGCATTCACCCTTGAGGTCCGGGTTGCAGATATGTATTTCTGGTCTGAGGACTGAAACAGGGTACACTCAGTCCCATGAGACAAAACAGAGAAGACGCGGGTTTTATCCCCACTTTAGACATCCTGGAAGTCGTTTTCAGTAGTTCTCTAGGCAAATGCTTGGTTGGTTGCTACCTTAAAGGGGAACATACTCGTATAGCTCAAGACTCTAAAACAATAACTATTGTAATATTATAACTGTGCCTGTCATAAAATTTGTACAACAATTATACAGGGTGTAATTGATATAATGGAAGTCTGTTATACTGGTGATAGAGGAGACTATTGTAAGTTTCCTAGGTAAAAAATTTGTCACCTGTCTTTAAATTGAAAATTTATCATTAGAAAGTCAATGCTTTTAGGATTTTCCGAAATTCTTCAAACAGAAGGTGAAGCAGCAGGCTGGGGGAAACGAGGCTGGGCGAGGTGGGACGATGCACGGAGGAGAAGTTGTTACGTAATCGGAGCGTTGACCTTACTAGTTGAGGGGAGGTATCAGCTATTACGAGAAAAGCGAGCGATACCCGTCTCGTAAGAAAATTTGTATTGCTGTTGTTGTTGTTGCTGTTCTTGTTGTTGTTGTTGTTGAAATTGCACGCAATGTCTTGGGACGTTATGACCGGTAGTATTGTGTAGCCTACTTTGTAAGTGTCATTGCCGTCCGACATTTGAATGAAATACAGTGTGACAAAATACCGACATCCCGTAGTCTGTTCAGAACTAGCATTTAAAACGGAAGGAATATACTTGACGTTTTGTTTGAGAGGCTTGGCAATTTTTATCATTTAGCCCCATGGGGTTGGGTGTGGGAAGAATTTGTCTGATAACCTGTTTTTTTGGTGGTTTCTTTAGTAATGTGGGTATTTGTAATTCAGGTGAGGATTGGGAAGGAGGCGGCCGTGGACTTAAGTTAGGAACCATCCCAGCATTTGCCTGGGGTAGATGTGGGAAACCATGGAAATCCACTTCCAATATTTAATACTAGTATGGTACCACATGTACATAGTAATAATAATAATGATAATAATACTAGCCGGCCTTGTGGTGTTGGGGTAGCGCGCCTGCCTCTCACCCAGAAGCCCCGGGTTCAATTCCCGGCTCCGTTAGGGATTTTAGAAAGTGACGTGAGGGCTGGAACGGGGTGCACTCAGCCTCGTGAGGACAATTGAATAGCTGTCTGACCGTGAGGCAGCGCCCCGATCACGAAAACCAAGATTAATGGCCGAAGGGACCCGATGCGCTGATCACACGTCTCCCCAATATCTGCAGGCCAAATGGCTGGGCAGCGGTTCCTTGGTAGTCCTAGGCCCTTCACGAGCTGTAGTGCCAGAGGTTATTTATTATTTTTAATAATAATAATAATAATAATAATAATAATAATAACATTAAAGCAAATATAGCGAGTTGGGTGGCCCTATCAAAAGGCAAAGGCATTTAGAACGGGTAAAGACCATACCTATCATTATCTCAAATACGGGCGTGATCCCAAATACCTTGCTCCAAGATATCTAGTTCTGGATACTCAAATGGACAAACTAATGCAGAAGGCAGTAGTTCTCTCAACAACCCGAATCGTCTGGAAATTCATGGGTAGCGACTTCGACTTTCCAGCTTAGAAGTGGCTGTTTCAGTAGCATTACTTTGGTTCCCTGAAGCCCGTATAGTTATGTCGTGATGTACCAGCAATGTGTTATATGTACTGTATAAAACAATAATAATAATTAAATAATAGTGAGGCTCTGAGCTCAGGTATTAGGGCGCTAGCCTTCTCGAGCGTTCGATCTAGTCTGAGTCATGTAATACATGAAGGTGAACAAATACGACAGCCTTATGCCGATGGATGTAATGGCACGTACATGAAATTCTGTGAGCACAACATTCCGGAATCTCGTCATCCCCGCCAAAAATAAAAATAGTGTGTCCAACAATATATTATTATTATTATTATTATTGTTATTATTATTATACACATTATAAGAGATTATATCTTTACTGAATGTTATTTATTTTTAAGTAGGGTTCCGATTGTTTAGGACGTTCAGTAAATAAATATTTTTGGTAACAATGATGATGGAAGAGACTTGAAAGCTTGTTGTGATGGTTGTTGTTAATTCATTTTAGGGGCTTGGGACATTTGTTTATCAGCCCCGTGTAGTTGAAGGAAGGAAGCTTGTAGTTTAACGTGACCGTTAATCTTGAGATCATGGGCCACGGGCCCGTGTAGTTGGGTGAGTGTTGCATTTGTCTGATAAACTGTGTTTCTGTGGTGACTGTAGTAGTATGTGTAGCTGTAGTTATTAGGGTCATGAATGAGGTTGGTGCTCCGGGACTCCAAGTACCATACTATCCCGGCATTTGCTTGGAAAGCGCGTGGAAGAATCCAGGGAAATCCAAACTCAGGATAGCCACTGTCGGTGCTGAGTTTGGACCTCCAATCACCGGACTTGCTGCGATAGTGGTGTACGATTAAATGCGCATGCCTATACCGCGGGGGTAGGAAAGAAAGCGGCCGTGGTCTTATGAAGGGACATTCCAATTTTGGGCTCGTGGGATGCCATGGAAAATCATCTTGTGGCTGCAAATGGTGGTAAGTAAGGAGGCTTGTGGTTTTACATGACCGTAAATTTCGTGATCATGAGTTACTGGACCTTCTTTTTATGTGGAATCCGAACCACAGGACATGGCATTTCACTTCGAAAATCTCACATGCATTGACCGGGAATCAAACCCGGTCCGCCGTGGTGAGAGGCCAACAGCTGGACCACTGCGCCATCACGCCCAGACTTGTATATCGGCCGGTGAACGTAAGCTGCCTCAATACTAGCACCCCATGTAGATGATGATGATGATAATAATAATAATAATAATAACAATAATAATAATAATAATAGTCTAATAATAATAATATTAAGAGTCAGCATGTGTAGCTCTGTTGGTAGAGTACTAAGTAATAAAAGTCCTGCAACTCGAAATACCAAAAAAAAAAAAAAACATAAAGGAACTTAGGTTGGTTCCATAGTTTAGGGGCTGCGACAACGTGGTCAGGTAGCCCCGTATTAAAGAAGTTAGTGTGTCTAAAATTCTATTATTACTATTATTAGTACAGTAGTAGTAGTCTAGTATAATAATAACAGTATTATTAATATTTTTGTTACAGTTGTTGCACTGTCTTCGCACAAAGATAGACCAACAGTTTCTTAAATTAATTTACCAAATCTTTAGGATTTTCATTTTCTATGCATAGGCCATGAGGATGGCAAAATCCTAAACAGATCCATCATCACTAGCCATGTAGCCACTCCCTATGAAGGTGTGAAACAGCTGTTCATAGGCTCGGTTTGTGTATTTCAATGCCATTGGCAGACAGGACGAGGAGGTCACTCAACTTCAGACTCTTGTCAACATTCCTTAGCGTTGGAGGGGAGGGTGACGGGGAGAAGTCAGCTGTGCTGCTGAGGGGAACGAAGTGTAAGCCCGTTTCCAAGACATTGACCGACGATTTTTGGGATTTAATTCCACCTACACGAATTAAGATACGACTGAATTTCATGAAGAGATTTGCTTAGAATACCATCTTCTATCACCAGTGTAACGGACTTCCATCATATAATACACCCTGTATATATTTCCTAGGGAATACACACTTCTTACCATTAGAAGCAAAGTTATAAACTTACTTTCAAAATTCAAATCGTAACTATTTAACAATTTCTCAAAATTTCATTTTTGATTTGTGCTGACCTGCACCGTTTCTCTGACATCTCCCATTTTTAGATGCAATTTCGGACTGTTCGTTTTTTTAATTGGGTGCTAAAACTTCAGCTGCACAATGAAACTCACTCAAACTATTGTGGGAGGAGTGGTGACGCAGCGGTCAAGCTGTTAGCCCCTCACCAAGGTGGACTGGGTTTGATTCCCGGTCAATGCATGTGAGATTTTCAAAGTGAAATACCATGTCCAGTGGTTCGGATTCCTCATAAAAAGGAGGTTCCGTGGCTCATAATTACAAGATTAACGGTCACGTTAAACTACAATCTTGCTCCCTTCCTTCAAACCATTGTGACTTTAATTAGTCTTTCTGTGAAATTTTCAGTTCAGTCTTCTCAGAAAAAAAAATGAAATAATAGCCCTTAATTATTAATAATTAATAATTTGTAATGTAAAAATGACAGATTCATTTGTATTTGAAGGTTTAACACTCACTCTCATAAGAATGGTGGTAGGTGGTCGCCCTGCATGGTAAATGGTACATAGTTAATTATCAAAGAACAGTACTGGAATTGCAATTTGAAGAAATCTAAGACCTTAGAGAAAACCTACGCCACCTCCTGCTACCCAGCACAAATTTCTCATGCCCCGAGATATACTTGAACTACTTATGTAGTGGTGAAATGCCAAAGACGAACCGTATAAGCCATGTAGGCGGGTATCTAGAAATAGTTAGATTTAAGTCAAAGATAGAAACGTGTAACTTTTAGTGCCATTAATCTCGTGATCATAAGCCAAGGGACCTATATTTTACGTAAAATCTGAACCACCGAATGCGACATTTCAACCTAAAATTCTCACATGAATTAAGAATGTCCTATACTGTCCATGTTATTTATTTACCTTTTCCTCAGAATGCACCTACAAGAACATTGATTTTTAAGGTGATGTTCCTTGAAACTCCAACCTTACTGGCACAGGTTTTAAGAAAATAAATATGTATTTTTGACTTTTCAATCATATTTTTAAAATTGCGTAATTTTAATGGCAGTTTGATAAACTTTACCATCAGTCAATATTAAACATAAAATAATTTAGAAAAACTGATGTCATAAAATTTAACACGTACGGTATAGGTCAGATTTGTATATTGGGAAGTTCACAAATAAAGGTAATTTTTATTTTAAGAAACATATTTTAGCGAGAAACGGGAGTCAAAGTTTTTTTACCTTTAGCTGAGGAAATGATGACAGCTTAGGTTTTAGGGTGGGGTACACTCCAATACTAGAACACAAGTTGTAATAATTTTAATAATGGAACCAGTGCCCTTTCGTTTCATTTTCAGGACAGGTCAGGGAAGGGATTTAGGTCGAAAATAGACCATGGACCTATTGAAATGAACCATCCCGGTATTTTCCTGGTGGTGTAAATGGGATACCAAGAAAACCATTTTCAGGACGGCCACAACAAGACAAGTTTTGTTTCCTTGTTAATATTTGAAGTCATTTGTGTAGTTGAGAGTAAAACGGTTAAAATCTACAAGAGTGGGATTATTAATCGGATGCAAGGTGTGAGAATTTGTTTATTTATTTATCGTATGGCTTTTAGTGCCGGGAGTGTTCGAGAACATGTTCGGCTCGCCTGAGTCTGTAGCTGCTTCCAGCGGACACCCTTAGGTTGAGCTACAAGTTTCGTTCAATTTCAAGTAGTTATAACTTTCGCTACCAGATATCAATGATACCTAGTGATGAGCGTTGGATCTTCGATAGAGCGTTCCGACGAAATCTAACCTAACAATTTTGCTTCACACAAGTTTAGTCTGTGGAAGGACCTTTACATGCCATAAATCTATGACATGGGACCGCCGGCTTTACTTACCCTCCGAGGAAGGCATACTGAAGGATTTTAACGCTCTTAAAAATCCGACGACTTCGGCCGGGTTTGAACCCGCTATCTTCGGCACAGCAGTTCAGCATGCTACCAACTACGCCACCAAAGCCACTAACGTATGAGAAATTGCAAGGAAATTAGGAATGAGCTATGAAGAAAATAAATATGACCTTAATATCACACATAAAATTAAATTTCGTAAGTATTGAAGATTTTCGGTATTCTTGAGCCCCTTAACGGAAAATCGAACCCTGTCCATCTTGGTGATAGGCAAGCTGGTCGACTGATACTTCATCAGGCCCCTCAATTCAAAGTCAAATTTGACAGTGACGTCTGATAATTAAAGAGGATTATATTTTTCTATCGTCATTATTTAGTTTGATCACTTTGAAAGATATACAGATTTGCATAATTAATCAGAGATCCCTTACTCTCATTAACATTACGTGTTCTGTTGTTTGACGCTAACAGTACTTCAATGAAATAATGGCATTTCAGGTAATCATGTCGAGTGCCGTGTACTTTAATTAAAACGAGTGTTGGTCATGCACAGCCAAACCCTTATTAAATCTGTTTCATTGTTTGGACGCAGTGAATAGAATGCATGAACTGTAGTCTAGTAATGGAAGCAGTATGAACTTCAACCTTGTATGTTCTAATCGGATTGTATTAAATGATTGAATTACATTTAAAAAAGTTAAATTAAAAAAATAATGTGAAACGAGCTCTTATTTGTAGGCAATCATAATGTAGAATCGAAATACAATTTGATGGGTTTGAAGGCTAATTGCGAATACAGAATCACTGAAGGCATAAAGAAAATTCAATTCATAACGCTCAACCTCACAAATTAATATTAATTACTAAATACAGTATTTTGATTCATACTCCAATGGGCAGACAAGTAAAATCAAGTGAGCATTCCTTGAAATGAAGGCACGTGAATGTCACAAAAATACAAACATTATAGTACATTAGAAAGACTGACATAATTACGATAATGGAGACAGTATCGTTGTCGTTCATTTATTTAGTAGTTGTTTATCGTGGTAATTTTAGTCTCATATACTTGGGGGTGAGTAGAATGTGTCTGACCACCTCGTGGTATTGCAGATATCATCATCAGCTGTCACTCCGGAAGTCCAGGCTCGATTCTCGGCTCTGCCTTGTGAGGCAAAACAGAGAAGAGCCTTCTAGGATGAGGTTTTCCATTGTTTCCCACTTCTACTGCAAGCAAATTCCCGACTTGAAGACGTGGCAGCCTCCTTAAAAATCCCCACCCAAATTTTAAATACACCAATGCAGCCATCACAATCACACAGGTAATGATTCAAAAAACCACAAGCACTCACCCAAATAGATGGAGATTAATGACCGCGATGTCCGTACCCCTTAAATGAAACAACATTATCAGCATTTGTCAGGTAACCTTTGTTATGGAGGTGTCTTTAGCAGTGTGTGTATACGTAATTGAAGAAAGAATTGGGAAGAAATCTACCGTAGGAACCATCCCATCATTTAACAGAAGCAGGGTTGGAAAACCACGGGAAATCAATTCTAGGACAGCCGAGATAAGTATAGAATATACCTCCACTCAGTTTTGTATCTCGGAACTGAGTGTGTCCCATTTCAGCACTCAGAGTAGACTTAGATTTCTTGGCAGTGCCAGAAATTGAACCTGGACCTCGGGAGTAGCAGCCCACAATGCTAGCCACTACTCCACGATGAGTATAATAATAACAATATTAATAACATTTTTTACATATGAATTGATTCTCTATGGATTGCATATTAACAATCGATTCCAATTGTGTCTAGATCTTGTTCTTCTACCAGCCTCGATATCCTCCCTGTATTTCTTGAATCCATCGATCAGTGCATACTTTCATAATTCTGATAGAAGGCCTCTCAGTATCCTTGGATCAGATTCCACTTTATTTTTAGCCTACTTTCGATTTTTGCAAAAAATGAAAGTAGACTTATGAGATCAACACAGGGCGAAAAAAGTGTGTCTGTCTGTGTGTGTGTATGTGTGTGTGTGAGTCTGTGTGTGTGTCTGTGTGTGTGTGAGTGTGTGTACTCTGAATGTCTGTCCCCCCCTATCAATTCGAACACGGTGAATGCGAATTGAACGAAATATGGTACAAAGGTAGCACTAGCAAAGGACACCTCAGTGTCATGTTTTATATCGCCGCCATCTTGACGGAAACGTAATGGCGGCCTCACAAATGTTCAAAGCTTAAATCAAATTACGACTAACCTAATCATCCGATCTCTACCAAATTTTGCAACAACATACCTTTATGGGGGGAGCATCCTTTGACCAAACCAGTAGGTCATCAGCGTAATAGTTTACGGATGGCGGCCATCTTTGAGTGAAAATCGATTCCCCCTATTAATTCGAACACGGTGCAACCGAATGGAACGAAATTTGGTACGGAAGTAGTACTAACGAAAGGCACCTCAGTGTCATGTATTATATCGCCGCCATCTTGACGGAAACGTAATGGCGGCCACACAAATGTTCAAAGCTTAAATCAAATTACGACTAACCTAATCATCCGATCTCTACCAAATTTTGCAACAACATACCTTTATGGGGGGAGCATCCTTGGACCAAACTAATAGGTCATCAGAGTAATAGTTTGCGGATGGCGGCCATCTTTGTGTGAAAATCGATTCCCCCTATTAATTCGAACACAGTGCAACCGAATGGAACGAAATTTGGTACAGAGGTAGTACTAACAAAAGGCACCTCAGTGTCATATTTTATATCGCCGCCATCTTGACGGAAACGTAATGGCGGCCACACAAATGTTCAAAGCTTAAATCAAATTACGATTAACCTAATCATCCGATCTCTACCAAATTTTTCAACAACATACCTTTATAGAGGAAGCATCCTTTGACCAAATGAATAGGTCATTAGCCTAATAGTTTGTGAATGGCGGCCATCTTTGTGTGAAAATCAATTCCCCCTATTAATTCAAACACGGTGAAACCGAATGGAACGAAATTTGGTTCAGAGGTAGCACTAGCAAAGGGCATCTCAGTGTCACGTTTTATATCGCCGTCATATTGACAGAAACGTAATGGCGGCCACACAAATGTTCAAAGCTTAAGTTAAATTACGACTAACATAACCATCCGATCTCTACCAAACTTTGCAACAGCATACCTTTTTGGAGGGAGCATCCTTTGACCAATCTAATAGGTTATTAGCCTAATAGTTTGCGGATGGCGGCCATCTTTATGTCAAAATTGATTCCCCCTATTAATTCGAACACGGAGGAACCTAATGGAACGAAATTTGGTACAGAGGTAGCACTAGCAAAGGGCACCTCAGTGTCATGTTTTATATCGCCGCCGTCTTGACTGAAACGTAATGGCGGCCACACGAATGTTCAAAGCTTAAATCAAATTACGATTAACCTAATCATCCGATCTCAACCAAATTTTGCAACTACATACCTTTATGGAGGGAGCATCCTTTGACCAATCTAATAGGTCATTCGCCTAATAGTTTGCGGATGGCGGCCATCTTTGTGTCAGAATCGATTCCCCCTTATCAATTCAAACACGGTGAAACAGAATGGAACGAAATTTGGTACAGAGATAGCACTAGCAAAGGGCATCTCAGTGTCATGATTAATATCGCCGCCATATTGACAGAAACGTAATAGCGGCCACACAAATGTTTAAAGCTTAAATCAAATTACGACTAACATAACCATTCGATCTCTACCAAACTTTGCAACAACATACCTTTATGGAGGGAGCATCCTTTGACCAATCTAATAGGTCATTAGCCTAATAGTTTGCGGATGGCGGCCATCTTTATGTCAAAATTGATTCCCCCTATTAATTCGAACACGGTGGAACCGAATGAACGAAATTTGGTACAGAGGTAGCACTAGCAAGAGGCACCTCAGTGTCATGTTTTATATCACCGCTAAATTGACGGAAACGTAATCGCGGCCACCCAAATGTTAAAAGCTAAAATGTAATTACGACCAACCTAATAATCTAGTCTCTACCAAATTTTGCAACACCATATCTTTATGTGGGAAACATATTCTGACCAAACTGCAAGAACATCAGCCCAATACTTTGCAGATGGTGGCCAAGTATGTGTGCAAATCGATTCCCCCTATCAATTCAAACACGGCGAAACCGAATTGAACGAAATTTGGTACAGAGGTAGCACTAGCAAAGGGCACCTCATATTCATGTTTAATATCCCAATAGCACGTTGTATTTCAACAAGCTACTACAACCAACATTCAATCATACTCCTTGAAAAGGACAAAGAGTTATAACAATACCCATGCATTTAGGAGAAAGTAGGCTATATGTTCTTTACTGAACATCTTGTTTTATATAGAATTTAACCTTTTATTGAAATTTTAATCTGTCGTGGATTTTTGTTTCTGGAATACCAATTTGCATCAGGCCATTCTTACTTTCTTGGAAGCATCATTATTTGGTTGCCTTTGGCTGTGTGAAAATTCATATTTTCTTAGTCAGTCGATCATCAGTTGCATTGAAGATGTGCACGTAGACCAGCAATCTTCTTTTTCATGGACGACATTATTCTTATTATTGTCTCATATGTCCACCATATCGTTGGGTACAATTCACCATTTCATTGGCACTTGTTGCAAGATGAAGTGGAGTTCTCTATATTGGTAGGTTGAGGAACGAAAGAACAATGGAGCAGGTCTCTAAAATATATAACTACTCTCTGCATACTGGTATGCAGATTACGGTGGAGCTTCAATTTATCGAGGTTTGCCTTCAGCGACTTCGGTATGATACCTGTGGAAGAGATTATGATAGGCAATTCAGTTACAAATTGCTGCCGCCACATCTGTCGGATCTCTTCAGCCAGAGGCATGTATTTCGTTCATTATTATTATTATTATTATTATTATTATTTATTTAATCAATTATTCCCGTTTAGGAGAGCGATTGAACTTGAATACATGATTTCATCTTCTGGCGTTTTCCCGCTTCTGTTCCCAAAACCTCTTCATTCTCTCAGAATGCTCCTTCTTCCGCTCAGCTGTCCACTTTCTTCCAGGCTGTCGTGATGGTCTATGATCAAACTTAACATTTTTGATTTTATTCCTGCACTCGGTGCGGTCCTCAAAATTTTCAATGTTGACCTGTTGTAGGTCCCTCTGAACCTCTGTGCCACACTTACTCCGTGTTATAACGTTGAGCAATTTCTTCGGTGTTCTGAAATTTTCCATCCTGTAAATGTGTGTATAAAACTGTACTCGGCGTTTTCTGATTACTTCCGTTATCGTGTGGATCTTTTGGTAGAGTTCGATTTGAGGTCTCTTCATCCAAATACCGTTATTATTAACTGCCCCGTAAATCTTTCTGAGAATTTTCCTTTCCTGTTTTTCTATATCCTTAATTTTGGAATGACCGTCGATCACCATTGTTTCGGCTGCGTAAGTTGCTTCCGGAAGAATCACCGTTGTATAGTGCCTTAATTTTGCGTCCAGCGAGATGCACTTCTTGTTGTAGTGAGCCCACGTTAGCTTGTAGGCCTTCTGTAGTTTGGTGATTCTTTGTTCATTGGCGATTCGGTTTAGTCCCGAGGACTGTATGATTTCACCAAGGTATTTAAAATGGGGTACTTGTGTTATTTTACCGTATTGTGTGATTAAAGAAGAGTTATTTTCTGGCCGTCTTTCCATATAGTGTTTTTTTTTCATAAGAAATTTGTAGTCCGGTTCTTTGAGCAATTTCATGTAATTTTTCCACTGCGTGTATGGCTTCATATCTGGTATTAGTGATCATGGCAATATCGTCCGCAAAAGCGAGGCACTTGACTGTAAGACGGTTCTCTTTTTTGATTCCAATTTGAATGCCTTTTACATGAGGTTCCCATTCCCTAATGATCTTTTCTAGAACAATATTAAAGAGTATTGGGGATAATCCGTCCCCCTGTCGAACTCCAGTTTTGATGAGAAAGGGCTCCGATATTTCACCCATGAATTTCACTTTGGACATAGTTCCTGTAAGCGTCTGTTCAATGATTTTTCGGGTCTTTCTGTCTATCCCGAATTCTTTCATGATCATAAAAAGGGTTTCGCGGTCTACAGAGTCATACGCTTTTCTGAAGTCGACGAATGTTATTACTGTATTTCTACATTTTCTCATTTGTAATATTGTTTTTAAGCTCCACACCTGTTCAGCACATGATCGCCCTTTTCTAAATCCGGCTTGGTATTCACCAATTAGCGGATCCACCTGGGGTTCTAGCCTGTTTAAAAGTGCCTTGGAGAGGATTTTATAAGCAATAGGGAGCAGGGAGATTCCTCTGTAATTACTCACGTCTGTTTTATCACCCTTTTTGTGTAACGGATGAATTAGAGCACATTTCCAGTCTTCTGGTATTTGCTCCATCATCCATATGTCTGAAATAAGGTTATGAAGTTTCTGCGTAAGTGTAGGATCGTTCAGTTTCCAGATTCAGCAATGATCCCATCTTCTCCTGGTGCTTTGTTATTTTTGAGCTTTTGGATGATCTCCTGAATTTCTTCAAGGTCAGGGGGTTGTGAATCCGGGTGTGTGGAAACCGGAGGAGTGTAGGCAAGTTTTTCTTGGGGTGGTTCGCAGTTAAGAAGGGAGTTGAAGTATTGGGCTAATATTTTACAGTTTTCTTTTGCGTTAGTTTCCAACGTGCCATCGGGTTTTTTGAAGCACATGCTAGGCGCCTGATATCCATTTAAGTTTTCTCTAGACGTCTTGTAGAAGTTTCTAGTATTATGTTGGGTGAAATCCTGCTGGATTTCATGGAGTCTGTTGTTGTCATATCCTCGTTTTTCTTTCCTAATTGTTTTGGAGGCATATTTTTGGGTTTTAAGAAAGTTCTCCCAGTTTTCCTCAGTTTTGTGACTGTTAAACCTTTTCCACGCAGTCATTCGGTTGTCAACTGCCCGATCGCAAATTGCATTCCACCAACGATGTTTTCTTGTGCGAGGAGGTTGTCCTAGTTTCATGACTTCCTGAATTTTCTTCGTTATTTTCTGCCAGTCTGTTGATGTCTCCTGATTAATTTGCCTTATGATTTCTTCTTTGTGGAGTTTCAAGTACTCTGGATCTGGTTTGATATATTTGAGTGGGCCTTTTTGCTTTCAATTGGGTTGGAATTTCGTCTTAATTTGGAGAAGATGATGGTCTGATTCAAAGGCGCCTTTGCGAGCTCGGACGTTTAAAATTTCTTTATTATTATTATTATTATTATTATTATTATTATTATTATTATTGTTATTATTATTATTATTATTATTATTATTTGCGAATGAACCCAGATGTATCACGCAGTACTTTAAGATTCGCCTTTCTGATCTTCCATATAGTTTTCAATCCGTCTCCGTGGGCCATCTTCCTTTCCTTAGTCCACTTGGTTCCTGGCCTCTTTGGAGTGTCATTCCCTGGTGTTACATTCCCTCCATTTACCCTACATCGGAATAGGTTTCTTTCAAAGAATTCCACTTTTCTTACTTGTGCCATTTCCAAGTCCTGTTTGACTTGCTGAATCCATGGTATATTCTGAAGTTTTTCTGCGTAGGTCTTGCATGAACTTGTGTGTAAGCCTAGTCGGTGGAAGCCTTTGACATGTCCATTAAATTTCAATCTTCATTTTCTGATGTCTGCCACAAGATTAGATAATTTATCAGTTGCTTTACGAGATTTCAACTAGTATCCATCTTCTGTTCTTTCTGGCCAAGAATTTTCCTCAAGATCTTTCGCTCTTCCTTAATGATGTTTGCCAAGTCACCCTTCCTGTTAAGTATCAGAGATTCACTTGCATACCGAGCTTCTGGTTTGATCACTGAGTTGAAGTGTCTGATATTTTTATATGTGGACATAAACTTTTTGTTGTAGATGTCGCGCGTTCTCCCGTAATCTTTGTGTATCCATTTCTACACCTGTTGGTTCTAAGATTTCCCCAAGGTACTTGAAGTGTGAGACCCAATGGATTTTTCCGTATTTTCTGTTTAATATTATTATTTATATTATTATTATTATTATTATTATCATCCAAAACTTACAGTGAAAATATAAAAAAGGCCATTAGACTTAGCATAGGGAATTTAACAAATGTGAAATAGTTTAACGTTGGCATACATCCCTGGATACTGTAATCCCCTGTAATGTTCCTTTGACCGCTACAGTACATCTCAAACATCTTCAGAATGATAGCAGTGTGGCATTTATTCAGAAATCTATCCATGATTTCTGTGAAATGGAGGGAATACCTTATTTTCGTTTGAGAATCAAACTTGCTATCAAACCTCAACTATAGCTCCTTCATACTGATTCAACCTATGTAGATTTAAGGAATACACAACAGCGATATCACAATATAAAACCTTTTTATGGAACAGACTGTATCCGTTAGTGGTTGCTAACCACATCGTTTGCCCGCCAGCGAGGCTATTACGTCAAGGGAAAGAAAAAAAATAAACGATGGTTCTATGCACGAAGCTCTTAAAGAAGGCTTTCCTTTTCTGGGAGACACTAAAATGCGAGTAACGTCTCTAGTGTACATTTAACACATCCCCCCAAACCATCTGAATGGCATTTCAAGGTTTACTAATGTTTCTTCTACCAGAAAACAATGCTTGTGGCTTTAAACTTAAGTGTACGATATTTGTCCCGCAAACTATGTGTAACTCTACGGACGAGCTGAAGATTTTATGGCTTACAATGGAAGCTTCCTAGAATCCATTACCGTCTGATTTAAGAATATAGCAACAACAATAGTAATAATAATTAATGATAATAATACCGGCATATCTGAAGAAAGGACTGCAAGCATTATAGGCTACTATCGTACCATCAGTATAGTGTTTTATTCCCTCAGTATGCCTTCCTTCGGAGGGGAAGTAAAGCCGGCGGTCCCATGTCATAGATTTATGGCATGTTAAAGAACCTTCTACTAATTACACCTGTGTGAAGCTAAATTAGGTTAAAAATGTAAACAACGCTCAGGTTCCTACGTTCGTCGCCAGGAGCCGACTGCGGTGGCGTCTAGTAGACAAGTTCTGAACTAGTAGTCTTCGACGGTGGCGTTTGGCAGAAAAGTAGGAACTAGGCCTACTTGAAAAATTCAAAGTCTGCAGTCCTTACATGAATTATGAAACAGATAGCACACACTAATACAGTCATCACAATTAACACCAGTTATCAGACAGATTCTACACACACCCAAAGTACACGGGGCTACATGACCGCGTTGTGCAGCCCCTAAACTGCGAACCAACCAACCGACCATAGTGTTGCATGTTCAAAAATATATAACTAATAAACTTTTTTAACATTTAGAAAGTTTCAAAATCATCACATCACACCACATGAATGTGATCCGTTTCCCGCTTGCTGTAACAATTGACTTGTGTACAAGTGAATAACAATAATAATAAAAAGATATGAACCGCCATGGCGACATGAACTGTCCAGGAATTTACACGTGATTATGTAAGTCTACTGACTTCGGTCTCTCACACTGAAATAATCTGAAATGCAAACGTGTATGTAAATTTGGTGTTCAAGACTAAATACAGTAAGAAAAACAGCGAGGACGTCATAGTTGAGATTTATCGCAAAGAAAACAAATATCTTCATTTTCACTTCTTCTTCTTCTTCTTCTTCTTCTTCTTCTTCTTCTTCTTCTTCTTCTTCTAGCCTTTGTCCCACAGAGCTGGGTCGGCTCTTCTGCAAAATTGCCTCCATCTTGCACGGTCTGCAGTGTCATTCTTCTCAACATTGGCTGCTCGCATGTCCTCTTTGATTTGGTCAAGCCACCACTTCTTTGGCCGTCCTTGTGGTTGCTTGCCTACTGCATCTAGTTGCAGGGCTTTTTTCGCTACTGTATACCCGCAACTCCGTAGTGCATGTCTGTACCAACGCAGGTGAGCTTCCAGCATCTTGTCAGGGATCTGTGCGACACCAATGGTGCCTCTTACACGGACATCGGTGACATGGTCCAGTCTTGTAAGGCGAATGGACCAGTGCTGTATCCTCATCTCCATGGTGTGCAGCACTTAATCACATCTGTTGGTTACTGGTCAACATTCACTTCCATACAATGCTACAGGTCTGATCACAGTATGGTATACTGTACTTTCGATTTCAGCTGTACAGGCATCCCACGATCACATATAATTACTGTCACCTGTCGCCATTTTGCCCAAGCTGTATTTGTTCGCATTCGCACTTCCCTCAAAGTGTCTCCATAATATGAGCCCAAATATCTTGTCGAGTTGTTTCCCATTAGCCTAATAGATATAGAGCCATGGGTTTGCTCTCCACACTCTATGTATTAAGTGTTGGAAATGTTTAATTTCAGTCCATGTGCATCAAGGTAGTCCTTCCAAATTTGTGTTTGCTGATCAAGGACTTAGCGTTTCTCACTTTCCAACAAGACATCAACGGTCTTCAGACGATTCCCTGGATGTTTGGTCTAGATATCTACAGTTGACATATCCATACACAAAATTAAAAGAAGCGTTGACAATGCTGAGCCTTGAGGAACACCAACGATCATATTGAAAGTAGGAGAAGTCCTCTCTGCACACCTTATCCTCCTGCTGACGTTGTAGTAAAGAGATTGTACACATTCAACATATACTTCGGGCACGCCATGGTCTCGTAAGGATTACCATATAAGGTCATGGGGCACAGGCAAAGGCCTTTTCTAGGTCCAAGAATGCCAGATGTAATGATTTTCTCTTCTTAAGATGGAGTTCTATGAGTAATATGACCACATAGATGGCGTCCACTGGGCCGCAGCTTTTAACAAAATCACACTGAAACTCATGTACCGGTATATTCAACAAGAAAAACAAGAATATTCAATTTAAACTATTAAAACATCAAAATGCAATGGTGAACGCCATCCATCTTAAGGAGATGACATTGCAGGAAGAAGAAAATCCGGGAATCGAACTTGGGACTCCCGTGAAGGCAGCCAATAACGCTAACCACTAAGTTACATCACGAGGTGGCGCAATATGATTACTTGATAGTTCCCTAGTTATATGAAGATGTGAGAATGACTAATAATCAAAGAGGAGAAGGTATCAAGAGTCAGCGAAGAATTCGAGAGATTGTATTTCATTAGAGTAAAACAAGCATGCAAGTTTCTTGAGAGCCTTTGAGTTTGAAGTGTTCTTAAAATTCTATCGAACATTCCACTCTTTCTCACCGCTGCAGATTACTTGTGATGTGATGAAGTCAGTAATAGAAGAAGTAATAAAAGTAACAATATTCGATTAAGCTACACTACCGCCTGTGGAATATACCAGGGTGTACATTGGTAAATACTGTACTTTAATTACGTGAGGTCGTGCTTCTGGGAGCTGGATGTATTGCGATAACTCATAATAAGGACAATACATGTCTCCGTCTCCTCCTCTACTTATCCTTCTCCTTCTTCTTCTTCTTCTTCTTCTTCTTTCGAATAACCCATGGGGAGAGTACGATGAATCAACTTTGGCTATTTTTCATTGGATTCGATTTGCTTTGCATCCAAAGTTCCTTCATTCTTCTAGTGTCGTTCCTTCTCATCTTGAGTCCACTTTCGTCTATAGTCTTTCCGTTTGACCATGATACCCAGAAGATAAAGGGACTTCTCGGAACTCAACTGAGTCACTCACTCACCCTCCGGACCCGCTCGCCGGACCGGCGAGTGGCGAACAATGACTCACCAACTGGCGCCGTCCCACAGCACTAAAACTTTTTTATTTCAAGTCTAAATTTACAATTTTCAAGTTTTGTTTTGAATTCTACATACAATTCTAATGAAAATGAGTCCTATCGCAACTGAAATGCTTCATATCTACGGCCTGATAGTCGGTCAATTCTATTCCTCAATTTTTAAAATTTTCTTTATTTGTTTGAAATTTTAAAACTAGTAGTTGCAATACAATCATAAATGACATGTAACGAACGTCAGTTTAAGCAGTAAGAAGTCCGAGTTTAGGCTAATTTTCTTTAGATTTTTATGTAGAATTCAAAAAAACTTGAAAATTCTAAAATTAAACTTTGAATAAGAAAAGTGTTAGTGCCAGTAGGTGAGTCATTGTTCGACACCACCGGTCCGGCGAGCGGGTCGGGAGGGTGAGTGAGTGACGTCAGTTGAGTTCCGAAAAGTCCATTAATCCTCTGGGTATCATGGTCAAACGGAAAGACTATAGTTGTTAATTTCTTTCTCTCCTGAAATCCTGCCATTTGAGTAACTTCTCGAAAAAGTGTTTTCTGTTGTGTCTGTTTCAATTTCAGCGTTTTTTTAGCTCTTTTTCAATGTTGATGAACCATATGGGTTTGGATTTGGAATTGATGAGCAAGTTGAAAATCAGTTTAATTAGTCTATTGTTGTCCGTTCTGTAAATGTGCCCCAAACACTGTAGTCTTCTCTTCCTCAATACGTCAGTTAGTTTTTCAATTTTCAGATATACTGTAGCTCTCTGTTCGGTGTTAACCTATATTCAGCATTATTATTTCGTTTAGCTCCCAGTATTTTTCTCAAAATTCTTCTTTCGACCGTCTCTAATTTTTCTACAGTGGATCTCCAATCCTTGCTAGTTTAAGTGTTTCTGCCGCATACAGAGTTTTGGGTCCGACCACTGTTTGGTAGTGTCTTAATTTCGTGATCCAGGATATTTTATTTTTGTTATATATACTTTTGTTACATGAATCATCCTTTCCAATTCGTGCACTCTAGTTTTTATAACTGTATTTTCTTTAGTGTCGTTCGTTATCCATTCTCGTAGGTATTTAAAATAACTTGTTTTACATATTGTGCTGTTATGAATTGTGATATTTTGAGGGGCATCATTGATGCTTTTTCATGAACTTCGTGTTTTCAAACTATATTTTGTATTTCTATTTTGGCTGCTTGTTTTCTTAATTTTCTGATTTGTTTTTAGGCATTATCCAGTGAGTCAGTAACGAAGACCATGTCATCCGCAAAATCTATGTATTATAATGATTTGTCGAACGAAAGTCAGTGAAATGTGTTTGCAATACATACTTACAGGATGGATGGGAAGATCTTTAATTTGAGCCGTCTAAAGGCAAGGACTCGGACATCTCCTGCTGCATTGGTTGAGTTACAGTACGCTGATGATAATGCAGTAGTAGCTCAATCAGAGGTCGAACTTAGGAAAATCCTGAATTCTTTTTCTTCAGCATACAAAAAGATTGGGCTGAAACTTAACACCAGTAAAACCCAAGTCCTCTACCAACCAGCCCCTGGACAAGGACAAAGAAACATCAATGTCACCATCGACGGAGCGAAGCTTCAAGAAGTTAACGCATTTTCTTATCTTGGCAGAACCCTGTCATCAAGTGCAAATATAGATTCCGAAATCCAGGATTAACCGTGCTGGGGCATCCTTTGCAAGATTGAGGTCCAGAGTTTTTGACAACCATGATATCTGCTGCAACGAAGATCCTTGTGTACAACTCGGTTGTAGTTCCCACCTTCCTTTACGGATCTGAATCCTGGACATGCTACAGACGTCATTTTAAAAAGCTGGAGCAATATCACCAGCGTTGTTTGAGGAGAATTCTTCGTATGGCATGGCAAGACAAACGCACAAACACCAGCATTCTCGAAGAAGCACAGACTACCAGTGTTGTAGCCATGCTTTTAAAACGTCAGCTGCGATGGACAGGACACGTAATCCGCATGCCCAATAATCGCATTCCCAAGCAAGTGTTTTGCTCTGAACTAACTGAGGGCAAGCGCTGTGTGGGAGGTCCGAGGAAGCGATTCAAAGACGTACTAAAGGCTAATATGCAAATGTGCCATATTGATATCAACAACTGGGAGACCTTAGCTCTTGATCGCTCATCCTGGAGATCAATTGTTCATCGTGGTGCGATACTTTTTGAAGAAAACCGCCGACGTATGATAGAAGATCGGAGGCAGCGCAGAAAGAACAGAGTGTTCATTAGAAGACAGGGAATGAATGCGGATGTCTCACCTGGACCTGATACTACCTCTCATCACTGCGGGAAACTGTGTCTCTCCCGCATTGGGCTTTTTGGTCGCCTCCGGACTCATCGATGAAGAGTCATTCAGCATTGGAAGGCCAACCTACTCGAGACGAGTGTTTGCTATCATCATCACATTCTTCTAGATTATTTTCAGAATTATCTCTAAACAATTGTCTTGCCAGAGGAAGGTATGGGGCCTGGCTGGAGAGACGAGTCGGTTTCAACCACACAGGCAGCTGCTTTCGATATGGTTTCCTATAATTTACCAATTTCAACTTAAGCCAAATCGCAGACCAACTTCTTGTGAGGACAAGCACAGCCATTCTTCCAAATGTTTGTGCAATTCAATTCATAGTTATTTAATTCATCTCCCTTAATCCAAAGGTTGGCATCGTAAAAGCTATTCAGTGCATAGAGATTCAACTCATCCCCTGTCTGGCTCCGAAGAAATTCAAATGATAAGGAACAGAAATACATGCATTTGTGAACAGATATCAGCATTAAATCTTCTATAACGACCAATTTTATTATTGTTTTACCTCCACTTTGCTTAGAAAAAATAAATATCATCATTCCTTTGCTGCCATGCTTAGGAAATTTAAAGAGTTGTGTGTGTTTAATATTGTATAGGCTATGGCTTATATTTTCTTACATTACAAGTGGGCGGCTTCGGTGGCGTAGTTGGTAGCATACTGAGCTTCTATGCCCAGGATCGCGGGTTCAAACCCTGCCGAAGTCTTCGGATTTTAAGAGCGTTAAAAATCCCTCAGTATGCCTTCCTTCGGAGCGGAAGTAAAGCTGGCGGTCCCATGTCATAGATTTATGTCATGTTAAAGAACCTTCCACTAATTACATCTGTGTGAAACTAAATTAGGTTAAAAATGTAAACAACGCTCAGGTTTCTACGTTCGTCACCAGGAGCCAACTGCTGTGGCGTGTAGTAGCCAAGTTCTGATCTAGTAGTTGTTGACGGTGGCGTATGGCGCCAAAGTAGGAACTACTTGAAAAATTCAGAGTATGCAGTCCTCACTTGAATTAAGAAACAGAAATACACACTAATACAGTCATCACAATTAACACCGGTTATCAGACAGATTCTACACACACCCAAAGTACACGGGGCTACATGACCGCGTTGTTGCAGCCCCTAAACTGAGGAACGTACTGTCCCCGTTTTCCCGGATAGTAGGCTGTCAGATATCCGCCCCCTCAATCGGATTGCCAATAATCCACCGCGCCGGCTCAGCTACACCAATGAAAATGGCACTGACAGATACTACCGAGATTTGAGCACAGAAGTTAACAAGGAATTATTGTGGAACACACCAAAATAGACGGGGGTCCATACTTACCTCTACTTACCTCTTATAAATATCTCGGGGATTGGGTTGACAACAGGATCTCTAAAGTATGCTCCCACAATAATCTCCACCATGACATTTAAAAATGAACCAGAACGGAAAGCAAGAGCTTTGAACTGTACAAAAGCTTTATTTCAAATAAAGGGTATGACTTTAACAGCTCAACAAAATAAATGTGGCTATCAGTAGCCCATGTCAATCTGACTATGTCCTCCTATAGGACTTGCAAAGTTATTATACAACATGTTAGCTCCCCCGAGCTCAAAATAACGAAATATTCATAACACATTTGGACTGGAAAAAGGAAGTCAGGATGAGACACATGTATAGAGCATTTGGTTTCTTTTAATAAACATGACACTTGTATTTATAGGCGCAAGGCCACAATGCAGACGACCTCGTCCGCTGATAACCAGATGTCTGGCCAGCTGCCATCTACCCTTCAACCTGACGTACACCTGTCAAATGGGCTCACTTGTCAAGCCACGTTGCGTAAGAATCCAGCACTCTCAAAAGTTTTAAATGTCCGCAAGACATCACAAATATTGTTACGCAAATCTTTCAAATGCTTTACTCACATACCACTGGATTATTCTGACAATCCCTAAACTTGTTAAATTATCATCCAAATGTTTAATAAGCATTGTTTAGAGTATAAAACAGATTCTTAAATGTTTTTAACAAAAACTCATAAATTAATTTATAACAATTAGAAATTGTTCATAATATAGTTAAAGACAAAAAGAATTTTAAACACGCCTCTAACATTACTTTCGTTCCACATTATTGTCAAAGATATTTACATCATTATTTACAATATTAACATTTAAATTATTCAAATTATTAATTTGAGAAATACATTAACCACATGTTCATCCGGTTGGTAATTTCATAATCGTGTCAATATAATCGACCAATGAAGGTTAGTTATACATATTAATGTCACATTCTGGTTTAATAAAGGTTTAATAATTACTATAATTATTTGTGACGGTAATCTTCATTCAAAATCTTATCTCAAATTCTTTCAATACTCTTGTTAATTATAACAGTAAATTCGCTTGATTAATTTTCAAAGGACAAATACAATACATTCCTGCGGTAAATACGTCGCTTACAAAAACAATGCACAAAACTGCATTAAAATTAGGCCCAAAATTCATCATATATTAATATATACGGCATCAAAATCTTCCACAGAATCTTACAAAAACCTCCACTAACAAATTCTTCAACATCATTAATTACTGTGGGAACCTCCTTCATTTACTTCAAGGGCATTATACATCAGCGACTTTCAACACGTTCGCTGCACTGGCGATTATACATTCATAGTTCCACTTCAAAAATTCTTATAATCATTAATAGTTTCAAAACTGTTGTCATTTAACCTTCGTGGATTTCATTCATGAATCGAAATGAAGTAAAAATTTGCCAATCACAAACAAATTTAATAGTGAATACGCTTATATACGCCTCTCTGGTCTATCAAAATTTAAGATTATCATCTTCAAAGTATTGTAGTATAAAAATACTATCATCAAACAAAGTGCGACTAAACTGCAAAATAGTCGAATAGAATCCAATTAGACTGTGGAATGCAAACATTATTATTCAAATCTCTAATTGAGAAAAAACTCCTAACAAAAGTTCAAGACTTTAATGCATTCAATAATTCATAATTAAAGTTCATCTTTCACAAAATTGTCTATGATGCAATGGTCGTTCATAACTGACGATAAATGTCTGTGTTGCAATCAATTTCAAATAACGACTAGTATTTCCAAGATCGTCGACAACGCTAGAGATTTTAACGCTCTAAAATCATTTAAATGTTCTTCCTTCTTGATGATGACAGAAAATTGGTCAAAGTAATTAAACTGGGGTAGAAATTACTTTAATAAAGAGACACGCTGTCTGAAGTTAAATCTGCCATGAAAATCATTAACTTATAGTCAAATCGTGACTACCAAAAATAAGCAAATTATTGAAATATCTAAGTATCAGTCTCAACTGATCCAAAATCATTTAACTATGTCCATGGAATAACAATGTCTTAATAAATCGTCGAAAAAGGCATAACTCATCAAGGTGTACTGAGAATAGGAATCTCAAACAAGAATATAGGGCAAAATACATGAGGACAAAAAATATAGGAAAATGGTTGCTCAGATATTGCTAGAAAACTCAAATACAATAAACGTTCACGACTACCTTATCTGCCGATTGAAGTTCCAGAGGAAAATTCCCCAAAGAAGACTGCTGATGGATCCATTTCACCAAGTTAAAGCTGAGCTCCATCCTCGAAACAGGAAACAGCACCCTCGTAGAATCGAACTGCTTCCTCTTCCGGAAATTGCACCGCTCCATGAAGACGTAAGACATCCTTCCGGAAAAATTCTTCTTTGTGAGTCGGGACAACCCTGACCTCTCTTGAAAAATCCCTGAAGATCTTGTAGAAAATCGCCATGAAGTTTTTGTAGTAATTTCCATTGAAATATTCATATTCAGAGAGTATGAAATCGTTTCCATTGCTGTTTGATAGTATTAAGCGTTGAGCCACGAAACATGGGTGTAGATGGGTGTTCACCACATGTCCGCTTGTATGGAATAGCAATTAGCGAAGTTCCATGTTGCTATCTTACTCCAACGATGTATGTCCCAATTGCATTAAAGTCCTTTAGCCTTCCATCTTCTCTTCGGTTATGGTAATAGAAGAACAAACTGCCTTATTAAACTGCTCCATAATACTGTAGCGTTGTGTCACAAAAGCAATCAGAAGTCTCCCTGTTATACTAGCAGTGTCAGCCGTAGCGTAGGATCTGGCGATACAAAGTGCTTCTCAGGAGGCGAGAAAATCACTTTTGTCAGACGTCTAAAAGTGCTAATATCTTCTAAAATAACTCCTTGAAATTGTTCAAATTTACTACACTGCTTAATGTAGCACTGCCCAATATGATTAGCTTATAGGCAACCGCTAACTGTTCATAGCCACTCTTGTAGGCGCGTTATAATGTGCGTTTTAACTTCACCTAGTTTTACTCACAGTAAACTTGCACTGCTTGTCTGCTTGAATCACGTTTAATGCGGTGGCTTCACCACGCGTTATAAAGACGACTCTTTCTACTAATGTCACTCGACGTCTCACCAAAACGACTATATAATCACTGAAGATCTGACGATTTGAGATATGCGATATGAGACCTGACGATTGAGACTCCTCTCTTCTGCGCTAGGCCTTTTATAAACTTCATAAGGGGCGTATCCATCCCTTCCATAGCGTGTTACTGCGTCATCGCTCGAAGTTCCAACTTCGTCAATACGTGACGGATTTTCAAAATTCAAAAACTGGAAATAAATTTCACCAAATTCCAAAACAATGCCTCTACTGCAAATGGATTTCCACAATTCTGCATTCCAAAAAGTATTAAAAATACCATAGTTTCAGCAATCTCCGTCTTCCTTCAAACAATCGTTGATTGGTTCGAGCCTCCCCTCCAATAGCATAATTTCTTCCTCAGCACAATTCCACGTTTCCTGCGACTGCGTCGTAAATCTCGGAACTTTCTCGAATAAATGCTGACG
Organism: Meconema thalassinum; assembly: GCA_946902985.2. NCBI lineage: Eukaryota > Metazoa > Arthropoda > Insecta > Orthoptera > Tettigoniidae > Meconema > Meconema thalassinum. Next base: position 249,127,299 of record OX336392.1, on the reverse strand, counting down.
TCACTGAGAATCTCAGCTCAAGCAGCCTGCTGGTATAACGTCTGCGTCATCCGTGCTTACGTCATGACCATTCACGTCATAACTATGACAGCCATAACTTTCTTTATATTTTCCAATATAGCCACCGTGGTCTCAACATAATTCAATTACGGGGGCAGTACCAACCAACCAACCAACCAACATTACAAGTGGTAGACTGTATGTAATTTTATGAAAATGAGTAGGCTACTGTATTTACAAAATTCCAAGTAAGTAATACTAACACTCGATGGTGAAAATCATTTTCAGAACGTGAAAAACGATTTTGATGGAAACAGTTCTAACAACAATCAAATACCTCTCTGAAATCATTTGAGACTCTCAGTATCTCAGATCCATACAAGGGAGCTATCTAAAACAAACTGAAGTGATCTATTGGGTTACAATTTTTCTGGTATATTACAAGCACATTGTAAATGCCAGTACTACTAACTTAATTCCATGGTTAAATTTATTCTTACAGGTCTATAAGATTCAATCATTTTTAGAAAAGCAGTCTTATAACTCCTGAAAATTAAAACCTTAAGTCAATATTAGTAAGCCTCCGTGGCTTAGGCGGCAGCACGCTGGCCTCTCACCGCTGGGTCCGTGGTTCAAATCCCGGTCACTCCATGTGAGATATGTGCTGGACAAAACGGAGGCAGACAGGTTTTTCTCCGTGTACTCCGGTTTTCCCTGTCAAAATTTCATTCCAGCAACACTCTCCACTATCTTTTCATTTCATCTGTCATTCATTTAATCATTGCCCCAGAGGAGTGCGTCAGGCCTCGGCAGCCGGCACAGTTCATATCCTCGCCGCTAGATGGGGGCTTCATTCATTCCATTCCTGACCCGGTCGGAGACTGGAAGCAGGCTGTGGATTCTCTCAAGTCAATATTAGCGTCCAAGGAGTGGTGAGAATAGCTGGGGAATGCTCTAGGGCAGTGGTTCACAACCTTTGTCAGCTGACGCCCCCCTTTTCAAATGCGGGAGTTCATCGCACCCCCCTTCCCCCAACCCTCCACTCATCGCTTCTATAACCTCTTCGATTGACGCGGAGGACATAGGCCTAACTTAATAACACTACATAATGGAATAGGCCTATCTACTACAAATTAACTTCATTTTAGCACAATACACTTTTACAACAACTCCTTAAATTAATCAACAAATGTCAGTGAGAGGGTTGACACTGTTTTCTCTTGGTAAGAATCGGTATGTATGGTTTGATATTTGACAGAGCACAGCGGAGATCGCTTGCAACATCAAGCCGACAGCGCTGCTTTGTTTCTATGACACTCAGCGTTGAAAATCCTGACTCGCATAAATATGTCTTTGAAGATGGGACAATGACACGAAATGCAAATTTGGCTATTACAGGACACACTGCAAGATAGTTTACCCAAAAGTCACCCAGAAATAATAATATAGAATCATCTTTTAGCTTTGATTCACACTTCAAATCTATGGCTTCTTCTTGAAGCTGTGCTGGCAGTGCTTCAATGTCAATGGCAAACGAATTTCTTGTTAACATCCAGGACCATTCTTCCGGCAAGATATCAGGAAAGTAGAAGTTGAATTCTTGTGCCAGGGAATCCAAATGTTACTGAATTTGCACCTAAGTTTATTACGATCATGTTCATTTTCCGGCAAAATTTCATTAAGGTGGTGAAAGGATGAGAAGTTGTTCAACTGATGCCGACGTTTCCAGAACTGTATTTTTTTTTCAGGAATGCATAATATTGGAGTTTTTGCCTTGGAGCTTTAGGTTCAAACTGTTCAAAGCTTCAAAGAAATCACAAACATATGCCAACGAGACGATAAAATTGGCATGATTTTGCTCCTTACAACACAGCCAATTCCTTATTTCACCTCCAACCTCGCGGCTCCACAGAGGTTTGTGTCGATAGTTGGCAATTACTGGTGCTTTTGAACGATTGACTTGGTGCGACAATCACTTGGAGAGATTCGAAATATATTTATTTTACAAAATTGTAATATTCGAGTTAAAAAACTTAATTCGGAAATCACTTCACGACCCCCTTGATAAAGCCCCCCCCCAGGTTGGGAACCCCTGCTCTAGGGAATTAGAAATGGCGAAGGGGGTAACGCAGGGTGACAGCTTGAGCCCTCATCTCTTTTTGAACTTCATGAACCAAGTCATTAAACAGTGTAGAAGAAGAACCAAAAGAATTAAGGTTGGCAACTGGAACATGGGACCAATATATTAGCAATCCTTGGTCAATGCAGATGACATTCTGATTTTGTCTGGGAAGGAGGAGAACCTCCAACAAGCTCTTACTGAATGGGCTTATAACTTCCAGGACCGTGGGATGGCAGTGAACGTGAGCAAAACCAAGGTAATGCTGGTCACCAAAGGAGAAAAAGTACAGCTTCATATCAAGTGGAACAACGAGGATATTGAGCAAGTAGAACAAATTGAATACCTGGGCACCATAATCAGAGAGGATGGAAAATTAGAGGCAGAAATAAACAACAGAATTAGAAAAGCTAATCAAGTTTACTATGGTATAAACAAGACAATAATAGGGAAGAACGAAATGACCAGAAACACAAAAATGCGGGTAAATCATGCTATGTACCTTCCAACCCTCCTGTATGGTGCAGAGCGTTGGAGAGTCGTTTGGTCGCCGCTGAGACGAGTTACTTGTGGAAAGTTGCCGGTAAAACACGAAGAGACCATATTAGAAATACCACAGTGAGAGATGAGCTTCAGCAGGAGCCAATAATGGATGTCATTGGGAGGAGAGGATTGGGCTGGATTGGTCACCTAAAAAGAATGGAAGATGAAAGGAAAGCGAAGCAGGTGTGGCGAACCAGACCTACAGGAAGAAGAACAAGAGGAAGGCCACGGATTGAATGGGAGGAGTACATCTTGGGACTGATCGGGAAGCGAGGGAAGACCTTGGGTGATGTTCAGAGAATGGCGCACGACAGGAAAAACTTTAATAAATGTCTGAAATGTCCCGACACCTAACGGTACAAAGGGAAAGAAGAATAAGTCAATATTAATTTGTATCTACAGATTGGAATATTTATCTCAACGATAGGCAATCATTCCACAGCTTCTTCACATTTGTACTTGATTATACCCATTCTGACAAATTCAATCTTAACCTAAAAGTTTTGTCTACATAACATCCACATCACTGTTCCATCTTCAAGCTGATTTTATATCAAGATTTCTTTCTTTCGCATTTAACATATTTTTGTAACAGATCTGGTTTTTATTTTATTTTAGTGTACTGTATGTGATGTTTAGCTTTTAGACGATTAATTTTTAGAAATACTTTAGGGAACAAACTTCTTTTATGGTAAAATTTTTCATGTAAGTCTTGCTTTTTTTTCATATTATTATTTGCGCTGAAGAGGGCCACAATGTGGCCGAAACCACTGCAATAAAAAGTAGAAATTAATATTGACTGAAGGTTTTTAATCTTCAGTACTTATTAAACTTCGTCAATAAAGACAGGGCTAACATGGTCATTCTCATGTCACATTATATTAATAATAATAATAATAATAATAATAATAATAATAATTTTGTATGGCCTCGGATGCCGGGTGCAAGCTTTATTTGCACCCAAAGGGTAGCTTGCATGTCGAATTTCGTTGTTCCTTGAAGCACTATGAAAGTCAAGGAGGATAGATATCTAAGCTCCTTGAACACTATAGCGCTTTCTAGTAGAGAAATGAGGAACTTCGTGTTGGCGTAAACTCCCGAGATTAATTTTGCCATTATGAACACGGCCTACTGAATTCAAATGGGTTCTTTGACATGCCAACTCGTATGACATGGTGTCGTAATTTTTTCCGCCTTTCAAATATCACTTACCATGGCCAGGAGCGAACCTGCAAGCTTGGGGTTAGTAGACCACCGTGGTAAGCAATATATTCATGAAAAGCAGTCTGTTTAGTTTATCACGGAACTACTTGTTAAATAATATGATAGGTTACGTTCTAAGCTTACCTTGATATGGAAAGGGCACCTGAAACAAACAAAGAGGATAACATTAGTACCGAACATTAGTATACATTGTGTTTAGGAAGTAACTTATACAACAAACACATTTTGTACACTTTCCATTAGTGGCAAGAATTGCATGGATCAGTGATATGCTTTAAATAGTGTATAGAAATGTGGTATATACATGTGTAAGTAGATAAGTCATTAGAATTAGAATTTGGATGAACACATTCATTGAAACACTTGCTTCGATAGGTGCGAATAATATAAGTACACATATTATTATGTGTCACATTCTTAACCAAATCTATTAAACCTCATTGCTGCGAAATTTTAATTCGAATAAAAATAATATTATTTTGATTTATTGAGTTTACAAAACATACAAGGAACCCTATTTTGTCCAGCATATCAGGGTTATAGTTCGATAATTACATAATATTTACTACATGTATTAAATCATAATAACTTGTGGAACATGTGATGGATGAATGTAAGAAGATTAGATGGTTGGTTTATTCTTTCCTTAGTTTAGGGGCTGCGGCAACGCGGTAATGTAGCCCCGTGTAATTTGGGAGTGTGTAGAAACTGTCTGATAACCAGTATTAATTGTGATGACTGTATTAGTGTGTGTTATCTGTTTTTAATTCAAGTAAGGACTGCAGACGATAAATTTAAGTAGTTCTTACTTTCGCCACCAAATGCTACCGACCACGACACCTATCTGTGAACTTGGCTACTACTAGATGCCATCACAACCAGCACCTGGTGCCGAACGTTGGAACTTAAGAGCATTAATCAAACCTACAGTAAGCTACTAATTTTGCTTTACACAAGTTTAGTTAGTGTAAGGTTCTTTTACATGCCATAAATCTACGACATGGGCCCGCCGGCTTTACTCCCCCTCCGAATGAAGGCATATTAGTCCTCCGTCAAATGTACATCCGTGTGATCCTTGATTATGCAAGTGTGGAAGTAGTCTCAATCTCTTCGTTTGACCTTGGAGAAACATAATTTCGATGGTGGTATTCTTGAAAATGTTGCGTTTGAATGCTGCGGGCAAAAACAAAATGGCCGCCATCGCAACACGTTTACCTACTTATATCAGTAACCGTTGGGATTACGGAAAAAAATGTTTAAACAAAACATGTAGCTACGCATATTCTGCACAGGAAAGGTTATTGCAACTTTTTATGTAGTATCAACCGTTTCCTCATAAAAAGTACTATTATAGTTTTCGAAAATAAAAATAAATATTTTCAGTATGAGGGTCTTGCAAGCGCATATTTACGTACTTGACATTATTTACATGGCCACTGGATAATTGGAATAATAAATAATACACTAAACACTAATAAATTTAAAAATATCCCCTTTCCCTTATGTTGTGCCGTAGGAAACCGAAAGATAAAAAGCACCACTATAGCTTTAACCTTTAATGAAAATACTGTGAAAGAAATACTATGTTTACAGATTCATACAGACAGAGTGGAGGCAATAATACTTGCCACTCCAACAATTATATTTTTAATTACAGTCATCGTCACTTTCAATGCAAATCTTATTTACACCTAAATCTTCATCATCTTCTAGCTCGCACTCTGCCATATTGTCACAACGGTCGGGATTACCTTCGCACTTGCACATTTCAGTACACCGGAGTCCATTTGACTGACATGTACATGGAGAAGATCAACGCCTTTTGGAGCATGAGCAGCGACAAAGTTCCAAGATAAGCTCTGGTGCACAAGGGTTGGTACAAGCAACAGGCTCGTATGCACCCCCTACTTTGTTCCATCCAAAATCTGAGGGTGGTGGGTTATTTGGATGCTGAATTAGGTCCTGATTCCACTCAAAACACTGAAGGTGAGCCCTTAACAAAACTGGATTCAGTGCAGATCTTGTTGGAGGAAGATTCACATCTTGACATTGTTTCTGTGTAAACAACAACCATGTCACAGCTCCTATGTCGGCCAGTGTTGTTTTGGGGATATAAAGATGACAAATGAACGCTTCCAAGTTAGTCCTGATATCTTCAGTGAGTGACAGTGTAGTCCCCAATTTAGCTAAAGCTTCTAGCAGCGTATAACTTGCGGAATTAAAAGCTTTCCACCACTTTATTTTACCTTTGCCAGCAAATGATCCTGTTACATCCGCTTCTGAAAGAGCGTGTAATCCAGGGACTGCAGAGGATTTCAGACGTCCGAGTGCTCTGTAAATTGAACCTATCTCAACGAACCTTTTCTGGCCGAGGGAAAACGCAAAATTTTTCGAAAGTTGAGAATATCGCCTTAGTGCTAAAACCAGGACATCAGTATCGGGGGAGAACGCATGAGTAGTTTTAATTCCTTTCTGTGCTAAATAAGCTGCATGTAATATGATCTTTGAGTCGGCCTCCTCTTGCGTACTTGCAAGACAGGATATATTATCACCATGTGATGAAGCTGCTTTGTCCCTCCAACTAAGTACGAACCTTCTGTTGTTTATCACGCCAAATTTAAGAATCTGATCGGAAAGGAACTCTGTTAGTTCGTCCTTCGTCTTATCATGGGCCAATAATTTGTGCATTGGTATACTTCCAATTTTCGTTCCTGGTCCGATTTTGTACCTCATTGGATCTGAGCCCTTTTGCCGAATCTCTCGCATCCCTTTCTTCAATGAGTTTTCTTTGTAAGAGTCAAAAACTATATGTACCTCACTGTAATTTGCCGAATTATTGTCGAATCCATTGGCTGAAGTTTACACCGAGGTCACTACATGTCTTCACTGTGTTAGGTTTGTGGTAGGTATGAAGAAGCGCCATGCCATCTACCATCACAGCTTTTCCCTGTAGCTCTTCATTTTCTTCTAAAACATCACGTGTAGTGGAAGCATGATTATCTTCGTTTCCTTCGGCTCGTATCTCTTGCATTAATTCAAGAGCATCCGTAAGTTTGTACTTAGCTAGACAATAGTGCATACTCCCGTCAACTGCAAACAACGACTTCGGGAGTGCTGAAAATTCGTAGTTGTTCAAATTGTGCCTCAAATCTATACCAGGTCTGCTTCTGGAAGCTATCAACAATCTTCAAATAAGAGATAAGTCTGTCTTTATGGCAATGGTTTTGTTTTTGATGGTAATTTTTACCTTTTTCGCTGCCGTTTTACACGTTCTAATGACATTCTTTTTTCATAGGAGCCCAGAACGGAATGTTGTTAGTATGAATTCGTTGATCTAAGAAAGTATTATGCAGATCTTGACCAACTTCCGCAACACTACCTAAAGACAATTTTATTTCCTGTGGAAAGACTCGCTGAGTTAGGATATGAATGAGGTCATCAGTTTTGCATTGGAAGGGATTTGTCGAGTTTTGAAACGCTTCCTTTAGTTTACGTACATTATCATCCCAGCGCTGTTGAAGTTTAACAGACACTTCATGATGTTTACTTCGTGCTGTCAGTTCTATCAGTATTTCGGCTTCGCTTGCAATTATACTTAGTTCCGAATTAGCAAAGAAGAGTCGATTTCGAGCATTCTCATTAAGTGTTATACCAACCAGGCCCCCATGTACCTTTAGTTTTTGATTTTGGTGTTCCAGAGCTTCATCAGCATCTAAAGCACAAAATGGAACTTTACTTCTGTTCACAACCGAAATACCTTCCATAAATTGTTTCCAAATCTCTGGAGCTGTGGATTCCAGGTTTTCCATTTCTGAAATATATAGGGTGATCATCCGAGCATAGTTCAATCTATTAATTGTAAAGAAGTATTTAACAAACTGGTGGAGATATTCTAAACACAGCATCCAATTCGATGTTCCTACAGCTCTTATGAAATTCATCATAGCTTGGACCATATCCATATATGTGCACGCTAGTTTGAAAACAGGATGCTTGAGCTTTCTTGTTGCTGAAAATGTTCTATTTATTCAACAAGTCTTCTTTCTTTAATGGTACTTTTTATCTTTCAGTTTCCTACGGCACAATATAAGGGAAAGGGGATATTTCTTTAATTTATTAGTGTTTAGTGTATTAGTTATTATTAGAATTATCCAGTGGCCATGTAAATAATGTCAAGTACGTAAAGATGCGCTTGCAAGACCCTCATACTGAGACATATTCATTTTTAGCCTACTTTCGATTTTTGCAAAAAATGAAAGTAGACTTATGAGATCAACACAGGGCGAAAAAAGTGTGTCTGTCTGTGTGTGTGTATGTGTGTGTGTGTGAGTCTGTGTGTGTGTGTGTGTGTGTGTGTGTGTATGTGTGTGTGAGTCTGTGTGTGTGTGAGTGTGTGTACTCTGAATGTCTGTCCCCCCCTATCAATTCGAACACGGTGAATGCGAATTGAACGAAATTTGGTACAAAGGTAGCATTAGCAAAGGACACCTCAGTGTCATGTTTTATATCGCCGCCATCATGACGGAAACGTAATGGCGGCCACCCAAATGTTCAAAGCTTAAATCAAATTACGACTAACCTAATCATCCGATCTCTACCAAATTTTGCAACAACATACCTTTGTAGGGGGAGCATCTTTTGACCAAACCAATAGGCCATCAGCGTAATAGTTTGCGGATGGCAGCCATCTTTGTGTGAAAATCGATTCCCCTATTAATTCGAACACGGTGCAACCGAATGGAACGAAATTTGGTACAGAGGTAGTACTAACAAAAGGCACCTCAGTGTCATGTTTTATATCGCCGCCATCTAGACGGAAACGTAATGGCGGCCACACAATTGTTCAAAGCTTAAATCAAATTACGACTAACCTAATCATCCGATCTCTACCAAATTTTGCAACAACATACCTTTATGGGGGGAGCATCCTTTGACCAAACTAATAGGTAATCAGCGTAATAGTTTGCGGATGGCAGCCATCTTTGTGTGAAAATCGATTCCTCCTATTAATTCGAACACGGTGGAACCGAATGGAACGAAATTTGGTACAGAGGTAGTATTAACAAAAGGCACCTCAGTGTCATGTTTTATATCGCCACCATCTTGACGGAAACGTAATGGCGGCCACACAAATGTTCAAAGCTTAAATCAAATTACGATTAACCTAATCATCCGATCTCTACCAAATTTTGCAACTACATACCTTTATGGAGGGAGCATCCTTTGACCAATCTAATAGGTCATTCGCCTAATAGTTTGCGGATGGCGGCCATCTTTGTGTGAAAATCGATTCCCCCTATTAATTCAAACACGGTGAAACCGAATGGAACGAAATTTGGTACAGAGATAGCACTAGCAAAGGGCATCTAAGTGTCATGATTGATATCGCCGCCATATTGACAGAAACGTAACGGCGGCCACACAAATGTTTAATGCTTAAATCAAATTACGACTAACATAACCATCCTATCTCTACCAAACTTTGCAACAACATACCCTTATGGAGGGAGCATCCTTCGACCAATCAAATAGGCCATTAGCCTAATAGTTTGCGGATGGCGGCCATCTTTATGTCAAAATTGATTCCCCCTATTAATTCGAACACGGTGGAACCGAATGAACGAAATTTGGTACAGAGGTAGCACTAGCAAAGGGCACCGCATTGTCCTGTTTTATATCGCCGCCATCTTGACGGAAACGTAATGGCGGTCACACAAATGTTCAAAGCTTAAATCAAATTACGATTAGCCTAATCATCCGATCTCTAGCAAATTTAGCAACAACATACCTTTATGGAGGGAGCATCCTTTGACCAAACTAATAGGTCATCAGCCTAATATTTTGCGGATGGCGGCCATCTTTGTGTGAAAATCGATTCCCCTTATCAATTCGAACACGGTGAAACCGAATGGAACGAAATTTGGTACAGAGGTAGCACTAGCAAAGGGCACCTCAGTGTCATGTTTTATATCACCGCTATGTTGACGGAAACGTAATCGCGGCCACCCAAATGTTAAAAGCTAAAATGTAATTACGACCAACCTAATAATCTAGTCTCTACCAAATCTGCAACACCATATCTTTATGTGGGAAACATATTCAGACCAAACTGCAAGAACATCAGCCCAATAGTTTGCAGATGGTGGCCAAGTATGTGTGCAAATCGATTCCCCCTATCAATTCAAACACGGTGAAACCGAATTGAACGAAATTTGGTACAGAGGTAGCACTAGCAAAGGGCACCTCATATTCATGTTTAATATCCCTATAGCACGTTGTATTTCAACAAGCTACTACAACCAACATTCAATCATACTCGTTGAAAAGGACAAAGAGTTATAACAATACCCATGCATTTAGGAGAAAGTAGGCTATATGTTCTTTACTGAACATCAAGTTATTTTCGAAAACTATACAAGTACTTTTATGAGAAAACGGTTGACACTACATACAAAGTTGCAATGACATTTTCTGTGCAGAATATGCGTAGCTACATTTTTTGTTTCAACCTTTTTTCCGTAATCCCAATGGTTACTGATATAAGTAGGTAAACGTGTTGCGATGGCGGCCATTTTGTTTTTGCCCGCAGCATTCAAACGCACCATTTTCGAGAGTACCACCATCGAAATTATGTTTCTTCAAGATCAAACAAAGAGATTGAGACCACTTCCACACTTGCATAATCAAGGAGCACACGGGAGACTGTTTTTGTACATTTTACAGGGGTCTATACTGAGGGATGTCTAACGAAGAAGATTAGAATAAAAACATAATTTTTAGCCTATTTTCATTTATAAAATAATAGGTTTATGAGGTCACCTTTTGTCCGTGTGTGAGTGTATATGTGAGCGAGTATGTGTGTGTGTCCATCTGTGTGTGTGTGTCCCCTAATAACTTCTAAACAGCAGGAGCGATTTCAGTTTGACTCGGTAAGGTCATAGTACTATTTTGGCCGACCCAGACCGTGCCCTTCACATTTTATTACGTCTCAATAATCCAACCTGGCGGCTGTGCGAAATATTTCAGCGGCTTTCCATATCTCCGAAACTATAACTGATATCACTCTGAAATGTTGTACGGTGATGGATGGAGGGCACTATTTGTAGTTCACCTATGAGACTTACAAAAACCTGTTAACTACAAAACTAACCTGGCGGCCAAGCGAAGGTAAAACTTTTAAATAGACTTTTCTCGCGATTTAACCATGCAACCGCAATGAAAATTGGTACAGCAAATGTTGATACACATTGTAATGCACTGGCGTCTAATTTAGTTGTTTAAATTTAAGTTGAAATTTTTAAATAGATTTTTCTTGCGATTTAACCATGCAACCGCAATGAAAATTGGTAAAGCAAATGTTTATAAACATTGTATGGAATCTAATTTAGTTCAATTGTTTACATAACATCAAGATGGTGGATGTGCGAATTATTTCACTGGCATTCTATATCCCCGAAACTATTACTGATATCACCCTGAACCTTTATACCGTGATAGAGGGCACCACTAAAAGTTTACCTATGTAACTTTCAAAAACCTGTAAAGTACAAAACGATCATGGCGGCCAAACAAATTTGAAATATTTTAATAAACCTTTTTTGCGATTTAACTATCCGAGCGCAGTGAAATATGGTAAAGTAAATGTTTGTACACATAGTAATGTACTAGCATCTAATTTAGTTCAATTGTTTACATAACCTCAAGATGGAGGCTGTGCGAAATTTTAAAATTACGTTTTCATTTTTTGAGTATTAATCATGCGATCGAAGTGAACGTTTCAATAATGAACCTACGCAACAATCGTTATCTAATACCGTAGTATATAACTCTATTGCGTATATTCAAATCCAAGATGGCAACCATCGGAAATATTTAAATGGTTCTGAATATCTATTAATCTATGAAGGAATCAAACTGATATTTTTGTGTTGATAGAAGCTATGTTCATAACTTCACCTCTTGGACTTTCAATAACCTGGTGATCACAAATCCAACATAGCAGCGACGTGAAGTATAAATGTTCACATGGACGTTTCTTGCAATTTAACCATCTGAGTGCACTGAAACTTGGTACAGTAAATCCTTATACAAATTCGAATCCACTGGCATCTAATTTATTTCAATTGTTTCCATAACCACAAGATTGCAGCTGTGAGAAATTTTAAGATCTTGTTTTTATTTATTGTGTCCTAATCATGCGATTGAAGTTTGGTTAGTATACCTACACAATAATATTCATGTAATAGTGCGTAACTCTAAAACCTACATATATAAAAATCCTACATGGCGACCATATGAAATATTTAGACGGTTCTCAATATCTACGAATCTATTACAGCAATCAAACTGACACTGTGTATGTTGATAAGAGGGAATTAAGATAAGTAGGATATATGAAATTTGGCTATATAGTTCTTCACGGAACTACTGTTTTATAATTGAAAATAGGCTAAAAAGGGATGATTAAATAATATAATAATTAATGATGAGAAGTGTCTGTGCTGATCCGAGATCTGTCACAACCTAGAAGTGTTTGTCTCAAGGTGGCTTCGAATTTCTTGATGAACCCGACAACGACTGGTAATGAAAGCTAGCCCATGTTAAAGTAGTATACCTGATACTCAAGACGTGTAGGTCGTGAGCTAATTTTACTTGGAATACAACTGCAATATTTTTTATCAGGCTTCTTTCTCAGTTCCTACGTGTTTCTGGAATTGCAGTCGGGACTTGGTGAATATTTATCTCTCTGAATGTAAGGCAGAAGGAGGCTTAGAGTTTGGTTAGCACGTGGAGTACGTGATGTATTCACAAGTCGCGAAAAAGTTGAAGAGAGGAAGGGAGACAGAGAGGAACTCGAGGGGATAGACAAATAGGACGAGCCAGAAAGACAGTGAAAAATTGTTGCAACACGATTTCTCTGTCTTATATGATGGAAGACTCGCTACTTGGAGTCCCTTTGGCATGCCTCTCCTTCTAGATAACACTTTTCAAACTTAGTTCAACATATTACACACTACTTCTGCCTCCTTTCAAGTCTTACACAATCCCTTTATCTCCTACTACAGGATTTGCGAGTATTACATTTCACCGTAATCTGGAAGTATTAATATTCTATAGTATGTTAAAGTGAAAGAGAAACCATAGTTGATCAAGGAAGCTAATCAGAGAGCTACAAACTTCCTCAGACAATTGGAATAAATATCTATTTGTAATCTACAGGGTGATTAATTTCACCGTGTACAAACTCTAGGGATTGATCGCGGAGAAGATATGGAACAAAAATGGTCTAATGAACGTATGTCCGGAAATGCATGGTGTCCATGCTAGGGACCAGTTTTCCTTCCACGTTGCCTAACAAGCCGGAGCTATCGGCGTTTCTTGCGGGTGACTTTGCCTCCCTTGCTGGAAGACATACCACTGATGATTTTCAGGGTTATGTGGCGGCTACGTGATCGTGTTCCAGCCCACTTCTCCGTTAACGTCCGGAGTATCTCAATTGTAGCTTCCCTGGTCGATGGATCGGACGAGGAGGTCCAGTTGCAAGAACTGCTCGTTCAACAGATCTCAACCCGTGCGATTTCTGGTTATTGTTCCATCTCAAAAATATCGTGTATGCAGAGCCCATTCAAGATGCGGAGACACTGGAGCAGCTGCCTTTGGCACTGTTCGGATACAGCCTGGCCGATGTGAACGTGTGAGACAGAACATGCTACGGCGCGTGCACGCATGTGTGGAGGCACATGGGAACCATTTTCAACACAAACTGCAATTGTGGCTGCATGGTACAGCGCGTATTAGACCGCCATCTCTGTAACGAAGGATGATCGAATAAATGGTCCCTAACCAACAAACCATGCATTTCCGGACAAACGTTCATTAGACCTTTTCTGTTCCGTATCCTCTCCTCGATCAATCCCTAGAGTTTGTACATGGTGGAAAAATCACCCTGTATATGTATATTTACTCCCTTATTCCTATGTGCCCTTTATTGTCTTGTTGTTGGTGTTGTTGTTTCATTTACGAGTCTTGGGCGTCGTGGTCATTTAGACTCGTGTACTTGGTGTGTGTGTGTATATATATTAAAAAACACTGATAGTCAGTCTGAAAGACTAGACTTATATCATTTTAAATGCTACAAATGCTACAAATGCTTCGTGAACTCAAAGTCCGTTAGCAAAAAATATAAAATATAAATAAAATTAAAAAATAAAAAATAAAAAATAAAAAAATAAAAAGAGCATGTGCAAACCAAGGTCAAAGGAGGTAGCTGGCTGGATGACGTCACGCTCACTGGAGCGCGCGGGGAAACGAGGAAGCTCAAGCAGTACTATGACGTCACACACCTCAGTGAATTCTCTGTACACTTCGTCCCGTCACCATAACGTAACGCCAGGCCCCAGTGAAGTCGACATAATCATTTAAAATGATAAAAAAATGCCTGATAACCTGTGTAATTATGGTGTCTGTGGAGGTGTGTGTAATTGTGATTCAGGCGAGGTTTGGAAAGAAGGCGGCCGTGGTCTTAAGCTGAAACCATTCCGATATTTGCCAGGAGTAGAAGTGGGAAACCATGGGAAACTACTCCTAAGACGGCTGTGGTGAGAATCGAACCCTCCTCTCCTCAGTTGAGCATCATGAGGCTGAGTGAACCTCGTTCTAGTCCTCAGACCAGAATTGATATTTCTCGATAAATCGAGGAATCAAACCCGGCCTAGAATGCTAGCCACTGTGCCACGAAGCCTTTTCTCTGTGGTGTTAAGTACCGCCTCCGACTGGGTTGTACACAAAAGTGTGTTATTTTGTGATACATATCATAAGTAATATTCATTTCGGGCTAAGGTGTGTGTTTTCTCGCCTAATGTAATTTGTCACAATTTGTGTTCTTCTTCTTAGCGTTATCCCGTAGAAACGGGGTCCGCTTTTTGGATGAATGCATGCCATTTCTTGCGATCTAAAGCTTCCCGCGATTTCAAGTTTCTTGATCGTAAATCTGCGTTAATAGTGTCCAGCAATTTAGGTCTCCCACGCTGTCTCTTGGCCGTCGACCGTTAGATGGTAGGCCGAGCCGATGACTGAACTTGTGTGGTGCACGGACAACGTGTTCTTACCAACGGAGTCTTCATTTCTGCATTTTCTCATTGAGTGGAGCCACGCCAGCTATATGTCGAATCGTTGTGTTGGGGATATGGTCGAGCAGAGAGCTGTCTAAAGATCTTCGCAGTATCCGCATTTCCATGACATGAAGTGAGTGCTCAGCACTTCTAGGTGCTGGCCAACACTCGGTACCATATAATGCAACTGGTCTCACCATTGTGCGGTATATCTTTGATTTTAGGCGGATAGGCATCTTTTATCACAAAGAACACGGGTGACATCTCTGAATCGCATCCGAATCGCAATAATTCGTGCTCGCACATCTTCATTCACAGAGCTGTCGCTATGCAATCTTGAACCTAGGTATCGGAATGTATTTACCTTGGTAAGAGGAGCTCCATTAATACCTATAGTTCCAGGGGATGAAATCGTTTCGAGGTATTCAGTCTTGTGGATGTTCAAACGAAGAACGAATCCTTGCAGACGATCATGCCATATCTGCACTTGGGCTTCATGATCCTTCCTGGAGTCTGCCGCAAGCATCACATCATCAGCGTATAGCAATGTCCATGACCTACTGGAAAGCTTTCTATCATAGAACTAGGCAGTACTGATAAGTAGCTTCTAATACTTCAATTAACCAGATGATACGCTTACGGCAATGTCTAGTGAAAATGAAAATCCACAGCCTGCTTCCAGTCTCCGACCGGGTCAGGAATGGAATGAATGAAGCCCCCATCTAGCGGCGAGGATATGGACTGTGCCGGCTGCCGAGGCCTGACGCACTCCTCTGGGGCAATGATTAAATGAATGACAGATGAAATGAAATGATAGTGGAGAGTGTTGCTGGAATGAAATTATGACAGGGAAAACCGGAGTACCCGGAGAAAAACCTGTCTGCCTCCGTTTTGTCCAGCACAGATCTCACATGGAGTGACCGGGATTTGAACCACAGACCCAGCGGTGAGAGGCCGGCGTGCTGCCACCTAAGCCACGGAGGCTTTCGCAATGTCTACTACTAAACAGAAAATACAAAATATGTCTGTGAGTAAGAAGTTACGCACAACATGCACTGCATATATAAAGTGCATTCAAAAGTAACGAGCCGGAGGCTGGAATGCGCAAACCGGTGACGACATCGGCTAATCGTGGCGTTTGTAACGAAGTGTGGTTCCGACCAGAGCGTGAAAGGTCACAGCCCGTCGCTAGAGGGCACGCGTGCACGTCACGTGACGATACAAAGCGAGCAGCAGCACGCATCAATCGTCCAACGCTGCCAGTCGCATTGCAAACAGTGACATGCAGGCGTCAAACGAAGAGCAAAGAGGTGTTGTTCGGTTTCTGACAGCAGAAGGAGTAGGGGAAACGGACATTCATCGCCGAATGTCACAAGTGTACGGCGAACACTGCATGTCCCTTGCAAGGGTCAAGGCGTGGCACAAGCGCTTCAGGGATGGACGGGTTTCGTTAGCCGATGATGCCTGGTCTGGCGCACCCCCCTGCATTACCGATGACAACGTCCAGCTGGTTTATGCACGCATTACCCAGGACCGCCGAATGACAGTGAACGCCATAGTCGCCGTGTTCGGATTGAGCGTCGGAAGTGTGCACACGATCATGAAGGAACGACTGCACTTGCGTGAAGTGTGTGCCCAATAGCCCCACAGTCTTCAACCACACCAGGAATCATGTCAAATGGCCCACTGTCTTGGTCATCTGCAGCGCTATACGAGGGAAGGGAATGGGTTCCTGGCACGAGTAGTGGCTGGAGATGAGTCATGGTGTCATCACTTCGAATCAGAATCCAAACGACAAAGCCTCCAGTGGAAGCATCCAGAATCACCACCACCCAAAAAAGGCAATGCCATCCACACGAGTGCCGGAAAGGTAATGCTGACGTTCTTCTTTGACCAAGATCGCCCCCTTCCGATACACTTCATGCCGCTCGGCACAGCAGTGAATGCCCAGCGTTACTCGCAAACCTTGACCACCCTTCGCCGAGCGATCAAAACAAAACGACTAGGCGATCTCACCCGTGGGGTCATTCTGCTCCACGGCAATGCACGACCTCATACGACCAACACAGTCGCGGCACTCCTGCAGAAATTCAAATGGGAGGTTCTCGGCCACCCTCCATACAGTCCAGACCTCTCTCCCTGTGATTACGCCATGTTTGGTCCCCTGAAAAGGGCTCTGCGGGGCCAACGATTCACCTCGGACGTCGACGTCCAGCTGTACGTGCGGAACTGGTTCACATCGCAGCCCAGGGCATTTTATGAGACAGCCATTCACCGCCTCGTGTCACAGTGGGACAAGTGCCTCAACAGCCAGGGCCAATAATTCTAACATACAGGTACTGGTTTCTCCAATTATGCCTCCGGGTCGTTACTTATTGAACACACCTTATAAATATTTATAAGTACTGGTTACCCATCTTGCCTACGGTTAAAGTGTACTTGTGTGTGTATTTTACACTTCGAACACTTTTATTGTTATTATCGGAATAAAGAAACTCCGAACAAAAAGCGTAAATTTAGTAGCGAGGAGCGTGGGAAAGGGTGAATATATGCAACCTGCGAGGATTACCTGTTCGCCGGGTGGAACTGGGCTGCACCTGCTTCTGAATTGAAACTTTACTTGTGCCAACATACTATTTTGACACCATATTGAAATTGTGCGAGCCTCCGTTGTTTAGGCGGCAGCAAACCGGCCTCTCACCGCTGGGTCCGTGGTTCAAATTCTGGTCACTCCATGTGAGATTTGTGCTGGACAAAGCGGAGAGAGGTCTTTCTCCGGGTACTCCGATTTTCCCAGTCTCAAATCTCATTCCAGAAACACTCTCCACTGTCATTTCATGTCATCTGTCATTCATCTAATTATTTCCCCAGGGCAGTGCGACAGGCTTTGGCAGCCGGCACAGTTCATATCCCCGCCGCTAGATGGGGGCTTCATTCATTCCATTCCCTGACCCGGACGGTCAACTGGAAGCAGGCTGTGGATTTTCATTATCATTGAAATTGTGAAATATTTCAAAACGTTAATAGAACTAAGTATATACTGTACATCGCAGTCAGCGTTGTGACCATTATTTATACGTGCCCAGAAATTCGGCAACCACAGGACTTTTCAGGCACCTCCTGGAAGCCCCTTGAACCGCAGTCACCCCGAAACGATGCCATTTCGGGCATTATTGTTTCAGACTCCTGATGATCCGAGGGAACGAAAAGAGGCCGGCAGTGGCCAAATCCCGACTGTAGGGTGGTTGAGGCAGAGTTACCGCGTTGTGTTTGGTCAGTGCCTCCCTTAAAATCAGTGACGTGTGACTGGGGGCATTGTTGTGATGAAGCATCCAGGTATCGGCAATGTCCTTCCAGACCAGATTTCTTCAGTTTGGCGCAAAATTTGACGGCGACGCGCTGCTCAATGGTTCACTCCTTGTGGACTCGACACAACCAATCAACGCACTTTCACTTCACTCACGATCTGCACTGTCCAAAGGCTTGGTAGAAACTGACCCGGTTCTCGTGGCACGCTTGACATGCCTCGCTACATTCCCGCCCTAGACAACACCCACCCCCCTGCCCATTGAGTAGAAAAAAAATAGCCCCCGATAGTTATTGGACCAACTGGAAAGCGTGATGGCGTAGTGACTTAGCTACTCGTATCTCACCCGGACGGCCGGGGTTCGAATCCTTGTGACAGCGGGGTGGAATTTTCACAGAAAAAACACGTGGTTGGCTCCAGCGATCCCAATTAATTGGGAAACGCCGAAGAAAGTTAGTTATTGGACGAACTCTGTTCATCTCCCTTCCTCGGTCTAGAATCGAACTTCCAATTTTGGGTTCAAGAGTCTCACACTCCATATCACTGATTCAATGACTATGCTAAATAACGATCATGGTTGTGGATGGCACCTTGTAATGGATGAGAGAAAAGTACCGCAGACATTGCCACCCTAGTGGCTGTAGTAATAACCCCAGTGGCATGCGGCCATTACTACAGTTGCCCTAGCTGTAAGAAAATAGTACATTATGCAACGAGCCTATAATGTCTATAATTGTTGTTGTTTTAGTCTTCAGTCTTTTGACTGGTTTGATGCAGCTCTCCATGCCTCCCTGTCCTGAGCTAATCGTTTCATCTCTACATAGCTCCGACACCCTACATTGGAGGCAATCTGTTTAACTTATTCTAACCTTGGTCTACCCCTACAGTTTTTGTCCTCGACCCTTCCTTCCATAACTAAGCTTGCTATTCCTGGGTGTCTTAGTATGTGTCCTACCAACCTATTTCTTCTCTTCATTAGCAGTCGCCAGAAACATCTCTCCTCTCCCACTCGTCTTAATACCTCTTTGTTTGTAACCCTATCTACCCATCTGATCTTCATCATTCTCCTGTAACACCACATTTCAAATGCTTCAATTCTCCTCTTTTCTGCTGCACCAATAGTCCAAGTTTCACTTCCATAGAGCGCCACGCTCCAGACAAAGGCTTTCAAAAATGACTTCCTAATACCTAAATCTATATTCGATGTCAGCAGATTCCTTTTTTGTAGAAATGCTTTCTTTGCCTGAGCCAACCTACTTTTAATATCCTCTTTGCTTCGTCCATCACTGGTTATTCTGCTTCCTAAGTAACAGAAGTCTCCTACTTCCTTCAGCTTTTCACCTGCCAATTTGATCTCCATAGAGGTTCCTGATTTATTTCGGCTGCATTCCAGTATTTTTGTTTTACATTTATTATTTTCATCATGAATTCTTTCCGTAAGACGGAGTCCATACCATTCAAAAACTCATTCAAATCCTCAGGCTTGTCGGCCAAGATGACGATGTCATCAGCAAATCTCAGAGTTGAAATTATTTCTCCTTGAATCTTCACTCCCACTTTAAATTTTTCTCTAATTTCCTTCATTGCTTGTTCAATGTAAAGATTGAAAAGTATGGGTGATAAGTTGCAGCCCTGCCTTACACCTTTCCGAATACCAGCTTCTCTCTCATGTCCTTCAACCCGAATGACTGCTGTCTGGTTTCTGTACAGATTGTATATCGCCCTCCTATCCCTGTACTTTATTCCAATTGATTTCAAAATGTCAAACAATTTAATCCAATCAACGTTATCAAAAGCCTTTTCTAAGTCTACAAAAGCCATGAACGTTCTCTTATCTTTCCTTATTCTACCTTCTAAAATCAGCCTAAGACTTAGTACAGCTTCCCTTGTTCCTACATTTCTCCTGAAACCAAACTGGTCTTCACCTAACTCCGTTTCTATCTGGCTTTCAATCCTCTTGTAAATTATTCTAGACAGGATCTTTGAAGCATGAGTAATCAAGCTGATTGTACGGTAATCTTCACATCTGTCAGCTCCCACTTTCTTTGGTATAGGGATGATTACATTCTTCTTGAAATCAGGGGGTACCTCACCTGTCTCATAAATCCTACCCACCAAGTGAAATAACCTGATCAGACCTTCATCTCCTATGCAGCGTAGCAACTCAATCGGTATATCATCTATGCCTGGTGCTTTGTTCCTGCTTAAGTCTTCCAAAGCTCTATCAAATTCTGATCTCAATATTAAATCTCCTTTCGCATCCTCATCAATTTCCTCCTCCCTTTCCATTACATGATTCTCAATCTCCTTTCCCTTATACAAACTCTCTATGTAAGCTTTCCATCTCTCAACCTTTTCTTCCCTATCTGTTAGAGGCTTTCCATTTGTGTCCTTAATATTACAGCACTTAGTCTTCTTTTCCCCAAAAGTATTCTTAATCCTTCGATAAGCTGTGTCTACTTTTCCTAATTTCAGACAATTTTCTATACCTGCACATTTCTCTTTCAACCATTCTTCTTTCGCTTCCTTGCACTTCTTGTTAACCTCATTTCTCAGACGTCTGTATTCTGCTTTCCCCTTTTCATCTCTTAGATTCTTGTGTTTCCGCCTTTCATCCATCAATTCTAGTATATCCTGAGTGATCCACGGTTTTCTACCTATTCTTTCTTTCCTACCAATGTTTTCTTCTGCGGATTTTGTTATTTCATTCTTCAAAAGTGCCCATTCGTCTGCAATTGAAGTTTGTTTAGGGTTTTTCATTAGTCCTTCCTTTATACTCTTCTTGAATCTTTCGTTTACATCCTTCTCTTTCAGTCTGTCTATTGCCCACCTTTTTGGCTTTTGACTTTTCTTCAGTTTCTTCAACTTTAATCTGCATTTCATTACAACCAGATTGTGATCAGAGTTTATGTCAGCACCAGGATATGTTTTACAATCCAAAATCTGGTTTCGAAACCTCTGCTTGACCATAATGAAGTTGATTTGGTAACGCCCTGTATCTCCTGGTCTCATCCATGTGTATATTCTTCTATTGTGGTTATTGAATAAGGTGTTAGCTATGACCAATTCATGCTCGGTGCAGAATTCTACCAGCCTGCTTTCTCGATCATTCCTTTCACCTAATCCGAAATCTCCTACTATCTTCCCTTCTCTCCCTTTTCCTACCACAGCATTCCAATCTCCCATTACTATAACATTTTCATCACCCTTGATATGCCTCAGAATTTCGTCTATTTCTTCGTAGACCTTTTCAACATCCTCATCATCAGCTTGACTGGTAGGCATATAGACTTGTACCACTGTAGTGCAGGTAGGTTTTGTATTGATTTTTGCTACAATAATCCGTTCACTATATTGCTCATAATATTCCACCCGCTGTCCAAGTTTCCTACTCAATATGAGGCCAACCCCTGCTTGGCCATTGTTTGATTTAGTGCTAATGACCCTATAGTCTCCTGACCAAAAGTCCTGTTCTTCCTGCCAGCGCATTTCACTAATCCCAACCAAATCCAACCTCAACCTATCCATTTCCCTTTCTAAGTTTTCTAACCTTCCACTTCCTAGTAGACTTCTAACATTCCACGCTCCGATCCGTAGAATGTCAGATTTCCTCTTTGTCACTTCTGTGATGTTAACCCCCTCTCGAGTAGTCCCCACCCGGAGATCCGAACGGGGGACTAGTTTACCTCCGGATTGAAATTTTACAAGGGAGGAGGCCATCATCACATGTAATTATGCATAGAGAGGTGCATATCCTCGGGAATAGCATACGGCTGTAGTTTCCCGTTGCTTTCAGCCGTGCAGCAGGACGCAGTGTAGCCATTATGGCTTATATTATCAATATCTTAACCGTCTATAAGACTAGTAAAGAATTGATTTATTCTGAAAGGCTGCTACTCCCCTTCAGAATAAGTAAAGAGCAATTCTACTAACAAAAATACTAACCTTCTACCGTACTAACAATTAAATACCAAAACTCTACTAACAAAAACTTAAGTTCCACCAACAACAAATACTACCACTAAAACAGTCTGTCAACAGGCACACTGACATGCACCCTCACACATCACAGTCTACTGAAACAATGAACTATAACTAATAAACAATGCAACTGCTACCAGACACACTCACACACCACAGTCTAATAGAACAATGACATATATCTAATAGACAAACTAACTACCTACTTACAACTAAAACTAACTACATACTTACTGTACTTTTATTTGAAATTGATATATCGAGATAAATCTATGAACAATTATTCTACGAGTGTTAATATTATGTCAAAATTCAACCAGTGAACTACATTATTTCCAGTAAAGACAATTAAATTTGAACTGGATTTAATCATAATTAATGGATTTAATTTTGGAACACAGTCTACAGGACTAATAATCAGACTTGTGTTTCCAAAGATAAGTGTCCAATGTGTTGGAAAATTTCTGTACATTGTGTAAATAGTAATGTGGGTCGCCACACGTGAATGATGCCGCTTGGAGTATCTTATTTTGCAGTCAATTTTAACTTCAGAATAAAATGAGATAATTTTACATGATGTGTTATGCCCAGTTGAATCTCCTTCTATCCTTATTGTTGCATTGAGACAAAAATCAGTAAAGCATTTTTTTCATTTGATGTCGTTTTTGCGATTAGCTTTAACCCATCTGGCGCCCCGGGATATTTTGACTCTCGTGCTGACTGATTCTTGGTAAAATGCATATGTGGTCGTGCGGACTCCAGTCTAAACGGGCACAGTGTGTGTCGGGCTTTCGCCGTGCCCAACGCAACTAAGCGTAAGTACGATTCGATCACTTGATTTATCTGGCATGCTATCATTTTTGAATTTCAGTTTATCCATTTTTTATTCTATTTTTGTGTCTCCTTTGATTCACTTACAATTTCCCTTTCTTATGATGATGTGAATTCGATCCATGAACCCAAGTCCCTTCGCCTTAGTTTACGTTAGTTTAGCGAAGCCTCTGTGTTTATTTGTCATCCCTACCTTTCATGTAATCGGTTTTATTTTTACTCAAATCTCTCAGGTCTGAAATATATGCTATTTTTCTGCGAGGCTTTCTAGCGCTCTGTATTACGTCACAAATTGATGTGCACTCTTTCGAGGCATCTTTCATTTGATTGTCGTATCAGAGTTTTTTTTTTTTTTGGGTCAAGGTATCATTGGAGTAACGGAGCCATGTCTCATTTCGCCTCCAAGTTGATCCTTCCCTCTGTTTTAGGAAAAGTGTGTGAGCGATGGTCTTTGTGTTAGTCACCGTCCATTCGCCATACCTTAATTCCTTTGTTTCTTCGTATGTCGTTATATTTAGACATTACTACCTCTATGTAAGCCTATATTTTCCTACAAAGCATATTTCTTAGCTGATTGATTTTTCCTTTCATTTCCTGTCCCGGTAATGACAATTAATTTAATGTAATGCTCATTTCCTTTATTTTTTATTTTATAAAACGAGCGTATGCGAGTTTTATAATTTCCATACGAGTGTCTTAATTACCATTATAGGCGAGTTGCATACGACTGTTTATGTTCGACGATAATTATAACTTTATTATATGTTTTAACATAAATATTCATAAATATCTGTTCAGTCACTACAGTAGAATGTTGTGATCGGGTGCTGCGGTGGGTAGTATATCTCTCTTGTCCAAGCTCTCTGGACAACCGACGCATGCGCTCTGTGTGCTTCAATACCATATGTTTAGATTGCGCACCAGTATTCAGTAAAACTGTCACTGAAGTCGTGTCAAAACCACGCGCTGTGTAGAAATTGGTTTTGGGGATATTAAGGTACCGGTACAGTGCTATTTCTTGTCTCATATTCGCCAGTTTATTTACGTGAACATATGGACGGTGCGTATTCCATGTCGGTAATTTATTATAGTTCGATGTTGTGTTTATGTCCGACATGTTGGATTTTTGAGTGCATGCGCGAAGGTATCGTTACCTAATTGGTCAATGAACGAGCTCTGATTGGCTGGAGAAACTGTATCATAATGAAAAACGGTGTTATAATGACCATCATTATGATACCGTTTTCTAACACATAATAGTGAGGGTCGAACATAAAAAAATGAACCTACATAAATTCCATTTCTGAGTATGCTGTACAAGTCTAACTCCTAACTGTCTATCCACACGTTGTTTGAGCATTACGAACTTGATAGGCTAATCACGACACTGTCATTACTGTACACAAAAGAGAAACAAATTATTAAAATTTGCATTTATGTGTTAAAAGGGTTAATGTTTCAGGACGAAAGGATATAATACAAGCAAACTCATCTACAATCTAAAAGACTCGCAATTTGCGCGCTGCAGTGCCCTGTAAAATTAGACCTCTTAACGAAGTAACCAACACAGACTTGCTATTTACAGGAATTAAACGCAATGTCTGGGTAATGTGCGTGTAGAAATTATGTAAGTATTGAACTAAATATGTATATATAGTATTCAAATAGTTATTACTATGTGTATATTTCATTAAATTCAGTAATAATAATAATATTTTTTTTGTCTTGTAGCCTCCTGAGAGGCCGAGTGCAGGTCTTTCTATTCAACGCCCGTGGGCGACCTGCGCGTCGGGATGAGAGATGGAATGTATGAAGATGAATGAAACTGGGCAAGGATGTGGAAGGAAGCGGCCGTGGCCTGTCAGAAGGTACTGTCCCAGCATTTGCCTGGTGTTGAAAATGGGAAACCACGGAAAACCATTTCAAGGACAGCCGACGGTGGGGCTCGAACCTACGCGTCTACCGAGTCAGCAGAGAGCTTGGCCCCATGACCTAACGCCGCGCTTTAACCAGCGTAGCCACTACTGTCGGTATAATAATAATAATAATATTTTTTATTTTTTGTTTTTTTTTTTGTTTTTTTTTTTTTGTTTACGAGGGACTGTGGAAAATCTTCAAAAGACACATGTGAAGGGTCCGCACTCCACAGTAGTGTGGGATTCTTACCCACTAAAAACCACCTCCCTTTTCCCACGATGTGTTCATCACCCCGGAACCGCTCTCGCATTACTTCAGGGTGATGTCGTGCTTACTTAGTCATTCAGACTTCTTCTTTCTTCATTTTTCTTATGGATGTTCGAACGCATCCATTTCTCTCTTCTTCTGGCGCAGGACACATTCTATGTAAATAGCTATCTGATTCCATGTTTGATCATTTCGGAGCATCATCTGTAGGATGTTGTCCGGCGTGATTGCCCCTGTAGAAGCTTGCAGATCTCTTCTATATGTTGACCAGCGTTCACACACAAAGAATGTGTGGAGCGCATCATCCTCTTCATTACAATAATGACACAAAGGACTATTAGCCACGCATATGTGATGCAGGAATCTCCGAAAATATCCATGGCCTGTTAGGAACTGTGTCAAATAATAATTGACCTCTCCGTGGTTTCGATCAACCCAGTCAGCCAGACGCGGAATAAGTTTCTTTGTCCATCGACCTCGTGTCTCATCATCCCACTTCTGTTGCCATCGTTCCATACAATGGTTGTGTGCAGACGTCTTTGCCTGATGTATGTCCAGTTCTTCTTTGGTGCGCCACACTTCCTGACGCTCTAAGGCAAGTAAATCAATTGGTGCTACTCCCGCTACCACTAGAACAGCAGGCTCTGAAACAGTGCGATATGCACATGAGATCCTCAGTGCTCCTCTTCGTTGTACTGCTGCTATCCTTTTACGATATTTCTCGAACCGTAAGGACTCAGCCCAGATCTCAGCTCCATAGAGTAATATGGACTGGACTGTTGTCATCAGGAGACATCGTTTGCTAGGCTTCGGACCTTTAATATTACCCATTAATCGGCTCAAAGCGGTCAAGATATTTGCTGCTTTATCCGTCACTCTTTGAATATGGGCCCAGAATGTGAGCTTCGTATCTAGCGTCACACCCAAGTACTTCGTACTCCTTGATGAATTAATCATCGTCTCTCCCACTTGCATTGGTACAAGAGTGTTGATTCTCCTTATCGTCAGCACAACAATCTCCGTTTTATGGTCTGCTAATGACAGCTTATGTTCCGTCATCCAATCTGTGACACGTCGCATTACCTGATTGAGTTTCAGTTGCGCCAGCTCTATATCACGAGCCACAATCAGAGCAGCAACATCATCAGCATATCCTACCAATATTGCATCTTCGGGCATCTTCAGCCGAAGCAGGCCATCGTATGCAATATTCCAGAGATCTGGCCCAAGAATAGATCCTTGAGCTGCCCCAGCGGTTAATCTTTTAGTCCTATGTCCTTCCTCGGTATCGTACTGCAAAATACGGTCCTTTAGATAATCCCTCATTATCCGCATGAGGTATCTCGGTAGTCTAAATTTATCTTGAAGTGCCACCAAAATGTCACTCCACTGGGCAGAGTTAAAGGCATTCTTCACATCTAGAGTCACAAGTAGCGTAACTTTACGTGAGTAATGGTTACCCATCTGAGCTCTGTTTGCAGTCTCTACAACTACCCGCACAGCATCAATAGTCGAGTGCCCTTTCCGAAAGCCGTATTGTTGGGCAGATAGATCTCCAGCTGATTGAACTGCCATCAATATTCTAGGCTGTAATAGTTTTTCTAATCCTTTTCCAGCCGTATCCAGCATACATAATGGCCTGTATGATGAAGGCGAATTTCCTCCCAATTTTCCTTTACTAATAAGAACTAGTCTGGCCTTCTTCCAGCAGGCACTAAAAACGCCTGCCTTCAGACATGCGTTATACATGTTCAAAAGGAGTCGCGGGCAAGATCTTGCTGCCTCCTTAAGTGCTTCTGCTGGGATCCCATCTGGTCCAGGAGCCTTCTTGTTCCTGATAGAATTAATCGCTATCAATAATTCTTCCTCGGTGAACAATGGTATTTCTTCAATATCAATGCAATCATCAGCTTCATCAATCCTCTCCGGATGTTCCGGAAACAGCGTACTGACTATTTCGTCCATAGTGTGTGCATCCATTATCGGATTAGAAAATGTTCCAAGTTTCTTCAATACAATCTTATATCCTAGTCCCCACGGATCGTTGTCAACTTCTTTGACCATTTCCCACCATTTGTCAGCTTTACTTCTTTTAATTGCATCCCGAAGCGCCTTTCTTGCTGATTTGTGGTCTTCGGAGAATAAGGCTGCCTCTTCTCTTCCTCTCGCTCTATGTGCCCTTCGTCTCATCCTCAGGCAGTGTCGCCTTATATCAGCAATTTCCTCCGTCCACCAGTATGCTGGCTGTTTGTGTTTTCGCGTGTTCTTCCTGCACATGGATTTATTGCAGGCTTGATGAATAAGCAACATAGTGTTCTCTACCCATTTATCCGCCGCCTCTCTCCCCTCAAATGAAAAGCAACTCGTTTCAACTTTCACCATTCCTCTCTGTATTACCTCACAGAACTTTTCTTTATCCATATTTGTGGGATTCCAGTATGATGGTTTGCGTATGACAGCGCTTTGTTGTCGATTTTGCTGAAGTACACAGAAAGTAACATACTGATGATCGCTTCCTGTGTAGTCCTCAATCACCCGCCATTCAGATATTCTTGACAAAAAATCGTCTGAAGCTAAAGTCACATCTGGTATGGTTCCATTGCAGCCAGGTCGTCGAAAGGTAGGCGTATTTCCAACATTTACGGTCGACAATCCCAGCCTTGCAGCCATTTCCAGTATACGACGTCCTCTGGAATCTACATCCGGCATACCCCATTCCAAGGCCTTGGCATTGAAATCTCCAGCTACAATAAGGTTATTTCCCATACCACGCAATGTGTCCTCAAGGCTATCCAACTTGTTCTGGAAATCAGCAATGGGCTCGTTCGGAGTGAAGTAACAGCTCACGTACGTAAGCGTGCCATTCTTAACCCAGACGAAACCATCCTTAGAACCTTGATCTGTTACTGGATATTTTCCCAGACCCGGAATGAAAATTGCGGCTGTTCCAAGGTTGTCCGCAAACCACCCATGATGGTCCCTGTTCTGATATTGCTCACTCAGGAGAAAAATATCCACTTCCATTTCAAATGCCAATTGCGTCAAGAGATCATTGGCAGTCAAACTTCTGTGAACATTTCCTTGAAGAACTCTCACCATTTTTTGCCGATTTTAACCTTCTCGAGAGCATCCCTAAACACTATACAGGCACCTGAACCAGGAACATGGTTCCGTTTGGTGTCATGAACCTCCTTCTCCGTGCATAGCACACATCGTGCTTCACCTTTACAGTCTGATGCTTTATGTCTGGCATCTCCACACTTGTAACAGAGTTTGCTCCTATCAGGGCCATTACAATTCCTTGCAAGATGTCCATATGACAAACAACGGAAACAGCGAGTTACCATTGCTCTCTCCCTTACCCTACCATATATCCATCCCACTTTCATTCTCCCCTCTTCCAGAAGTTTACCGGCATCTTGCTCTGCTAAATGTATAATAGCCATTTTCTGACTTCTGCTATTGGGATCCGTGACAAAGATTTTGACTTCTCCGCTAAGTGTTTTAATGTCCCGTCTGACCGCCTCCTCCACATCTGCAATAGTCGTGATGCAGTCTAAGTCCCGCACCTCCAGAGTTATTCGGGGGGTCAAGGTTCTGACATCTTCATCCTGACCAAGAGCCTCTCTCAACGATTTGTTGAGGTTTTCTCGACCCTCACACGTCGTAGATTTGTTCAATTCAAGAAGAACATCTCCAGACCTAGTCTTCCTAATTGACTTAATGTCCACGCCACTGTCCTCTGGTTTGACCTTGCTACGGATATCTTTAAGTACATCCGCAAAGGATCTGTCTTTTGCTGGCTGAATAAGAACAGCTTCAAGGCGCCTTCTTGGTTTAGGCCTCTTCCCTTCTTCCTTTCTTGCAGGGTTCATGACCACAGTTTGAACCTCTTCTACTCGATGCTGAGTATTTTCAATTTCATTACTCTGTTGTTTCCTCTTCTTCTTGGGTTGAACTCTTGTCCATTCCTCCTTTTCAGTGTTCTCTGGAATTGTTCCCGAAGATATCGGAGACAATTCCTCCGCTCTTGAAGAAAGGTCCTTTTTTTGAAGCAACAGCAATTCTCTGGCTTTCTTCCAGGATCTCCGACTAGTACTCCCTGCATCTAAAGCCTCCTGCAATTTTTTCAACCCAACTTGAATCTCCAGCTTCATATTCCTTTGGGGGATAGCCAAAATGCTCTCCAAAAGCGCCTTAGCAATGTCAAGATACTCCTGTTCTTTGTTTTCATTGTCCGATATCTGCTGTCTTAAGACGGCGAACTTATCGGCATCCAATGCTCCTTGACTCAGTATTTCCTCCATGGCAATGCTACTGGTTAAAAATGTCTGCCGAAACAGAGAGATCTAAACGCCCTTGCCTCCTCCTGGCGACAGAACCTTAACTGCTACTAATACCAGACGGCTTTGGAAGTTACGGCAAGACCTTGTACTAACAATACCCTAACCTCTACTTGGACCAAAGATGATATTTCGAGCTCGTTTGTTTGAGATGATTCTACCACTTCTTAACCTCAAATTGGTTATGACATTACAATATACAAGCGATAAAATAACCAAAAATGTATATTGCACCAACAGCAGATATATTTATATTAACTGACCTGTTCCCAATTATAACACAAACCAATGATACCTTCTTCTCATGCAAATGCTCATTTTATACACACCAAATCATCAACACCACTATCGTAATCATGGCACCTAACAATAATAATAATAATAATAATAATAATAATAATAATAATAATAATAATAATAATAATATCGTATGGCCTCGGCTGCCGCGTGCAAGCTTTGTTATTTGACATCCAGAGCGCAGCTTGCATACCGAATTTTGTTGTTCCTTGAAGCACTATGAAAGTCAATTACGTTAAATATCTGAGCTCCTTGACACTATAGCGCTTTCTAGTAGGGAAATGAGGAACTTTGTGTCAGCGGAAAATCCCGAGATTAATTTTGCCATTATGAACACGGCCTAGTGAATTCAAATGGGTTCTTTAACATGCCAACATCGGGTGACATTTGTATCGTGATTTTTGCCGCCTTTCAAAAATTAATTAACCATGGCCAGGAGCGAACCTGCAAACTTGGGGTTGGTAATCCACCACGATAACCACTCACCCACCGTGGCAAGCATTAAATTCAGTAACCCATTACGATGCAAATATTCACAGTTCTCGTCCTTCAGGCTAGGAACCTAATGTTGAAAACATTACTTGGAAATTAATACTTTATGATAACGAAAAATAAAAGAAATAATAAACTTTACATCAATTTAGTGAATTACATAATACAAAACATGTGGTCTAACTGTCGATGTGCATGACTTGTCAGTCAAAACGGAAGTAGATATTTCGATTGTGATTTGACCATTTGCCAACACTAGCGTTGGTAGTGATAGATTTAGTGTACTACATACGACAAAGGATACCGTCTAACAGTTGGTGTCCATGTACTGTCTTCGTCTGTTGGCGAGATTTGCGTTTCTTTGAAATAATTTGATTTGTAGTTGTTGATCGTTCAATGATTATAACATCTTCATCAGTTTTTTTACCATGTTTTCTCAAAATATCATTTAACTTAATTAGAAAGTAGTTTTCATTTTTTTTTCTTTTTCAAAATTTTCCAAACACGTATTTTTACACTTTTTCCGGTCTTCTAGCTTTTGGCACAATCGTTAAAATAGCACAACTTAACATTTTTGTTAAACTGGACACATATAGTCTGAGTGCCCATAGTGCCATTTAAATAATGTTTCAACATTAAAACGCGTTAATGTTGGCAAGACTGTAGGATACCTGGCTAGGTTCTTTATGGTGGCACATTGTGCTTGCAGCGTTAGCAGGTAGAACTTCAACATTTGTGTCGTCACGCATTCACTGCTAGCCGATTCACATACATTTAACTCAAACTAACACTCTTGCCAACGCACACCCCCATAACGGTCTAAAGGAGTACAACGCACATGCGTCTATTCCACTGTTTGAAAAGCAACATACTGGATGCGTCGCACCACCTAGGCTAGCTAGCTGGTTCCTTACAATAATAATAATGTTGTTGGTTTTATGTTTTATGTTTTACATGTTCGAAATGTAAATATTATATGTCAGAAAACTGTACTATAATGAGGCTCATTATAGTACAAGTTTTCATTATGATACAGTTTCTCCCACCAATCAGAGCTCAAGAAACAGTTGTGTGACTAATTAGGTGAGGATAGCATCGCACCTGCGCTGACTTCCACGGCCTCCAATTTTTAAATGTCACTGCGTGGCTAGTGTCTTAGTGGGGTATTCAAGGAGGACATGGCGAATACAAGGTATTCTCTGCGTCCAATGTGCTCAGTTCAGTACATAAAACTGGCGAAATCTCGACAGATACCGGTATTTATGAATATTTATGTTCGAACATAAAATAGTTACTGTATAATAATCGACGAACATAAACAGTCGTATGCAACTCGCATATAATGGTAATTAAGACACTCGTTAGGAAATTATAAAACTCGCTTCCCTCGTTTTATAAACATACTCGTGTTGTAATTATTGCCATTATAGACTTCTTGCATAATGTACTATTACGTCCTTTTCAACTACTGAGGCCTTTAGAGACGCCGGGGTGTCAGAATTTTGCCCCAACGTGCCAGTAAATCCACTGACACGGCGACCACGCATTTGCGCACCCTCAAATGCCGACTGACTGCTCCGGGATTCGATCCCGCTATCTTGAGCTCAGCAGGTGAGAACGTTACTGCTGAGCCACGCAGCCAGTCTGTTCCTAACAGTTCGTAGCATAAATAAGATATTCCACTCGCGGGCTTTTGAATACGTTTTGTTTTTGTTACCAAAACAAATGACTTGAAACATTAGATACAAAATATTTTCCCTGCACTTCTGAGGTGGAAGGATTGTATTGAATGCACGCCACTGAATAACCGATACATCACCCTTAATGCAATTACTCCGAACCACTCTGCACCACTTAACGGCAAGTCACCGTGTCTCCACCCTCTGCTTAATTTCTCCCAATCGAATATCTTGTCCAGTACAAGAGATAAGGCCACATACGTTCACAGCACGCTGTCTCCCCTCACTCAACCAGTGGGAGGGACGTTGAGGCTCGTATCGATAAAGGATTATCGCCCTGTGTAGCCCTGCGTGCTGTACCACGTATGATGAGGTATCAAAGAAACCTGATGTGGTCAAAACTACTCTCGGCGATTCTCCTGAAAAGTAGGCCTACAGTTTTGTCGCTGCTCATGTTAGTTTGTGATACCATCATGAACATGGAAATTGTAACACCAAGCCAAGAATGCTAGCAATTGCAAAAAGAGGAGGATCCTTGTTACTGAACCTGTTTGTATCTATCTATTATTTTCTTGACAAATGGAGAATTTAAACTATTAGGTCGTATGATGCACAAATAATGCAAACCTTTCAATTATCTTCCTAATCGGGGCTCAAACCTGTGATTTAATTTTCAAAGAAATGATACGACGGCTGCTTTTTTCTTTTTCTTTTCTTTTTGCAATTTTCGATGGACTGTATAAAAATAACAGATTGATATACCAAACTGATTTTACTAAATGTTAGCTCGTTTTAATCTTATGTCTCAACATAATCGCCAAAACGATTGAAACATTTGTCGTATCGTTGCACCAGCTTTCCAATGCCCTCGGCAAAACATTCTGCCGCCATTGAGGTGGGTACTTCTGGACAGTCTCCTGAAGTGTTTCAGTTTTGGCGAGGCGTTGCTGTCCAACCATACCTTCAAATCTCGAAAAAGGTGAAAATCATTCAGTGCCTGTTTGGACTAAACGGCAGATGGTCCAAAACATGACACTTGAATTCTTTGAAAAAATCTATCGTAACGGTGGTGCAGTGCGGTCGTGAATGATTTTCAACTTTTTCGAGAATTGAAGGTATGGTTGGGCGGCAACGCCTCGCCAAAAAAAAAAAGCTTCAGGACACTCTCCAGACGTACCCACCTCAGTGGCGGCAGAATATTTTGCCGAGGGAATTGGAAAGCTGGTGTAACGATACGACAAATGTTTCAATCGTTTTGGCGATTATGTTGAGACATAAGATTAAAACGAGCTAACATTTAGTAAAATCAGTTTGGTATATCAATCTGTTAAATTTATACAGTCCATCGGAACTTGAATAAAAGACAGCCCTCGTATAATATCTGAATAAATAATAACAGTCCACCTAAAAATTACTATTCACCAACTTAATTATTCAAACCAACATATGTGCATAGAATGGTTTTCCTTAATTTAACGTGTTGGAAACGGTAAGAAAGGGAACAGAGTGAGTGGGACAACGGGGGGAACGGACATTTGATAATGCCAAACGCATTCTCTGGGAGAAGACATCCTGCCTGGACCACGACCTACAATCCCGGGCAATTTCTACATGCAGTAGCTATAAATAATAGATGATGATGATGATGATAATTGTTGTTTTAAGGGGCCTAACATCTAGGCTATCGGCCCCTGATGGTGTGGGTGATCGTGCAGATGATGATGAAATGTAAACTTAAAACTAAAACTAACTAATAAGGAAAAGAGGAGAGGATTGGCGAGGAGAGGGGAGGGGAGGGAGGAGAGGGTCCGCCCCAAAGGGAAGGGACAAAAGGGGAAAACGGACCCAGCTCAGGAATCCCACGGGGTCGCCAACTCCCGAACTCACCAGCCGTGAGCCCCTGAGGGAGTAGCATTATCTAGGGTGCACCAGAAGTGGTGGAGCTACATACACCCTGCCTCCTTAAGGGCCTTGAGCACAAGGCAGGAGATAACAGGAAAAGAAAAAGAAGGCTGACCCCTCGCAGAAGGAGGGAATCAGAAAAGATGAGACAAGGGCCAATTAAGGCGGGAAAGGAAGAGACTCCCTAGGCCTCGGATACCCTAATACCGTCGGGGTCGGAAGAGAACAAGAGTTGACCAAGTGAGGTCGACAGGAAAGAAGACAGAGAGGAGCCCGGCACAAGTAAGTGGAAGCAATGCCGGACTCAGCTGGGGCCCCGTGGTCGCCAACCCACTTCTCACTAGATGTGAGCCCCTGGGGGTAAGCTATAAATGAAGAGCAGTTCCTAACACTGAGTGATGACAAAGAGTCTGTTGCTGTTAATATGTTTCAAAGGCTCCAGAGATACAGGTCATAAGCTCCGTGTACTTGGGTGTGTGCTTAGTTCGTCTGATAACCTGTTTTCGTCTAGTGACCGTAGTAGTATGTGTATAACTGTATTTATTAAGGCAAGGAACTGGTAGATGCCTAAGACTTAAAGTAAAGAACTCGACTGAAATTTACCTGGGATGTGTGTGGAATATCCGGGGAAGAATCACACTCAGAATAGCCGCTGCTATTGCCAGGATTAGAAACTTCAACATGCAGCAACTCCTCATTGCGGTCGTGATGAGCAACTTAACGCGCATGGCTATACTGCAAGGTAACAATTCATCTCCTGGGATTTATTGCTGGCATTATGCCATTAATTGCGGTATTAATTTTGGACCCCCCCCCCTTCATCCTCCGAAAGAAAATCTAAATTATTAGCAGGTAGGCTACGCCGATGATAGGTGAATCCATCACCCTTGTAGACTTCCTTGCCTCTCAACCTTGTGATGATAGACTATCGGTCACTCAGTTGTTCTTGTTCTTATTTCCTTTGAGGGGCTTGAACATTGTGGACATTTTGCCCCGTGTACTTAAGTGTATCTAGATTTAATCTGATAATCCTTGTTATTGTGGTGTCTCTAAGAGTCTGTGTATTTGTAATTCAGGAGAGGATTGAGAAGGAGGTGGCCGTGGCCTGTTAGGAACCATCCCGGCATTGGCCTGTAGTAGAAATGGGAAACCACGGAAAACTACTTCCAAGATGGCTAACGTAGGAATTGAATACACCTGTTCTCAGTTTTGCCTCACGAGGCTGAGTGTGCTCCACTCCAGTCCTTAGACCAGAATTATATTTCTTGGCAGAGCCGGGAATCGACGGTCAAGAACGCTATTCACTACACCAAGAAATGAACTGGTCATTCATTTTAAGTGGAATCTAAACCAAAACGTAATTTTTCAGTTTCCGAATTCCACAATCATCGGCCGGGATTGAAACCTTGATCACATTGGTGAGGAGAAATCAGTTATATCATTCTGCTATCACCACCAACCCCATTTACTGATTCGTGAATCGTCAGGAAATGTAAACCAATAAAACATAGCCTAATAATACGGAGAGCTGACCTTCTTGTTCAATCATGAACCAATTTCTTTTACTTCCTCATCATTCCCCCGTTCCTTTGCAGAAATATATTTCCTAACATGGCATACCTTTAGGGCTCTATATCGTATAGTTGGATTCCCGGAGAGACTCCTTTCTGTATGAGAAATGTAATTTTATGGTATTTCCTTTCCAAAGGAAACATGCTATTGACTGGCGATGGTAAGCAACCGTCAAAACATGTAAAAACTGGAAGAGCCCCAGGGAGGGGGGCCGTGTAATCGCTCAGCATGATTGAAGAACTCCGGAAGCGATAGTAAAGGAAAACGCCCTCCGCAAGCAACTGGCCATACGGTTAAGCAAGCAAGCAACCAAGGGGAGACTGAAAGCCCGTCCAATTACCGCCAATCACGCGGCACGAGTAGTCGGGAACCAAACTCAGCCACCGGAAAAGATTAACGGGCAATTTCACATTTACAGCCCCACCGATTATTGTTTCGACTTTGGATGGTCAATGAAATGGTAGAGCATGGGAGCTCTCACTTATTTGACTAGCCACAGTTTCAGTCCATCACAATGGGCCAGAAAAATATCTTATCATTATCCGCACGAGTAACTAAATTTAACAAACTACAACTTAAAAACGTGTAGGTACATTTATTATTATTATTATTATTATTATTATTATTATTATTATTATTATTATTATTATTATTATTATTATTATTATGAATTACTCTTGGTACGAAACTGACATACTGGTCTCATATAAAGAAGGCAGCAAGCAAGGCAAAGGTAGTGACAGCCGCCCTGAGTCGACTCATGGTCCGCGGCAAAGCAAGCGCTGACTCCTGATGCCCAACGCGCAGTCAATTCTCCTGTATGGTGCGGAGATTTGGTCTTCTTCACTGAGAAAGGAGAAATATCGAAAACGCATGGCTGCTATTCAGAGGAGAGGAGGTCTGAGGATGGCAAGCGCTTATCGTACTGCAGGCTGTTCCAAATCCACCAGTTAGAGTATGCGTACACGCGAGTACTCAGCAGTGATGCTCGGAGCACAGTTAGAGATGGACTGAGGGAGATAGCCAATACGTCACTGGGCGAAGGTCATAGAACAAGTCCATCAGCTTCGCGCCAGTCTTGATGTATCCACCACGCAGTGACGGCAGCCCCCACACCTGAGCTGTATTCCATGTTGCAGGATAATTCACGCAAGGCGACGAATACTCAGCTGCTCACTGCCGAGTAGCTCGGCTGGAACAGCCTGTCGTACTGTTTCAGAGCCCAGAGTGCTGGTTGTCTCAGGTGTTGCACCAGTGGACTTATTACAAGCGCAAGAACGTCAGGACGTAAACTACAGACAAGAAGAACTGGGTGAGGTTCAAACTGGAGGAATCCTTGGCCCGCAAGATGGAGCTTTGGCAGTAGAGGTGGGATGCTGATCCCAGACGGGTTTACTGATACCGAATTTGGTTGACTGGATAACCAGGAAACATGGTGAGATCAATTACTATCTGACTCAGACGTTGACTGGCCATTGCTACTTTCGGAGTTACCTCTACCGGATGACCTAAGTAAGGAGTTCTTAATGCATTCACTGGGAAAATAAGCCAGATTGTATATCATACGTTCTTCGTTTATGTTCGATAGACGGTGGAAAGATAACAATTTGAAACCGACGTTGGTTCAATAACACCTGATAACATCGTCGAATTTATGCTAAGGAACCAGTAGAGGTGAGACAAGGTCACTTTCTTTGTCGAAACGGTTCTCCGCCATAAGAAGAAAGAGAGCGACTTATATGATTTAAGGGAGTGAGGTTGCGATCATCGTATTACGTATGAATAGAGAACGAATAAGGTGTGTGAGAAACATAGAAAAGGAAGAAGAACAGCTGATGAAGGTAGGCTATCAATGTAATACCGAAACATGTACTTCATTTAATAAATATTGTTACGGCTGTGAGTTTGTGTCATCACTCGCCGAATGAGTCACAACTGCCCCAGGGCTGGGCTGTGTCCTGCCTCCTGTATTGCGCGCGCCTTATGCAACAGGGCTACTAAGACAAAGGGATAGTCCAGAATATTCGTGACTGGACCAGCGATGGAAACCTCGAGAAGCCGTGAACCCTGGAATGATCTAGAAGCATTTATTGAGTCACCGGCCTGCTATATAAGTGCGACCTGTCTAGCAGTTGTTGTTGTTGTGTTTTACGAGCTAGTGCGAGCGATTATCTTGTGCGACAGAAGTGTGGGACGAAGTGCTGTGCGAGTTACGAAATCCAGTGACATTGTTTCTCCAGCTTGTGGACAGCGTAATAGCCTGCAGCAAGTGATCGTAAGTAATTGTGGTCGGAGAACATAAAGGAGAGGAGCAGGTAGTTTCTGTCAAGGCCACCGTACTCATTAGGACGGATTAACTTCTGTGATCTGTTGACAAGTGGAAGGGCCAAGAGCGCTCAAGGAAGAGACTTGAGGAAACTGGAATAAGGCTCCTAATTGCTTGTATTTGCTGACTAGTGTAATTTTCTGGCCACAATAAAGTTAATTATTTCTTTAAGCAGTAATTGGTGTTGTGCTTTGTACCCCCACCGTAATCCAGTTAACAAAAGTGCCACTAGGGGGTGGCACGTAACAATATTATATTTTAGTATTGACAAGGAGGTGTTCATCAAAATAATATATCAACGGTCAATACGGATAGCTATACAACAAAATAGCAAATATATACGTATTTGTGTATTGTTGACACCTGTTAGGGAATATCCCGGATTTTGTTCAAATTTATTGCTTCCAACTACGTGTACCAGTCTCCTCTTTGTCACCTTTCCTGTCAGCGTGTCTTTGGCCGAATTTTGTTCTGTTTCAATCCCGGCATGAAAGGGTATCCGAGACCTAGGGTGGCTTTCATTTTCCCGCCTTGATTGTCCGTTATCTCCTGGCACCCTCATCCTTCGATGGACCCGACGTCTTCTTTATTTTCCATCGTACGTCCTGCCTTCTGCCTAATGCTCTACAGGAGGCATTTTGTGTGAGTGTGAGTGTGTGTGTGTGTACTTGTGTAGACCCACAACATATGATGCACTCTGGATAGTGCTACACCCTTGAGGGTTCACGGCTGGTGAGCTCGGGTGTTGGTGACCCAAGGGATACCTGTGCTGGATACGCTTTCCCCCGTTTCCAATGATTAGGGATGGCCTTTTCCTCTTTCCCTATTATATCAGCCTTCCATGACTCTACTTCTTTCTTTATCACTCATATTTCATTCTTCGAGTTTTGGAGAAATGTTTATCCCTGTCATTGCTCTCCCTTGTTATATCATATCCTTCTTTTAGAACATAAGCTAGTTGGAAATCTGTAGTTGGATCTAGTTTCCATTTCATCACCATATTTCATTATCGACCAAGCTAATAGGGGCCGATAACCTAGATTGTAGGCCCCTTAATACAACACTTACCATCATCTTTATATTCGGAACGTTGTTACAGCTTCTGATCCACTATCGGACTAAATTGGACTAAATTTTATGAACTACACAGTTTATGTTACTCAACCTGTACCATTACAACGTTGTATTTCCACAATAATATAAACGTTGCGTGAACAAACATATTGTTATTCAGATTTCGAACTCGCCCTTCAAAATATTCTACAGTACAAAGACTTGAAACGTAGTGTATAGCTTCACAATTCAACACAATGTTGTCACAAAATGCTATTGTTAAACGGAATATTTTGAAGTATCCACTATTCAGTAGGATGATGGGTACAAATGACCTTAGGCTTGCGCGTATGTCAAACGTCAAATAGCTGACACGTGTTGTCCCTTGCGCGTCATTGCCGGTCATTTATCAATTTTCCTCTAGTGCGTGGCTATTTAAAAGTTAACGAGAAAAACGACAATATGACAGGACAAGCCAGGGTGCTATAGGCAGATACAATTGCACAGTGAGGACTAAATGTCATTTGCACTCGACTACCTTTCGTCGGTTATTGCCGATAATTATAGTCATGACAAAAGATCAAACAATGATGCGCTCGCAAAACAGAAAGAGGATATCTATAGTTCATAATATTGATTTTTTATTTAAAGACTCGTGACATCGTGGTCAGCAGACCCTTGTCCCACTATGTGACTGTGCAAGTGCGTACTGTCTCTATTAGACTTTGCAGGCTACTTATTATATTACATAATATTGACCACCTCGTGGAGTCACCCCAGAGCTCCGGGTTGGAATCCCGATTATGCAAAGAAATGTAATTCTGGTCAGAAGACTGGAACGGGGTGCACTGAGCCTCGCGAGGCAAAACTGAGAAGAGGCGGCTTCGGTGGCGTAGTCGGTAGCATGCTGATTTTCTCTGACCAAGATCGCGAGTTTAAAAACGACCAAGGTCACCGGAGTGATTAAGAGCGATACAATCCTTCAGAATGCCTTCCTTCGGAGGGGATGTAAATCCGGCAGTCCCATGCCATAGATTTATGTCATGTAAAAGAAACTTCAACTAATTAAACTTGCGTGAAGCTAAATTTTCAGGTTAGATTTCGTTGAAATCAAAGTTCCAACGTTCAACACTAGGTGTCAGTGACATCTGGTAGCGAAAGTCGGAACTACTTGAAATTGAACTGAACTTGTAACTCACCCCATGGGTGTCCGCATTGAAGCAGCTACAACCTCTGACGAGCCGAACATGTCTTCGGACACTCTCAGTATTAAAAGCCATACGCTATATATATAAATAAATAATTTCACCTCAGCCATCCTGGAAGTTGTTTCCGTGGCCCCCGCACTTCTTCTCTAGGGAAATGCTGAGATGTACCAAACTTAAGGCCATGGCCACCTCCTTCCTAATTCTCACCTAGGATACAATTACACACACTAATCCGGCTATCACAATAGGACAGGCTATCAGACAAAATTCAACACTCGCCCATATATACGGGACTAAGTGACCATGTCCAAGCCCCTCAGATACATCGACAACAAAAGGAATCATCCCAGCATTCACCGGGGGGTAAAAGTAGGAAACAATGGAAAACGACTTCCAAGATGGCTGAGGTGAGAATCGAACCCACCTCTTTTGATTTTTGCCTCACGAGGCTGAGTTTCAGTCCATAGACCAGAATGAAATTTCTTGGCAGAGCCCGGGAATCTAACCCGGTGGCAGACAAGTATGCTAGCCACTACACCACGAGGTGGCCTATGCCCCCTTGAGGATCACGTATAACAGGCAGGAGGTACCATGAAACACAAGAAGAGTTCTCACCCGTAGAAGATTGAGGGCATCAGAAAAAAGTAGGTCGACAGAATAGTGATTGAAAAAGCCCATCACCGGTAAGAGGCACCAATTTTGGACTCAGCTGAGGTCCCGTGGTCACCAAACTACGTCCCACTAGTTGTTAGGCCCTGGGAGGGTGTAGAAAATTTCTTATAACCTGTACTTCTGTGGTGACTTGATAGTATGTGTAGGGATTTTATTTAGGGTAGCCCCTGCGGGCACACCCCAGCATTTGCGTCAACGGTGTATAGGAAAATATTTGGGAAACCATACCCAGGATGGTCGACATCAGCATCGGGATTTGAACCCTTGACCTTCAGACCACAAATGCCTCATTACAGCCTTGGTGCAGACTTAACACGCACGGTCACAGCGTAGACCCAAAGGGATTATATTTCGATTGCGCCATAAAAAAGTATACTATGAATTATTAAGAAATATTCTGTCAATAATTGTATCTAATTCCAACACTTTATAAAACAGGCAGCACGGTTTACCCCCCAGTGGTCGCTAGATGGAACGTTACGCGAGTTGTCGCATTGACCAAATGCTCACACTATGATATCACTTGGTTATATAATATATATGAACCCTTACGATATCATCGGATATAATAATGATTCATATTTTATTTTATTTGAAAGAGGGTGTTCAGACACGCAGCAGTGGATTCGTGTTGAGGAAAAATGTTGCAACTATTGGGAGTTGGACGACAAGGCAAGTATAATTAAAGCAAGCTTTTGAGACAAGGAAAAGTGTGCCATAATTCCGGGAACTGAAGAGGTCAACGTCCAATATGCGTGG
The DNA here is from genome assembly GCA_946902985.2 of Meconema thalassinum. Taxonomy (NCBI): domain Eukaryota; kingdom Metazoa; phylum Arthropoda; class Insecta; order Orthoptera; family Tettigoniidae; genus Meconema; species Meconema thalassinum. The sequence continues at coordinate 249,085,696 of OX336392.1, read as the reverse complement.
CTTCAGTTAGTAGGCCATGAGACGGTTGATACCGATTTACGCGGGCAAGAGTAGGGGGACCAGGATCTGACAGGAAGAAGATGCTTGTACGTCATAAATTGAGGAGGAGTCTCCAGGTCAAACTCTCCGAGATGAATTTGAACCAACGAATGAAGCTAGGCACGCATAAGGCCCGCGAAAAACTGGCGTACCTTTGATTTGGCGCAAAATTGAATATTAATAAAACCCATGATCATTTGTGTCTCCGCCGATCAGATTCTTAACCTGCGCAATAAGAGAAGCTCGATGAAATTAGCCGCAAGTCCGTAACTTAAAAACTCCGATTTTTTTTAAATTGTCCCCACCACTGTCAATTTGCTGTGTTCTCTATAAATGTAGCTAAGCTGGAGGTTGAACTGACTTTATTTCGATGTGTCGTGGGCGACACTTGTGTTGACGAAATATTAACTTCTGAACTCTGACGAGTTCTTCAAGTATTTAAATGTGTATAATTTGCGTGTGAATGGTAGAAGCTTCAGGCTTACAAATATTTAGGGAATGTTTTTCTTCGAATAAATTGCTCAGGACTTTGAGTGGATACTATCAGCTCATTTAGCAATTTTAGTAGTAATTGTAGTACTGTGAAATAACTGAACATTTCTATCCTAAGAAAACCAAGATGTCTGGAACGAGGCCAACAGTTAGAAGGATGACCATGGACACGCCAGCGACTATGTCCAAGTCCGGCTAAATAACTGCTGGGTTATGAGTGGCGACGTGAGCTGAGATGTTTTGGCGGAGGGATAAGTACCACATATTTCCTTGTATTTTTTTATTGTAGTTTGATTTTTTATTCGGTTACCGACACTCGATTATAATGTCGTGCGTGACTATATTTTTGTTCTGATTTAATTGATTGTCACGTAACTTGTAAATGTACAATGCGTGTACAGTGTATTGTTCATATCGCTCGAGCGGAATTTTATGGTTTGAGCGATAAATGGCGCTTTTGTAGAATAAAACTTAACGGTAAACTTAGAATTTGGGGGGTAACATTTTAACATTGTGTTTGATAAACAGGCGTTTTTATTGTGAGTTGCCTAGAGAAATTTTAGTTTCAGGGAACCATAGTTCTCTTTGTAATCTGTAAAACTAAGGAATTAATGATTTTGTGATCTTTGGGAAAGCAATATAAGTCTTTCCGTGGAATCCTAAATGTGGACGTATTTCCGATGGAGAGAATGAGGTGAAGTCATTACCCAGGTGTGCGTTATTTGGTGATGTGTGTCTACATTCGCGGGGAACATCGTGGTAATCAGCTCTCGATTCCTGTCTGCAGCAAAATATAATTAACGGCAGTATGAACTCCGAGGAGGCTACTGGCTGAGATGTCGTGTCTTATAATTCCTGAGAGAATTATTGGGACAAAATAGGTATTTTATACACACATGTTTTCAGGAAATACAAGGTACTTCTAGGTTCGAGAGCTGCTGTGAGCAAGCTCCCGATATTATTATGCGACGCACTGGCTTCAAATGTGACGGACAGATTTAAGATAACACTAATTAGGTTTGAGGCCGGGTTACCGTGTCCTCTTCTCTTAAAGCGAGATGAGCCTGTATTCTATATCTTGATTTAAAGGGCAGCTCGCCATGCTCAGACCATAATTTTCATGCATTAAGTTGAATTGATATTTGTTTATGTGTTATAATTAAATGCCGTTGGGCATAGTGGTGTTTCTTGTTGTTGATATAATCCCTTTGGATTGTTGTGGTCATTGCAATTATTAGAATGACGGTCGGTCATGTCCTCGTGTATTTTGTTGTAGTCATGTACGCTTGTATTGATTTTACCAAGACCCGCTGGGCAATTAGACGTGTTTTGGCACGTTGTCAAGATCTCGTGCGGAGATCTATTTGTATGATAAAGGGTAGCGGGTGTCGGATAATTATTAAGTGTCTTGGTGTGTGTTCCCTAAGCTAATCTAATTTACGCAGAATTGCGGATTCGTTGCTTGACGGGAAACCATATGGTAACGAATCTCGTAATCGTACTTATTTCCTTCATATAGTCAAAACATTGTCACGCGTGCACAAGTATAGATATGAAGTCGACGTAGTGTTTCAAACGTCTTTTTATTAATAATCTCTCCGGATATATTTATTTTAAATGTTGAACTGTGGATATTTGAATGCCACTTGATTGATTCAGACACAACTTAGGATTTGCAGTTGTGATCTATTTAGAAGTGTGGGAGTAAATCCGAGATGTTGTTTTTGTTGATTGTTATTTGCTTTGGTTATTAAACTTGTTATTTAATACTGGGTTACCTCCTTTCTTTAATTATTGTATTTACCCTATGTATCCTTGTAATCTTGAGAAGCAAAATGTAACTGCACGGCTATCATGGACCGAAACATTACCCGAAATTGAGTCTCGATACGCTTCTTCTACAAGGGTTCAAATTTATTTTCAGATTAATTGAAACTTTCTGAAACAGTATAAAAGAACCTCAAAAAATTTTAACTCCTAAAATTACTAAGGTTCTTCTACGAAGGTGGATCAAAAAGTTAGTTGCACTAACGCGCTGCAGCAGTGCGCTGTGTGTTGCAAACGTGGACACAGGGGAGCAAGGGACAGACACTGCCCACATATCTGTTAGGCAGGTCGCTGAGGTGTCTCGTCTTGTATGGTGTGAATAGCGGCCAAAAGCAGCAGTGGTGTCAGCAATTCGAAGCCGGACGCACGGATATCACGGACGAATATCGCGAGGGCAGGCCCGCAACGTCGAGGACCCGTGCAAATGTCAACAGTGTGAATGCGATCATTAGACAGAACGGTGGTCGACATTCCCAGACCGATGAGGAGGTGAAGGCCGCTGTCTCTGTGTGGATGCTGAACGCTGGAGGAACTTTCTATGCATCCGGCATCGACAAGTTGGTTGTGCGTTCGTAGAAATGTTTGGAGTCTCTTGGAAACTATGTGGAAAAGTGACGTTACATTGTATGTCGTTATAGGCGTGTTGCTGTTGTATAGGTGGTGTAATAAATGGCCATAACTGGGAAGTGCAACGTATATTTTGATCTGCCCTCGTAGCTCATGTCAGCGGAAATATATTTGTGTTTCTCTCTTCCTTCAATCAAATGCAGTTTAAACCGTCTCATTGTTATTGCTACCTGGGTATAATCTGGAACTCTTCCGTCGTAGCACTTTTATTATTTTATTTTACGTATCCAAGAGAAATTACAAAATAAAGGGAAAATACAAACAAACTAACAGACTATAATAACAAACAAGATGTTCAGTAAAGAACATATAGCCTACTTTCTCCTAAATGCATGGGTATTGTTATAACTCTTTGTCCTTTTCAAGGAGTATGATTGAATGTTGGTTGTAGTAGCTTGTTGAAATACAACGTGCTATAGGGATATTAATCATGAATATGAGGTGCCCTTTGCTAGTGCTACCTCTGTACCAAATTTCGTTCAATTCGGTTTCACCGAGTTTGAATTGATAGGGGGAATCGATTTGCACACATACTTGGCCACCATCTGCAAACTATTGGGCTGATGTTCTTGCAGTTTGGTCTGAATATGTTTCCCACATAAAGATATGGTGTTGCAAAATTTGGTAGAGACGAGATTATTAGGTTGGTCGTAATTACATTTTAGCTTTTAACATTTGGGAGGCCGCAATTACGTTTCCGTCAAGATAGCGGTGATATAAAACATGACACTGAGGTGCCCTTTGCTAGTGCTACCTCTGTACCAAATTTCGTTCCATTCGGTTTCACCGTGTTCGAATTGATAAGGGGAATCGATTTTCACACAAAGATGGCCGCCATCCGCAAAATATTAGGCTGATGACCTATTAGTTTGGTCAAAGGATGCTCCCTCCATAAAGGTATGTTGTTGCTAAATTTGCTAGAGATCGGATGATTAGGCTAATCGTAATTTGATTTAAGCTTTGAACATTTGTGTGGCCGCCATTACGTTTCTGTCAATATGGTGGCGATATAAATCATGACACTGAGATGCCCTTTGCTAGTGCTATCTCTGTACCAAATTTCGTTCCATTCGGTTTCACCGTGTTTGAATTAATAGGGAGAATCGATTTTGACACAAAGATGGCCGCCATCCGCAAACTATTAGGTGAATGACCTATTAGATTGGTCAAAGGATGCTCCCTCCATAAAGGTATGCAGTTGCAAAATTTGGTAGAGATCGGATGATTAGGTTAATCGTAATTTGATTTAAGCTTTGAACATTCGTGTGGCCGCCATTACGTTTCAGTCAAGATGGTGGCGATATAAAACATGACACTGAGGTGCCCTTTGCTAGTGCTACCTCTGTACCAAATTTCGTTCCATTCGGTTCCACCGTGTTCGAATTAATAGGGGGAATCAATTTTGACATAAAGATGGCCGCCACCCGCAAACTATTAGGCTAATGACCTATTAGATTGGTCAAAGGATGCTCCCTCCATAAAGGTATGTAGTTGCAAAATTTGGTAGAGATCGGATGATTAGGTTAATCGTAATTTGATTTAAGCTTTGAACATTCGTGTGGCCGCCATTACGTTTCTGTCAAGATGGCGGCGATATAAAACATGACACTGAGGTGCCCTTTGCTAGTGCTACCTCTGTACCAAATTTCGTTCCATTTGATTTCACCGTGTTTGAATTAATAGTGGGAATTGATTTTCACACAAAGATGGCCGCCATCCGCAAACTATTAGGCTAATGACCTAGTTATTTCGTCAAAGGATGCTTCCTCTATAAAGATATGTTGTTGCAAAATTTGGTAGAGATCGGATGATTAGGTTAATCGTAATTTGATTTAAGCTTTGAACATTTGTGTGGCCGCCATTACGTTTCCGTCAAGATGGCGGCGATATAAAACATGACACTGAGGTGCCTTCTGTTAGTACTACCTCTGTACCAAATTTCGTTCCATTCGGTTGCACCGTGTTCGAATTAATAGGGGGAATCGATTTTCACACAAAGATGGCCGCCATCCGCAAACTATTACGCTGATGACTTATTAGTTCGGTCAAAGGATGCTCCCCCCATAAAGGTATGTTGTTGCAAAATTTGGTAGAGATCGGATGATTAGGTTAGTCGTAATTTGATTTAAGCTTTGAACATTTGTGTGGCCGCCATTACGTTTCCGTCAAGATGGCGGCGATATAATACATGACACTGAGGTGTCCTTTGCTAGTGCTACCTTTGTACCAAATTTCGTTCAATTCGCATTCACCGTGTTCGAATTGATAGGGGGGGACAGACATTCAGAGTACACACACTCACACACACACACACACACAGACACACACACACACAGACTCACACACACACATACACACACACAGACAGACACACTTTTTTCGCCCTGTGTTGATCTCATAAGTCTACTTTCATTTTTTGCAAAAATCGAAAGTAGGCTAATAACAAATGAAATGAAATCAAATGGAATGCAAGACCAGAATTTGGCAGTCTTGATGGTCCTGTCATTTGCTCTCCAAAGATCGTCGGTGGTGCAAGTCTCAGGTAGGTTTCTGCATACCAGATGATGTTGTGGGTCATGCAGTTCCCCACATTCACAAAGTCCATCTTCAGTGTAGCCCCTATGTTTTGAGGCTAGCTCTGCATGGAGATACTCCGGTTCTCAGTCTGTTGATTGCCTTCCAGATGACATACAGCTGGTTCTACCTTGACATTGTTCCAATGAGCTTCATTTAATGATTCCCACCATAACTGTAATCGGCGACTTCCAGGGGATGATGGGATCGCTACAGATGAATGTGGAAAGCTCTTTCTTGAATAGATTAATTATTAGGTTATTGGCTTTACGTCCCTTTTAACTACTCTGGCTTTAAGAGACGCCAGGATGGCGGAATTTTGCTCGGAAGAGGATCTTTAATGTGTCACGGCTCCCTCGCATTTGAGCACCCCTAACTGCGTCAGAATACGAACCTGCAACCTTGGGCCCACCATGCTCTTTCTTGACCTAAGCCTTGCGGGGTGATCTATGTGTCCAAATAATAAGTGTCTAAGATCAGTTTCCTGCTTCTTCTTCGCTACTTCTGCAGCTGTTCTTCTGCGAATATTGTCGTAGCACTATAACTCGTGGATATTTATTTACAGTGCATTCACTTTCGTAGTCAGTTTCACTCGCCCTCGATGTAACCACGTGGAGTTTCACCAAACCAAACTAAAATGTTGTGACTTGAATTCATTGTCCCACATTTGCACCAAACTTTCATATATGTAGCAAACCACATAGGTTAGTAAATAGTAATACCGTGTATATTGAAACAGAAAATAGTGAAGCAAAATGCTCACTGCTGAGGTAGGGTCTTGACTTCTCCCTTCATGTATCTTTAAAAAGTTATGGAATAGCATGACAATGTTACCATCCTCCCCTCAAAGCTCATGTGGGAAATTATACCGGCGCTTAAGTCCACAAAACCACATGCAGATTTAAGAGCTAGCTCATTTTCAACAACCGTGAGCATTATGTTCATATGGTGACCACTGGCGGGTTAATGATTGACCTCGTTCCAAGCCTATAGAAATCACAGTGGTTATACGGCGCTTGGTCACCACTCACCGCTAATCCATCTCCATTATGAATGAAAGCTTTATCACACTCCAAGAGTAGCTGATAACACGCTTCGTATGCCTCCTGGTGACCAGAAACATATTACCTGCTAATTTACCAGTGACAATTACGATATAGAAGCAAAGACTAAACGTAATATTAGGCTTTGTTCAGAATATAATGGAAATTCATCACATCCTTAAGTGGCCTCACGCATTGGTAGCCTAAATGCCGGGATAGAACCTTACGTCAAATCCCGGGGCACCTACCCCATTCCTGTCCCTAATAAAGCTACACGCACTGCCACAGTCATCACATAAATACAGGTTATGAGACAAATTCAACACACACCCAACTACACGTGACTAATGATCAAGATGTCCCAAGCCCCTAAAATGATTTTTACAACAGTCTGGCACATTCTTACTTTTATTAGGAGACTCCAGGGAAATACGATCAGCGTCCACCGATGGTAAAAACTATATTTTGCCACCAGTAGGTATCGTTGTTGTTGCTGTTGTATCAATTAAGGCACGTGGATATCGTAGTCATTCATCCTCGTATACTTGGGTGTGTATCTGTGTGTATGGAAATTTATGTGATAACCTGTGTTATTGTGATGGCCGATTCAGAGTATGTATTTGTAATTCCGGTGAGGATGGGAATGTAGGCAGCCGTGGCCTTAAAATAGGAATATTATCGGCAATCCTTGCAGTAAAAGTGATAATACCAATATATTTTCGCAATTTTCCCCTGACTAGTTTAAGTATACCTCTTCCCAGGCCCCAGATCAGCATCAAATTTCATGACAGAGCCGGGAATCGAACCCGGCAGCCAAAAATCCTAGCCACTTACTTCCTCGTGGTGTAGCGACTAGCATTTTTGACTGTCGTCGGAGGTTTGGGTTTCATTCCCAGCTTTGCTAACAAATTCATTTCTAGTGTGAGGGCTGTAATGGGGTAGCCTACACTAAGCCTCTTGAGGCAAACTTCAAAATGATGGGTTTCATTTCCATCTTGGAAGTAGTTTTCCGTGGTTTCCTCACATCTACTCCAGGAAAATACCGAGATGTTTCATAATTTAAGGCCATGGTCGCTTCCTTCCCAATCCTCACCTGAATTACAAATGCACACAATAACAATAACACAGGTTATCAGACATATATCCCCCTATACTCTCGCACACATGCGCGCAAGGACATGGGGATGAATGACCATGATGCCCAAACGCCTCAAATGAAACAACTATCTACGAGGCAGACCAATCACAACCAAGTTCACTGCATATCACCTCCGCTACCGTAAGAATTGGGAAATGTTGAAGGATGTACAGGATCTTGTTCCTTTCTTAAAATTTTCCGATGTATTTTCGTTCTTGGCGTTACTCATTGATAACAAATTAGCTCTCAGCGTGACCGTAGTTTGATATGAGTGAAAAATTGCAAACGGTAATGGAGGGGGAGACCAACTTCGTGACGAGGCTTCATTTCTCATTCCAATCAGAAGCACATATCTCCTAACAAGTGACTGCTACACGAACCTGGTATTAGTTTCGTCAAGACGGCTTTATGGACATTCTATTCAAACACAACTAAATACTGTACAACATATAATTTAAATATATTTATGATGGAACATGAACATCTTAATAATGGCCGTGTATAATAATAGGGAGGTATAATGCAAACTCTAGTGAATTATATGTGGAAACTGCTCATTGCTGTAGGAATGACATGTAGCTCACTTCATTATAAACGGTGCTACCAACACGCGAACAATGTTGAGCGTTGTTTATAATCTTTCTGCTTGGTCATACCGTAGAAGTATTTCGGGTTATGAATTTTATCATTCTGAATGATCTTGTCGACTTCGTCGTTACGCTGGGGTTTGGCTTTACGTTACGGTGACGGGACGAAATGTACCCAGATGCACTGAGGTGTGTGACTTCATAGTACTGCTTGGTGCATGTCTTCCCCGACAATCTCTACTTTGTTAGTATAAGACAAAAATGCCCGATTCTTGGATGTCACGGGTAATCCCGAGAACCACTGGATGGATTTTGATGCGGTTTTCACAGTTCTGTAAAGGATATCTCGAGGAAAGATTCTGTAGAAAATAATTTATGTATCATCAAAGGAAGCCAAGCAATCGATTTCAGTGAAAAGGTCCAAAACAAACTTGGCATCCGTGCGCTTCTTAAGTTTACGCTGGGCAAACCGTTAAAAATATCAATATACTATGAGCGTATGAATTGGTCAGCATGAAACGTTCTACAAAAAGTCCGCGAGAGCATATCTCTATCTTCAATACATCACCCACTAGAAGTATTTTTAGACTGGATGGAAGGGGCACGTCACCGCGCGCTCTGGTGAGCGTGACGGCATCCCGCACGTTTGACCTTGCTTTGCCCTTGGTTTACACTTGCCGTTCGCGAGTAATTTGAAACAAGATAAGCAAGATAAGTATTATACAGATCATTTTCTAACATGTCAAGAGTCTTTGGCTTCGAGCGAAGCGAGAAGCCTCCAGGCTTTCTAGCACTTTTCAGCATTTGTAGCATTTAAAATGATACCAATTCTAGCCTTTCAGACTGACTGTCACTTTTTGAGCATGTTTTCACGAAAGAAAAGTGTATGAATTCAAAAGCGTCATATACGTTGGTTTAATGTGTCATACCAACGGTTTGTATTTTTCAGTCCACTAATAACTTTTGAATATACGTTTTTTATAAACTGTAGACCATATCCCATATAAGGAATAGAACCAAGTAGAACTGCCTCTTTACTTTGCCTTTGGTCTTAAAGGATTGGGTGAGCTATGTGGTGACACTCACGGAGTGATGATTGTAAACGGCGAAGCCTAACTCCCCTGCTACCACTTTGATTCTGGTACATGTCAAATGTGTATGTGTTGTCCTTAATTTGGAAGTACTGTAATCGTATTTAACAGTGCACTTTTTAATCAATTAACAAATGAACAAGTAATTCCGTGAAGAAGTATACAGCCTATTTTCATATATCCTACTCATGTTAATTGCCTTAATCAACATACAAAATTTCTGTTTGAAGGTTGTGATAGATTCTTATATATTGAGAACCGTCTAAATATTTCAGATGGTCGCCAGGTTGGATTTTTGTGCTATTACATTAAGATTATTGTGTACGTGTGGTATTCAAACTTCAATCGCATGATTAGAACACAAGAAGTAACAAGAAGTTCCATGACGAACTAAAGAGCCTACTTTTCTTAAAATTTAAGATTCATGCCAATGATTAATCTAAATGGATCTATCTAGAATAATGACGAAAATAAGTTGGTAATATCGGAATTTCTAATTAGTTCGAAATACTGTATGTCTGGCATAATGTAGCCTAATAGAGAACTACAGTTGGCAGCCCTGGTGACTGAGTATATTCTTAGTTCCATCTCTTAAGGTTCAGAATACAAAATTTGGTTGAAGTCCAATGGATAGCATGGACGTTCCATGCAGTTAAACATTGTATGTAACAGCGCGCGTAAAATCATGTTGGCGTCAATGACATACATGTATTGGTCAGAAATAATCTGAAATAATATGATATATTGATGTGTCAATTTAGAATTAAATCCATAAGCTAGTAGAGAAGTTACAAGCATTTTAAAATTGGACCTATCAGCAGGCTTAGAATCATGTTGGCAGCACTGGCGTAGGCCTATATTAGTTACTCCAAATTAATCTAGAATGCCAGGTACTATACGTGCGCAAAGTTTAGAGCTATTGGCTTGCATACTTTCTGATATATCGATATTAAGGTAACAAAAATAGAGACAGTATTTATTAACAGTTGGCAGCCCTGGTTGCTCCTAAATATAAGCATAGGCATATCTGTTATAGTACACATAACACACACGAAATTTGGTTGAAATCCAAATGATAGTATAGAAGTTACGTGTATTTAAAGTTGGACCTCTCAGCAGGTTTAGAATCATGTTGGTAGCACTGACGTATATAGGTTACTCCAAATTAATATAGAATGTCAGGTACTATGCGTGTGCATAGTTTAAAGCTGTCTGCTTTCATACTTTCTGATATATTGGTATATGAATAAAACAATAAGGAGTGCATTTATTAACAGTTGGCAGCCCTGGTGGCTCTTAAGAATATGCTCATTCATATCTGTGTATGTACACATAGTACATACGAAATTTGGTTGAATTCCAAATGATAGTGTAGAAGTTATATGCATTTAAAAACTGGAATTATCAGCAAGCTTATATACATTTTGGCAACACTGCCATGTATGGCCTCCTGGAAATTAAACTGCAATATTATTATCTATACGTGTGCCAATTTTGAAATAGCTCCCATTCTTACCTTCCAAGATATCCAACATGGAGCTCAAATTTCAATTGCGATTTTTCAGCAGTTGGTAGCACTGACATAATTTTCAAATATGGCCGTGAGATATACAGGTATAGATATTTATTCCTACCAAATTTTGTTTCGATTGCTCCAGCCGTTTAGGAGTTGATAGGGGGGGGGGGACACACACACACACAGCCAGACAGACAGAAGGACAGACATACAGACAGACAGACACACATTTGCCCGATCTCATAAGTCTACTTTTTCCTCATTTTTGCAAAATGTGAAAAGTAGGCTAAAAGGGAGATTTTGAAATTTCGCACAGCTTCCATCTTGTGAATATGCAAACTATTGAAATAAATTAGATGCCAGTCGATTAACATTTGTATAAGCATTTAACGTGCAACGTTTCACTGCACTCGGATAGTTAATTCGCGAGAAACGTCCATTTAAATATCTATACTTCGCGTCGCTGCCATGTTGGATTTGTGATCACCAGGTTACTTAAAGTCCCATAGGTGAACATATGTTCATAGCCTCTATGAACACAAACAAGTAGTTCCGTGAAGAACTATACAGCCTATTTTCATATATCCTGCTCATGTTAATTGTCTCTATCAACATACAAAATTTCAGTTTAATTGCTGTAACAGATTCGTAGATATTGAGAACCGTCTAATATTTCATATGGTCGCCAGGATGGATTTTTATTTTTGTACTATTACATTGTGTACGTGTGGTATTCTAACTTCAATCGCATGATTAGAACACAAGAAGTAACAAGAGGTTCAGCAAAGAACATATAGCCTACTTTCTCCTAAATGTATGGGTATATTTATAACTCTTTGTCCTCATCCCTAAAACCACCTCTACCACCATGTAGTGTTTGTTTTCTTTTATATTGATAATTAGCCAGTAAGTGTCAAAATCAATATTATATACTTTATGATGATTGAATAACAAAACTACTAACTTATTGTAATGCATTCACGTCCGTTAATCTCTATATTAAGCCAGCCTGCAAACTTAAGAATCTATTGTTTTGGGTACCTTCCCCTTAAAAAAATCCGCGCCAATCACAGTAGGTTGGTGCTGCGACCTAGCAGTGAATTCATATTTATCTAGTACGCCTCTGGGTGTTCAACGAGTAGGCAGTTTAAAGTAGCCAGGAGGGAGGCGATCCAACTGGCAGTGTTTAATGATAGAGCGTACAGTCACTCGTCCTGCTAGAAGGACCTTCCGGAAGTACTTTTGTACACAGCGGTGCGTCCTTCCAGCAGGACTTTGGACCCTTATGGCAAATGTTTGAACTGGACTTCCAGCAGGATGCGTCCTTCCGGCAGTACTTTGGGTTATCAGAGCGTAATAATATTGCAGTTCTGGTACTGGGCAAACAATAAAAGTCTGTAAATATTCTAAAATATTCAATATGACTCATATTGACTAAACAATAACTGTCTCTTAACAACATATTGACTCTAAAATATATAAACGTATTAAGTATAAACGTGTTTTCTTATAGTACAGAGACTAAATAAATGTATGAGCGACGGCGGCGCGTCCATCACTCGAGAATAAATAAATTAAAAAAAGCCTAGTTGTGTTTTTGTCAATATCCCACTGCACAGTTGCACAACTACACGTAATTTAAACTACAGTACCATGACATTTACTGATATCATAATTACTAGCAAATAACGAGCGACTCCATGCATCTCCGCTGTTTGGAGCATCGAAATAGGTAGCAAAAACATAAACACAGTCACCATTACGTATAATCGCCGCCATTACTGAACGGTCAGAGCTACCAACTTCAGACTTGCATGCGCTGATTCGTTACATTTCCCTCTATATAATGGAAAAAAGAACGGTCCTTCCAGCAGGACGCTTCGTCCTCATATAAGCAATTGAATTACGTACTCAAATGAGGACCTAACTTCCTGCCGGCAGTGCCTTGCACGTTCTATCATTAAAGGTAATCGGAGCGCGATCGTGGCTAATAATCGAACTACCAGTATTACAAAATTGCCATACTTTAGGAGGCCAGGTATTGACACAGCGGTATATTTGGAACAATACTGCCCACATAACCCACAAGAGGACAGCACCGTACAGAGACATTAAGAAGGCTGTGGTTGATAACAACGTGTATCTAATTCTTCTATTCTCCTTTTCGTAATGTCTTCTGTTTATGTGCAATGCTGGGACTGTGATTTTATTAATAAACGAGTGTATACATTAGCCTCCCCTTTGAGCTAAATGACATTTTATTCAGTATCTGTGAAAAGAGCTTGTGCACATCATTTGTAAAATAATTCAAGAAAAAAAAGTCAACTGTAGCAGTATTCGATCCCCAGTCAACTGCGTGACAGGCTAACACGCCAGCCCAGAGCTAAACATACCCGTAACATCATGGCGATCTTAACTGATATATTAGATTCAACCTGTTGGCAAATAATGACTTGAAATAAACTATTTCTTCACTGCAGTACATCTTCATTATAGATCATTTCATACAAAGTTTATATTATTGTATCAGTAGGGTATATCGCATACAACATACTAAAACTACTGAAATATAAGACAGGCTCATGAGGACAGCTGCCATCTTGTCGTGTGGCAGATACAGCTCAGCTCTTTTAAGCCAGTCATACAGAATAATATTATAATATTAAATTATAATAAATAACGGATCACGACCTTCAGGATAGCTTAAACCACCCTAGGCTTGATAATCTGAATTGATTATAACGGTTGCATAATTCACACGGCCACCATCCTGAAATGGCAAGGCCGATGACCTTGAAGTTTGGGTGAAAGACGCGTCCTATATAAAGGTATGTTGTCACCAAATTTGGTAGAGATCGGATGATTAGTTTAGCCGTAATTTGAGTTTACGTTTTGAACGTTTGAGTGGCCGCCATTCAGTTTTGGTAAAGATGGCGGCGATATAAAGTATGACACTGAGGTGCCCTATGCTAGAGCTACCTCTGTACCAAATTTCGTTCAATTCGGTTTCACCGTGTTCGAATTGATAGGGGGGGACAGACATTCAGAGTACACTCACTCACTCACTCACACACACACACACACAGACTCACACACACACATACACACAGACAGACACACAATGTTTCGCCCTGTGTTGATCTCATAAGTCTACTTTCATTTTTTGCAAAAATCGAAAGTAGGCTAAAAACGAGATTTTAAAAGTACGCACGCCAGCCATCTTGTGATTATGCAAACAATTGAAATAAATTACATGCCAGTGGATCAACATTTGAATAAGCATTTATCGTGCAACGTTTCATCGCACTCAGATAGTTAATTCGCGAGAAACGACCATTTAAATATTTATACTTCGTGTCGCCGCCATGTTGGATTTGTGCTCACCAGGTTACTGAAAGTCCTATAGGTGAACATATGTTCAAGGTCTCTATGAACATTAAAAAAATCACTTTGGTTGCTGTAAAAGATTCATAGATATTGAGAACCGTCTAAATATTTCGGAAGCTTGCCATTTAGGATTGTTATATATATAGGCCATAGAGTTATGTACCATTCAAGGACAATTATTGCCTAGCTTCATTACTCAAACTTTCACTTCGATCGCATGATTACGACACAAGAATAAAAACTTAATTTTAAAATTTCGCACAGCCGCCATCTTAAGGTTATGTAAACAATTGAATTAACTTAGATAGCAGTGCATTACAATCTGCAAAATCATTTACTGTACCACATTTCACTGCGCTCAGAGAGTTAAATCACGAGAAAAGCCTATTAAAATATTTCAAATTCGCTTGGTCGCCATGTTCGTTCTGTACTTTACAGGTTTATGAAATATACATAGGTAAACTTGTATCAGTACCCTTTATCACCGTACAAAATTGCATGATGATATCTGTAATAGTTTCGGAGATATAAAATGTCAGTGAAATATTTCGCACAGCCGCCATTTTGAGGTTATGTAAACAATAGAACTAAATTAGGCTCCACTGCATTACAATGTGTATAAACATTTGCTGTACCAAGTTTCATTATGTTTGGATAGTTAAATCGCGAGAAATGTCTATTTAAAAGTCTCAATTTCGCTTGACCGTCATGTTGGTTTTGTAGTCACCAGGTTTTTGAAAGTCTCATAGGTGAACTTCTAGTAGTGCCCTTTATCACCGTACACAATTTCAGGGCGATATCGGTAATAGGTTCGGAGATATTGAATGCTAGTGAAATAATTCGCACAGCCGCCATGTTGGATTGGTGAGACGTAACAAAATTTAAAGGACACGGTCGAGGTCGCCGGGAATAGTGCTATGAACTTACCGAGTTTCATTGAAATCACTCCAGCCGTTTAGATTTTATTAGGGGGGACACACACACACACCTCACACACACACACACACACGCACACACACACACACGGACAAAGGTGATCTCATAAGCCTATTTTTTCAAAATTGAAAATAGGCTAAAAATGTAATTTTGATTGCTTTAAAAGATTCATAAAACCCGCCAACCTGGGCCCAACCTTTGGGAAGCCAGGCTCTGCCTGTCACAAGCCAGGACTAAGGGTGAGTGATAGAGGAGTAACACCTCTTTAGAAAACCTTGGTCCAGCTGGCCCGGCTGGTAGTACCTTGTATGGGTCCCTGCCGGGGTTACAGGTGAAGATAGACAACGGTTTAGAAGGCTGAAGAGGACCTCGCGTCCCAACGGCGGATAAAACGGAGGAACTATCTTCAAGCTCTGGTGCTTACAACCTTGGTTCTACTAACGGGAAGGAGCAATCCAACCCACATATTTCTTAACAATCAAGCATCATGGAAAGTCGTCAAAAGGAAGACACTACCCCAGGTGGTAACTGTTTAAGGGAATCCACCGCTCCTAGGAGTGCACGCAAGCCTTTGGATTCTGGGGAGCTTGCAAATAGATGCTTAAAGAATACTAAATTGAAGACGAAACATAAATATTATTTTGGAACGTTAAATGTCAACTCATTACTCAAAGTTGGTAAACACAAGGAACTGACAAATATGATGGACAAACATAACATCTCAATCCTGGCCTTGCAGGAAACACGGTATCAGGACGATGATGTAATGGACATAGAGGGCTATAGGGTCTATAAAGGACAGAGAGCAGTGAAGATAGGCAAGAATATGCCAATGTTTGGAACAGCTTTTGCTGTAAATAAGAAGGTAATCAGTGCAGTTGTGGACTTCTCTAGCCCATCAGAAAGACTATCACTCCTAACTCTACGCTGTGGTAACAAAGGCTATACCCTGATCAATGCACATGCGCCAATTAATGAAGACAACAGGCGTAATCCCGAGAAAATGGAACAATTCTGGGACCTTATAGAGGAGGAGATGGAGAAAATACCTATAAAGAACATCAAGGTTTTATTGGGCGACTTCAACGCTCAGCTGGGAATAGAAGCAAGATATAGATCGACAGTAGGAAAATATCCTGCTCACAGAATGACCAACAAAAATGGAACAAGGTTTGTCGAACTATGTAGAACGTTTGATCTTCAGATAATGTCAACTTTCTATAAACACAAACCAAGTAAACAGAAGACATGGCGTTCACCTGGCAATTTGAACGGAGAGAAACAAATTGATCAAGTGGCAATATCCAGGACAGCAATGAAGGAGATTATGAATGTTAAAGTACAGAGAGGGGCCAAATTTGATTCAGATCATTATCTCTCCAAGATTAAAATGAATTTCATTCCTTTTAGAAAGGCTCCGAAAGCTGGAAATAAACTTCACAGATATGATGTGACAAAACTTAAGGTTGATCAAGAAGTATTGGAGCAATACCACCAGCAATTGATATTTAAATCTAAGAATTGGACTGACATTGCCTCCACAATCCAACAAGCAGCCAATGTTTCAATCTTGACAGCACAGAAACGTAAACACAGATGGTGGAACGAGACCTGTGATAGTGCATGTGTACAAAGAACAGATGCCTGGAAGAAATGGAACTCAACGAAGAGACAAGAAGATTATAACTCGTTTTGTGACAGTCGGAGAGATGCAGCCCGGGTTTTCCGAATTGCAAGGCGATCATATGAAAAACAACAGATGGAACAGATTGATCAGGATTTCAGGAAGAATAATGTCAGGGACTTCTATCAAACTTTCAAGTCTAATCTGAAAGGGTATCAAGCACCGAGCTTGTGCTTCAGAGATGAAAATGGAAAGTTAGGTCTGAACAACAAGGAGAACTGTCGTATCTTGGCTGAGTACTTTAAGAAATTACTCAATTGTGATGAACCAAAACATAGGCTACTCATAGGCCGTCCTACTCAACTAATGGCCAATTCGCATCCACCTTCTAAGACAGAAATTAAAATGATTATCGATGGTCTAAAGAATAATAAAGCAGCGGGAGAGGATTCCATTGTGGCAGAGCTTCTAAAACTGGCAAATGAAGATACTCTGAATATATTAGCTGAGCTCTTTGCGGAGATATGGAGAACTGGTAGGATACCCACAGAGTGGCAGTCTGCATTAATTCACCCTCTCCACAAAAAGGGGGATAAGAAGGACGTTAATAATTACAGGGGTATATCAATTGTACCTGTTCCCTACAAGATCCTATCCAAAGCACTCCTGAACAGAATTGAAGAACATCTTGATAATCAGATTGGTGAGTACCAGGCCGGTTTCAGAAAGGGACGTTCTTGTCCGGAACAGATTTTTAACTTGAAAAACATCATTAGGTATAAGACGATAGGCAGGTATGACTATGTGGCCGTATTCATTGATTTTAAGAAAGCGTATGACTCAATTGACCGCGAGTTGCTACTGAATATTCTGGAAGAATTTGGAGTGGATGACACGTCACGAAATCTGATTAAACAGACTTTGACCGACACAGTGTCAAAAGTAAAATTCATTGGCGAGATCTCAGATCCCTTTGTAATCAAAACAGGTGTCAGACAAGGTGATGGATTATCTCCAATCCTTTTCAACTGTGTATTAGAAAAGGTCATTCGTGAATGGAGGAAGACACTGAGTCGGGAAGAAGGGAACGAAGAACGATTCAGGCTAGGGCCCAAACTGAAAGGGGTTCATGTTGATTGTTTGGCTTTTGCAGATGACCTAGCTATTTTTGCCAACAATATTAAATCAGCCATTGTAAAGATTAATCGGTTGTCAGAGATGGCTGAGAAAGTAGGTTTACAGATTTCCTTTGAGAAGACAAAGTACATGACAAACGTCAGTGATTGACCAGAATGGATGAAAACAAACCAAGGAAAGATTAAACGTCTAAAGAAATTTAAATACCTGGGTGAGGTAATCCAACAAAATGGCCTGGAACAGGAAGCAATTAATCTTAGAATCTGGAAATTAGACCGAGCCTATCACCTGACGAAAAATCTCTATAATAAGAAGTCGCTGAGCATTGGAGCCAAATTAAGACACTACAGCACGGTTGTCAAACCTGAAGCATTATATGCTTCGGAGACTTTGACTATGAACAGGCGGGGACTAGTCGACCAGTTGGTCAAAAGAGAACGCAGGGTATTTAGAAAAATTTTAGGCAACAGATGGGTTGACGGGCACATACGTTTGAAGTCGAACGAAGAGTTATATAAAAAGATAGAACCAGTCACGTCAACAATAAAAAGGAAAAGGTTGTTGTTCTATGGACACATTTTCAGAATGTCCAACGATCGTCTAACAAAGAAAATTTGGAATTTCGTGAAACCAAAGAAGAAAAAATTGGCATGGTTTGAAGAATGTAACAAAGACCTTCTAGAAATTGGTATTCCGGACTGCAAAATTATGAACAGGTGTGAATTCAGACACCTAATCAAAAATTACCAGGGATTTAAGGTAGGGGCAGAACCCAAAAGACGGAGGGGACCTCTTTCAGAAGATCGGAAGAAGGCGCTGAGTGATGGGCTCAAGAGATACTGGCTGGACATCAATGCTGGCAGACGATCTAGAACGAAACATTGATTTTGATTGTTACTCCGTAGTCCATAGTGGCTCAATTCGAATGTAAAAAAACCAAAAAGTTTCATAGATATTGAGATCCGTCTAAATATTTCAGATGCCGCCATTTTGGATTGTTATATGTATAGGCCATAGAGTTATGTACCATTCAAGGACAATTATTGCCTAGGTTCATTATTCAAACTTTCACTTCAATCGCATGATTACCACACAAGAAATAAAAACTTAATTTTAAAATTTCGCACAGCCGGCATCTTGAGGTTATGTAAACAATTGAACTAAATTAGATGGCAGTTCATTACAATATGTGCAATCATTTACTGTACCACATTTCACTGCGCTCAGAGAGTTAAATCACGAGAAAAGTCTATTAAAATGTTTCAAATTCGCCTGGTCGCCATGCTCGTTTTGTATTTTACAGGTTTAGGAAAGTTACATAAATAATCTTGTATCATTACTCTTTATCACCGTACAAAATTTCAGGTTGATATCTGTAATAGTTTAGGAGATATAGAATGTCAGTGAAATATTTCGCACAACCGCCATTTTGAGGTTATCTAAACAATTGAACTAAATTTGACTCCAGTCTATTACAATATGTATAAGCATTTGCTGTACCAAGTTTCATTACGCGTGGATATGTAAATCGCGAGAAAAGTCTATTTAAATGTCTGATCTTTGCTTGGCCGCCATGTTGGTTTCGTAGTCACCAGGTTTCTGAATGTGGCATAGGTGAACTTCTAGTAGTGCCCTTTATCACCATACACAATAACAGGGCGATATTAGTAATAGTTTCGGAGATACTGAATGCTGGGGAAATATTTTGCACAGCCGCCATGTTGGATTGGTGAGACACAATAAAATTTGAAGGGCACGGTCGGGGTGTGCTAGAATAGTGCTAAGATCTTACCGAGTTTCATTGTAATCGCACAAACCATTTAGAAGTTATTAGGGGACACACACACACACGCACACACACACGGACAAAGGGTGATCTCATAAGCCTATTATTTCATAAAATGAAAATAGGCTAGTAAAAATGACTGTTGATTGTTTCATAATGTCCAAAATATAGCACATTGTAGTGCTCCTACAGTACAATGATTAAGTATCCCGTTTATCATTCGTGCATTCGGACACGAAGCAGAAGGTCCACCTAGTATAATGCAAACGGCTGCCTTACTTGGTACTACAAGTCTTGTACGCAACATTTTGTCACGTTACTAATACTGTACGTTGTTTGAGAAGAATCTTGAGAATAACATCGCAAGATCGGCGTACCAACATCAGCATCCTCAAAGAAGCCAACACTACAAGCATCGAGGTCACAATAATCAAACATCAACTTCGATGGACTGGTCATGTTGACCGTATGCCCGACTCTCGTCTCCCTGAGCAAAGCTTGTATGCTCAACTTACGAATAAACACCGTACGCAGGGAGGACTGAGCAAAGGGTACAAAGATGCCCTGAAATCTAACATGCATAAATGTATGATCAACACCGAAAACTGGGAGACCACAGCTTCCAACCGACAAGCATGGCATCGGCTTGTTCACGGAGGTACGTAATACTTCGAATACGGACGCCGAAGACATGCAGTGGATATGCAACAGGCAAGCAAAGAACGAATGGCCGCTCAAAGGAGCAATCCTCAGCGAGTTGTGGGTGAAATATATGTTTCTGTATATTGTGGAAGAGTTTGCGGCTCCAGAATTTGTCAACAGTGGATCCACAGACATAGTCCCAACGAAGACATCATATTCGTTAGCGAGTGATAGCCTATCACTAAAGTGCCGAAGCATATGCTACCATTTGCTTCTCTCACCCCAAAGACTTGCTGTCCCAAGTCATGGTCCATGTTCTCCTGTGCATAAATACGTCCCTGGGCCTATTTCATATTGATCAAGAGGAAGCAAATTAAATAATAAAAAGATACGAGCCTTACAGTAGTCGCATATGATGTGTAACATCTGACATGTTATCTTACTATCGAAATTGAGATGAAATGTATTTGAAGTCATCTGACATGGTATCCTACTCGTATACTATACAGCTTGGACATTCTTAAAATGTTAATTTACGCTCCGTTTTCATACTGGTAATATGATGAATGTATAGATTGAATTGGAGATATGCTACTGTCACACTTTGAACAAACAAACATCACATATTATATTGTAAATTAAGAGGAGGAATGAAACCATAGTCTCTAGCCTATCTATAGACTACTAGAAATAATGTTCAATACAATCAAATTTCCCAACTCCTGCTCGGTGCAAACTATTGTAATTAAAATTAGACAAATCGTAATTTCATGTAGATTCTGTTAAAATGACGCATAATGTTATGATAGATATCGTTTAAATTGATAACCAGATAGCAAAAATATTTGCCGGGACTGTGGTTCGAACCTGAGACCTCATGATTCGCAGACCAAGATGCTATCTACGCAGCCATTACAACCACAGCAATCTAGAGTGCAAGACAGTTACTTATTTTCACGTGCCGGTAATAATAAGGAAGTATTTTTTATGCTCCATTAATATTTTGCTTTTTTCGATAATGCTCCTGCGTGGAATTGAGTTTTAAATTAGTTATGAATACGCCTATTTGACAGTAAAGGGAATTCCTATAGTGGTCCACGAAAGGCTAGCCCATTTCCCGTATAAAAACATCAATATACAGTATATTACATTGATTACTGCATTACCGCAATGTGGGTTATTATCTGAATAGCCATTGTGCAGAAACATAATACCGGCTTTGCCGACTAGTTACAATGTTTTATATTAAGTCAAATCATCACTTAAATACTGATACGAAGACTTTTAACATGTGGTTTATGTTTCAATCAGCTGACACCAGAGTTCGCATAAGCGTTTACCGTTCAGTATGAAAGTGTTGAGCAAATTTACTCGGGGAGTGGATGCCCATCATTTTAATCCAGAGATTGAAAAACAGACTCTTAATAAATCATAATTGTTTTCAGCGAATATGATATAATGAATATTTTACACCAAAGAACGACAACTTGAAGATGAAGAGTTTAGTGCTTTTCAGTCGGTCAACACGAATGTACCCAAAAGAGATGGGTTATGCCCTAATCCTGAAATAAATTACATGAGATTAATAAAACACTAGGATGACCAGTTTCGATCGTCAAGCGATCATCATCAGATCCATTACACTTAGGCTATAAAATCTATGTTTAAAATACAGGTGAAAATATTTACAATATGTACAACTATTTAGTTGCAGTATTGGTACTGCAACTGTCAGTGTATGCTAAATGCAGTATATATGATGTTAGGTGAAATGCTAAATGGTGATAGCTATCCGGAGTTTGTACTTTAGAGAGATTAAATTGTTGTAAACTATGGTTAAACTATAAAATTGTAGGCTAACTACTTATCTGATTGTATTCCTTACTACAGCTACTCGCAGTTTTCGTGCTCACTGGAACTCACTCTGCGGTCGACTGCGGTGGTTATCTTAACGACTGGTTTTTCCCTGCCTTCTCCCCCCTGCCCATACGTGCTGTAGGGAGTGATAGCGATGTGTTTATGTGAGGTGTTGCCAACCTAGAAGATGATTTGTTGTTGAAATAACTGTAATGGCGCCTCCAAACCTTGAAGTATTCCGTATGTGATAAACATTCCACATGGCCGTCAGTGCGACATGGTACGAATCTCCGACACCGCGCGCTCATTGTTTCCTCTTACCACTGCTACAGCAGCCAGGAGGGATGCGATCCAGCTGGCAGTGCGTCTCACACACTTACGTCCAATCCACTTCCGTCCCATTTTTCAAAATCACTCCCACAAAAATTTTCAGCAACCGAGTGAAATGATGTTACACATCAATAAAACACGTGACATCCATGTCATACGTTGTTGGCACGTTAAAGAACCCATTTGAATTCAGTAGGCCGTATTCAATGGCAAAATTAATCTCGGGATTTTCCGCCAACTCAAAGTACCTCCATTCTCAACTAGAAAGCGCTGTAGTGTGAAGGAGCTTAGGTATCTAACCTTGACTTTCATAGCGTTCAATGGAACGACGAAATTCGACATGCGAGCTACCCTCTGGGGGGCAATTAACAAAGCTTGCACCCGGCACCCGAGGCCACACGATATTATTATATTATATTATAATAAAACACGTGCACCCTCATTAATTACACGGATGGTAATTGATCAACACTGTGCTCCCCCGCGTAATTGGATTGACCCCAGTAAATAGCACGTACAGACATTGCCCTTCATCATCATTTACGTCCCTACATTCCGAGTAATTTTATTACAGCTGAATTAAGGTAACTTATTTGATGGATCAGTAGTAAAGTGGCCATCCCATGAACTTAAATTCACTGGTTCGATTCCCGACAATGGAAGTAGGATTTTTGAATGGCGGTAAAAATTCACGTCACCCCGAATAGTGCGATGTCAAAGAAAATATTGAACATAGAAGACGCAAAACCACGAACTGTATACACATGTGACTGGCTGCGTGGATCTGTGGTAACGTTCTCGCTTGCTGGGCCCAAGGTGGCAGGTTCGTATCCTGACGAAGTCAGCTGGCATTTGAGGTTGCGCAAACGCGAGAGTGCCGTGTCAGAAGATTTACTACCACGTTAAAGATCCCGTTCGGGGCAAAATTCCGGCACCAAGGCGTCTCTAAAAGCCACAGTAGTAAAACCAATATCATTATTATTATTATTATTGCATACACATGTGGAGAAAATAACTGACACCTTCTGGAAAAGGAGGATCAACGTTTATGGGCATATGAAGCGAATGAGCCCAGTGAGACAAACCAAACACATCATTACTTGCTTTCAGGAGAGGAATACCAAATGGGCCTGGTTCACTGAACTGGATAGAGAAGCTGGGATTAGATCAACTGTCATTGTGGTGCGCATCCCACTGAGGAGGAAACTTTTAGCATGAAAATATTACCAAGAAAAACCGAATTTTAAAACAGGTAAGATTTGGACCCAGGGAAAAAATGAAACCCACCGACAACGAATGAGGGTTTAATGGGCAAAATATCAAACCCCGAAGAATCAGACTAAAAGGCGCGGTCCTTAGATGACCGATTCGAAATGATTAAGTGAAATAATAATAAGAATAACAATGACTTAATAAATGTATATTTAATAATGCTTTTATCATTAAAAGTCAAGAATAACTGGGTAATATCAAATGAAAATGACCTTCAAGAAGTCAACGTAGCAGACAAAATTTTATGGGACAGGTCTAGAATCAGATCGTTGGTAAACAAAAATAATTTTTCCGCAAACCCCCTAATGAGACCCACTATTTTGGGAGTTGAAGGAGGCTAATCCAAATTCACCTGTGAAATAGATTCAATCGCTCTACTTGTTTGGGCATAACGTAGGAAATAGAACAATATGTTGAAAACAAAGGGAGAACACTTTACTTAGACAGATTAATTTATTTTGAACTGCTTGAGATTATTTGTCCATGTCCAGTTTGTAGCCTATATTCTGCCTTCAGATAGATACCCTACTCTATAATTAAGCACACTCATGTAGCACGGCAAGTTCATAACTTTGACCCCTCCATTCCCGCTTCCAGTATGGTATAATTTAATCTGCAGAAATTGATGCTGGTTTGAAAATGGGTCATCAAAGCCAATCTCATTTACCTCGGTAGTGCACGATAAGATACTTAGTTCATTACCCAAATGTCAAAGTGCACATTAAGTGAGTTTACGAGCAAAACAGCAGGTGTTCCAGCTGGGACGCGACATAGCATAATTCGCTACAACCATCATCAGAATTTTATTACTTCAAGTTGAGTCGTGGTTGAGAGACCAACTCTCCCTCTCCTATCATATGGTCTGGTGTGTTAGTGAAACATGCGGAGGGGATTGGTTAGACCAGGAGGGTTGAAGAGGGAAACGAAGCGAGAGCAAGGTGATTACACAGCAGCGTATTCAAACAGCCAAACAGGTGGCGATAATTTTGTAAAATGGATATTATGAATACTATACCTAGGTAACCACACCAAACTCATAACTTTCAACAAATCTAACTAGAAATAGACAAATAAAGGAAAAATACAAACCATGGGTATGCTTAGGACTCAATGAAAACCGCTCATTTTTAACAATTTATAGTACAATTAAAATTACAAAACATTCATAAAATAAAATAATAAATATATAAACAAATAAACACTGTTCATAAATAAATAAATAAATACATAAATGAAAATGAAAATCCACAGCCTGCTTCCAGTCTCCGACCGGTTCAGGAATGGAATGAATGAAGCCCCCATCTAGCGGCGAGGATATGGACTGTGCCGGCTGCCGAAGCCTGTCGCACTCCTCTGGGACAATGATTAAATGAATGACAGATGAAATGAAATGATAGTGGAGAGTGTTGCTGGAATGAAATTTTGACAGGGAAAATCGGAGTACCCGGAGAAAAACCTGTCTGACTCCGTTTTGTCCAGCACAGATCTCACATGGAGTGACCGGGATTTGAACCACGGACCTAGCGGTGAGAGGCCGGTATGCTGCCGCCTAAGCCACGGAGGCTCGAAATACATAAATAAATATTTTAAATAAATAAATAATAAAATTAATACTTAAAAATTGTAAATTTGTAGAATTCCAAGAATTATAAAAAGATTAAGAAAATAAAATACAGTACATATAAGCCATTAGAACTCATAAAACAATTTAGAAAAGTAAAAGATGAAAATAAATTACAAAAGATAAAGCAAGTAGTTCCATGAAGAACTATATAGCCTATTTTTAGCCTATTTTCAATTTTGACAAAATAGGCTTATGGGATCACCTTTTGTCCGTGTGCGTGTGCGTGTGTGTGTGTGTGTGTGTGTGTGTGTGTGTGTGTGAGGTGTGTGTGTGTCCCCCCCCCCTATTAAATTCTAACCGGCTGGAGCGATTTCAATGAAACTCGGTAAGTTCATAGCACCATTCCGGGCGACCCGGACCGTCCTTCAAATTTTGCTACGTCTCACCAATCCAACATGGCGGCTGTGCGAAATATTTCACCAGCATTCAATATCTCCGAAACTATTCCTGATATCACCCTGGAAAGTTTTACGGCGATAAAGGAAACTACTAGAAAGTCACCTATGTGAAAAAGTGGTAACTACAAAACCAACATGGCGGCCACGCAAATTTGCGAATTTTAAATAGACGTTTCTCGCGATTTAACCAACCAAAAGCAATAAAACTTGGTACAGTATATGTTTATACACATTGTAATACACCGATATCTAACTTGATTCAATTGTTTACATAACAATATGGCGGATGTGCGAAATATTTCACCGGCATTCTATATCTCTGAAACTATTAGCGGTATCACCCTGAATTATTTTACGGAGATAAAGAGAACTACTGGAAGTTCATCTATAAGACCTTCAAAAACCGGTTAACTACAAAACGAACATGGCGGCCAAGCGAATTTGATAATTTTAAATAGACCTATCTCGCCATTTAATGTTCCAAACGCAATGCAATCTGGTACAGGAAATGTGTATACACATTGAAATGCACTGGTATCTAATTTAGTTCAATTGTTTACATAACCTCAAGATGGCTGCTTTGCGAATTTTAAAATTAAGTTTCTATTTCTTTTGTCGTAATCATGCGATCGAAGTGAAAGTTTGAATAATGAACCTACGCAATATTTTTCCTTTAGTGATACATGACTCTATGGCCTATACATTTAACAATCCAACATGGCGTCCATCCGAAATATTTAGGCGACTCTGAATATCTACGAATCTATTACAGCAATCAAACTGAAATTTTGTATGTAGATAGAGGCAATTAACATAAGTAGGATATATGAAAATAGGCTGTATAGTTCTTCACGGAACTACTTGTATATCGTATTGTTCTCACTTACGACCCGAGAAATGAAAACGAGATTAAAAAGAAAATGCACAGCCGCCATTTTTTGGTTCTCATACAGTTCCAGTTAATTATAAGTATGCACTTAATATTAGTTTCATTACCTTGGCCGTTTAGATTTTATTAGTGTCACACACATGAACAAAAGGTGATCTCATAAGCCTATTTCTTTCATAAATGTATAAAGGCTAAAAATTTAAAAAAAATGTTTACAAATTAAAGAATCAAAAAATATCAAGTAAAATAAATTTATCTAAAACAATTTCAAGAATTTAAAATTTTTGAAATATAAACATTAAAAAAGTAAATATTTAAAAATTAAAAATTCAAATGATTAAAAAAATCTTATATTTTATAAAAAAAGCATGTTCTTTTGTTCGTATTTTATGCGTTCATAAACCATTCATCCGATTGCGATCAAATTTTGGTGCGTTTTTGTGCACATTTCCAAGATGGTTATAGGCATATGTAATCCAATTTGCAATAGACAGCGCACGAGTAGTTTAAACAAATGAGTGTTGGCGATGCGTTCATATACTGTACATTCATCCGATTGCGATCAAATTTTGGTGAGTTGTTGTGGACACTCCCGGTAACGTTATAGGCGTAGTAAATCCAGTTTACAATAGATGGCGCGTGAGTAGCTTCAAAAAATGGCGTGCGTTTGTTTCAACTAAGTCCCTCTTGCGTTCATATACCATTCATCTCATTGCGATGAAACTTGGGTGAGATGTTGTGTACACTTCAGGAAACGGTTCTGACGTAGTAAAACCACTTAACAATAGGTAGCGCACGAGTAGATTCAAAAAAGTCTCGTATGCGTTCATATACCATTCGTCCGATAGCGATGAAACTTGGGAGAGAGGTTGTGAACACTCCAGGCAAGGTTTCTGGCTTAGTAAATCCATGTTACAGTAGGTAGCGCACGAGTAGATTCAACAAATGAGTGACTACGCACGAAGC
This sequence comes from Meconema thalassinum, assembly GCA_946902985.2. Taxonomy (NCBI): domain Eukaryota; kingdom Metazoa; phylum Arthropoda; class Insecta; order Orthoptera; family Tettigoniidae; genus Meconema; species Meconema thalassinum. Next base: position 249,057,914 of record OX336392.1, on the reverse strand, counting down.
GTTTCAAACAAGTCCCGTATGCGTTCAAATACCATTCGTCCGATAGCGATGAAACTTGTGTGAATTGTTGTCTACACTCCAGGAATGGTTTCTAACTTAGTAGATCCATTTTACAATTGGTAGTGCACGAGTAGATTCAACGAATGAGCTACAATGCATGAATCGTTTGAACAAAGTCCAGTATGCGTTCATATAACGTTCGTCCGACTGTGATAAAAATTTGGTGAGTTGAGTACAGTCCTGCGAAGGTTTATGAAATAGTAAATCCTTTCTTCAATGGGTGGCGCACAAGTAGATTCAACAAATGGGTGACGGTGCGCGAAGCGATTAAAAAAAATCCCGTTCGCGTTCATATGCCATTCATCCGATTGCGATGAATTTTGATGAGTTGTTGTGTACACGCCTGGGAAGGTTTTTGACTTAGTAAATCCATTTTACAATAGGTAGCGTACGAGTATATTCAACAATTGGGAGACGGCGCTCGAATCATTTCAACAAAGACCCATATGGGTTCATATACCATTCATTTCATTGCGATGAAACTTTGGTGAGTTGTTGAGCACGCTCCCATGAATGCTTCTGAGATAGTAAATCAATTTTATAATAGTTTAGAGGTGGATAACGTAAAAAGAAAAAAATATTGGGAATCCAAAAGCAGTTCAACAAACAAAGTCACATCGCCAACCCTTTTTTGATTGGCATTCCAACGCATGCCGGGTACAGCTAGTCTTCTATCTTCTATATATATAAAGCACAAAGTTTGTCTGTCTGTCTGTCTGTTATGTATACAAATCTACACCGTTTCACCGTTATGAACCAAAATATGTATACTTACCCTTTGGAACCCGACGAGTAACCCTGTCAACTTTAAATTTCGGACAGACCACCCCATTCCCTGCATTTAGGCCCTTTTGCACAAATCTACACCGTTTCACCGATCTGAACCAAAATATGTATACTTACCCTTTGGAACCCTGCGAGTAACACTGTCCACTTAACATTTCGGAAAGACCACCCCATTCCCTGCATTTAGGCCCTTTTGTCCAAATCTACACCGTTTCACCGAACAGAACCAAAATTCGTATTCTTACCCTTTGGTACCCTGCGAGTAACACTGTCTGCTTGAAATTGCGGACAGACCACTCCATTCCCTGCATTTAGGACCTTTGGCCCAAATCTACAGCGTTTCACCGATCTCAACCAAAATTTGGATATTTACCCTTTGGAACAATGCGACTAACACTATCTGCTTGAAATTGCGGAGAGGCTACTCCATCCCCTGCATTTAGGCCCTTTGGCACAAATCTACACCGTTTCACCGATCTGAACCAATATTTGTATACTTACCCTCTGGAACCCTGTGAGTATAACTGTCCACTTAAAATTTCGGACAGACCACCCCATTCCCTGCATTTCGGCCCTTTGGCACAAATATACACCGTTTCACCGATCTGAACCAAAATTTGTATACTTACCCTTTGGAACCTTGCGAATAAAACTGTCCACTTACAATTTCGGACAGACCACCCCATTCCCTGCATTTAGGCCCTTTGGCACAAATCTACACCGTTTCACCGATCTGAACCAAAATTTGTATACTTACCCTTTGGAACCCTGCGGGTAACCATGTCCACTTGAAATTTCGGACAGACCACCCCTTTCTCTGCATTTAGGCCCTTTGGCACAAATCTACACCGTTTCACCGATCAGAACCAAAATTCGTATTCGTACCCTTTGGTACCCTGCGAGTAACACTGCCTGCCTGAAATTGCAGGCAGACCACTCCATTCCCTGCATTTAGGCCCTTGGCACAAATCTACACCATCTCCGACCTGAACCAAAATATGTATACATACCTTTTGGAACCCTGCGAGTGGCACTGTCTACTTGAAATTGTGGACAGACCACTCCTTTCCATGCATTTAGGCTCTTTGGCCCAAATCTACACCGTTTCACCGATCTCAACCAAAATTTGTATATTTACCCTTTGGAACACTGCGACTAGCAATGTCTGCTTGAAATTGCGGAGAGGCTACTCCATCCCCTGCATTAAGGCCCTTTGTCACAAATCTACACTGTTTCACCGATCTGAACCAAAATGTGTTTACTTACCCTTTGAAACACTGCGAGTAACACTGTCCACTTAAAATTTCGGACAGACCACCCCATTCCCCGCATTTAGGCCCTATGGCAAAAAACTACACCGTTTCACCCATCTCAACCAAATTTTACATACTTACCCTTTGGAACCCAACGAGTAACCCTGTCTACTTGAAATTTTAGGCAGACCACTCCTTTCCCTGCTTTTACTTATAATTTTGAGCAAACCACTCCTTTCGCTGCATTTAGGCCCTTTGGCAAAAATCTACACCATTTCAACCATCTCAACCAAATTTTACATACATACCCTTTGGAATCCGACGGTAACCCTCTCTACTTGAAAATTTGGGCAGACCACTCCTTTCCCTGCATTTAGGCCCTTTGCTAAAAATCTACACAGTTTCTCCCATCTCAACCAAATTTGGTCTTGCTCTACTGTGATTCATTATTACTATTACGTTAGTTTGTAAGTTTGACGTGCCAATTCAATATTTGTATGTCCCCTATGCGATCATATACCATTCATCCGATTGCGATGATACTTGGGTCAGTTGTGTGGATTCCAGGGAAGGTTTCTAGCTACAAATTATGTATGTAACACAAAAGGGTGAGGGACTTAACAGGAAGTTTTAAATGCCACAGTAACCCAATTGCACAATGTCAGTTGTGATGATGATGATGATTGTTGATTAAAGGGGCCTAACATCCAGGTGATCGCCCCTAATGGTTTGAGGGATCATGAAAATGAAACTAATACTAAAACTAACTACAAAACTTATGGGCTAGAAAAAGATCAGGACAAAAGAAAGGAATAAGGGAAATAAAAGACAGGAGGAAATGAAGTGCCCTCAACCATAGATAAATGAGAATTGAGGACTTGGAAGGAAAGAGAGCCACAAAATGCAGATAGGAAAGGGAAAGAGGACAGGGTCCGTCCCAAAGGCAATGGAAAAAGGGGTTAAACCTTACCCAGTTCAGGAAACCCTCAGGGTTGCCAGCTCCCGAACTCACCAGCCTTAAGCCCTTGAGGATGCAGCCCTATCCAGGGTGCTCCAGAAATGGTGGGGCTACACACACCCTGCCTCCTTGAGGGCCTTGAGCAGAAGACATGAGATATTAAGAAAAGAAAAAGAAGGCTGACACCTCGAAGAATGAGGCTATCAGGAATGATTAGACAAGGGCCAATTAAGACGGGAAAGTGAAAGAGTCGGTAGGCCTTGGATACCCTGATACCATCAGGGTCGGACGAGAACAAGAGTTTGACCAAGGGAGGCTGACTGGAAAGAGAACTGAAAGGAGCCCGGCACCAGTAAGTAGAAGCAATGCCGGACTCAGCTAGGGTCCTGTGGTCGCAAACCCACGTCCCACAAGTTGTCAGACCATGGGGGGTGGAGGGTTGGTGGAGGGGGCAGGCGTGAGAATACTCAAACCACTGTAGTGTTACGAAAGAGTGAGTGATTCACCGGCCAATGTATAGGACCGGGAACGCCCCCCCCCCCCTGAACGTCTGTCATCATATATCGTCATCAACTGCGATATTCTCAGGTTCTTGCAGCTTGGACCCGAGCAGTACTTCATAAGCTCTTTCACTAGACGCTTCGAGTATAGGCCTAAGCCAGAAAATAAGGTTCAGACTTTGGAAGACATCGAAGGTAGAAATCTGAATTACCTATATCATATTTAAAATTACAGCATGTTCGTTTAGTAGTCATTTTTCATTACCTTATTACTATCGTCATAAGGGCAAATGACCTAGATGTTACGTCCATTATACTACTAAGCAACACCACTGTCTACCTAGCCTGTGATTTTTAGCCTGCTTTAGACTTATGAGATCGGGCAAATGTCTGTCTGTCTGTCTGTCTGTCTGTCTGTCTGTCTGTCTGTCTGGCTGTGTGTGTGTGTCCCCCCCCCCCTATCAACCCCTAAACGGCTGCAGCAATCGAAACAAAATTTGGTAAGAGTAAAGATCTATACCTGAATATCTCACGGCCATATTTGAAATTGATGTCAGTGCTACCAACTGCTGAAAAATCGCAATTGAAATTTGAGCTCCATGTTGGATATCTTGGAAGCTATGAATGGGAGCTATTTCAAAATTGGCACACGTATAGATAATAATATTGCAGTTTAATTTCCAGGAGCCCATACATGGAAGTGTTACCAAAATGATTATAAGCCTGCTGATAGGTCCAAATTTTAAATGCATGTAACTTCTAGAGTATCAATTGGATTTCAACCAAATTTCGTATGTGCTATGGGTACATAAACAGATATGACAGATCATTTTCTTAAGAGCCACCAGGGCTGCCAATTGTTAATAAATGCTCTCAAATTATTTTATCCAAATACCCATATATCAGAAAGTATGCAAGCCGACAGCTTTAAACTATGCACACGTATAGGACCCGACATTCTAGATTAATTTTGAGTAACTGATATACGTCAGTGCTACCAACATGATTCTAAGCCTGCTGATAGGACCAATTGTAAATACATGTAACTTCTATACTATCAATTGGATTTCAACCAAATTTCGTATGTGCTATGTGCACTATAACAGATATGACTATGCGTATTCTTAAGAGCAACCAGGGCTGCCAACTGTTGATAAATGCTGTCTCTATGTTTTACCCTAATATCAGTATATCAGAAAGTATTCAAGCCATCAGCACAAAACTTTGCACACGTATAGCACCTTACATTGTAGATTAATTTGGAGTAATTAATATACGTCAGTGCTTCCAACATGATTCTAAGCCTGCTGATTGGTCCAATTTTAAAATACATGTAACTTCTATACAAATAAATGGATTTCATCCAAAATTGGCACAACAATAGATCATAATAGTTCAGATTATTTCTGACCAATACATACATGACATTGTTGCCATCATGATTTTACGCGCGCTGTTAGATCCAATGTTTAACTGCATGTAACGTCCTTGCTATCCATTGGACTTTAGCCAAATTTTGTATTCTATACCTTAGGAGATGGAACTAAGAATATATTCAGGCACCAGGGCTGCCAACTGTAGTGCTCTATTAGGCTACATTATGCCAGTTATATTTCGAACTAATAAGAAATTTCGTTATTACCAACTCAATTTCGTCATTATTCTAATTAGGTCCTAGATTAATCATTGGAATGAATCTTACATTTCGAGAAAAGTAGGCTCTCTAGTTCGTCACGGAACTTCTTGTAAAAATATGTATTTCCATTAGTTTGTAAGTTTGATATACCCGTTCAGTAGTAGTCGTCTTCATTATCATCCTCATTAAAAGGGCAAATGACCTAAATGTTACGTCCATTATACTACTAAGCAACACCACAGTCTACCTAGCCTGTGATTTGTAAAATGTGTATTTCCATTAGTTTGTAAGTTTGATATACCCGTTCAGTAGTAGTCGTCTTCATTATTATCCTCATCAAAAGGGCGAATGACCTAGATGTTACGTCCATTATACTACTAAACAACACCACAGTCTACCTAGCCTGTGATTTTTAAAATATGTATTTCCATTAGATTGTAAGTTTGATACCCCCGTTCAGTAGTAGTCGTCTTCATAAATAAATATAATTATCACGTTGAGTGTTAAGGAGACTGAGATAGTATCATCATTCCACCGGGCGAAGCCGGGTACTACTGCTAGTATTAAATAAAATAAAGCGACGCAGAAGAAAAAAATGAATAGAATAGAATAACATAAATAAATACTCAAGAAAATAAGAGAGAGAGAAAGGGACCGGCACGCTGTATAGTTTCCATCACTAAGTTACTAATGATTAAACCTTACCCATTTTTCCCGAACACCACGAACTCAATGGATTATAGTAGAATTCCTTGCATTAGGGTTGAATGAAAGTTATATTCACTGTTGCTACTCTTGTTTCAAATTCACCATGTTTGCAGACCATTTGACCGAAACTTCAGGAATAATGCAACTAAATATTGCCAGTTGGGGTGATAGTCACCTGTCTTTCTGAGACGTCATTCAAGGTCACCAATCTTAGTTTCATTATTGAATTCAATAACATAACCTATTATCCGACAGAAGTGGGTGGATACCTGAAATATATAAGAGCTACAGCGGTGATGTAAACACATTACACGGAATTACTGAACAGTCTGGTCAGTTCAGCTGTCAGCGTGGTCACGCGGGGCCTAATGTGCTAGTGATGGAGAGTAAAAGAAATGTTATTAGGTATAAAATCCTCAGCAATTTTTCTAGGTTTATGCCGTGTCTTGTTTGGGATTTCGCCTAGGAACACCAAGCTGGCTCATCAGCTGGATATTGGTGTCCGCGCCCGAACCCCTACAGCAGTAGTAAAGTATGCACTACCTCCCTTCTTCTGAAGCACACCTGCATGGCATATTGGCTTTCACGTCCCGCGAATTAAAACTCAGCATTTTTTTTAGGTTTATTCCGTGTCTTGTGTGGGGTTTTACCTAGGAACATCAAGCTGGCTCATCAGCGGGCTCTTGGTCTGCGCCCGGACCCCCACAGGAGGGAGGTAGTGCACAGTTCGCTACTCTGGGATTCCGGGCGCGGACACGAAGAACCCGCTGATGAGCCAGTTCGGTGTTCCTAGTTGAAACCCCACACAAGGCACGGCATAACCCTAGAAAAACTTCTGAGTTTTAATTCACGCGCCGTGAAAGCCAATATATCATCTTCTTGGATGCCTTTATAGGGAGGTGAAAAGCTACAAGAGCTTTAAGCTCTCGCAGTTAAGAGGCAGAAGAGTGGTAGTGCACAGTTCTCTCCCATCTAAAATGTATTTTCTATACAAATTTTGATACTTCAGTTATATTTTATACAATTTTATTCATCAAGAAAACATCAAGATATTATTGAAGCATTGTAATTTTTATATCTATATTTTTTGTACAAAACTTTTTATCAATAAATGAGTGGTATTTCGTGGTGGTTCTGAGCGAACTGCGAGGTGTCTTGCTCTGGGTGGCCTTGTTGATCCGGTACCCCACATAATTTCAAATCATTCCCTCTCACCTCTTCGACCAATTAAAATTAATAACCGTCTTTTCTTTTTGTCCCCATGGTCGAAGATCACCTAGTTGTGATGGCGGGCAGCTCTCCTGGGAGGGCTCATTTGCCCTCCTTCGGTGGGCAAACTAACCCTTAAACAAACGAACGGATACAGTTCTCTACTCCTGTGGGGTCCGGCCGGGAACACCAAGAGCCCACTGATGAGCCAGCTTGATGTTCCTAGGTAAAACCCCACATAAAATACTGTATAAACCTAGAAAAATTGCTGAGTTTTAATTCACGGGCCGTGAAAGCCAATATACAAATGGTACGTTCGGTTAATGGAAGCTTTTGAATAATATTCAGTTCACATCCCCCCCCCCCAGATAAGGAAGAAAATTCGATCGAAGTAAAATAAACCTAATTCATAGTTACATAGGAGCCTCCGTGGCTTAGGCGGCAGCACGCCGGCCTCTCACCGCTGGATCCGTGGTTCAAATCCCGGTCACTCCATGTGAGATCTGTGCTGGACAAAACGGAGGCAGACAGGTTTTTCTCCGGGTACTCCGGTTTTCCCTGTCAAAAATTTCATTCCAGCAACACTCTCCACTATCATTTCATTTCATCTGTCATTCATTTAATCATTGCCCCAGAGGAGTGCGTCAGGCCTCGGCAGCCGGCACAGTTCGTATCCTCGCCGCTAGATGGGGGCTTCATTCATTCCATTCCTGACCCGGTCGGAGACTGGAAGCAGGCTGTGGATTTTCATTTCATAGTTACATATATTAATTTTACTATTGGGAATTTATCAAACAGTGGCATTAAATACTACACAATAAACACGAATAGGAGTATTTGTAGAGTAGGTCTTGGAAATCTTACCACAGTCTGGTGATTCCACTTCGAATCCTGACTGTGGTCACCTGTTCACGTCATTCAGATACGATCACTCTAAGACGAGTTACATGTCTCAGTCGGTATGTGATCAACCATAATCACACACCGACGGACAGTCAGGAATGGAAGAAATGGTCATTTCGGCACAGTTCTATAATTAAGTGATAAGTACAAACACTTCTTGAAGATCATTACGCAGATGACAACTGCAGTTCTCGTTAGGGTTTCCTTAATTGACATTTAAAGAGTTATAAGTAAGTGAAATACGCAACACAGCCTTAAACACGGCTGTTGACAAACGTTACAATTTAACTGCAGTGTGATATTAACAGGAAAGTAAGGCCTCCTTCATTCCTTGCGAAACTCTCTATGACTTTCATTATCGGTCGTCCAAACATCCCAGTGTCTTGTCTGTGCCAATTCCTGCCATCTGCGGACCCATTAACGTAGGAACTAAGGCTTCCAAACAGTGTAGCAGCAGCTGTTACCTTCCGGCAAGTGTATTCAAATGAAATTCATGAAACAGCAGAGCAGGCCGAGTTGCTGAATGTTGATGATATTATTATCATTATTATAAAGAGAAACTAGGGCGCCCGTACTGCTCCGCAGCATTATTTTTCGGTATTGGGATTAAAAAATTACGACATTATGTAATAGTTTATAACCTTTATTTCACAATATTTCCTTCCAGACAATGTTCGCAGTGCGTCGACCTTTAGGTTTAATTTCTACTTCTACATCTTTAAATGATTTTCCTCGGGATAAGGCAACATAGAACATTCCATGGCCAAAAACAGGATCTGGGGCCTGTTCCACGAATGAACTTTGCAACTTTTCACTTTGCACTTTGCACTTTTCAGTTCAGATTTTGTTCCACCATCACTTTTCAGATTTGTCTTGCAAAGTGAAAAGTGAAAAGTGAAAAGTTAGGAATCTTTTCACTTTAGAAGACTGTTATGTTCCTCCATTGGTGCAGAAATGCAAAGTGCAAAGGAATGATTGAAAAGTTTTCAGAAATCTTTGCAAAGAGACGATTCCCTTTTCAGCTGTTAATGAACAAGTCTCTACACTAGTTTCTCGGCGCAGAATTTGGTTTAGTGTTATAAATATGTTACGCAGGAGCTTTTTTTAATCATCAAGTGAGGATAGTGATGAAGAATCCAACAAGAAGACGTACAAAGACAAGATGAATTTTCATAACCTCACTTTAGTATAGACAGGTTAAAAGTTCCACCTTGATCAATACTTTTATTAATTAAGATCACTGTGTGGTCATTAGTGGGACATGTTTCACCATGAAAAATAAAGCATTAAATCATGGAATAAATATACAGTTTGTTCATGGAATAAACATGATCGGATCATTCCTATGCAAAGACTTTTCACTTTGCAAAGAAATTGAAAAGTAATGCATAGATCATGGTGGAACAGAAAGACTTGGCACTTTGCAAGAATTGAAAAGTGCAAAGTGAAAAGTGAAAAGTTGCAAAGTTTATTCGTGGAACAGGCCCCAGGCAAGTAGATTACTACTCGATGAAGCGTTTGACCCTGCGCTTTGTTGATTGTAATACAAAACGCTAGTTTAATAGGAAATATGCGTCATTAGAACAAAAGATATGATTGCTACAATGAGAAAAAATGTTGAAAAAATTAGATGTAATATCGAATGTTCACTCATAACTTTCCTCAGAATCAGCCGATTTGAAGAGTTAAGAGCTCAAATGAAAGCGCATGATTCACTGAGAGTTCTTAGACCTAAACGCCATGCGTACCTCAATTAGAACCAAAGATATGATTGCTTCAAATATGGAAAATGTTGGAAAAAGTTGAAATAATCAAATAATTTGAGGAAGGTGGAGGTTAAGTGATTTGTAATACTTGATAAAAAATCTGTGCATGAATACCTTTCATTTAAAAATAATGAAGAAAATTGACCGGATAGAATGGCCGGACGGACTCGGACAAATTTTCATAAATATGTTTAATATATAGATACTATTTCGTTAACTCATTATTTAAAGTTGGTAAACTGACAAATACACTTCTCAACAAAAGTTTGGACTATCGTCATCATTTGTACGCTGGCGATATCATAGAGGAGTGGGGCATCTTACCCCAAGATAAACTTGATGATCTCATTCAGAGCAAGCCTCCTTCGTGTGCGGGGAGGACTACTAAAGACTGATACTGATCATCATGAGATACAGATTTTCAATGTTTTCGTTTTCAAAACGGACACTTAGGAGTGAGTGTGCTTTGTTTTTGTACAGTTTAATTGTTAACTAACCACGATTGTTATTGTTTTCAGAAGGACTGATGTTTAGTTGGTTAATAAGTTATTGTATAAACCTCAATGGGTTTACTCTAAGAAGTAATTATAGTAAAATCAATGCCATTCCAAACCTTTGCTGAGAAGTGTATAATGGACGAACATAACATCACAATCCTGGCCTCGCAAGGAACATAGCATCAGGACGAAGACCTAAGACACATTTAGGGGGTATAGGATCAAGAAAGGAAAGCGAGAATGGAAGATAGCAAGAAATTGGTATTATCTGGAACGGCTTTTGTTATAAAAAATTACGAGCCTTACAGTAGTCGCATATGATGTGTAACATCTGACATAGAAGAAACCTCACGTGAAATTGTTGATACGCCGGTATTTTTTATACTATTATTGGCACAAATATTAATCTGTTGTAAAAAGGAGTGTTTTACAGATTTTGTAGTTTATAATACGGAACTCATTTTATTAGATGATTTGTAGCTTCCACCAGCACTAGCCTAAATAAAGAATACGATATGGATCAACTAGATTAATAGACGCGACACCGCTCATAACCTTAAATTCATTATAAACAGGTCCTCTTCAGTCACAGACCAACACGTAATTTCATATTGATTCTGTTAAAATGAGTCATATTGATATGATAAATATTGTTTAAAATGATAATCTGGTAGCAAAAATATCTACCCCGTCCGGGATTCGAACACAAGTTCTCTATATTCACAGTCATAAGCACTAACCCCACGGCTATCTCGAATACGCAAATCTTGTGCACAAGATGGTGACTTATTTCCACGTTCCAATAATACAGCATTACGGAATTAAGTTTCATTTATATTTTGTTTGTTTCGATAATGTTCCTGCGTGAAATTGAGTTTAAAATGCCTTATGAATAGGCCCTCTTGTGAGTAAAGAGAATGTATTCAGTAATAGTTCATGAAGGCTTGCTCAATTCTCGTATAACCTCAACGATTATAGTCTATTATATTGATGACTGCATTACCGGTATGTGGGTTAGTATTTGAATAGCCATTGTGCTGAAACATATTACCGGCAATGCCGACTACTTACAATGTTTGATATTAAGTCATTTTAACATTTAAATACTGATACGAAGACTTCGAACATGTACCATGTCATTTGTTTCAATCACTTGACACAAGAGTTCGCATGAGCGTTTTCCGTTCAGTATGTCATATACATTCCACATGGCCAAGAGTACGTCATGGTATCAATTTCAGACACCGCGCGCTCATTGTTTCTCGTACCGCTGCCAGCTGGGTCTTACCACTGCCCGCTGGATCGATCGATCGAGCGGGCAGTGCATACTTCCGTTTTCCACCACTGCCAGCTAGTACACTTCCGTTCGATCGATCGAGCGGGCAGTGCATACTTCCGTTATCCACCACTGCCATCTAGTACACTTCCGTTCGATTGATCGAGCGGGCAGTGCATACTTCCGTTTTCCCCCACTGCCAGCTAGTACACTTCCGTTCGATCGATCGAGTGGGCAGTGCATACTTCCGTTCGATCCACCACTGCCATCTCGATCGTTCCGATCCACTTCCCTCCCCAATTTTCAAAATCACTCCCACAAAACTATCCAGCAACCGAGCGGAAAGATGTTACACATCAACAAGAAGGTAATCAGTGTGCTCTTGCGAACATTTCTACCTCATCAGAAAAATTATCGCTCCTAACTCTACGCTGCAGTAACGAAGGCTACATCCTGACGTAATCCTGAAAAAGTTGAACAATTTCGGGACTTGATAGAGAAAGAGTTGGAGAAAATACCGACAAAGGACAAATATTTTGATGGGCGACTTCAATGCACCACTAGAAGTAGAAACGAAATACATTGGACTATAGGAACTCAACTTGCTCACAGTATGACCAACAAAACTTGAAAAAGGTTTATGGAGTTGCGTTGGACATATGATCTTCAGATAATTTAAACTTTCTCTAAACATGAACAAAGTAAAGAGAAACCATTACGTTCAACTGACAACTTAAAGAAGAGAAAAGAATTGATCACCTGGAAGCAACAAGGGAATTATGAATGTTCAAGTACAGAGAGGTGTCAAGTTTGATAATAGTACATTATGCAACGAGCCTATAATGGCTATAATTAAGACATGAGTATATTTATAAAACGAGCGTATGCGAGTTTTATAATTTCCATACGAGTGTCTTAATTACCATTATAGGCGATTTGCATACGACTGTTTATGTTCGACGATAATTATTATAACTATTTTATGTTCGAAGATAAATATTAACAAATATCATTCGAGATTTCGCCAGTTTTATGTACTGAACAGAGCGCATGAGACACAGAGAATGCCTTGTATTTGACCATGGCCTTCTCGATTACCCCACTATGACACTAGGCAACGCAGTTCAGAAGGCCTTGGAACTCCACGCAGGTGCGATGCTACCCTTATCTAATTGGTCAAACAACTGTTTCTTGAGCTGTGATTGGTGGGAGAAACTGTTTCATAATGAAAAAAAAAAATGTGTTATAATGACCTTCATTATGATACAGTTTTCTAACACATAAGAGTCAGGGTCGAACATAAAGAGCATTAACTCTCCAAGATTAAAATGATCTTAATTCCTTTCAAAATGCCTCTGAAATCTGTAAATAACTTTCGCAGATTTAATGTGTCAAAACAAAAAGATCAATCAAGCGATATTGGACAATACCAGCAGCAACTAACGTTTCAATCCAATAAATGGATTCACTTTGCCTCCAAAATCTAAGCAGCCGATGTTACAATATTGATAGCTCGGAAGCGAAACAACAGTAGGTGGAACGTGATCTGTGATAGTGCATGTGCACTCGACGGAGAAAAAAGATGATTTTAATTCGTTTCATGACAGTTGGAAAGATGCAGCGCAAGTGTTCCGACTTGCAAGTCAATTACATGAGTAACAACAGAAGGAATAGAGTGAACAGGATTTCTGGAACAATATGGCAGGGACTTATCGAACTACTCATTTAAAAATTATGTGCCCATCAACCCATCTTTATAATTAAGTACAAGATTTTCGGGCCTGTAGGCCGTGGTCCAGACAGAATATCTTCCGACGATTTACCGGAAACTGCGTCCGGCATTATCAAGGGTTCCGCTCCTTTCCTTGGTCAGCTGACCTTGATAATGCCGGACGCAGTTTCCAGTGAAACGTCGGGAGATATCCTGTCTGGACCAAGGCCTACAAGACCGAAAAACTTGTACTTAATTATGAACGCCGGCCGTGAAAGCCTAAGCTGTTATATCAACCCATCTGTTGCCGAAATGTTTTCTCAATATCCTGAGTTCTCTTTCGGCTAGCTGGTCGACCAGTCCACGTGTGTTCATAGCCAGTGTTTGTGACGATGGTTAACGTTCAGTTACTGTAATTAGGGGACGCGAGTATTGTTATAACTGTGATTAATTAATCGTTTTTGGCAGGCAGATGAATAGGAATTCTGACCTCGGATTGCTCTTCTACCGTGTTTTACACCCCATCGTATTTATGGGATGCGTGGGGCTCCGTAAGTCATGGTACCTTTGGGTTTAGTGTTTGGTAAAGTTTTGAATAGGCGTCGGTTTGAAGGCGTAGCAGTGTGGCGTACAGGGAACTGTATAGAGTGTTTTGATCCCAATGGATTTTGCAGATCCGGGGAAGCCTGTGTGGCTGGGTATGCAGTGGCATATGGTAGGCATTGGTAAAGTGTGCTGAGAGATGGTTTTGTTTGGTGAGCACGACTCTCATAGGTAAAGTGTTAGTTTTCGAAACAGTGTATTTTCATCCTATTGCCGTTTGTCGCGCTACGTAGTTTTATTTTTACGGGAGGGAAATTTTTATTGTGGTAACTGCGAGGCTATAGATTTCATAGGGATGTAATTCTCAGTTGTTGTTTTTTTAAATGTGCTTTTGCTTGTTCGATATTCCCAAAACTATAGTCGTGCAGATATCATCTCTCCCCCTGTCCATAGGGTGGATTGCTTTTCGATTCTTAATTCGATTGTGTTATTGACACATCATTAGTGCTTCGATTGGGAAATTGCTGATTATTTAATGCTACAGAGAGTTTATTTTGTATCTGACGGTGACCCTCACTTGCCCGCTCGCCCGCGGCGTGAGCCGGTCTCCCGCCGAGCACTTGGTCGCAATCCGCTTCTTGGCGCCACAAATTTCCCTCCTTTGCAGTCTGCTGTGACCTTTAACAGTGTGAGTTTCAGTTTAGTCAATTGTTCACATGTTTAGTGCTCAGTGTGCTGTTCCAATGCGATTTTCATTACGTGAACGTGTATATATATATATATATAATATCTTCATAAAGAACAGGAAATCTTGAGCGAAAACACGACGGAAATTCCGTCAGAAATTTCCAAACAGACCTCAGCCTAGCGTCAATACAATAAAAGATCTAGCAAAAAAGTTCAAACAGACAGCTTAGAGACTATATTACAGCTGAAATACAGTCAATCGGCGCTGAGGAACTTCAGAAAGTAAATGCCAGTTTCATAAAAAGGTACCAGCGATGTATAGCAGTGAATGGCGAACATGCCGGCGCCGCATAACGGCAAAGTGCGTGGCGGGAGACAGGCTCGCGGCGCGGGCGAGCGGGCAAGCGAGGGTCTCCGTCAGATACAAAATAAACGCTCTGTATTTTCAAACGTGGCTAAGGAATGCAGAATAGCCTACATAATTTGCACGAAACATTGTCCTAAGCTGGATAGCACTGGAGGTGATGTGGAATGCTATTGTTATCTTCAGCATTAAAAATATTAGTAAATGCACAATATTATTAGTAGCTATCCACCGAAAGTCAATAAATTCAAACTAGAAGTTCTTTGGTGTACTAGTTTCGATCACAGTGTGGTCTTCTTCATCATACGTATTACTTTTACAAGTGAGACAACTGGTTGACTTTTGCGAGTACAGTATCCATATAAACGTATATATACAACTTACAGGTAGTTATTGTATATTATGTTTTGGAATAGCTTGCCACGGTGGGTGAGTGGATAGCGTGTCGGTCTACTAACCCCAAGATTGCAGGTTCGCTCCTGGCCGTGGTAAGTGATTTTTGAAAGGCGGCAAAAATTACGACACCATGTCATACGATGTTGGCATGTCAAAGAACCCATTTGAATTCAGTAGGCTGTGTTCATAATGGCAAAATTAATCTTGGGAGTTTCCGCCAACACAAAGTTCCTCATTTCTCTACTAGAAAGCGCTCTAGTGTTCAAGGAGCTTAGATACCTAACCTCCTTGACTTTCATAGTCCTTCAAGGAACAACGAAATTCGTCATGCAAGCTACCCTCTGGGTGTCAAATAACAAAGCTTGCACCCGGCTTCCGAGGCCATACGACATTATTATTATTATTATTATTATTATTATTATTATTATTATTATTATTATTATTATTATTATTATTATTATTATTATTATGTCTTGGAATATTCTTAACATCCAGAAATGTTAAAAAATCAGATCTGTTTCATGGGCTCATCTTCCGTATGCATAATGACCGGCTCACGAAGAAAATCTCGAATTTTCTTAAACCGAAAATCTCCAAGTTGAAATGGTTCCAAGAGAGTGAGAAGGATGTGAGACAGGTGGGCATTACGAAGGATAAGATCAAAGACGGGAATAGTTTCAGAAGGATGGTGAAAAGCTATCAGGGTTTTATGCTGAAAGCAGACCCCAGAAGACGAAGAGGCCCATTGACAGAGGACCGGAAGAACAAGCTGATAGATGGGCTGAAGAGATACTGGCAAAATGTCACAAAGCCGGCAAACGAACAAGACCCAGACACTGAAATGAGAGTGGTTGTTAACACGCAGTCCATAGAGGCTCAAGTCGAGGGTTAAAATAATAATAATAATAATAATTTTCTTAAAAACCTGTTAGAATGTAAGAAGAAAATAGCCTAATTTGTTAAATATATTTTAAAAATCTAACTTATTCTTAATTAAAACTTAGTAATTTTTCAAGGTTTGTTCAGTGTCTTGTGTAGGCTTTAGCCTAGGACACCAAGCTGGCTCATCAGTGGGCTCTTGGTGTCCGTGCCCGGCCCCCAAAAGGAGTGTCAACTGCGCGCTACCTCCATTCTTTATGAAGCGCACCTGCTCCTGTTCATCTATTCTTATTTAATTTAATTTGTAAAAGTAATTTTCAAATGTCTGATAGTTCTTTAAATAGTTTTAAAAAATGTTCATTTTTTATTTTATAACATTTGAAGACCCTACGGAAAAAACGGGGAAGTCCATTTATTTCGAAAATGAGTGTATGGCGCATTCTGGTGGCCAGCCATCTTCACAACAGATCAGTTGAAACTAATTTCAAATAAAGCGGAATATCACCGAGACACAGAGGTTTTTATTTTTAGTGGTAACGGAAGGAACCTCCGATGCCCTCTCACTTTTTCATAATTTAACTTTAGTTCTTATTTGTTTTACATGTACTTCCTTTATAAGAAATACAATGGGCAAAAACAATTATATTGCTTACCCTCAATTGGGGTGTTTTAAGTATTTCACTTTAGTGTTGAAAGTTGAAATTCGCTCTCATGGTGAATTTACAGAATGTAACACAGTGGAGCAGGCTGTTCGAAATCCATGAATTTGAGTATGCGTACACGCGAGTACTCAGCAGTAATGCTCGGAGCACGGTTGGAGAGGGACTGGGGATGAGAGCCAATACGTCACTGGGCGAAGGTCATAGCACAAGTCTATGCGCTTTCTGCCAGTCTTGATGTATCCACAGCGAAGTGACGGCAGCCCCCCACAGCAGAGCTGTATTGCATGTTGCAGGTTTACTCACGCAAGGCGGTGAGTACTCCGCTGCTCACGGGCGAGCTGCTCAGCTGGAACACCCTGCCATGGAGTCTTCATTTCTACATTTTAAGGATATTTCATAACATCCCCTTTATTTGAATTTACAGCATCCTCATCGACTCATTTTCCCCCTTTACATCCTTTGTTATAAAATATATTTGAAATTCGTGATTTGACATTTTATGTAGAAGATGTTATTGTTCTTATTCCGTAGTTATCTTCCCTGTTAACCACGAAATATTACATTTTTGGTCCATGCAGAGGTAGGATTGCTATCGCCGATGGGTTGGAGATGGGTTTCTCATCGTGCGTAGTTTGTGCGTAGGTTCATCCTTCGTTTCTATGGGTTTTCGTGCCAAGTTTCCTGGAGGCCAGCCAGCCGCGTGTTACACACAGGATTGTCGTTGCTAGGGCAACAAGCTCAGCGACGCATAAAATGAATCTCCATAGTGATAGAATATCGAGACGCCTGTTAAGTAAGACGCCACATAATCGATGAGAGAGTTTGAAGGAAGCGAGCAAGTCATCAAGGCGTGTAAACACGTCTCGGTGTTGACTCTAAGCTTAATGAGCACGCTCGGCCGCTCACCACCAGAGGGATCTCATTATTTACAACAGTCTGAAACTCTCCTCTAATTATCTCACCACTGACCACATCCTCAATATTACCTTTATTTTCCCGCGGTTACTTACGATCCGTCCCCTTCAACTGTACTTGGAACAGAAATCTATTTGAAAGGAAATAGGTACAAGCATGCATATTGATCTAACTAATGCAAACAAAATATACAAATAGCTCAATCTACAACATTTTCTTCACATCATTTCTTTATAAATTCTAACGCAATAGGAACACCGTCCAATATTGCTTTCAAATGCTTGTGTAGGGTTCCTCTCTGTCAATGTTTCAGCCGACCTCTGTCGGTCATCTCTTGTTGTGTTCCAAACCCAATGTTGTTAGGATATCCAAGACATAAGGTGTCCTTCATTTTCTCACCTTAGGTGGCCGTTGTCACATCTTTCCTGATACTCTCATTCTTGGAGGTCTCAGACTTCCTCTTTTTATTTAATGAAATCTGCAGCGTTCTGATTAAGACTCTAAAGGATGCAGGATGTGTGTAGTTCAACCTTGTATTGGTGCACCCTGAGTAGTACTACATCCCTAAGGGCTTATAAATACTGTAAATAAGAAAACAATCAAACAAACAATTATACAAAAAAAACGAACAAGCGAACAAACAAACAAACAAACAAACAATCGAACAATCGAACAAACGAACAATCGAACAAATGAACAAAGGAGCAAACGAACAAAGGAACAAACGAACAAAGGAACAAATAAACGAACAAACAAGCCAGCAAACAAACTAACGAACGGACAAACGAATAAACGAATAAACGAACAAATGAACAGATGAATAAATTATTTAATAAACAAATAAACAAATAAATCAATAAACAT
The DNA here is from genome assembly GCA_946902985.2 of Meconema thalassinum. NCBI lineage: Eukaryota > Metazoa > Arthropoda > Insecta > Orthoptera > Tettigoniidae > Meconema > Meconema thalassinum. The sequence continues at coordinate 249,039,341 of OX336392.1, read as the reverse complement.
GAAATGGTAATAAAAGACTAAAACTACTTCGTGTTTAGGTCAATACGGCACTAAAATATGATGAAATTAATTTCCATTAATTTTTAAACGTTCTTAATTAATGGACTAGGCGAGTTTTGTAACTGGGATTCATGAATAATATCAGAAGATTCTTGAAGTCATAGCACCGACGCTCAAGAGTTGCATGGTTGAAGTGTAGACTACCGTGATTTGCCTTGCTGGATATCGCGGAACACTGAATATATTCTGAACCCATTGGATTGCGTGATAAATCAGCAGAGATTGCAGAGATACAGTTCGTGTGTAGTATTTTACAAGCTCGGTGGTAGTTAATCATTGCACAGGAAACAAGAAAATGTGTGCTTTGTTCTCCTAGCTGTTGTTAGTCATAATACTGTATTACAGTCTGCAGTGTAAACCTAAAACGTGTGCAAAGAATTACCATGAGAGGAAACGCCAATCGACTGAGTAATTCGTTCCTTTAAGTAGACCCACCTCATGGCGCAGAGATTAACATTATTTTCTGTCACCACTAAGGTCCGGGGTCGACTCCCAGCTCTGCCAAGAAATTTACTTCTTCTCTGCGGGTTGCAATGGAATACACTCAGCCTTGTGAGGCAAACCTGAGAAGTCAGGGGTTGAATTCCCACATTTGCCCTTCTAGAATCGGTTATCTGTGATTTCCCACCTCTATTCCAGGCAATGCCGGTATTATGATATATAACGTAAGGGCACGGTCACCTTCTTCCTTTTCCCAGCTTCAATTACAACAAGATGTTCAGTAAAGAACATATAGCCTACTTTCTCCTAAATGCATGGGTACTGTTATAACTCTTTGTCCTTTGCAAGGAGTATAATTGAATGTTGGTTGTAGTAGCTTGTTGAAATACAACGTGTTATACGGATATTAAACATGAATAGGAGGTGCCCTTTGCTAGTGCTACCTCTGTACAAAATTTCATTCAATTCGATTTCACCGTGTTTGAATTGATATGGTGAATCGATTTGCACACATACATGGCCGCTATCTGTAAATTATTGGGCTGATGGCCTTGTAGTTCAGTCAAAAGATGCTTCCCACAAAAAGGTATGTTGTTGCAAAATTCGGTAGAGATCAAATAATTAGGTTGGTCGTAATTTGATTTAAGCTTTTAACATTTGGGTGGCCACCTTTCCATTTCAGTCAAGATGGCGGCGATATAAAACATGACCCTGAGGTGCCCTATGCTAGTGCTACCACTGTACCAAATTTCGTTCAATTCGGTTTTACCGTGTTTGAATTGATAGTGGGAATCAATTTGTACACATACATGGCTGCTATCTGCAAACTATTGGGCTGATGACCTTGTGGTTTGGTGAAAAGATGCTTCCTATATAAAGATATGTTGCTGCAAAATTTAGTAGAGATCGGATGATCAGGTTGATCGTAATTTTATTTAAGCTTTTAACATTTAGATGGCCGCCATTACGTTTCCGTCAAGATGGTGGCGATACAAATCATGACATTGAGCTTCACTTAGTTAGTGCTACCTCTGTATGAAATTTCGTTCAATTCGGTTTCACCGTGTTCGAATTGATAGGGGTGACAGACATTCAGAGTACACACACCCACACCCACACCCACACACACACACACACACACACACACACACAGACTCACACACAGCCAGACACACAATTTTTCGCCCTGAAGTCTACTTCCATTTTTTGCAAAAAGAGAAAATAGGCTAAAACACACACTAATATAGGGACCTCAGTGTCACAGATTATCAGACGAATACCACAAACACCCAAGTACATGGGACTAAATGGCCACGATGTCCAAAATCCTTACATGAAACACCAACAACTCTTTCAAGTAGGCCTACCATGTTACACCGAAAATTCTTGATTGGAAACAGAGTTGAGTAGCCTGCCTTGTTCACAATTAATTAGAAATGTGGGTTTGGTTTGTGGTTTAGATGTGCTATATTCAGAGAAACTAACAAGGGAAACCCGTCATTGTAACAACCCGATCTTCCAAATACTTTACTCAAGTCATTAATAGAGTGGTCGAAATAAGAGAACACATATGGTGGCTTATCCGTAGACACTCGACCGTTTTCGAGAAGATGACTGTCGACGTTTGTCTGGGTGCTACAATAGGAAGTGTTATTATATAATACTGTGTATATATATACATATTATATGGTATTGTACAGGGATTACAATGTTTTGTAAGTTAAATAGAGAACACTTCTTGTGAGACCCAGTTGTAATTTTACAATCGACATAACGCCCATTTGTCCAATAGCATGATGAGAAACCTTCGTGTAGTAATCGTCAATGGACATCAGTAGATAAATGAGAAAATAAAAGAACAGACCACCATTAATCGGGCGGGATTCAAACACAGGGCTCAAAATATAGCCTAATGTGAAGCCGCTACGATAACCACTGATCCACCACGTCACCGCTTCAGTGTCATCTGTTGCGCGCTAAAAACACGTAAAGCACGTCGGACGCACTTCGACCCTTATTTTCTCGGAAAGTGTCTACGGATAAGCCAAAATGTGTGTTCACTTATTTCGACCACTCTTTCACTGAAGGAAGTTTCTGGGAAATTGGGTTGTTACACTTGGCGGGTTCTTCTCGTTAGAAGGTGTGCGTTCAATTCCTATTTCAGTCATTCTGGAAGTAGTTTACAACTCTACTGCATGTAAAATGATAAGGCGGTATCTCTCTTAAGTTACGGCCATTCTCTAGCCTCAATTGCAAGACCTAAACACAGTTGTACAAAACCACAATGACATGTCATCAGTCATATTCCACACACATCCAAGTGCACTGAGCTGATTACCACGATATCACAAAGCCTTGGATTGAAGAATATAAGAAAGGAAGATAGCTTGTAGTTTCACGTGACCGTTAATCTTCTGATCATGAGCCACGCGAACTCCATTTTACGCAGATTGAGGAATATCTTCTCATTACACACATACACCCTCTGTCTGAAAAGTTCGGTGAATGGGTCTATATTACGAACGGATTGTTGGCTTACATGAAACAGCCATTACTATCCTTCGATGTAATCCCCGTGGATGGTTATGCACTTCATAGAACGGCTGTACAAGTCCTGGCATAGTCTTCCAGAAGGATAGCCTTCGGTTGGGTCGTCACATTACGTTGGATGTCCGAAATATCTTAAAACATCTGGCCTTCAGGGCTTTTCGGCGACTCTGGACCCCGATACTCCATACATTGACGCTTGCCTTCAAGCTCGTACCTCAGACACCAGGTCTCGCCACCCGTGACGATGGTTTTCATGACCATTCCATTCCATGGAACATTCACCCTTCCCACTGCCACCCGCCGAACAGGTGTGCTCGTTAGGTTGCATAAATTCACTTGTCACTGCCGACCGTCTATCAGGTGTGCAAGGCAGGTTGCATAAATTCACGCTTCTCTCTTGCTTGCAATTTAGAGTTTTGACGGTCGAACATCTGTTCCCCTCGATTTTCCTTAATTCCACTCGGTCCTCCAAGGGACCCAAAAATGAGTTCCTCAACTCCGCTCAGGCTTTGGCAAGGCGTTGGCAAAGGAGTTATCCCCAACGACGTAAACAAATGTCATAACCCTCCTGCTCGCGTACCAAGGGCCGGGTCAAACACCTTCTGCAGCGCATGAGCGAATTCTTGTATGCAGCTGATTTTTCCGTTCTAGGCTGGAAAACAGCATTTTCAGCATCCGCAGCTGATATCGAAACTATTTTCTAGGTACAAATTATACACCTATTATTATCTAAATTTAATTTTATAATGTCAGACTAGGTTAAAAAAAAACATTTAATTATGCACATGTTAAAAACAATGCATAAAATTTGTAGGAAAAAAATACTTCATAGCGCTTGACCGATGACGTGGTGGTGTTCGCAAGACATGGTTTTGCCATTGGTTAACCGCTCTGATGTCAAGTCAGCTCATTCGTTACATCAGGTATAAAGTGTTTGGCACATTATAACTTATATGGCAGAAAATACAACTGATTTAAAATTAATAATAATATTCTTTTAAATAAGTCTGCCAAGTTTTCTATATTTTTTTCTACACATTTTATAACACACGTTCTATTACGAAGCTTAACCAGTTAGGCCTAAACATGGTGTTGTAACCTCCAACCACATTTTATTATTTATTACATTCCCGGAAAGTTGTTGCTAAATTATTATAAGGGCTTGAGACAACTTGGTAAAGAGCCCCGTGTACTTGGGTGTGTGCTGAGCTTGTCTGATAACCTGTATCTCTGTGATGACGGTAAAAGTATGTGATTTGTATCAGGGACAGAGATGGGGCAGGTTTCTTAGGACTTGAAAATATGTTTAAAAACCAAGCTCAAGAACGTCTTGCTGTTGTTGATCATTTAAAGGGCTTTGTGACATCGTGGTCATGTAGCCCCATGTACTTGGGCGTGTGTCAAATTTGTCTGATAACCTGTGTCACTGTGATGTCTGTACTAGTGTGTGTATTTGTAATTGAGGTACGATTTGGGTAGTAAGTGGCCGTGGTCTTAAGTTAGGCACCATCCAATAATTTTCCTGGGGTAGGAGTAGGAAACTACGTAAAAACACTTCCAGGATAGCTGAGGTAGGCATCGGACCCGTCTCTTCTCAGATTTTTCCACACGAGGCTAGGTGTACCCCGTTCCAGCCCTCAGATCAGATTTTTTATTGGCAGAGCCGGGAGTCAAACCGAAGCCTCCACGGTGACAGCCACGAATGCTAGCCACCACACAACGAGGTGGACAACGGTGGTAGAGTCTACTGCAGCCAACATATATTCTGACACGTAAACGGAATACGGAATCTTCTCAGTTTTTCCTCACGAGGATGAGGCCAAAAACTACACATAGTATAGCCACTGTCAGGGTCGGGATTTGAAACTCTCATCTTCCGACTTGCTGCAACATCCCATTGCAGTCGTAGTGCATCACTTAACGCGCACGGACACGCTGAACTGCGCTGTCGATGTTAAATCGACAGAACATTTACTTTGGAAATGAATAGTGTGTCCTTTCTCATACGAACAAAGGACGCGAGAGTTCTCTCTCTATATATAAAAATTAAAGTTTGTCTGTTTTTTCTGAATTTCTACGGAAATTTGCATTATTTACGCGTTTCAGACTGTTTTATGACGGATGCGCGCGAAGATAAAAGTTTTGTCTGTCTGTCTGTATGTCTGTCTGTGGACAAAGTTGTTCCCATATAACTCGAGAACGGCTGGGTGGATCAACGTAAAATTTGGTACAGATATCCTTCAGAAGCACAACACTAATCATTGATGTAACTCTTCTCTGTACCTCTCATAAAAGGGGGACAAACCCCTTAAAATACTTGCTGAAATAGGCGTAGAAGGGCGAGACAAAGCTCATTTTTTGCCCCTCAAGGTATGTATTCACGTTTCGGACACAAATCTAAACTATTCAACCGATATTTTTGAAATGTATATGATTAGTTACTATCATTCAGGGAAGATATTTACACTATAAAAATTTCACATGAAGTCAACTATTTTGAGAGTGATGAAAAAAAAACTTCGAAATTTTGCATATATTTTCAAAAATCGCAGTTTTATGGAAAATAGTTCAGGTCCAATATTTCTTGTGTAGAATCATTTCCTATAGTCCATAGAATGGGTTAAACTAAACAGAAAATAAGAATTAACTGACGTTATATTTTTGGGGACATTTTTCTTCAAATTTGAAATTTTGGAATTCATCTTTTCTTATTTTCACACGGTACATTTCATCTTAGTATTATTTACAAATGTTTTTTGTTCAGGCCATTGTACTCTTTATCAGCTTTAATTTGACATATGACAGCATTGTATAGCTTTAAAACTTAGGGAGCTACATTTTTTGAAAAAATAAGGATGTAGGATAATTTCACTATCCGGGAAAATAGACTTGAAAGTGAATGTTATTTTCATCAAAGGAATGGCGTACTTTGACCAACTAGAATCCCCCTGATGCATAAGTAGGTCCCTTCGGGTGTTGTATTTTGTCTTCCTCGATTCGTTTTCTTCCTCTGAGGTACCTTCTCCGTTGTATTTGTTCGGATGTGTTCTGCTTTTTGGCCATCCTGAGTCATGTTTCATCAGCTCCCTTCGCGTCATCTGAATCATACTTTCCCTGAGTGAAAACGTCCTTGCTTTACTACGCCCACAACCAATTAGCTGCATTCCATACACAAGTCTTATATTAATTTCAGGCATCTTACCAATTTTCTTTGATGTGCACTGAGGATCTGACTTAAAATCACAATTACTACACACTAAACTGACACGAAAAGCCCAACCTAACCTTAATTCATCAAAGTTTTTCAGTGATATTGATCCACAATTTATACAGGCAGGGCATACAAGCAAAGATAACAGTTTTTATACACATTCCACACTAAATATAATGTTGTAACTGCATTCAGAATTACCACAATTGCTGTCAAAATGTGAAGTAGAAAGTTTAGATTCAGATGCATTAGGCCTACTCACATTGGGAAAGGCATTTCCATATTTTTCATTTACACCTACTGTCTCAATAATATTTTGATTCTTAGTGTATGTTTATTTCCATGAAAACGGCGTTTTCGTTTATAACAAACCCATTATTAACCAAAATAAAGAAGTTAGTCGCTCGAAGTAAACCACGGACATAACCCACATGGCAAGATGTCAAAGAGTGTATGCTATAAAATCTAGATTGACCATTCAATGACTTATTTTGGGAAAACGAACATGACAATTCAAACTATCTAGTGGTAAGTAAATGTACTACAAGCTGAAATACAAGTGTGATCTAGTGCAATGCCGTTACATTAAAAATCCGCTTGTTTATGGGAAGCTATCGAGTGACAGTTGCTGACCGCACCCCTCAAGTCAGGATCACGTGCGCAACGGTCCATTTAAATGAGTATTACGGCCAAGCTATATGTCTTAGGACAATGATACTTACATATTCGTAAATTAATAACTTCAGGCTTTCGAATGACGTAAAGAAACAAGATGTTCAGTAAAGAACATATAGCCTACTTTCTCCTAAATGCATGGGTATTGTTATAACTCTTTGTCCTTTTCAAGGAGTATAATTGAATGTTGGTTGTAGTAGCTTGTTGAAATACAACGGGCTATAGGGATATTAAACACGAATATGAGGTGCCCTTTGCTCTGTAAATAATTTCATTCAATTCGGTTTCACCGTATTTGAATTGATATGGGGAATGGATTTGCACACATACATGGCCGCTATTTGCAAACTATTGGGCTGATGACCTTGTAGTCAGTCATAAGATGCTTTCCACAAAAAGGCATGTTGTTGCAAAATCTGGTAGATATCAAATTATTAGGATGGTCGTAATTTGATTTAAGCTTTTAACATTTGGGTGGCCGTATTCCGTTTCCGTCAAGATGGCGGCGATATAAAACATGACACTGAGGTGCCCTTTGCTAGTGCAACCTTTGTACCAAATTTCGTTCAATTCAGTTTCACCGTGTTTGAATTGATAGGGGGAATTGATTTGCACACATACTTGGCCATCATCTGCAAACTATTGGGCTGATGATTTTGCAGTTTGGTCAGAATATGCTTCTCACATGAAGATATGTTGTTGCAAAATTTGGTAGAGACTAGATATTAGATTGGTCATAATTACATTTTAGCTTTTAACATTAGGGTGGCCGCGATTACGTTTTCGTCAAGATGGCGGTGATATAAAACATAACACTGAAGTACCCTTTGATAGTGCTACCTCTGTACCAAATTTCATTCCATTCGGTTTCATCATGTTCGAATTGATAGGGGGAATCGATTTTCAGACAAAGATGGCCGCCATCCAAAATATATTAGGCTAACGACCTATTAGCTTGGTCAAAGGATACTCCCGTCATAAAGGTATGTTGTTGCAAAATTTGGTAGAGATCGGATGATTAGATTAATCGTAATTTGATTTAAGCTTTGAACATTTGTTTGGCCGCCATTACGTTTCCGTAAAGACGGCGGCGATATAATGCATGACACTGAGTTGCCCTTTGCTAGTGCTACCTCTGTACAAAATTTCGTTCCATTCGGCTTCACCGTGTTCGAATTAATAGGGGAAATCGATTTTCACACAAAGATGGCCGCCATCCGCAAAGTATGAGGCTGATGACCTATTATTTTGGTCAAAGGATGCTCTACCCATAAAGGTATGTTGTTGCAAAATTTGGTAGAGATCGGTTGGTTAGGTTAGTCGTAATTTGATTTAAGCTTTGAACATTTTTGTGGCCGCCATTACGTTTCCGTCAAGATGGCGGCGATATAAAACATGACACTGAGGTGTCCTTTGCTAGTGCTACCTTTGTACCAAATTTCGTTCAATTCGCGTTCACCCTGTTCGAATTGATAGGGGGGACAGACTCACACACACACACACACAGAATCACACACACACAGACTCACACACAGGCAGACACACTTTTTTCACCCTGTGTTGATCTCATAAGTCTACTTTTATTTTTTGCAAAAATCGAAAGTAGGCTAAAAATTATTGACTACTAGCAGTAGTACCCGGCTTCGCCCGGTGGAATGATGATAATGTTTTAAGGTCTCCTTAGAAATATAATGGACTTAAAATCTAAGTCATTTGCCCCCAAAGACAATGAGGGAGTAATATCTAGGTCATTTGCCCTTTTGATAAGGATGATAATAAAAACTACTGTTGAATTGACACGTCAAACTTACAAACTACCGTAATAGAAATACATATTTCAAAATTCAGAGGCGAGGAAGACTTATTGTGTGTGGTGATTAATGGTGTAATGGGCGTAACATCTACTGTAGGTCATTTACTCTTATGATGAGGATGATAAGGGAAACTACTACCGGTATTGAATTGACACTTCAACGTATAATGTACACAATGTACTGTAATAAAAATAACTATATGGCGGCTTCGGTGGCGTATTTGGTAGCATGCTGAGCTTCTATGCCCAAGATAGCGGGTTCAAACCCGGCCGAAGCCGTCGGATATTTTAAGAGCGTTAAAAATCCGTCAGTATGCCTTTCTTCGGAGGGGAAGTAAAGCCGGCGGTCCCATGTCAGATTTATGGCATGTTATTGAACCTTCCACTAATTACACCTGTGTGAAGCTAAATTGGATAGGTAAACAACGCTCATAGATGTCTACGTCCGTTGCCAAGAGCCGACTGCAGTGGCGTCTAGTAGCTAAGTTCCGAACTTGGCCTAGTAGTCGTTGACGGTGGCGCTTGGCGGCAAAAGTACGAACTATTTGAAGAATTCTAAGTTGCAGTTTGTACTTAAATTAAAAAACAGATAACACACACTAATACAGTCATCACAATTAACACCGGTTATCAGACAGATTCTACACACACCCAAAGTACACGGGGCTACATGACCGCGTTGTCGCAGCCCCTAAACTTAAGAACCAACCAACCAAAAATAAATATTTTAAAAATCACAGTCGAGAAAGACTTTATGCGGCGGTGATTATTGGTATGATGCGCGTAACATCTAGGTCATTTGCACTTATGATGATATTAATAAGGTAATGAAAAAATGACTACTAAACGAACATGGTGTTATTTTAAAACTGATATAGGTAATTCAGGTGTCTAGCTTCGATGTCTTCCAAAGTCTCAACCTTATTTTCTGGCTTAGGCCTGTACTGGATGCGTCTAGTGAAAGAGCGTACTGCTCGGCAAAGACAAAGAATATAGGTCCAAGCTGCACGAACCTGAGATGATCGCAGATGATGACGAAATATGATGACACACGTTCGGGGTTCCCCGTCCTATACAGATGGACCGGGAATCACTCACTGTTTCGCAACGGCCCTGTGCTGGCATCAGCATAGACAGCAGGAGATAACACGGCGGGCTTTGGAAAGTACTCTCAAGTCACCTCACGATGAATCAGCAAGCTATTCTCACAACTGACCCCCCCCCCCCCAGGGTCTGACAGCTTGTGGGACGTGGGTTGGCGACCACGGAACCCCAGCTGAGTCTGGCATCGCTTCTACTTCCTGGTGCCGGGCTCATTTCAGTTCTCTTTCCTGTCGGCCTCCCTTGGTCAACTCTTGTTCTCTTCCGACTCAGGCTGTATTAGGGTGTCCGAGGGCTAGGGAGTCTTTCAATTTCCCGCCTTAATTGGCTTTGTCTCATCTTTCCTGATACCCTCATTCTTCGAGGGGTCTGCCTTCTTTTCCTTTTCATAATATCTCCTGTCTTCTGCTCAAGGCCCTCAAAGAGGCAGGGTATGTGTAGACCCACCACTTCTGGTACACCCTCAAGGGCTCATGACTGGTGAGTTAGGAAGCTGGCAACCCCGAGGAATTCCTGAGCTACATGCAGGGAATGGAGTGGTATGTCAGAAATTTCAAGTGGACAGTGTTACGCATCGGGTTCCATAGGGTAAGTATACACACTTTGTTTTCGATCGGTGAACGATGTAGATTTGTACCAAAGGGCCTTAATGCGGGAAATGGAGTGGTCTGTCCGAAATTTCGAGTGGACAGTGTTACTCGTCGAGTTCCAAACGGTAATTATGTAAAATCTGGTTGAGATCGGTGAAACGGTGTAGTTTTGTGCCAAGGGCCAAAATGCAGGGAATGGAGTGGCCTGTCCAAATTTTAAAGTGGACAGTGTTACTCATCGGGTTCCAAAGGGTAAGTATACACATTTTGTTTTCGATCGGTGAACGATGTAGATTTGTGCCAAAGGGCCTAAATGCGTGGAATGGAGTGGTCTGTCCGAAATTTCGAGTGGACAGTGTTACTCGTCGAGTTCCAAAGGGTAATTATGTAAAATCTGGTTGAGATCGGTGAAACGGTGTAGTTTTCTGCCAAAGGGCCAAAGAGCAGGGAATAGTGTGGTCTGTCCGAAATTTAAAGTGAACAGTGTTACTTGTCGGGTTCTACAGGTAAGTATATAACATTGGGGTCAGATCGGTGAAACGGTGTAGATTTGTGCCAAACAGCCTAAATGCAAGGGATGGAGTGGCCTCGACGCAATTTCAAGCAGACAGTGTTAGTCGCAGTGTTCCAAAGGGTAAATATACAAATTTTGGTTGAGATCAGTGAAACGGTGTAGATTTGGGACAAAGGGCCTAAATGCAGGGAATGGAGTGGTCTGTCCGCAATTTCAAGCAGACAGTGTTACTCGCTGGGTACCAAAGGGTAAGTTTACGAATATTGGTTCTGATCGGTGAAACGGTGTAGATTTGTGCCAAAGTGCCTAAATGCAGGGAATGGGGTGGTCTGTCCGAAATTTTAAGTGGACAGTGTTACTCGCAGGGTTCCAAAGGGTAAGTATACAAAATTTGGTTCAGATCGGTGAAACGGTGTAGATTTGTGCCAAAGGGCCTAAATGCATGGGATGGAGTAGCCTCTCCGCAATTTCAAGCAGACAGTGTTAGTCGCAGTGTTCCAAAGGGTAAATATACAAATTTTGGTTGATATCGGTGGAACGGTGTAGATTTGGGCCAAAGGGCCTAAATGCAGGGAATGGAGTAGTCTGTCCACAATTTCAAGCAGACAGTGTTACTCGCAGGGTTCCAAAGGGTAAGTATACACATTTTGGTTCAGATCGGTGAAACGGTGTAGATTTGTGCAAAAAGGGCCTAAATGCAGGGAATGGCGTGGTCTGTCCGAAATTTTAAGCAGACAGTGTTAGTCGCAGTGTTCCATAGGGTAAATATACAAATTTTGATTGAGATCGGTGAAACGGTATAGATTTGGGCCAAAGGGCCTAAATGCAGGGAATGGAGTGGTCTGTCCGCAATTTCAAGCAGACAGTGTTACTCGCTGGGTACCAAAGGGTAAGTTTACGAATATTGGTTCTGATCGGTGAAACGGTGTAGATTTGTGCCAAAGTGCCTAAATGCAGGGAATGGGGTGGTCTGTCCGAAATTTTAAGTGGACAGTGTTACTCGCAGGGTTCCAAAGGGTAAGTATACAAAATTTGGTTCAGATCGGTGAAACGGTGTAGATTTGTGCCAAAGGGCCTAAATGCATGGGATGGAGTAGCCTCTCCGCAATTTCAAGCAGACAGTGTTAGTCGCAGTGTTCCAAAGGGTAAATATACAAATTTTGGTTGATATCGGTGGAACGGTGTAGATTTGGGCCAAAGGGCCTAAATGCAGGGAATGGAGTAGTCTGTCCACAATTTCAAGCAGACAGTGTTACTCGCAGGGTTCCAAAGGGTAAGTATACACATTTTGGTTCAGATCGGTGAAACGGTGTAGATTTGTGCAAAAAGGGCCTAAATGCAGGGAATGGCGTGGTCTGTCCGAAATTTTAAGCAGACAGTGTTAGTCGCAGTGTTCCATAGGGTAAATATACAAATTTTGATTGAGATCGGTGAAACGGTATAGATTTGGGCCAAAGGGCCTAAATGCAGGGAATGGAGTGGTCTGTCCGCAATTTCAAGCAGACAGTGTTACTCGCAGGGCACCAAAGGGTAAGAATACGAATTTTGGTTCTGATCGGTGAAACGGTGTAGATTTGGACCAAAGGGCCTAAATGCAGGGAATGGGGTGGTCTGTCCGAAATTTTAAGTGGTCAGTGGTACTCGCAGGGTTCTAAAGGGTAAATATACAAATTTTGGTTGAGATCGGTGGAACGGTGTGGATTTGGACCAAAGGGCCTAAATGCAGGGAATGGGGTGGTCTGTCCGAAATTTCAAGTGAACAGTGTTACTCGCAGGGTTCCAAAGGTTAAATATACAACTTTTGGTTCAGATCGGTGAAACGGTGTACATTTGTGCAAAAGGGCCTAAATGCAGGGCATGGGGTGGTCTGTCCGAAATTTAATGTTGACGGGGTTACCCGCAGGGTTCCAATGGGTAAGTATACAAATTTTGGTTCAGATCGGTGAAACGGTGTAGATTTGTATACATAACAGACAGACAGACAGACAGACAGACAAACTTTGTGCTTTATATATATAGATTTTGACCAAAATCACGATTTCAAACGTAAATACATACCTCAATGTGTGAAACCACATTTTAAGGCCCTAATACCAACAGTTTTAGAGATATTTCCAGAAAACTAATTTTATTTAATACAATAACGAAAGAATGCAAGCCGGTAACCATGGCAACGGAATGTCACAGGTCCATCTATGCTGTAAGACGCAATACAATTCCATTTATTACATTACTGAGATAGATTGCAAACGGCTATGAGGTTATAACGGAACCAAATTAAGCTGTACAATTCATCAATGTCATATAATGCGCTTATGGGGGTCAAGGGTTACTCTAGATTTTTTCCACACGATTTACACGTGCGGATGTGGTACGGAAGGTCTATTATATCCCTATCCCTATATTGTTATATTATTATTATAATTATTATTATTATACTACCGCCTACAATGACGAGGCAACGCTTATTTTCAGCACCTTGGTGTCAGAAACAAAACTCGGTGTCCCTAAATAGCCGTAAAGTTTCCCCGAAAACTACATTTTAAGGCTGTAAAACCAACAGTTTCCGAGATATTCCCAGATAACTAATTTCATTTAATAAACTAATGAAGGAACGCAAGCCAGTAACCATGACAACAGTATCTCAAAAGGTGACATCCAACTTTCCATCTATTTCTGCAAGAAGTAAAGCCACTCCATTTATTAAATTTCTCTGAATGTTTGCAAATGGCTATAAGTGTATTACGGAATCAACTAACACTGTAAAATTCATCAATGCGCTTAAAGGGGTCAAGGGGTACCCTAGATATTTTCAAACGACATAAATGTGCTATATGTCGTATAGAAGGTCTATTATATCTCCAAACAGAAACATCATTTTCAAAATTTCCTGAATTGAAATAGTTGTTTTTTTTCTTTTAAGAATTTGGGCCATTGGAGGCTAAAAAGCTGAATTTTCATGCACCACAAGCCTTTTTAATTTATTAAAGGGGTCTTCCTCTGGATGGGGACTTGACACAACAGTGAAGGTCAGTTTTATTTGTCGTGTATTCCGTTTCGTCTACGAGGTTTTCAATTTTATTTTCACATCAGGAAGTACACGTTAGGGGAATTTAGTTTCAGAGCATATTTTAAATAACCATTTTTCTTTGTCGACAATCAGGTTCCAAGACTCTAATTGCAACATTGCAACAGTAGCTCAATTGATTACGTCTGGTTATCAATACCGAAGACCGTTCGAAGAATGGGTACTTCTGCTAGTTTAAATATACAAGTTAAAATTACAACTCATTTAATCGAAAGCACAATACAGAATTTCGAGTCAAATGGGACGAAGAAAAGAAATCGCACATTAAGATAGTTCAACAAGATGTTCAGTTAAGAACATATAGCCTACTTTCTCCTAAATGCATGGGTATTGTTATAACTCTTTGTCCTTTTAAGGAGTATAATTGAATGTTGGTTGTAGTAGCTTGTTGAAATACACCGTGTTAGACGGATATTAAACATATTATGAGGTGCCCCTTGCTAGTGCTACCTCTGTACAATTTGTCATTCAGTTCGGATTCACCATGTTTGAATTGATATGGTGCATCGATTGGCACACATGCATCACCGCTGTCTGCAAACTATTGGGCTGATGACCTTGTAGTTCAGTCAAAAGATACTTCCCACAAAAAGGTATATTGTTGAAAAATTTGGTAAAGCTCAAATAATTAGGTTGGTCGTAATTTGATTTAAGCTTTTAACATTTGGGTGGCCGCCATTCCGTTTCCGTCAAGATGGTGGCGATATAAAACATGTCCGTCAGGTGCCCTTTGCTCATGCTACCTCTGTACAAAATTCCGTTCAATTCGGTTTGACCGTGTTTGAATTGATATGGGGAATCGATTTGCACACATACATGGCCGCCATCCGCTAATTATTGGGCTGATGACCTAGTAGTTCGGTCAAAAGATTTTTCGTACATAAAGGTATAATGTTGCAAACTTTGCTAGAGATCACATGATTAGGTTGGTCGTAAATTGATTAAAGCTTTTAATATTTGGGTGGCCGCCTTTACGTTTTCGTCAAGATGGCGGCGATATATAACATGACACTGAGGTGTCCTTTGCTAGTGCTACCTCTGTATGAAATTTCGTTCTTTTCGGATCCACGGTCTTTAAATTGATAGGGGGAATCGATTTGCACACATACATGGCCGCCATATGCAAACTATTGGGCTGATGACCTTGTAGTTTAGTCAAAAGATGCTCGCCATATAAATATATGTTGTTGCTCAATATGGTAGAGATCGAATGATTAGGTTAGTCGGAATTTGATTTAAGCTTTGAACATTTGGGTGGCCGCCATTACGTTTCCGTCAAGATGGCGGCTATATAAAACATGACACTGAGGTGTCCTTTGCTAGTGCTACCTCTTTACCAAATTTCGTTCAATTCGGTTTCACCGTGTTTGAATTGATAGGGGGGACAGACATTCAGAGTACACACACATACAGACTCACACACACACATACACTCACACACACACACAGACATACACGCAATGTTCGCCCTGTGTTGATCTCATAAGTCTACTTTCATCTTTTGCAAAAATCGTATTATGAGTAATCATCCACATAAAGATTAGGGCCCACCACTGCGTACAAATTATGGGAAATATTCTTTAATTAATCGTGGTATTAATAATTGGAACTCATGACCTGCCTCAGTCGTAGAGCCTTTCCTCAAACATATTGACGTGTTTAAGAGAAGATTAAAATTTTGTGTAACTACTGTAGTTCCTAAATTGCGAATTGTGTTTATTGTGTTTGATGTCATTGTTGGTAATTTTCTGTATTTGTACAATTTGCCACCGGGTAATTACTCCCATTTGTAAATATAATAATAATAATAATAATAATAATAATAATAATGACAATCCAAATCTTAAAATATAGCACTACAGCACCCTAGTCAAACCGGATCGCCTGTATGCGAGTGAATGTCTAGTACTGAATTACAAATTGGATAAATTAGAAGTAGTAGAAAGAAGAATTATACGGTAAATACTAGGTCCTTTAAAAACTGCAGAATTATGGATTTTAATAAGTAATGATGAAATATATCGAAATATAGAAAACATATCAGAAACAATACGGTAGATGATTTTCTTTTACAGTATGGGTGACAGTAGGTTCCTGTGGAACAAGAAGTCAACAACAACCTAGGTACATGAAGTCAAAAAGGATTTGGAAAGAAACAAAATCAGAGAAGAAGATAGACCACAAGGAGATATTTTTAGGCACAAAGTGCTAAAAACGAAAGGGTTGAGGGGAAAGAAAACCGGCTCAAAATGGTCCGCGGAAAGGAAGAGAAAACATAGTGAGACGAAGGAATATTGGAGGAAGAAGAAGGGACAGCAAAGGACGAAGCATTGAAATTGGCTCGTGATCTCTAGACGACCGAAACGAAATTAATAATAATGATAGCATTAGAAACATCTCTTTGAAGTGCGATCTTCTTGTTATTTGTGCAATTTGACCCGCTGTTTGAATGCGAATATTCAACACGTGTACGTCTATTCATTGATGTTTGCTGGGAACTAATTTCATTACTTCCTTGGTTGCGCACTGCATTGTTCCACAATGCGGCAAGGCTTCATGCGGTCTGAATGAAACCAAGCTCTCGATTTTCAATAAGCATCTCCTATGACTATATCTGAAGCCATTAGTTAATATACCTGTTCATTTACTTTCCAATATTGCCAAATTCACTTCGTATTGCGATTGTTTCTATTTACTGATGGGCAATTTTGGTTTGACCAAATTAAATTTGATTAACATGACTTAATAGATCCGGACCAGTTCCATGCTTCTCTCTCATTTGTTTTGAGGGAAATGTTCTTTGCTAAGTTATATACTACGGGTACAGGCTTGTACACATTGGCGTGCTTACTTATTCCCTGCCCAAGGTTGCAGGAACGAATCCTGGCACAGTCAGCTGGCATTGAGGATGCGTAAATGCGAGGGAGCTGTGTCAGTAGATTTACTGGCACTATAAAGAACCCCTTCGGGCCACAATTCCGACTCTCCGGCGTCTTTAAAAGCTGGAGGGGCGTAAACCAATAACATTATTATTTATTTTATCATTTTAAATGATCTAGTCTACTTCGACGTTGCGTTACGGTGACGTCACGAAATGTACCGAGAATGCACTGAGGTGTGTGCCGTCATAGTACCGCGTTGCGCATGTGTACTGAGTTCACTGGTGAGCTCCGGCGTTACGAGACGGCAACGACACGGTGAGCGTGACGTCGTCCAGCTAGCTCCCTCCTTTCACCACGCGCGTTGTGATTGTTTCTTGATCATCCAGCCTTTCTCGCATTTTTAGCCTACTTTCGATTTTTGCAAAAAATTAAAGTAGACTTATGAGATCAACACAGGGCGAAAAAAGTGTGTCTGTCTGTGTGTGTGTATGTGTGTGTGTATGTGTGTGTGTGAGTCTGTGTGTGTGTGTATGTGTGTGTATGAGTCTGTGTGTGTGTGTGTGTGTCTGTGTGTGTGTGAGTGTGTGTACTCTGAATGTCTGTCCCCCCCTATCAATTCGAACACGGTGAATGCGAATTGAACGAAATTTGGTACAAAGGTAGCACTAGCAAAGGACACCTCAGTGTCATGTTTTATATCGCCGCCATCTTTACTAAAACTGAATGGCGGCCACTCAAACGTTCAAAACGTAAAATCAAATAACGACTAACCAAATCATCCGATCTCTACCAAATTTGGTAACAACATACCTTCGTACAGGATGCGTCTTGTGACCAAACTACAAGGTCGTCCGCCATACCATTTCAGGATGGCGGCCGTGCGAATTATGCAAACTTTATAATCCATATCATGGGACCCACCAGTTCCGATTATCGAGCCGAGAATCGTTTTAACTGTTCTAAAGGAAGAGACACGTTCGAAATTAAAAGTTTATTTTGTAATACTATAGTGCAGACGTGATTTTAAAAAGCTGAGCTGATTCAGTAATAAGACAAGATGGCAGCGGATATCTTGTGCCTGACTTATATTTCACTAATTTGAGTATTGAATGCAATATAGCGTACTGATACAAAATAAATAAACTTTGTATGAAATGCTTTATATATAAATAATATACTCCAGTGATGAAATCGTTTAGTATAAATCATTATTTGCTAACAAGTTCTATGTAAGTCATTTTATATAGAACGTTATTCGTTGACACAATTAGCTCAGTGGTAGAGCGTTAGCCTATCGCTCAAATGCCTATGGTTCAAACCCGATCAGAGCTAGATTTTTTGCTTGAAATGTTATATGTTTATTGTTTTGTAATGACTCAGATGTTTTAAAATTAAGCGTTATATTGTGCATATTATGGTGTAAAATATATATTTAATTAAAACATAATTAGCCAGCAGATTTACTCGAGACATCTAGCTGCCAAAAGGGTAACTGCACGCCGACATACTTATTAACTTCCAGATTTTATTGAAAAGTTTCTTCTTCTGGCCGCTAGAATGCACTCGCTCTGTTAGGATTATATTGTTCGATATTTCACCACTAGAAGTCACGACTAGTCTACGTGGGGCTCCATTGATTAATATACCATTGGCATTCTATGCGCATCGAATTTGAAGAATGACAAGATGATACTACGATACATTTTTACTTTTTATTTTAAAGGGTTTGTAACAGCCTATTTTGCGTTAATAGAAAATGTTATTTGAAGTAAAGAACAAAACGATTTCACATAGTAACTGAGTTCAAGCCATTGGTGTTAGTTCAGGTATTAATTACTACTTTTATTTCAGGCAAATAGCAATCGAAAATATCCACATAGTTTGTATACACACATCTCTGTAGGGTCATGGAAAGATTTGTTAATTCAATTAGGGTTTTCGATTCCCGGTCAATGCATGTGAGATTTTTGAAGTGAAATGCCATGTCCTGTGGTTCGGATTCCACGTAAAAAGGAGGTCCCGTGGCTCATAATCACAAGATTCACGGCCACGTAAAACTACAATCTTCCTTCCTTTTTTTTCAATTAGGGTTGTGAAAGCCCTGCACTACCAGACGTGTAAAGACATGCCTCAACTCAAAGTTGGATGTTGCCCACGGCAGGTCGTATATGTAATAATAATAATAATAATAATAATAATAATAATAATAATAATAATAATATATATATATATATATATTTTTTTTTTTTTTTTTTTTTTAGGGGAAGAAATGCATTTACGCACAGAGTGTCGGGCTCCAGCTGCTGAGTAGCAGACTACCGACTAAAACTCCCCCTTTACTTCTGAACACTAGCCTGGAACCGTTTAGCACATTAAAACAATAATAATAATAATAATAATAATAATAATGTTATTGGTTTTACATCCCTTTTAACTACTGCTGCTTTTAGAGACACCGGGGTGCCGGAATTTTGGCCCGAAGGGGATCTTTAACGTGCCAGTAAATGTACTGACATGGCTCCCTCGCTTTTGTGCACCCTCAAATGCCAGCTGATTGCGCCAGGATACGAACCTGCAACCTAGGGCCCAGCAAGCGAGAACGTTACCGCCGAGCCATGCAGCCAATCCGGTCGATTATGTCTCCAGATCCATAACATTCTTGAGATACTTCTTATCTTTCTTTCTTTCTTTCTTTCTTTCTTTCTTTCTTTCTTTCTTTCTTTCTTCAATGATGGTAGCAGTTTTTATCTAGATTGTGGCGTTTGGTAGAGGTAAATAGTTTCTATGGCCTTCAACAAAGAATAGTTCTATTATACTCTTTGATAATAACAACGAGTTATAACTATACTCATACATTTAGGAGAAAGTAGGCTATATGTTCTTTACTGAACATCTTGTTCAGCATTTGAAGCATTTAAAATGATATAAAGTCCAGTCTTTCAGACTGACTGTCTCTTCTTATTTGACTAATTTCCTGTTATGCCTCGTGGAGCACAGGGCAGCAGTAGAGACTCCCCGTCTAGTCCTGTTGGTGGCCAGCTATATTACTGCATTCAAAGTCTTTCCTGCTTCCATAGCTTCTTCCTCCTAAAGGCTTCTTCTCCAAACCTTTCTTTCTAGGGCGACCACGTCTCCAAGCACCTTGCGGGTTCCAATCGAACGCTCACCGTTCAACAACCCCTTGTGGCTTCCTAAATGTGTGGCCAATCGATCTCAACTTTCTCTCCATAATCTGCTTATTGATTGGTTGTTGGTTTGTTTGCCTTCCTCAAGTCTTCTTCCTATATTCAAAATTTGTTTTTAACACCAGTTCAAGAAGATCTGTAGTCTGTTTGATATATGCTTAGTGTCATTTCATATTCCATAGCTTCATAGCTTCAAATCGGTATCGATCAGAAGAAGTTTTGTTCTTCTTGTAATATTTTTATTACGCCAAACAGGATATAGCTGCACCATGGCTGCATTTGCTTTTCGTATTTTGATCTTTATATCCTCATCTGATACTCCATGTTTCTGCATGATGCTTCCTATATAAACAAAGGTTCAGTCCGGCTTACTTGTTGTTGGAATTTATTCAGATTTCCTTACTCCTTCTGACATTGATCTTAAGCCCTACTTCCTCTCCTTCATGTTGCAATTTCTTCCATTTTGCTTCTTAGTCCCAAAATATCTGTACATGCACACAAACGACATCAGAAATGTCTTAAGAGGGAGGGGGACTACAGCTAACCAATACCGGTTTTAATATTATAACTGTGCCTGTATAAATATCGTACAACAACTATATACTGAACATTTACAAGGAAACACACATATCTTGATATTAGAAAAGAAGTTTTAAATGTTCAAAATTCAAATCGTAACTATTTTTATTCCTTTTTTCAAAATTTGCTCCCTGCTTTGCGCTGACCTTCACCAATTTCCTTATATCTACCGAGTTTATAGGAAGTTTTGTACTTTTCGTTTTCAAACGTGGCTATTAAACCATCATCTAGAAAATGAATCTCACACATTTGCAAATTATTCATTAATTAATCGATATTATTTCATTTTTATTCTGAGAAAACTCAAAAATATTTGTAATGTTTCACAAACTGCATCACTTACTTGAATTAAAAACAGATAACGCACACTAATAATACAGCTATGACAATTAACACCGGTTATCGCGCAGATTCTACACACACACAAAGTACACGGGGCTAAATGACCGCGTAGTCGCAGCCCTAAGCTGATGAACCAACCAACCGATGTTACACTAAAGGTCTAATTAAATCCACAAAACTTTGGGTGAGTATCATATTGTAGCTGAACGATTAACTCCCTCTTTAAAGAAAGAAAACTCCTAACATTCCTATAAACTTGGAAGATATGAGGGAAACGATGAAGTTCAGCTCAATGCAAGAATACCATTTTGAATAATGGATGAAAATAGTTAAGAATTTTGAAATTTTAAATTTTGCTTCTAATAGCAAGATGTACGCGTTTCTTTGGAAATGTATATAATTGATGTACATGATCTATGACAGGCACAATTATCCCTCCCTATATTATTCTGCTAAGGTCCCATTCCAGTTTTGTACCGAAAATAAGGTCCCATTAACACCAACCCACACATATGTGGTACCTATAGGTTCAGCATAACCCACTGCGTAAGCGAAACGCACTCACTTAATCTTTAAATGCCTCACAATTAAATAAATACCTTAAAACATGTATATTTACAATGAAATGATGAAAGATTGCAACACGGTAAACATGGTAACAGAATCTCCCAGGTCCGTCTCTTTCTGTAAAACGCAATGCAATTCCAATTATTACTTTACTGTGAAAATTTCCAGACGGTTATAAGGTTATCACTGAACAAAATTAAGCTGTAAAATTCATCAATACATACAGTATAATGCGCACAAGGGGGTCAAGGGGCACTCTAGAATTTTTTCACGCAATTTTCACGTGTGAGTGTGGTACGAAAGGTCTTTTTTACCCGACTAAAAAGGGTCTCCGAAAACCACATTTAAAGGCCCTTAAATTAACAGTGTCTGTGATGTTCCCAGAAAACTAACTTAGCTCTGATATACCTATTGTTCCAGCCCCAGCCCTTATAGAAGGGCTGCGCCTATACCTACATAAAAGCTACTTAAAAGAAACTACGGAAAAGACGGGAATAACGGCATAGCAACACGACAGCGAGGTAAGCAGCAGGTCATAGTCCTAAAGGCCACCAGTTAGCAGGTTAGACAGGACACAGCGGGCATTACACTCCAAAGATACTGCTGAGTAGACTGACACCGCACATTTTGCCTATAAGTAGAAGGTACGAACACGCGCCGCGCTCTCTGGGACTTGGGCTCTCTTGGCGGGTCTCTCGATTGGGATTCTTGAACTTGGGCTCTCTGGGACTTGGTCTCTCTTGGCGGCTCTCTCGATTAGGGGCTCTTGGTGGCTCCTCTCTGGATCTCTTGGACTTGGCGGCTCTTACTTGGACGCTATTACTCTACGACAGTCTTACACTCTATCGGAGTTGTACTACGACGGACCGGTACTGGCGCCGTCCCGTATCGGGTCCCAACGCCACCAACATCATGACAGACCGGGATCTACGGTAGGATGAGTGAACACGTGTCTACTATACTCCTTTTCCCCCTATTTATTATTTCACTCCTCCCCTCTTTTCATCGCCACTAATAATCAATAAACCCCCTTTTGTACAGTCCAATGATTATCTCTTTATTTCGCTTAGATTAAGAAGCCCGTCCCTTTAAATTAGAACCTAATTTAAGATCTCCACCGAACGCTGCCCTGCAGGAGGCGGTACACAGCAAGCGTGCGGCCTACTAAGTCACCTTAAGGTAAGCAGGGTGAGTATTCCTCCCTCCGGTTCCCCTTTACGTCAATTGCTCTCTAGACGTGTCCGCAGCACTTCGTAAAACACCAATCAATTTAAACACCAGTTCTACACAAAAGTAGAACAAATGGGTGATAGGCGCTGGGTAAAACTCAGAAGATACCGGTAATGCCGTCCAGCCCATTTACAACAACAATTCTACACAAAAGTAGAACAAATGCAAGAGGCTCGGGGGGGGGGGGGGGGGGGTAGTTCCACACAAAAGTAGAACACATGGAGGAGGTGCTGAGTACCGTGACGTTGTCGTAAGACAACGCCCTAGGGGTACAGACAACGTACCTCTGCGGGAAAAATCCCTAAATTTAACCTTTTACTAGCCAAGCGAAAGCCACCCAAAATTGGGAATTTTTTTTGAAGTACGGGTCCGATAATATTTTTGTACCCACCCAAACCCGCCCCAGTAACTAATACATGTTTAAACGCCACCCTTAACTAGCAATAAGCCATTTACTACCCCCAAATTAAACAACAAGTCTAGCAACAAACGACCCCGTACTACTTACATTAGCCAAGCGATTGAGACAATTAAAATCCCCCCCGAGCAGGATTTTTTTAGTAGATTAATTTAGAGGATTTTTTTACACATAATCATAATCCCCCCCTGTTAAGATTTTGCGACAGGCACCTCTTACGCCAAGCAATTTAAATATTAACAACCCCTATCTAATAAGTCACTAGGAATATTAACGGAAGCCTAGTAGGAAGAGGTAGTGATAACTACCCTAATATATTTAGAAAATTGCTCCTTATGTCAGATTAAACCCCCACAATGAAGCTCTATTAGGATTAAGATTGTGATATCCCATAGGATAAGTTGGAATGAATAAATAACTATGTATTTAAGCAAGAGTTTAGTGCTTTTCAGTCGGTCAACACGAATGTACCCAAAAGAGATGGGTTATGCCCTAATCCTGAAATAAATTACATGAGATTAATAAAACACTAGGATGACCAGTTTCGATCGTCAAGCGATCATCATCAGATCCATTACACTTAGGCTACAAAATCTATGTTAGAAATACAGGTGAAAATATTTACAATATGTACAATTATTTAGTTGCAGTATTGGTACTGCAACTGTCAGTGTATACTAAATGCAGTATATATGTTAGGCGAAATGCTAAATGGTGATAGCTATCCGTAGATTGTACTTTAGAGAGATTATATGGTTGTAAACTATAAAATTTTAGGCTAACTACTTATCTGATTGTCTTCCGTACAACAGCTACTCGCAGTTTTCGTGCTCACTGGAACTCGCTGTGCGGTAGACTGCGGTGGTTATCTTAACGACTGGTTTTTCCCTGCTTTCTCCCCCCTGCTCCTACGTGCTGTGGGGAGTGATAGCGATGTGTTTATGTGAGGTGTTGCCAACCTAGATAAGATGTATGTTATTGAATGAGGTGGGTCTACAATTATTAAAGACCGTGGATTAGCCCTCGCCACGCGTGGAGCATAACCCATTCGAACTAAGCGTTGACGGTCTTATGAGGACGTCCCGGCACCTTTAATACTGCCGCGAATATGGGCCTTGGTTTATTTCAGAAGAAAAGTACATCGTAAACCTGATCCAGATAACATTTACCTATTAATAACCCCCTAATTTCCCCCATATTTTATCTAGCTTGGCTGTGTCGCTAAATTGTGTTTTGTTTCCGACAGGGTGTGTTTTTAGTAGCGTGAAGAGGGGTGAGCTCTCCATGAACGTGTGTTCATTTAGATTGTTGGGATTGTTTCGTTTGGCTAGGTGTATCTCGATTGCTTCCTTTATGTCAAGAGCTCTGCCTTTCGATTCGTGATGGATTATTTTAAGGTCCAACTCTATGTTGGTAAAGCTGTGCCCTGCGTCACACATATGTTCGCACACGGCTGAATGTGTTCCGTATCTTATCGCATTCCTATGTTCATTATAACGTGTGTCTACTCGCCTTCCACTCTGCCCGATGTAATTAGCTTGACAATCGGTGTCTTGGCACGTTATAGAATATACCCCTGACCTTGAATACGGGTCACGTTTATTTAGATTACTATTTAGGAGGTGCCTAGCGGTTGTGTTTTTCGTCGTGAAAGCTATCTTTATGCCTTGCTTTTTGAATAGGTTAGTGATTTTATATGTATTCGCATTCACATAGTTGAAACGCGCAAATTTTTTCACATTACTGTCCGGTTTGGGAATCGTTTTATCTTTATTTTTATGTTTGGCTATAATTTGATTTATTTTGCTTGGCGAGAAGTTGTTTTCCTTTGCTATTTGCATAATAGTTCTTATTTCCTTATTATAGTTGTCTTTTGACATGGGTATGTTTAAAGCTCTGTGCACCATTGAATTGAAACCCGCTAGTTTGTGCGTACTGGGGTGATTAGACTGATTGTCGATTGCATGCGAGGTTTGTGTTGCTTTCCGGAATATGGAATATGAAAGGTCATTGTCTTTACGTTCAATAGTTATATCGAGATAATTTATTTTCCGGTCTATTTCGGATTCCTTAGTGAATTTGATAGAGTGGTGATGGCTATTAATGGATTGGAGAATTGTTTCTTCGCTTGTTAGTTCAGTATCGTAGATGCAAATTACATCATCTACGTATCTTATCCATATTACTATTCCCTTTGTTGAAGTCTTTTCTAAGAACGCATTTTCTAGTGCATTGATGAAGATGTCAGCGATTAACCCACTTAGTGGCGATCCCATTGCTAGGCCTTCTCTCTGTGTGTATATTTTATTGTCGAATTGAAACACGTTTTGGGTGAGAACGACCCTCAGTAATCTCACAATCTCTTCAATTTCTTTTACCGAATTGTTGGATTTTAAGTTGTTTTCGATAGTGTTGATTGCTTCAATAATCGGAATATTGGTGTACATGTTAGTTACGTCGAAGGATACTAGCCTGAAGCTAGGTTTCATTTGTAGGGTGTTCAATGCTGTTACTAGTTCTGTTGTGTTCTTAACAGAGTTGTTTTTGTCGTTGGAAAGACGGCATTTTAAGATTTTTAGTAACTCTTTGCTGATTTTGTAATTAGGGGCATTCCTACAATTGACTATTGGTCTCATTGGGCATTCCTTTTTGTGTATTTTTGGTTGTCCCCTCAATGACGGTATTTTCGGGTTCATGTTTATTAGTTTTGATTTTTTATTAGTTTTGATTTTTCGGCTTTGGTCAGTATGTATTCTGTTTCTTTTAGTGCACTTTTTATTTGTTTTTGGAATTTGTTGGTGGGGTCTTTTGTTAATTCCTTGATTTCGTTGTTGTTTAGGAATTCGACTGTTTTTTCAATGTATTCTGTTTTGTTCAAAATTACTGTAGTGTTTCCCTTATCTGCTTTTGTGATGATTAAGTCATGTTCATTTATTTTTTGTTTCAACGACTTTATTTCTTTGAGTTGCTTGTTGTTTTGAATGTTATTGCTATCGCCCTCTCGTTTGAGGATTTTTTGCTTCGTTGGTGGCGAGATTTTTGGTTAATTCCCTGTCTTCTGCTGGGAGCTTGTGACTGGCTATCTCAATATCTGTGATTAACTGTTTTATATTGTGGTTCGTGTGTGCGTCTGTGCAGTTGTATTTCAAACCTTTGTCTAACATATTAATTTCACCTTGAGAAAAGGTTACGTTCGTTCTGTTGTTTACTCTGCTGTGGAAATTGAATTCATTGTTATTCGTGTGTTGTTCGTTAGATTGATGGTTCTGTGTTTCTCCTAGTTTTCTTAATTTATTTTCTAGCGTTTCATGCTCCTCGTTGCTCTGATTTTGATGGTGTCATGTAGGTGCTCGGTGAAGCTGTCCCATTGGGCTGCGTGCCAGATATTACTTAGTTGCAATTGAATGTCGTACAATTGTTGGTTAATTTTTTGCTTTCTTATGTATGCAAATCTTAATTCGTTTTTTATCCAAAGCGCTTTAGCTTGTTTGGTTGAAATGATCGAGGCTGGTGTGTTCGGTACGGTTTTAATTGGTACGTATTTAGGGGTGAGGTTTAGTTCTATACATTTTTTGTTGAACCAAATTGACTTGTCTAAATTCATGAGTTTAAGCCTGAGTGATTTGAATTTCTTGGCTTCACGATTTGCCTGACTAGCCGTGAACATTGTGGTGTTTGAAGCCATATTTTCAGTGTTGCCTTAGTAAACAAGAGTTTAGTGCTTTTCAGTCGGTCAACACGAATGTACCCAAAAGAGATGGGTTATGCCCTAATCCTGAAATAAATTACATGAGATTAATAAAACACTAGGATGACCAGTTTCTATCGTCAAGCGATCATCATCAGATCCATTACACTTAGGCTACAAAATCTATGTTTGAAATACAGGTGAAAATATTTACAATATGTACAATTATTTAGTTGCAGTATTGGTACTGCAACTGTCAGTGTATACTAAATGCAGTATATATGTTAGGCGAAATGCTAAATGGTGATAGCTATCCGTAGATTGTACTTTAGAGAGATTATATGGTTGTAAACTATGGTTAAACTATAAAATTTTAGGCTAACTACTTATCTGATTGTCTTCCGTACAACTATGTGAATGCGAATACATATAAAATCACTAACCTATTCAAAAAGCAAGGCATAAAGATAGCTTTCACGACGAAAAACACAACCGCTAGGCACCTCCTAAATGGTAATCTAAATAAACGTGACCCGTATTCAAGGTCAGGGGTATATTCTATAACGTGCCAAGACACCGATTGTCAAGCTAATTACATCAGGCAGAGTGGAAGGCGAGTAGACACACGTTATAATGAACATAGAAATGCGATAAGATACGGAACACATTCAGCCGTGTGCGAACATATGTGTGACGCAGGGCACAGCTTTACCAACATAGAGTCGGACCTTAAAATAATCCATCACGAATCGAAAGGCAGAGCTCTTGACATAAAGGAAGCAATCGAGATACACCTAGCCAAACGAAACAATCCCAACAATCTAAATGAACACACGTTCATGGAGAGCTCACCCCTCTTCACGCTACTAAAAAGCACACCCTGTCGGAAACAAAACACAATTTAGCGACACAGCCAAGCTAGATAAAAAGGGGGAAAATTAGGGGGTTATTAATAGGTAAATGTTATCTGGATCAGGTGTACGATGTACTTTTCTTCTGCAATAAACCAAGGCCCATATTCGCGGCAGTATTAAAGGTGCCGGGACGTCCTCATAAGACCGTCAACGCTTAGTTCGAATGGGTTATGCTCCACGCGTGGCGAGGGCTAATGCACGGTCTTTAATAATTGTAGACCCACCTCATTCAATAACATACATCTTATCTAGGTTGGCAACACCTCACATAAACAAATCGCTATCACTCCCCACAGCACGTAGGAGCAGGGGGGAGAAAGCAGGGAAAAACCAGTCGTTAAGATAACCACCGCAGTCTACCGCACAGCGAGTTCCAGTGAGCACGAAAACTGCGAGTAGCTGTTGTACGGAAGACAATCAGATAAGTAGTTAGCCTAAAATTTTATAGTTTAACCATAGTTTACAACCATATAATCTCTCTAAAGTACAATCTACGGATAGCTATCACCATTTAGCATTTCGCCTAACATATATACTGCATTTAGTATACACTGACAGTTGCAGTACCAATACTGCAACTAAATAATTGTACATATTGTAAATATTTTCACCTGTATTTCAAACATAAATTTTGTAGCCTAAGTGTAATGGATCTGATGATGATCGCTTGACGATCGAAACTGGTCATCCTAGTGTTTTATTAATCTCATGTAATTTATTTCAGGATTAGGGCATAACCCATCTCTTTTGGGTGCATTCGTGTTGACCGACTGAAAAGCACTAAACTCTTGTTTACTAAGGCAACACTGAAAATATGGCTTCAAACACCACAACTATGTATTTATTACAGCAGTGCAACTATACATTTTATATGATTGTAGGCTATAAAATTTTCTTCTGAATCCATATTAGTATAACTTAGCGAAAGGTAGTATTGGCTACATGCTTACATAGAGTTAGGAGACCTTGCAACCCCATTTCTGCAAGGTGCCACATTAATTAGTTTGTACACGCATTCAGTCAAGACATACTACAGTTTCTCTTTTGTTATGGAATCCGACCCCAGAGGAAATGCTTATTTGTCCATTGCAACCCAATCAACTCTGCCATATGGCAGACACGTGCTGAACACACCGTCCAACGGCCTGGATATTAAACCCGACACTGTCTTGTTAGCTCAGCGTAAACATGCACACGAGCGGCAGCCAGACACCTTGAGTTCAATTCCTGGCACTATTCACTCACACGCCAGATGACTTTGCATAAATTTGCCTTTATTCCTTTTGTTTTCCATACATTTATTCACGTTTGCGAAGCGTGCGATAGTAGACGAACGCTCTAATGATTTTAAAACATGTAAGCGTAGGGTACACTCTTAATGTAGAATTCTTTTTCCAGCAGTACATTTCAAACAGGAGATTCAGTTAGCAAATAAGACACCGTTTCCTCACGAAGTAACATAGGTGAGAAAGTAATTCAGTAGGAATTTATGAAAAAGGCCGACAAATGGATGGCAATATCACTCTAGCATAAACGCGTAATCACGGACTTGGGAACAGCAGGGCAACATCGCAACGTACGACATTTGTTATCAAGAGTATCATCGTTAGTATTTTATTAATAAGTATTAAGTATTTTTAAGTGAAGTTGAAGAAATATAATATAAATATCTTGAGGCTGGCACAAGGGTTCGCACAGCCTCGATGAAACGACGTTATTGATATCTTGTGGCAAGTCCAAGAGTGCACCTCGCCTTGAGATAAGGGAAGCATGGAAGAGATAGAGGAGATATTAACATACCTACGTTGATAACAAATGCCATTAATAAATAAGATTATTGTCCACACCGTGGCCCAAAGCCCACATTTTACGCAAGCCAAATGCTTAAAATAGAAACGTCACGCCCAGATGGAAGAAATTAGTTTCAGGTATATTGGTCAGCATGGTACTGACAACCGGCGACCGAGGACTATCATTTCAGATTCAGGGACCTAGCCAACCCACTGAACACGTAAGAAATAGTCCAGATATTAGAACGCTACTGAACACTGATAGGACCTAGCCACCCATTTCACGTAGAAGATGTTCGCTCTAATACTTTCGGGGAATTAGTCCCACCGCGTTCTACACCCTAGCGGCGGTCAAATCAACCTAATACGCAGTGGATTTAATGTCCGTTGGGATGCGTTCTGTATCGAAGTACGAACAGCCTGCCAACAGACGATATCTTTACGGTATTCTGATAGAATGTTAAGAGATATTTTTACTAAGAGAAACCTAATACGCAGTGGATTTAACGTCCGTTGGGATGCGTTCTGTATCGAAGTACGAACAGCCTGCCAACAGACGATATCTTTACGGTATTCTGATAGAATGTTAAGAGATATTTATACTAAAATAAACCTAATACATAGTGGATATAACGTCCGTTGGGATGCGTTCTGTATCGAAGTACGGACAGTCTGCCAACGGACGATATCTCTTCGGTATTCTGTTTAACATGTGGAGATATTGACACGTTTTGTGATATTATAGCATAGTAGGTACTTTGAAACCTACACCGCTGGATACATTTGCCGATTATATATATGAAGAGTGACCAATATTGAAAATGAAACTGCACATACGCTGAAACTAATAAGTAAAGTTATAAATTAATAATTCTTTTCAATGCATTACGATTATTTGCGATAAATTCATAATTTTTAGATATATTACGATTATTTGCGACGGAAGAGGATGCAATTTACACATATATCATATACCAGGGGTGACAATGCGCGTGGGAGGTCACTCGGTACGGAGGTAACTCCTAGCGCAGGCTATGTAAGAGTAAACCACACCACTATACGTATGGGTCAACTGGTTAAGCCCTTTTGAGCAGAGGACGTAGTTTTCCCAAACCACAATCTGCATTCGTAGTCACTCGGGTTACCGCTACCACATTGCAAATTGGAAGGTCACTAGGATTACTATACGTATACTTAAGGCCCCATACCATGTTACGTATTTAGCAGGTCCACTGGTAAAGGAAGTCCTTCTAGGCTCTCTTAGTTCCGATAACACCCTGCGTATTGCACACCATGTGGTTAAAAATACATCATCGTACGCATCCGTATTTTCTACGACACGAAAGCAACAGAATATATTAAAGGACTAAAACTATGCAACTAAGGCATACTATTAGTAATTCCATATAGAGCAACCCCATTAATTTTATTACGGAGCAAAGGTAGTCATTTCATTGAAGATTTAACCCCATTAATTTTATTACGGAGCAAAGGTAGTCATTTAATTGAAGTTACAACCCCATTAATTTTATTACGGAGCAAAGGTAGCCATTTCATTGAAGATACATTTTAGAAAATTATCATGGCTGCGGATACACTCCAGAGAGAGCTTAAATGTTTAAGAAATACCTTTACTATATATATATCCCCCCCCCCCTTCGAGATTTTTCCTACACCCCCTGTCTAGACACGTGGTTCCCCCTACCCCATGTATATAGTATATTTAGCTAAGGGAAGGCAGTAATATTAGGTTTAGAATTAAGAATTAAATTAGATATTAAATCAACCTCAGCAGTATACCTCTCACATTTGATTACTGCATTATGTTAAAATAATTTTTTAAAGTTCAATTATAACATCAGGATAATAGCTGACAACCTGTCTAATTTAATAGCTTTTCTTGTACAGTATATGATGTTTGCTTTTCGGGCTGATACTGTGTCTGTATGCTCTCTTTTGTAAATAATCTTTCCATTATCATTGTATTATTACTGTCTTTTTGTTACTATTGTTAGACTATTATTATTTATATTGTGAATGTAAGTGAAATGTTTTATTTATATAAGCCCTAACCTTATTTTATGTAGGGTGCTACTGTAAAGGAGCTCTTAAGCTCTAAGTGTAGCCGTGCAAATAAAATCAATCAATCAATCAATCAATCTAACGTGGCAAGTTTAACAAAAGGGTCTTTAATACCATGTCATTAACAACCGTTATTTTTACAGGACATTTTCACATGCCATTTTTTTTTCTTTTTCAGATCATATTATCGTGATAATTTATATTTCCTGAAGTTCTATACAGTGCACAGAATTCCCAAGTTAGCCCGAAGAGGCAATACATAATTTCCAATTTCAATAACTTCCCGACGAAACAGTCGCCATTTTAACGATAATCCATTTAAGCTTAACGATCGATTATACACGTAGTGCGAGGATCCTTACATAATGTCTGCATATCTATAGATTAAGAAGCGAATACGTCGCTTAAGTCACGCTGAGAAAGTGCAAAAGTAATACTTAAAGATTAATTCTCAGCTATAGTGAAGGTCTACGACGAAGTATAAGGAAGTTTTTTTTACAAATATAAATGATTCAAGTTCTACGAAATATTAGAGTATACACGCAGCTAAATGCTTAAGGAAGCATGTTGCAGTTTTACAACGACGCATATAGGACGTGGTATAGTGAATGACCACAATGGCCAATATGTCAAACAGTACATATTGCACGTTAGTTTATAAGAATATTTGTAAATATGTCATAATGCAGACATTAAGTAACGAGACTACCTCGCACGACGTAACGAACTTCAGTGAAACATTAACGGTACCAGGGTGAACCAATCCCTCTGTACAAAACGTTAAGAGTGATTTCTGATTTCAGACTAGTTATACGCTGTACAATCCTGTAATACCCCAGTAGGCCATTAATGCAGGATGCCACCCGGACGAACGTGACGCAAGACCGAAGTTCCAACGCGCATGGCAGCAACAACAGTCAAAACCTACAAACCATAATAGACTGTAAGCCGATTTAGGCAGGAGCCCTCAGCTATTTCTTTCCAACACTTCAATGTTTATTTATTTCTCTTAATACCATAACTACATTTTTTACGCACATAATCAAGCTGTTTTGACGGAATTTCACGTTTTTAGGATACTTTCTATAATTTTCATTTTCTTTTATCTTCCCCACGTTGTAGGGAGGTTAATCATAGTAGCGTACCCTCGCAGCTACACTTGGCCTAGAGTAGCCCATACGATACACTATTCTTTTCTCTCCCTTTCTTACACACGCTACAGAGGTTACGTACTAGCTCACGAGGGCTCGCTATTACTTAAGCTCCTTACAGCATCATTTTTAATCTTAGGAAAATTACGGATATGCATGCACCCTCCCGGCAGGGCTCGGCTTGACGACGTCGTATGCAAGTCACGCACTGGTCCGAGTGCGGCACTCATACCTTAAATTTCCTATGCGATTTCATTCAAGATATATCTTTCAACTTAATTTCTTTCACTTCATCTCTCCGCTGAAATTCCATTTTTTATTTTTTTCCTATTTTAGCAAAACAATGTCAATATTTTTATGAAACTTTCAAGTCTGCCAAATAGGCAACACAGATTATGTCAATAATGCAATATGGGATGTAGACAGATACAGAGAACTATCTGCTATGAACTGACTGTATAATAAACCACCCCACCCCCTTGCCACGCCTTCCACCCCTTAGTACGGCACAATTTCACTCACCCTCCCATCTACGAAGAAGAACAGGAGAAACGAAGGACGATACGACGAAACGAAAGCAAATCAAAATCGAAGAAAGGAAAGAAGAAGAAGAAGAAGAAAAAGAAAAGAAAAGTTTCCACCCCCACGTCTAGTCCAATAATCGAGGACGATTATTAAAACAGGGAGGCGACTTGTTCCAGCCCCAGCCCTTATAGAAGGGCTGTGCCTATACCTACATAAAAGCTACATAAAAGAAACTACGGAAAAGACGGGAATAACGGCATAGCAACACGACTGCGAGGTAAGCAGCAGGTCATAGCCCTAAAGGCCACCAGTTAGCAGGTTAGACAGGACACAGCGGGCATTACACTCCAAAGATACTGCTGCGTAGACTGACACCGCACATTTTGCCTATAAGTAGAAGGTACGAATACGCGCCGCGCTCTCTGGGACTTGGGCTCTCTTGGCGGGTCTCTCGATTGGGATTCTTGAACTTGGGCTCTCTGGGACTTGGTCTCTCTTGGCGGCTCTCTCGATTAGGGGCTCTTGGCGGCTCCTCTCTTGATCTCTTGGACTTGGCGGCTCTTACTTGGACGCTATTACTCTACGACAGTCTTACACTCTATCGGAGTTGTGCTACGACAGACCGGTACGGGCGCCGCCCCGTATCGGGTCCCAACGCCACCAACATCACGACAGACCGGGATCTACGGTAGGATGAGTGAACACGTGTCTACTAAACTCCTTTTCCCCCTATTTATTATTCCACTCCTCCCCTCTTTTCATCGCCACTAATAATCAATAAACCCCCTTTTGTACAGTCCAATGATTATCTCTTTATTTTGCTTAGATTAAGAAGCCCGTCCCTTTAAATTAGAACCTAATTTAAGATCTCCACCGAACGCTGCCCAGCAGGAGGCGGTACACAGCAAGCGTGCGGCCTACTAAGTCACCTTAAGGTAAGCAGGGTGAGTATTCCTCCCTCCGGTTCCCCTTTACGTCAATTGCTCTCTAGACGTATCCGCAGTACTTCATAAAACACCAATCAGTTTAAACACAAGTTCTACACAAAAGTAGAACAAATGGGGGACAGGCGCCGTGTGAAACTCAGTAAATACCGGTAATGCCGTCCAGCCCATTTACAAAAACAGTTCTACACAAAAGTAGAACAAATGCAAGAGGCTCGGGGGGGAGAGGGGGTAGTTCCACACATAAGTAGAACACTATGAAGGAATGACAAACCCCTAACCACTGCACCAGTAGCTGAGTTGATAAAGTCTGATTTCCTACCACGGATAAATCAGTCAGAGCATTCATGTTTGAGATTTTGCTAAGTGTACTCTTTACAACTAGAATATTCGCGGGCGAAGCCGCGACGGGTAATGCTAGTATTATTAAATTCGGTATAGTTTTGGCTCCATAAACAGCTGTATGTTCCCTCTTAAGCCTGTCTTGCATACCCCATTGAATATCTGTATTTCTACCTGTTACAACTTTCCCTCAGTATGCCTCTCCTTCGGAGGGGCAGTAAAGCCGGCTATCCCAAGTCATAGATATAGGCAAGTAAAACAACCTCCACTAATTACACTTATGTGAACCTAAATTATAGGTTAGATTTGACTAATGCTCTAAGATTCCAACGTTCGTCACCAGGAGCCGACTGTGGTGGCATCTAGTAACCAAGTTCAGACCTAGCTGTCGTTGGCGGTGGCGTTTGATAACAAAAGGAGGAACTACTTGAAAGTCTGCAGTCCTTACTTGAATTAAAAACGGATAACGCACACTAATACAACCATGACAATAATCACCGGTTATCTGACAGATTCTACACACACCCAAAGTAGGCTACACGGGGCTACATGACCACGCAGTCGTAGCCCCTAAACTGAGGAACGAACTAACCAACCAACTTTTTCATCGTATTGTGCAAATTTATTGACTGTATTTACATAGTTCCTACAGTTATAGGCTACCTCACACGAAAACGTATAATAATAACCCCTGGCACTAGAGCCCATCAAGGGCCTAGGCCTACCAAGTGACCGCTGCCCAGCCATTTGGCCTGCAGATATTGGGGTGACGAGTGGTCAGCGCATCGGGTCCCCTCGGCCATTAATCTTGGTTTTCGTGACCGGGGCGCTACCTCACTGTCAGACAGCTACTCAAATGTCCTCCCGAGGCTGAGTGCACCCCATTGGAGCCCTCACGTAAGTCTTAAAATCCCTGACGGAGCCGGGAATCGAAACCGGGTCCTCCAGGTGAGAGGCAGGTGCGCTACCCCAAAACCACGAGGCCGGCCAGGAATAAGTATATTATAATTAATAAGAACACAGAACTACGTTGACCAGTC
The DNA here is from genome assembly GCA_946902985.2 of Meconema thalassinum. Classification (NCBI taxonomy): domain Eukaryota; kingdom Metazoa; phylum Arthropoda; class Insecta; order Orthoptera; family Tettigoniidae; genus Meconema; species Meconema thalassinum. The sequence continues at coordinate 249,003,619 of OX336392.1, read as the reverse complement.
GCCAAGTTCGAGGACTGGGTGCATAGTGTCACTGTAGTGCACCATATTAGGCATGTTGCGAGGCATCGTGGTGCTGTGCAAGTTATTCTCTCGTTCTACCGGAGGACAGTTGTATGCACACATTCCAAGCAGAGCTACGATCTCTATTTTCAAGGGTGGCTTATTGTGAACACACCGCGGTGTGTCTGTACGCGTAAAATCACGGACAGAACTGCAATGGCCAGCTGCAGGAAAACGGCTTCGGTGCCGTAGTTGTAGCATACTGAGTTTCTATGCCCATGATCGCGGGTTCAAACTCGGCCGAAGTCGTCGGATTTTTCAAGACCGTTAAAAATCCCTCAGTATGCCTTCTTTCGGAGAGGAAGTAAAATGGCGGTCCCATGTCATAGATTTATGGCATGAAAAGAACCTTCCACTAACTACACATGTGGAAGCTAAAATTTGTAGGTTAGTTTAATAACGCTATATTAGTTCCAACGTTTGACGCCAGGTGCCGACTGCGATGGGATTTAGTAGCCAAGTCCACAGCTAGGTGTCGTGGACGGTAGCATTTTGTAGCAAAAGTAGGAACTACTTGAAACGATTAATCGTCTGCAGTGCTTCTACGTGAATCACAAATAACACTCACTAATACAGCCATCACAATTATCTCCAGTTATCAGACAAATTCTACACATACCCGAAGTACACGGGGCTACATGACCGCTTTGTCGCAGCCCCTAAACTAAGGAACCTACCAACCAGCTGCAGAAAATCCGGACATCGGAAGTTTGAATCCTGGCACTGAAAACGGCTATCTTGAGTGTATTTTTTCCCCAGATTTTCAACTCTCACTCCAGACATTTGCCAGGATAGCAATTTGTCTAAAGTCCATGCGCACCTACCCCATTCCGTCTTTAATTCAGCGACACGCACTTCTACACTCATCTAAGAAATACAGGTTCAACTCACACGCAAGTACATTGAGCTGATCACCAACATTTTGCAAACTCCAGAAATGAAATGATAACAGCAATAATTAACGAAAGCGGTGGAACTTGAGAACGTCAAGGTTTGAGCAACGGGCAAACATCAAATTCTTCTATAATTTACGAAAATCTACTGGATGATCTAGTATTAATCTATACAAAAATGTTCTTCAGTCAATGAACATATCCAATTCAAGCCAGGAAATTCATAACTTTGACAAATGCAAGTGAAGGACACCTTTCTATAAAATTGAATTCCTATTAAATTGCATATTATCGTATTCTCCAAGATTTTATTTTTATGCATTCCATGACATCAAAATAAAGGGCAAAAATAATCAAATGGTCAATACTAGAAATTCCCATAGACTAGTTACTTGAATCTTAAATGGCCTGGTAATCACTTTGCGACTAAATCGTCGTCATATAAATTTGCTTAATCCTTGAGAAGAACCTACTTGCCCTTTGTGTTACACTACCCAAAGACTGAATCCCACAGGCTAAACCTATATCCAGTATTCTTCTCAGGAGCAGTAAATAGCGAACTATGCAGCACCAACTCGAGTCAGCAAAACATGTGCTTCGTAAAGCTAGCAATGAGACAGAAGACGTTGCTAACAACTAGCAAGCCTCATTGTACATTCTGCACGCATATCTCGTGCGTGTGTGCGCAGAGTAAGACTAGCAACACAATTGTTGCCGATTATCTGCTCCGTAGAGCATTTGGAAAGCAAAGTACAATAAAGCGAAAGATTTTAATCTACTCGCTACATTACATCCAGAGATACTCATTATGATACAAGAACAAAAAGGTAATATGAAGAGCGAGCATGCCTCTTACCAAACAAAAGAACACTTAGACGTAGTAATATACTAAAGTGTATCCTGGTTATTCAGAATCAGTGTTAGACTAATGTGAGGTGAATGCTGAGAGATCAGCGTGCTTACTAATCGATCAGGCAGCTCTCGAAAGAGTTATACTCTCACATTTCGTCGTTCTGCTCAACGCTACCATCTGGTAGTAAAAATCATAAGTCTACTGGGCAATCTCTGGGTGATACTGTATTTAATTAATTGAGTTTTGTTATCCTCCTAGATGATAGATACTAAATCATTTACGAGCCGATATCGTGAGATATTTGACGTCCTTCAAAAATCAGATATCCTCGGCCAGGAAATCAAACCAATGATCATGGAATCATGAGGTGACACACACCATATCACGTACCATGGTCGCGATGGGCAGCTGTAGCAAGTACGAGGATCGGAGGTTAGAATCCTGGCGTTGAAATCTGCTATCCTCAGTGTAGATTTACCCGGGTTCTACCTCATTCCTTACAGATAAATGCCATTCATGGTTGGCTTTTGAAGTTTTGCTAGAATTTTGTAGAACTATTTAATCTTGCATATTTGGATGAGTTGATGTTCGCTTGACGAGCGAAACATGTCATCCAATTCACCCCTCCCCCCATTTGTTAGAGAAATAAAAGAATAACTGTATAAATAATTCATGAAATATTCCTTCATGTAGTATTCAAATAGTTATTACTTCCCACCCAATCTCAATGGGTACAATATTGTATTGACCGATTGAAAAGCAACATGGGGCTAATGAACTTACGATGATAAAGGTAATTGTTGTTTTAAGGGACCTAACATCTAGGTTATCGGCCCCTGATGGTATTGGTGATAATAAAATATGAGATGAGAATGAAAACTATAAATAATACTAACTACAGACTACCACAAGAAGAAATGGTAAACAAATAAAGGATAAGGCAAATAAAGGACATGGAGAAATGAAATGCGCTCAACCCTCGAAGAATGAAGATTAAGGGACTTGGAAGGAAGGAGAGCCATGAAAGGCAGATAGGAAATGGAAAGAGTAGAGGGCCCGCCCTTAAGTCAGAGGAAAAAGGGGACAAAACGGACCCAGCTCAGGAATCCCTCGGGATCGCCAACTTCCAAACTCACCAACCGTGAGCCCTTGAGGGTGTAGCACTATCCATGGTGCACCAGAAGTGGTGGGGCTACATACACCCTGCCTCCTTGAGGGCCTTGTGAAGAAGGCAGGAGATAACATTTAAAGAAAAAGAAGGTTGACCCCTCTAAGAGTAAGGGTATCAGGAAAGATGAGACAAGGGCCAATTAAGGCGGGGAAGTGAAAGACTCTCTAGGCCTCGGATACCCTAATACCGTCGGGGTCGTAAGAGAACAAGAGTTGACCAAGAGGGGTCGACAGGAAAGAAGACGTAGAGGAGCCCGGCACAAGTAAGTGGAAGCATTGCCGGACTCAGCTGGGGTCCCGTGGTCGCCAACCCACGTCCCACAAGTCTAATGAACTTCATTTCTAAGGCCCCTAAACTGAATTACTACTACTACTACAACAACAACACATCTATAACTGGCCCACTGAGGAAGCTATACGTAGTCCACCTCGTTGTGCAGCGGCTAGCATTCTTAGCTGTCAACGCGGAGGTCCGGCTTTGATTCCAAACTCTGCCGAGAAATTAAATTTTGGTCTGAGGGATGGAACGGTGTACACTCAGCCTCGTGAGGAAATGCTGAGAAGAGGTGGGTACGATTCCTACCTCAGCCATCCTGGAAGTAGTTTTCCGAGGCTTCCCATTTCTACTTGAGGCAAATGCCGGGATGGTTCCTAACGTAAGGCCACGGCCGCTTCTCATGCAAATCCTCCGTCAATTTCAAATACACACACAGAAGATAGCTTTGAAGCCATTCTTCAGTGTTGCCCTATTGGCAATTAATATTGTAACTTTCAGTCAGTCAACACAAAAAAAAAAAAACAATTAGTTGAATATGTGAAAAATAACCTGTAATAGATCACATGTGATTAATACATATATTGTTACGGACTGTTGAAGAAGAAAACTTAGGGATGGTGAGCTCCTCCCCGTCCTCTTCCTCTTCCCCTGTGGCTCATGATCGCGAAATTAACGGTCACGTTAAACTACAATCCACCTTCCTATTTTCCTCCTACTCCTATTCCTCCTCTTCTTCCTCTTCCTCCTCATGGGCTATACCTTTATGAACCTATCCTATGGTTATTAGCGTAGATCTAGTATTATGTAGTTTTAATAAGGTAGGGTCAAAAAAACATCTTAATCACATGTGATTTATTTCAGATTATTTTTCACATATTCCAGTAGAACTTTCTTAGGCTTTTCCCAATTAATAGGGGTAGCCGGAGCCAACCAGGCTCGTTTTGGTTTTGGCCGGGGATTTAAGGCCGAATGCCCTTCCTGACACCACGTGATTTTTCAGTTGAAAATTCCACCCCACTGTCACCGGGATTCGAACCCCGGCCACCCTGGTTAAAGACGAGCAGCTAAGCCACTGCACTATCACGCTCCCCAATTTGCACATATTAATAATTTTATTAATGCAGCCAATTGGCCATGTACTTTTCTTTTCAGGACGGGTCAGGGAAGGGATACTGGAAGGAAATCGGTCGTGGACCTATTGAAAGGCACCGTCCCGGCATTTGCCTGGGGGGTGAAAATGGGAATCCACGAAAACCATTTTCAGGACGACCGAGGTGGGATTCGAACCCACGCTCTCCCGATGCCAGCGAGGCACGAGGTAGCGCGTAAGCGCTCTCGGCCACCGCGGCAATTATAGTAATTGGAATTATTCTGTATTCACCGGCTACAAGTTACAATATTAATTAAAATAATACACACACTAGTGCAGGCACCACAGTGACACAGGTTATCATAGAAATGTTACACACACCGAATTACACAGGGCTAAATGACCACGGTGTGGTAAAGCCCCTTAAAATTATTAATAATAACAACAACAACGAAAGTATACTAGAATTGATGTTCCATAGTAAACCTGTGTGAGCGAAAACCCTCTGAATTCTGCTGTCCTCATCGCGTGAGCTATGACAATGGGAGGGGGTTGAATAATTCATTATATTTTAAACCACGAAACATAAAAAAGTAGTATTATAATGCAGTGAGCTACTTTGGAATGCCTGGTCAAGCTTGGGATTACTGTGCTGCAACATTAGTTTAAATGTATCACCGTTGAGCGGTTTAGAACAGCCAGTGGGAAGCAAGCATCTGGTCTCTGATATTATTCAGTGTCATTAATTATGCAGATAAAATAAATTATGTATTCGCTAACGACAAATCGTTACTGCATTCATTACACTCCTGTGAATATAAACTCTGTCCCACTATGGGCATACACAGAGAGGACTCATGTCCTGAGGCTTTCGGGAGAACCATGTCACGTGTGTTACTGCTAATGAACATGACAGGTGTTACACATTGATATTTTTCTCGAGAAATTGAGTTCATCGGTGTTGAGCAGAAAGGTCAAAAATTACCTGTGCATAGATAGAATATCATAATCATATAACTTATACCCAATCAAACGCTAAGGTGTATATTTGACAACCTCAAGCTATTCAACCAGAGGGAGTTAGAAGGTGCGGTTTGTGTCAAAATCTTCCAAATAGTTTTAATAGAGCAGAAAAATGACGAAACGAAATTACGAGCCTTACAGTAGTCGCATATGATGTGTGACATGTGACATGTTATCCCTTGTAAACAGTAAATTCTGTTGGTCATTGAAATAACTACTTGTAAAACTGCAGTGCCAAATCCTGACCGGTTTTCAGCAAATATGATATAATTAATATTTTCTCACCAAACAACGACAACTTGAAGATGATTTATTGTAGGAAGAATATATTTAAAGGGGCCTCCAAACCTTGAAGAAATTTTGTATGCGATATAGATTCCACATAGCCACATGGCCGACAGTACCTCGAGTGCTTACATTAAATAAGAATGCAGCAAAAGTATGAATATTTAATAAATCATAATTGTTTTCAGCAAACATGATATAATGAATATTTTCACAGCAAAGAACGACAACTTGAAGATGATTTATTGTACGAATATCTATAATGGGGTCTCCAAACCTTGAGGTACACCGTATGCGATGTTTCCTCTTACACTTTTCCGTCCCACTTTTAATCTCCGCCACCGCGCACGCTCATTGTTTCCGTTGCATTGCCGTCCCATTTCCGTTTCACCGTCCCATTTCCGTTTCATTTTTCAGAATCACCCCCACAAAAATATCCAGCAACCGAGTGGAAAGATGTTACACATCAAAAATTGCATTTCTTGAAACGTCGATGGAAATTATTTGTTTATAATATGCGTGTGAACAAATCAGCCGAACTATCGCGTCCAGCCCTCATAACAGCAAAACGAGGCGGGTGTTTTAACACTTGCGAGTCTTCTTGCAGATATCCTCTAGTAATTACAATCAAGTTTAAAATAGTCAGAAATAATTTCGAACGTTGATCACAAACTTGGAAATAAGAAAGGTTGTAGTTTTGAATGACGATTTTTTTCGCGATCATGAGCCAGGGGACCTCCATTTCACGTTGAATCCGGAACACAGGACTTGATGTTTTACTTCGAATATCTCACATGCATTGATCAGGAAGAGGCGAGCATCATATTCAGTGCACCACCACGCCCCCTTAAACTTGGAAAAAGATAGGAGTCACATATAGTAAATTACCATAGTGGGATGATGATGATAATGATAATACTTTGGGTGATTGTAAAAATGAGCCTGTAAGTAAATCAAACTACATAACTTACAACTTAAACTACAGACTTGGAAAACTAAAAGAAGAATAAGGGAAACAAAAAGACATAGTAAGAAATACCCTCAAACCTCCAAGAATGAAGATTGAGGTCACTTGGAAAGAGGTAGAGTCATGAAAGGCAGGCAAGAAAGTGAGAAAGGAGAGGGTCCGCCGCAAAAGGCAGTGGAAAAGGGAAAAACTGGCCCAGCTCAGGAATCCTTTGGAGTTACCAACTCCCGAACTCACCAGTGGTAAGCACTTGATAATGTAGCTCTATCGCAGGTGCACCATAAGTGGAGGGGCTATACATGCCGTGCATCCATTAGGGCGTTGAGCAAAAAGCAGGAGTTTTGATGAAAATAAAACAAGAGGCTGACCCTGCGAAGAATGAGGGATGAGGAAAGATGAAACAAGGGCCATTGAAGGCCGGAAATTGAATCATTGTAATACGTTTCATACGAAGGCTTTCAAAAGTGATTTTCTAAAACCTAAATATATATAAGGTGCGTTCAAAAAGTAACGAGCCGGAGGCTGGAATGCGCAAACCGGTGACTACTTCGGCTAATTGTGGCGTGTGTAACGAGGTGTGGTTCCGACAAGAGCGTGGGAGGTCACAGCCCGTCGTTAGAGGGCACGCGTGCACATCACGTGACGATACAATGCGAGCAGCAGCATGCATCAATCGTCCAACGCTGCCAGTCGCATCGCAAACAGTGACATGGTGGCGTCAACCGAAGAGCATAGAGGTGTTGTTCAGTTTCTGACAGCGGAAGGAGTAGAGGGAACGGACATTCATCGCCGAATGTCACAAGTGTACGGCGAACACTGCATTCCCTTGCAAGGGTCAAGGCGTGGCACAAGCGCTTCAGGGAAGGACGGGTGTCGTTAGCCGATGATGCCCGTTCCGAGGCACCCCCCTGTATTACCGATGACAACGTCCAGCTGTTTGATGCACTCATTACCCAGGACCGCCGAGTGACAATGCACGACCTCATACGGCCAACACAGTCGGGGCACTCCTGCAGAAATTCAAATGGGAGGTTCTCGGCCATCCTCTATACAGTCCAGACCTCTCTCCCTGTGATTACACCATGTTTGGTCCCCTTAAAAGGGCTCTGCGGGACCAACAATTCACCTAGGACGCCGACGTCCAGCTCTACGTGCGGAACTGGTTCACATCGCAGCCCAGGGAGTTTTATGAGACAGCCATTCACCGCCTCGTGTCACAGTGGGACAAGTGCCTCAACAGCCAGGGCCAATACTTCTAATATACAGGTACTGGTTTCTGTAATTATGCCTCCGGCTCGTTACTTTTTGAACGCACCTGATACTTGGTGTCAAATAAGTTCTTTTCTGTGGAAATGCTTTCCTTATCTAAGCCAACCTACTTTCTACAATCTGTAGTCATTGCTTCGTCCATCACTGGTTATTTTACTTCATAAGTAGCAGAAATTGACAACTTCCTTTAGTTGACGTCACTAGGAGTTTCTGATTTCTTCCGGTTGCGTTCCATTATTCTTGTTTTACACTTTTTTTTCATGAATCCTTTCTTCAAGACGGAATCTATACCATTTAAAAACTTATTCAAATCTTGTTGTGAATAGGCTGACAAAGACAGTGTTATCAGCAAATGTGAGAGTTGAAATTATTTCTATTAGAGTATTTACTCCAACTTTAAATTTTACTCTAATTTCCTTCATTGCTTGTTCAATGTGTAGATTGAAAACTATGGATGATAAGTTGCAGTCTTGCCTTACATTATTCTGAACACCAGCTTCACTCTCATGTCCTTCGGCTTGAATAACTGCCGTCTGGTTTCTGTATGTATTATAGATCACTCTCCTATACATGTGTATGAATCCAATCCTTTTCAAAATGTCAAACAGCTTATTCCAATGACGTTATTAAAAGCCATTTCTTTGTCTGCAAATGCCATGAACGTTCTCTTCCTTTTCTTTATTTTACCTTCCAAGATCAGCCTAAGATTTAGTACAAATTCTCTTGTTCCTAAGTTTCTCCTGAAACTAAATCAGTCTACACCCAACTCTGTTTCTATCTGTCATTCTATATACTTGTAAATTATTCTAGTTAGGATCTTTGAAGCATGAGTGATAAAGGTGATTGTACAGGAATCTTCACATAAGAATATTAATTCTCTGCCAATTTTTCACCTCTTTGTGCCATTGGGTGCATCAACATGCGATGGACCGTGTCAACTGATGAGCCCATTGGCACACTAAGTGAATGAATTCCCATCCAGTTGTGAGCCAAAGTAATACTCTTCAATATACAGTATGTATTTTGATTGATAATTTTGTGCCATAAAATACAAACTCATGTTGATTAAAGTTTCCTTCTCATATGTATTTTCCCTCGTATGTTTAATATTCTCATTCTCTAAGATGAATACTGGTGACACGTGTTCAATTAGGAGTACGCCTATACAAAACAAAGGCTGCCAACCAGAACCGTTAATGTTCGGCTTTGTCTGTGCCTCGCGAGATTACTTCCTGAGAGGATATTCAGAGTTGGAGAGGGTTGACTCGGTGATTACCGTACTCCAAAGGAGAGAGGAACATTTACTCACTTGACGAGTTTTAGAACACTCATATATTGGCTCTATTAGGCCATGGAGAAGTTCTTTATTAGGCCGGAAATTCAAAAACCATCCGGAGTAAATACACGTATCAAGGTCCAGGGCCATGGGGCCAGGCTATCTTCAGACTCGAAGATGATGATTATGATAATTGTTGTTTTAAGGGGCCTAATATCTAGGGTAACGGCCCATAATAGTTTGGGTGATAGTGAAACTGAAAAAATGTAATTGATACTATAAAAAAAACTTACCACTGACTTACAACTAAAACTAATTACAGACTGATATACAGTAAGCCTAGTAGAAGAATAAATGGAAACAAATAAAAGGAATATAGTAAATAAAAGACAGGACAAAAAGGGAATGCCCTCAACCTTCGAAATATGAGAATCGAGGTATTTGGAAGGAAAGAGGGCCATCGGAGGCAGATCAGAAAGGGAACGGGAATAGGGCCCACCCCCAAAGGCAATGAAAAAATGGGGAAAACCGGACCCAGATCAGTAATCCTTTGGGGTCGCCAACAGTGAGCCCTTGAGTGTTTGACACTACCCAGGGTGCACTTTGAATGGTGAAGTAAACCACACCCTGCCTCCTTTAGAGACTTCATACTCGAAGAATGAGTAGGTTTAATCCCTACCGTTGCCTGGAACAGTCCGTTACGTGTGCTGCCGGCTCGTGTCCAGGCTTGGTCATTGATGTTTCTGTTATCGTAACTACATGCGTGTTTTAATTAAAAAATAAGCTATTCACCATGCATCATGCCAAAAATGTATACAGCAACTAATGAAAAAATGAAAATCCACAGCCTGCTTCCAGTCTCCGACCGGATCAGGAATGGAATGAATGGAGCCCCCATCTAGCGGCGAGGATATGAACTGTGCCGGCTGCCGAGGCCTGACGCACTCCTCTGGGGCAATGATTAAATGAATGACAGATGAAATGAAATGATAGTGGAGAGAGTTGCTGGAATGAAATTTTGACAGGGAAAACCGGAGTACCCGGAGAAAAACCTGTCTGCCTCCGTTTTGTCCAGCACAGATCTCACTTGGAGTGACCGGGATTTGAACCACGGACCCAGTGGTGAGAGGCTGGCGTGCTGCCGCCTAAGCCACGGAGGCTTCACAGCAACTAATAAGTCAATTAAATAAAATATTCTTAATAAAAAATACGAAGCATTAAGGATTTTAAATAAAAGAATCAAATACACTTAGCTCAAAAGTAACTGAATGCATGTTAGGTAAGACAGTAAGCCCAAACATATTCTAGATAGCACAGTCAGCCGTCAAAGAAATGGCTTTTTGCAACGCCAATTAATCATCATGTTTACCGCTGACACTATCTACATGATAATTTTCATAGTCTCTCGGAAGTGTTTGAGGTCAATGAGCAAACAAATGTTTTTTGGATTTGCAGAATAAACCTGTACAGAAAGCGTCGACGATACAGAGGTATCATCCATCGTCCCCTCCTCCCAAGAAATTCTAGAGCCAACGATCCACTGGAAAGGTGATGCTTACCCAGTTCTTTGGTTACCGGAACTCATTACTTATTGATTTCAGAGAACCTGAAGTCTCCATCACTTGAGAGCGGTACAGCGCATCATTGCAGGAATAAAAAGCAAAGCCAACTCCGTACAGACCATGGAGGCCCTGGGAGTAGTGGAAGGTAGAGGCTTCCATTCTTTGTTACATCGGCACTAGATGGGATGGAGTTGTCAGCTCCACGCCCGGCCGTCCTTGCTCCCAGGAATTACCCTGGTACTCATTTCTGGTGTAGGCTGAGTGAACCCCAGGGCTATTTGCGTTTCCGAAAGTGGTAGTTTTGTTTCTAAAATCCACTACCTGTGTGGGGAACGGACCCACTCCCTTTCATGATGATGATGATGATAATTGTTGTTTTAAGGGGCCTAACATCTAGGCTATCGGCCCCTGATGGTTTGGGTGATCGTGAAGATGAAAATGAAATGCAAACTTAAAACTAAAACTAACTACCAACCTACAGTACATACTAGAAGAAGAAATGGAGAACTAAGGGAGAATAAGGAAAATAAAGGACAGGAGGAAAAGAAATGCCCTCAACCCTCGAAGAATGCGGATTGAGGGACTTGAAAGGAAGGAGAGCCATGAAAGGCAGATAGGAAAGTGAAAGAGGAGAGGGTCCGCCCCGAAGGTAAGGGACAAAAGGGGAAAACGGACCCAGCTCAGGAAACCCTCGGGGTCGCCAACTCCCGAACTCACCAGCCGTGAGCCCCTGAGGATGTAGCATTATCTAGGGTGCACCAAAAGTGGTGGGGCTACATACACCCTGCCTCCTTAAGGGCCTAGAGCACAAGGCAGGAGGTAAATGGAAGAGAAAAAGAAGGCTGACCCCTCGCAGAAGGAGGGTATCAGAAAAGATGAGACAAGGGCCAAATAAGGCGGGAAAGGAAGAGACTCCCTAGGCCTCGGATACCCTAATACCGTCGGGGTCAGAAGAGAACAAGAGTTGACCAAGTGAGGTCGACAGGAAAGAAGACAGAGAGGAGCCCGGCACAAGTAAGTGGAAGCAATGCCGGACTCAGCTGGGGCCCCGTGGTCGCCAACCCACGCTCACAAGATGTGAGCCCCTGGGGGGCCACTCCCTTTCAATTAGAAGCTCAGCGCCTCTGCCGACTGCGCCACCCAGCCCTCATTGAAGAAATAACAGCCTGCAGTTAAGACGAAACGTCCGGAAGAACTACGACAAGAGGTTTTGCTGCTTCATGTTAACGCAAGTTCCCATATCGCGAAGGTCGTAACTCAGAAGGCAAGTTATTTCAAGTGGGAGATACTTGAGCATATTTTGTTAATCAGGATCCGACTTTTTAATTTAGAAATTCTTATGCTGAACCCTCACGTTTTCTTCGTACAATTACAATCTATAATCACTTTGTGAAGAAGCCTCCGTGGCTTAGGCGGTAGCACACCGGCCTCTCACCGCTGGGTCCGTGGTTCAAATCCCGGTCACTCCATGTGAGATCTGTGCTGGACAAAACGGAGACAGACAGGTTTTTCTCCGGGTACTCCTGATTTCCCTTTCAAAATTTCATTCCAGCAACACTCTCCCCTATCATTTCATTTCATCTGTCATTCAATTAATCATTGCCCCAGAGGAGTGAGTCAGGCCTCAGCAGCCGGCACGGTTCATATCTTCGCCGCTCGATGGGGGCTTCATTCATTCCATTCCTGGCCCGGTCGGAGACTGGAAGCAGGCTGTGGATTTTTTTCAATCACTTTGTGAAGCTTACTTCCATGTTATTTATTTCTGCTTCCTCTCAACAACTACCACAGATAAACACAAAGGAAGAGTACTCGGCCTCCCAACCACAGCCTTCTTGATCATTTCTGGCACATATGCCCTATAGTCCTGATCTATCCCCATGCGATTTACAAGCCTCTGGTGCCTTAAAAGGCCTTGAAAGTTTGACGATTCCTGTCAGACGAGGATATGCAGCAGGCGGTTACACACTTATTCACGCAGGAAAACACGGTGTTTTACCACACGGGGATCTTCTACCAAGTGCGTCGATGTGATTATTTCCTCAATGTTCACGGCGATTTTGCCTGATTAGAATACCGATTCTGGACTGTAGGGACAACAAACAGAAACTTTTTTATCACACCTTATATTTAATTCCTTCATGTTTACAAAAGTTTGGTGCTTTTAGTCGGTCAATACGAATGCACCCTAACGAGTTGGGTTATACCCTAATCCTGAATAACATTACATGAGATTAATAAATACAATAGGATGACCAGTTTCGATCGTCAAGCGATCATCATCAGATCCATTACACTCAGGCACATAGGAATACGACGCCGGGGGGAGGGAAAACCAGTTCACTGAGATAACATTCCAACTCAGTCGCCTGTTACGAGTGCACAAGTGAAATTGAACTTCCTCGCGGCTGCAGTGCGGAAGACATCCAGCCAGTTAAGCAACCTGCACCATCAAAATTGACCATTTACAACCATAGTCACTCCAAACAGACAATATTCCGGAGTTCTATCACCATTTTAGCATTTCACCAAACGTCATATAGATCACAACTAACATATTCCGACAAGTTGCATTACCAACACTGTAACTAAATGAGTGTACATATTGTAAATATTTTCACCCGTATTTTCAAACATAGATTTTATAGCCTGAGTGTAATGAATCTGATGATGATCGCTTGACGATCGAAACTGGTCATCCTATTGTATTTATTAATCTCATGTAATTTTTTTAGGATTAGGGTATATCCCAACTCGTTTGGGCACATTCGTGTTGACCGACTGAAAAGCACCAAACTTTTGTTAACTAAGGCAACACTGAAAAATGGCTTCAAGCCCCATAATGTCCTTCATGTTTGCTTTGAAAGAAAGTTAGTTTTCACTTTCCCACTTCCCATACAAGCCGAGGTAAAACTCTCTTAAACCAACATATGCATTGACTACTTCTCTACTGCCTTGACGATTCCTGTCTAAAACATTCTCCAGCAAAACACGGAGCAGTGTGGCGTGGTGCGGGGCTCCGTTCGTCGTTCTTGTGCGTATAAAAGCTGGCATTTGGTTCGAACGCGATAAGAAACGGAGTCCGCTCCAGGCTGTTTGGAGGTACTCCGGACGCCCGGCTAGTTATGTATCTCACGTATGGACCCAGCTAATGCAGTGCGCCCTATCGCGAGAGGGTAGATGATGCATGGCTGATTGCCTGATAAGGACAATGCAATCACGCCCAGGCCCCATATTCACACCAGCTGCTTCCCACGGGAAATGCTCAACAGCCCAGGGCTAGTACAGTTACATTAGATATTCTTACCCAGTATAATATAGGTCACATTACCCTCTAGTAGATCTTTCCATTAATTGGTATTTTACAATAAAATTATGTCAAAAGACAAAAAATTAATAAATGTACGCCGTTTAAGAGTTTTACTCCTTTGTTGTTTGCGTCTTCACTCTTTTGGCTAGGTCGATGCAGTCTGCCATGCACCCTTGTCCTGAGCTAATCGTTTCATCTCTGAATGCCTACATCCGAGGCAATCTGATTAACATATTGATACGTGTTGCCCCTAGTGGCACTTTCGTTAACTGGATTACGGTGGGTAGAAGCACAACACAAGGGTCCTTTTAAATAAATAGTAGCTTTATTGCAGGTCTTAGCAAGTTACAGTTCACCACACAATAAACAGATACAAGCAATTAGCTGTCTTACAGAAGCTGCCTCTATGGAGCTCGACTCACCCTTTCACTCAGTTATGCAGTTAATCCTACCGTAATGAGGTCCGTGTCCTCGGCTAGAAGTAACGGCACTCTCCCTCCAGTAAACAAGCCACACTCACTTGTTCTGAATGTACACTGTCTCGCCGTCTGCAGGCTAGGAAAACAGTCCACTGCGTTTCGCAATCCACACAGCACTTTACCGCATGCAATAGCCTCACTTGGGTTTCGCACGACATGTCACCAACTATTGTCGCACTCGCTCAAAAACACTGTCCGTCTCTTGCTGGCGAGGCCGCTTTATATAGTGAGGCTGGTGACTCGATGGATGTTTCCAGAAATGACCATAGTTCTCACCTTCTCGAGATTTCCAACACCAGTAGGGCCACGAATATTCGAGACGGTCTCTTTTGTACTGCCTGTCTTCAATGTTGCGCAAATCGCTGGTAACACACAGTCAGGATAGCCTGGGGCGGACTGAGTCCCGCGCGGGGCGATGAAGCTGTCTACCATTCGTAACGATATTTTAACCATGGTCTACCCCTATAGTTCTTATCCAAGTCCTTTTTTTTTCCATAACTAAGTTTGCTATTCCTGGGTGTCTTAGTATGCGGGGCCGATAGCCTAGATGTTAGGCCCCTTAAAACAACAATTATCATCATCATCATGTCTTAGTATGTGTCCTATCTCTTCTCTCCATTAGCAGTCGCCAGGAACATCTCTCCTCTTCCACTAGTCTTAATACATATTTGTTTGTTACTCTATAAATCCATACGATTTTCATCATTCTCCTTTTACACTCCAATTCATATGTTCTACTCTCCTCTTTTCTGCTGCACCAACAGTCCAAGTTTCAGTTCCACAGAGCACCATGCTTCAGACAACGCTTTAATATGACTTCCTAATACCTAATTCTATATTTGATATCAACAGATTTGTTTCCTCTAAAAATGTTTTCCTTGCCTGCGCCAAGCTAAGTTTTATATCCTCTTTGTTTCGTCCATCACTGGTTATTTTGTTTCTTAAGTAGCAGTAGTCTCCTTCTTCCTTTAGCTTTTCATTTGCAAAATTGACGTCAAAAGGAGTCTTAGATTTCGTTCAGCTGCATTTTGATATTTTTGTTTTACTGCCTAGTAACTCGTGTAACTCACTCGCGTGGTGCAAGTCTTCGACTTTAACACCATTTAGGTCATTTGTCGACACTGTTACAGCATATTCTAAGACAAAACTATTCATTTGACAGACTAGTAAATACTCATTAGCCTTATTATTATTAATTAAACACAATGTGTACAAAGAAAGAATATATGAATAAGATAATACTGATTTGTATGTCTTTAGCAAATGTGCTGATCGGTTGTGATCTTTCAGCGCAGTCTCCAAGATGATACAGAGAGCATAGCTCCCCACATAGTCGACATATGCACTTTTCTGTTGGTTTGTAAAATGTTGGATTTGTACAAATTTTACTATGAAAACCATGTGCAGCGTAACTCGTGATGACGTGGCGTAACTTGAAATTTGGTCCTTTCCATTCATGATTTTTCATTGTTTCAGTATCGAAAAATTTCCTAGGAATTTGACGTGCTTTAGCTTTCCTTTTTCCAAGACTGCGTCCAAGGGAGCCTTGTTGTGTAGCTTGAAGAGCGATTTGAAATCTTCCAGAAAGAATGTTTCATTTCCAAGAAGATATGCGATTCGTTTTTCCGAAAACTTGGATATCTGTAGAATGCGTTTTAAGTACCTGGCTTTTATATTTTCAAGTCGTTTTAAGTTTGTTACCGAAAGTTTATTCCATATGAGATGAATACCATATGTTGCTACTGGGGCCACTTTAAATTTAAATAGTGCCATTGCTGTAGCTAGTGATAGATTGTAAGCTTTAGGAATTTCATACATTGCTTTGATGGCTGCTGCTGCATTTTCTTTAATGTGTGTAGTAAAGGCTGTTCCTGTTGTTTGCAGGGTGATTCCCAGGTATTTGTACCAGGTAACGATTTCAAGCTGATCCTCGCCGCAGGTGAACTTGTCCGATGCGCACAGTTTCCCACCCCTTCTAAATTTCATAACTTATGTTTTCTCACTGTTAATGCTCAAGGAGTTATCCTTCGCCCAGTACCGGAGTCGATCTGGGCAATTCTGCGGGATGACATGATCCTTGGCTAATAACACCATATTATCTGCATGCATTATAAGCTTTACCTTGGTTTCATGAAGTATTTGTACAATGTCTGCTGTCATCACATTAAAAAGTAAAGGACTCATAGGATCCCCCTGCAATACTCCTTTTGATTGAATTATGGGGGATATATAAGTGATTCCATCGAAAATCTTCACAAAGTTAACGTTCAGGATTAGCTTCAATACCTCCACTTCATGTTACATTACGCCTGGGATTGTGTCAAGTTTGTGGATTAGTAAGTTTCTATCTATTCTATCAAACGCTTTGGCATAGTCAATGAAAATGGCATATAGAGGTGTACTTGGTTGGGCTAGGGCTTCAGTGATTTCCCGGAGGACTTCTCCAACTGCTTGTAACGAGGATCTACCTTCCACAAAACCATATTGATTTGTAGGTATTATTTGCTTTACCCATGATGACATGCGATTCTTCAAGAGTTTTGAGAATATCTTAAAAATATTGTTTTCCAGCGCTATCCCGCGATATGAGCTAGGATCGTCCTTACTACCTTTACCTTTGAACAGAGTGAGGATGGTTGATTCCCTCCATGAAATGGGACTTCTTTCTTCTTCATACATTCATTGTATAGTAGGGTCAATGGTTCTGTGATATCCTGTTCCGACGTTCTTAAAATCTCGTTGCAGATTCCATCTGGCCCTGCCGCTTTTCCTCTTTTTAGATTCTTTATGCAATTCCTCATTATACTTATTAAAACTAATTAAAATCTTAAAATTGCGCTCTGGACATGTTGCAAGTCGAGTAGTCCCTTATTCAGCTCAATAAGAATAACTTTTTTTTTCGTGTGGTCTCCTCAGAGACCTACAGTAGTGCAGGTCTTTCTATTCGACGCCCGTGGGCGACCTGCGCATCGGGATGAGAGATGGAATTGATTAAGGTGAATGAAATTGGAGAAGGATGTGGAAGGAAGCGGCCGTGGCCTGTCAGAAGGTACAATCCCAGCATTTGCCTGGTGTTGAAAATGGGAAACCACGGAAAACCATTTCAAGGACGGCCGACGGTGGGGCTCGAACCCACGCGTCTACCGAGTCAGCAGAGAGCTTGGACCCATGACCTAACACTGCGTTTTAGCCAGCGTAGCCACTACTGTCGGTAAGAATAACGTAAACAACCTAACTCATTACATTAAGACAAATATCTAGTACTTAGGACAATTCATTATCATCGTAAAGATTCTTCACACAACTAAATAATGTTGTTGATTCTTTAAATGGATTTGTGGCTTCGAAGTCATATATCCCCGTGTATTTGGGTGCATGTAAAATATATCTGATAATCTGTGTCACTGGCATGTCCGTACTAGTGTAGGTCTATGTATTTGTAATCGTAGTAGAATGTCGGTAGGAAACGGCCGTAGCCGTGTGTTAGTTACCATTCCGGCATTTGCATGGAGTAGAAGCGGGAAACCATGGAAGACCACTCCCAGAATGGCCGAAGTAGGAATATAAGCTGCGGCTTCTCAGTTTTGCCTCACTAGGTCGATTGAACCCCGTTCCAGCCCTCAAGCGAGAATTAAATTATTTTCTTGGCAGAGCCGGGATTGAACCCTGGCCTCAAAAGTGGTAGTGAGCAATGATAACCACTGAAATAATGGTGGAGTAGTATGCTAGAATCATCCTTCGGGCTCCTCCCTAACACTCAAATTGAAACAAGTAGTTCCGTGAGAAAATATACAACCTATTTTTATATATCCTACTTAAGTTAATTGCCTCTATCAACATACAAAATTTCAGTTTGATTGCTGGAATAGATTCGTAGATATTGAGAACCGACTAAATATTGCGGATGGTCGCCATGTTGGATTTAATATATGTAGGTCTTAGAGTTATGTACTGTTACATGAAGATTATTGTGTACGTGTAGTATTCAAACTGCAATCGCATGATTAGGACACAAGAAGTAAAGACGAGATTTTAAAATTTCCATAGCCATCTTGTGGTTATGGAACAAAATTGAAACAAAAATTAGATGCGAGTGGATTAACATTTGATTAAGGATTTACTGTACCAAGTGTCACTGCACTCGGATGGTTAAATTGCGACAAACGACCATGTGAATATTTATACTTCGCGTCGCCGTCATGTGGGATTTGTTATCACCAGGTTATTGAAAGTCTTATAGGTGAACTTATGTTCATAGCCCCTATGAACATTAAAAAATTCAGATTGATTGCTTCAATAGATTCGTAGATATTGAGATCCATCTAAATAAATCGGATGTTCGCCATGTAGGATTGTTAAATGCATAGGCCATAGAGTCATGTACCATTAAAGGAAAATTATTGCGTAGGTTCATTATTCAAACTTTCACTTCGATCACATGATTACGACACAAGAAATAAAAGCTTAATTTTAAAATTCGCACAGCCGCCATTTTGAGGTTATGTAAACAATTGAACTAAATTGGATACCAGTGCTTTACAATGTGTATAAACATTTCCTGTACCAGATTTCATTGCGTTTGGAACATTAAATCGCGAGAAAGGTCTATTAAAATTTTTAATTCGCGTCGCCGCCATGTTCGTTTTGTAGTTAACCGGTTTTTGAAAGTCTTATAGATGAACTTCCAGTAGTGCCCTTTATCTCCGTACAAAATTTCAGGGTGATACCGCTAATAGTTTCAGAGATATAGAATGCCGGTGAAATATTTCGCACAGCCGCCATCTTGAGGTTATGTAAACAATTGAACGAAGTTAGATGTCGGTGCATTTCAATGTGTATAAACATATACTGTACCAAGTTTTATTGCGTTTGGTTGGTTAAATCGCGAGTAACGTGTATTTAAAAGTCGCAAGTTTGCTTGGCCGCCATGTTGGTTTTGTAGTTACCAGGTTTTCAAAGTCACATAGGTGAACTTCTAGTAGTTCCCTTTATCACCGTAAAATATTCCAGGGTGATATCGGTAATAGTTTCGGAGATATTGAATGCTGGTGAAATATTTCGCACAGTCACCATGTTGGATTGGTGAAACGTAACAACATTTGAAGGATGCGGTCGGTGTCATCCGGAATAGTGCTATGAACTCACCGAGTTTCATTGAAATCGCTCCAGCCGTTTAGAAGTTATTAGGGGGGAACACACACCATCACACACACACACACGGACAAAGGTGATTTTTTCATCAGTGAAAATATGCAAAAAAAAATGATGATTAAGTATCATTTAGGTAGGCCATTTGGTAACCATAGTTATCAGACCCGTGAACTTTGCTGTATGTGCGATATTCTTTCATAATTGAAGCTAGGATTAAGAACTAAGCAGCCGTCGCTTTAAGTTTGGGATCATCCCAAACTGTGTCAGGGGTAGAATGGCTGAGTTGGAAATCTAACCTACAGACAAGCCAATATTATCACGAGGCTGAGTAGACTTCTTCCTACGTAAAAACTAGAATAGAATCTGTTTGTAACGCCAGGAATCGAACCAGCTCCTCAGGAATGGCAACCCGCAATATTAGCCAGAAAAGAAAGACAAATGTTGACCAAGACTACCATAAAAAGGAGGAAATAGGTGTAAGTAATCAAACACAATTACAAAATTCACAAATTCTAAAATTTTGAAATGTATCGGGCGCTATAGGCAAGTCTTGTGAATGTTTATCCTCAAGTACTTACAAAGTAACAATAAGATAACAAGTATTGTTTAAATTCCATAAAGCCCTCTAGATGGAAGTGCAATATACAGGGTGACACATAGGAACCGGATGTTTTTGAAATGAACAGTACTCGGTTGATTTGCGAGGGAAACTTATTTTATTGTTACCACATTTAAGAATACGTTCTACCATTTCATTTACTATTTACCATTGTTAGGTGTGAAAGATAATGTCACTCAGGTGGCGGCCATCCTTTCGAATACAGGTTTCAAGCATTCATAACTGCCGAACACCGGACGTTTTTAAAATGAATTGTACTCAGCCGGGAGGAGCCGTTGAGGGAGGGGAGAGTAGCCATGCTCCTTGACATAGCATACCATGTCATTCACACCTACGCTTTGGAGCCTGCCAGGTCACTCGTGATAGTCCTCACCTCTTCGTCTTTCCTGAATTGATGTTAGGTTTTATTCGTTGGGTGCACTTAGGCTAGTCCTATTAGCTGGGCATCTGCTACCGGTGAGGTAGCCTATAGTTAAATTAAGGAGACTAGGCTTCAACTTATTTTTTAAGCCAATAAGAGAAGTAGCAGCCGCGGCTTCTCCGTGCCAGCCGTCTCGGGCAAGGCCGCCACCCATACATAGGCGTTAACGGCTTAGCGGCAACTCCAGTCTCGACACGCATTGTTGGACGTTGAGGCCAGCATTGTTTTGGCGGGCTGGTTTTAAAAGTGGCAGTTAGGCAATTGTTGGTAGGCTATGGCGCAGTGGACCGTGCAACACTGCGTGTTCGCACATGAAACCTATGTGCTAAATGGCGAGTCTGTTGTCACAAAACAGCGGATCTTTCGCCGCCATTTCAATATCGGTCGGAATGGCGCAGTTCCTAGCCGGACGATCCTGAGATGGGTTGAATCGTACAGAACAACAGGAAACATCATGAAGAAGAAGCCCCCGGTCGTGCACGAGCTGTGAGGATGCGTGCTACCTTACCGGTGGGGGACATGGTATGCTATGCCGAGGAGCATGGCTACTCTCCCCTCCCTCTGCCGCTCCTTCCGGCTGAGAACAATCCATTTTAAAAACGTCCGGTGTTCGGCAGAGTTATGAATGCTTTCTCGCGACGACTTGAAACCTGTATTCGAAACGCTGGCGGCCAACCGAGTGACATTATCTTTCACACCTAACAATGGTAAATAGTAAATGAAATGGTAGAACGTATTCTTAAATGTGGTAACAATAAAATAAGTTTTCCTCGCAAATCAACCAAGTACTGTTCATTTCAAAAACATACGGTTCCTATGTGTCACCCTGTATAAACGGAAATAACCTTTACATATCATGTATTTCATTGAAAGATTATTTAAGCCATCGAGTTTGTGGTATTAAACGGAACAACTCGGATATACGATGATCCAGCATTCACTTGCAGTTGTTTTAAGTTCCCATTATGCCCTCTATAGACTGGGAACATCTTAGTAATCAGCTCCACACAATTGCCGTTCAATTCAAACACAGTATGTAAGGAATTTTGTGTTGAGGTTTCCCTTCTCAGTGTGTGTACTTTTCATAGTGGTAGATTTAGGCCAAAGCTGATATGCCCTTGAGAAGAGAACTTTCCCATAATGTAGTGCAGTTGGCCAAAATCTAGGCTTCACAATCCAAGATTTTAGACTTAAACCCACCTCACTCCGATGGCATTTGCAATTTTGTAAACATGTGTAAAATTGTTCGTAGATCTATCGACAAGTTACTATTATTACTATTATTATTATAAGTGAACTAACGCTGTGATTGGGCACAATTTTCCTTTAATGGTACATGACTCTATGGCCTATACATATAACAATCCGACATGGCGAATTACTCTAACCTAGATTATAGTAGAGTTTTGGGGTCACATGACCAGCACGACGATACCCTCAGCCGCATTTACATGGTTTTAGGCAAAGGGGTGATATTATTGCTTCAAAACAGTCAATCACTTGCCCTCACGAAACAGAGTGTAGCCTGTTCCAAATTCCATGTCAGGTCTTAAATTTTTGGTGAAGCCGGAATAATAATACTAATAACACTAACAATAATGATAAGGGGGTGTGGTGGCGCAGCGGTCAAGCTGTAAGCCTCTCACCAAGGCGGTCCGGGTTCGATTTCCGGTCAATGCATGTGAGATTTTCGAAGTGAAATGCCATGTCCTGTGGTTCGGATTCCACGTAAAGAGGAGGTCCCGTGGCTTATGATCGCGAGATTAACGGTCACATTAAACTACAAGCTTATTTCAATAATGATGATGATAATAATAATATATAATAATAATTGCTGAATCCATGAAACGTGGTCTTAATGACCAGCTGTTTCGTGTACTATCATATATAAAACATTTACACAGATCATATTTCGCTCCAAAAGGAATTATAAAGAAAAGCTATATAAAATAATAATAATAATAATCTTAATATTTAGGATGTAAAACCACAGAAAATAACAATAGGAGAATGATAGTTGGTAGAATATAAATCTACCTGTTTGTTGAGTCCAGGAACCCTGGTCATAATGGCCACCAGTTCAGTGCACTGACCTATAGAAGACATTGCTATTCATTCACACACACCACATTTAGCTCCAAAATACATTTGAATAAAACGCGCTATCGCTGTTGCGCCAATCTGGTTTACTCTGGAAGAGCCGTATCCTCGATCATCTATTTCAGAAGCAATCACTGTACCAGAATCTTCAGCGGAGGAAAGACTTATAGCAGCCATTTTAGACCTTTCCTGTAATATTCACATCAATAACGCGAGACATATAGAAACGGATAGAATGAAATGGGCGGGACCCTCTCGGACTTAAGATGCACTTGCGGCTCTGGGTGGTCGTTAATATTTCATGTTCTAGATATTCCTCACGACGGCTCTGGCTATCTGCGTCATGTATTATAAGCAGGAGCGGGCTGGACGAGGGAAACATATCTGAGCTTGGGTCGTTCCCGAGGTAATAAGCAGCGCGAGTGAACCAGCATCCGCTCGATTCTCCATTCGCCTTTACTGTTAAAATATACATTTCCTTAGTGCAGTCGTTCGTAAAGTAACAGACTTCGGGTTACGATATTTCATACCCAGTACTTATGTTGGAGTATTAGAATGAAAGTTTAATTGAAACATCTGTCCGTCATCCGCCATTAGGATCCGGAGAAATATAATTGCAGTCGTAAGTTGTGAATGTACAATTCAAATTTAAGATTGCAAGTTTTAGTAGCGAATTAAACAAGATGTTCAGTAAATAACATATAGCCTACTTTCTCCTAAATGCACGGGTATTGTTATAACTCTTTGTCCTTTCTAAGGATAATAATTGAATGTTGGTTGTAGTAGCTTGTTGAAATACCACGTGCTATACGGATATTAAACATGGATATGTGGTGCCCTTTGCTAGTGCTACCTCTGTAAAAAAAAATGCCATTCAATTCGGTGTCACCGTGTTTGAATTGATATGGGAAATCGATTTGCACACATACATGGCCGCTATCTACAAACTATTGGGCTGACGACCTTGTAGATTAGTCAAAAGACGCACGCCATGCGTATATATGTCGTTGCAAAATGTAGTAGAAATCGGTTGATTAGGTTAGTCGTAATTTGATTTAAGCTTTGAACATTTGGGTGGCCGCCATTACGTTTCCGCCAAGATGGCGGCAATATAAAACATGGCACTGAGGTGCTATTTGCTGGTGCTATCTCTGTACCAAATTTCGTTCAATTCGGTTTCACCGTGTTTGAATTGATAGGGGGAATCGATTTGCACACATACATGGCCGCCATCCACAAAGTGTTGGGCTGATGACCTTATAGTTCGGTCACAATATTCTTCATACATAAAGGTATATTGTTGCAAAATTTGGTAGAGATCCGATGATTAGGTTGGTCGTAATTTGATTTAATCGTTTAACATTTGGGTGGCCGCCATTACGTTTCCGTCAAGATGGCGGTGATATAAAACATGACACTGACGTGCCCTTTGCTAGTTCTACCTCTGTACTCAATTTCTTTCAATTCGGTTTCACCGCGTTCGAATTGATAGGGGGGGGGGGGCAGACATTCAGAGTACACACACTCACACACACACACTCACACACAGACACACTATTTTTGGCACTGTGTAGATCTCATAAGTCTACTTTCATTTCTTGCAAAAATCGAAAGTAGGCTAAAAATAAAAATTTGAATATTTACAATTGAATGGTTCATTCCAAGAACCAGATAGGTCCAAAAATAAAATCGTTCAGAAGCTAAAAGAAACAGTGTGGATCCATTTGTGCTGAATTAAATAAAAATTGATTTTAGACCTACTGTATTATTGTCTCACTTACAGCTTTACATTCTATATAAAGGAAATATATTTTTTTTAGGATAGCTGAGAAAAAAAACCTTTAGACTAGACTTTTTTTTTTCAAAATCTTAGTTGAATGCAAAAATGAAAAATATTTTAATCTTCAAGTACGATTATTTATTTATTTATTTATTTATTTATTTAGCCTATCCTAACAAAGTACAAATCATTTTTGAATGCCAAACATTCCAAGTAATTAATTCCCTTGAAAAAGCATTGGAATTGTCTTATTTTTTGAATTCCCAATATCTCACACTTACGTATAAACCGCCTGTCTACCTTTTGGAGACAGCAATAAGGTTATCTATAAGTAGAGCTGACCTTGAAAAGGAAGAAGATGTATTTATCTCAAGTCAATTTTTAGACTTATCTTGTTCTTGGAATAAACCCTGCAATTTTATACATAATTTTGATAATTGATATTGCATCTTTTCGGTCAGTCAATATAAAGTAATCCGAATTACAGGGACATGAGAAATATAACATGTACAAAATACATATGATTAAATTAAATATATATTTGTCTTAACTACAGAAGAGTGAGAAAACTTAGGGATGACATATTTCGCTCGTCAAGTGATCATTATCAGATTCCTTACACTTAGGCTTTAAATCTATGTCTAACACTATGAGGCTGAAGATATTTATGATATATGCAATGTTGGTTACTGAAGCTTGCGCAACTTCTCAGGATTTGTTAGTTTTATGTTATATTTTAATGATATTATTTGTGGCTAATGACCTTTAAGTTTACTTATTTAGTGTGATAATCTGTAAGGTCAGGCTGGTGTTTGTAACTTAGAAGTAGATTGAAGAACTTAGCTGGCTATTTGATCGATGTGGCAACCGTTCCCGTGCAGCTTCCATCACCAATTATTGGTGTCCACACTGAACTGGCATGTATTTTTCCCTGTGAGGCCTGACACTCGACGCTCTCTCTCTCTCCCCTCCCTAGGTCTCGGTTCCTGTCTGTCCATAACAATAGCTATATAAGTTCAACTAATGTTCTTACTTCAAAAATAAATACTATCTCCAAGATAGTGATTACTTTAAACTGTTTACTATCAAGGAAAGGAAAGAGAAGTATAGAAAAGCAAAGGAAAAGGAAAGAAAAGGACATGAAAGAAAAGGAAAGGAGAGAGAGGAGGAAAGACCACTCGTTTATTCCTCGAAAAACTATAACGTTTCTTATTAAATATTATACAGGTTTTCCTCCGGGTACTCTGGTTTTCCCTGTCACAAATTTCATTCCAGCAACACTCTCCACTATCATTTCATTTCATCTGTCATTCATTTCATCATTGCCCCAGGGGAGTGCGACAGGCTTAGCAGCCGGTATAGTTCATATCCTTGCCGCTAGATGGGGGCTACATTCATTCCATTCCCTGATCCAGTTGGTCGACTGGAAGCAGGCTGTGGATTCTCATTAAACCATAAATCTTAAACGTTGGACTACACTGAGACGCTTTCAGTTATTAGATCATCCGTAAACGTTAGTTTTAGTTGAAAATGGGAACAGACATTATAATACTTCCATCTAACTGGTTTGAAACACGACATAATGCCTCATAAAATATGTTTGGATAATAAAAGTTTATTTATCTAAATCAGGCATAAAAACAACAAACCTTATTGTAAAAAATAAGTGAAAAAGGACATTGAAGTAACGTAACGAAACTGAAAAGCCTCTAGTAATAGATTACTTAGACAAAATATGGCTCCTAACAATTCAATGTGTTATTTAATTCTAACATACTTTTAACACATTCAGCTTCTTACAAATCCGTATATAGCTCGTACTGTCTACAGATGCACAAGTGTGTCGTATTTATTTCGGTATTAATTAATTCATTAATTCATTCATTCATTTTCCAAGGTTACTTTTTTTTACTGTTCAAAGTTCTCGCAAAGAATGGAAGTGACCCTCCGGCCACCAGTTACAGTAGATGAAAATGGTCTAATTGAATATCGCTAGCTCACTCCCTTTATACCCTGAATATCATCAAATAAATTGATAACCTCTAAAAGGGAAAGTTCTGTTTGAAGAATTCATGCAGTATTCGTGGGAGCTGCGATCGCCGTCTATCCTAGCTGTATATTCACTTGAATTTAAAAGCATTTTAAAGTCCATCCGTCCCTCGGCATTAATCACAATAATATGTTTAAATATCTAAGGATAACTACTATTACATTGACTCAGAATTCGTGTTATCGATAATATTCAATAAAGATGAACGGGCATGAAACTTGCAATATTGAAGTAATAAACAATATTACGATTTCCTCTATATGTTTTATCTGATAAAAAGAATTTTAAACACAAACTTAAGCCAAGGTTAGCGACAGATATATTGCACCATATGTTACTTTTCACATGCGTCAATTTTAAGTTTTTAAATGAAAGCCATTTCCTTGTTAATATGAAAAACTGTTTTAATATCCCCACTTCGGACACCAGCGGAGTAAAATACAATTATTAGCCCTCCTCCACCATAACGACTTCTAAAAATAAAAGGGGTTATATATACAGTCGTTTAATCTGTTTGGCTGAGGGCTGGTGGACACAGGGGAATTAAAAGTGTGTTTCAGGCAGCAGACTAAAGGCCCAAATATTGTGGTCCAATTCATAATCGTGGGGTCACCAGTAATATTACTCTCGCCTCGGGATTTCAACTTTCAATTATCGGTACGCTATTCTTTGCATTAGAGCCTAATCTATAATGTACCGAGTGTTTGAAAAAGAATTCCCTAGTTTTAATGTGTCCTAGGATCTGTAAACACGGATATACACTATTCTAGTTTGTGGTGTGTGATTCATCAACTCTCCTAGTTTTGAAAACACTCCTCGCCTTTCCAATGCGACATTTTATCTCTTGAGAACTGACCTATGATTCGGTAATGATAGTACCCAGATATGGATATTGGGAAACTCGCACTATGCTATTACCATTAATGTACAAATTCACCCCTCTTATGTACTACGTCTTGCTAATTATCATAAATTTTGTAATGATATCTAGGACATATCGTTTGCTTGTATCAGAAATTTTGTTCATCAGCTTCTGTACCTCTTCCAATGTATCCGCAAACACAATAGTGTCATCTGCGTAACGCACATTGTTGAGTTTGACAACATTCACAGAGATCCCTTCATCCACGTCAAGTAAGGATTATTTGAATATACTGTACGTTCAGAATAAAGGTTAAAGAATATCGGAGATAATATACATCCTTGCCTAACACCTTGGCGTATTTGCACTTGCTCTGATTGACCTTATATATTCTCATGACCGCACATTGGTTCCAGTATAGATTGGTAATTATCCTTAGATCTTTTCCATCATTTCCTATCCTTACGTGCTTCACACGATCGAAATCCTTCTGATAATCAATTAGACATGAAAATACATTACAATTAATGTCCCTACATCTTTGGAAAAGTACCTGTGCACTAAATATTGCCTCTCGTGTGCCAACTGCATTTAAAAACCCAAATTGATTGAGCTCAATTTGACTTTCACAGAGTCTGTATATTCTCTTGTGAATCACTTTAAGCAACAGTTTTAACAGATGACTCATTAAACTAATGGTACGGTAATCCCCACATACTTTGGCACTCGGTTTCTTAAGTAAAGGAATGAACTCTGATTTTAACCATTCAAGAGATATATTGCCTGTTGAGTAAATGTGGTTGAATGTTTCTGTAATCATTTTTATATTATCTTCATTTAGATATTTGAGGAATTCTGCCTGTATGCCATCTAATCCAGTGGATTTTCCTTCCTTCATTTGATGTAGGCTAGGATAACTGGTCGTGTTGTGTCCGAAATCACTGGTTCTTGACTCCTCAAATCGTCCTGAAATAACTGCTCCATATATTTCTCCCATTTCAGTTTACATTGAAATTATCATATCAACTCTGATACAATTCTATTTCTGTACATATTTCAACTTTTTCTTTCTCTTTGGGCTCTATAAACTTCTTTCCGATTGTATTCTGTATCTCTCTGTATTCCACCATATTAACTTTTCTCTTTCTTCCGTTAAATCCAGAATCTCGCTCGTCACCCAAGTTTTCATCATTCGATATTCCGGTTTCAAATAATCTTCTTTAACTCCTTTTATCACATCTTGTATTTGTATGAGTTTTTCGTTTGTGCCTTCAACATTGTCACTCAATCTATTACTTTACTTTCTGTCGTATGTTAACCCCAATCATAGACTATAATAATAGCAACAACTTTACTGATGTCATGACAGTAATTTCAGCGACACATCAAAATTTACAGGGCTGCTGAACAAGATCCCCCAAGCTGGTAAAATACATGAAACTACAACAAAAGACTATTTGTATGTCCAGATGGTACATATACAATTCTACACTCTGCCATGCATGATTAAAATTGGAAACTATTTACAACTCTCCATACTTGGTTGAAGCTATCAAAATTGACGGTAAACTCGTCGGTGATTTGCGACTTTCTTATGTTCATACAAGATTGACAAGGAAACCATGTTTCCATATTAATGCTATCACCATGATCAGATTTTAGCCCATTTTCATCATATGATAGCCTATTTAGGCTTATAAGATCACAGTTCTTCCGGGTGTACCCATAATCCATTCCGATTGGTTAGCCAATTTCAATAAAACATTGTAGAAATTGCTACTACATCCAACCCTGACCGTGGTTTTCAAATCCTACCTGAACATGTCTCACCAATACAAGGTTTTGGTATAAGCAAGTGACAGAATTCCATTTTATTTTTATCTATTTAGCTATCTTTCACTTAGCGACTTCATTTATTTCTTTGTTTGGCAATATTTTGCCCGTGAGTGAATGACTCTTTGATAACAGCGGTTGGTAATACCACCCACACACACACGAATCTAAAAGTACCGATGAGACTGGAATGCGTAACCTCTAGAATTCTGCAATTATCATATCGATTGTGCCACTGGGATTGGTATACCATGAAACCCACTCATTCCGCGATTTGATGGCATTGTGTAGTCCAGGGGTGCCCAACCTTTTTTTTAACTAAGGGCCACATTGTAAATAGTTGAGGGAACTTGCGGGCCAATAACACTCCGGGAAGTTTGGTGGGTAATGGATTTTTTTATGTATAGTTGCATTATTGAGAGTTTTTTGGCTGCCTGAGCTTAGTTTTCTTAGTATTGTTCCAGTTTTCTATATGTATTTATCAAAAGTCAACCCCTGGCACTATCCAGCCCATGACGGGCTAAGGCCGACCAAGCGACCGCTGCCCAGCCATTTGGCCTGCAGATATTGGGGTGACGCGTGATCAGCGTGTTGGGTCCCCTCGGCCGTTAATCTTGGTATTCGTGATCGGGGCGCTGTCTCACTGTCAGACAGCTACTCAATTGTCCTCACGAGGCTGAGTGCACCCCGTTCCAACCCTCACGTCAGTTTTAAAATCCCTGACGGAGCCGGGGATCGAACCCGGGGCCTCCGGGTGAGAGGCAGGCACGCTACCCCAACACCACGGGGCCGGCGTATATGTATTTATAGTGGATACAAAATAAAACACTAGAAAGAAATTAATTGTTTTTATAAATCCCTTTAAAATAGAAGTACGATGATATTCAGTACACTCATACAGCATAAATGGCAAAGAGTGAATATTTATGTTCATTTGACACAATCATTAATCAAATTATGATATAAAGTTTATGATAATTTAGTTTAGTACGACGAATGAAAAGCTTTGTTCCGGTACTAAACATTTCTCTCCACTAGGATCGAACTTAGTTGTACCAATCATTAATAAGGATTTAAGTGTTCATCAGTGATTCAATTTTGGATTGTCAATGCCAAAGGGCCGAAAAAGGTCACTTACAAATTGAATTTTCAAAAACCGTTTCTTAGTGAGCCTCTACATACTCGGATCAACCAACATGCAAAATTTCTGCTTCCTAGGTCTAGTGGTTTGAGCCCTGCGGTGATGAGTCAGTTTTGGATTATATATAAGAGATGAGACTTTCCGAGTCGATTTGATCGTAGACATATGGATTATAGCTCTTTTTGCTCTTTTTGCGCGTATCAATGTGAGGAGCGTTTTAAGGCCCTAAAACGAACGGTCTTCGAGATATTGCCAGAAAACTATCCCCGGTCTGCGATATTTCAGCGGTTGCCATAGTAACGTTGATCTGTTTCTCAGAGGGAACACAGTTATTTGGGAATATCTCCGAAACCGTTCATTTTAGGAACTTAAAAAGTGTGTTTCGGGGTCCGTACAGGACCTCCGAGTATTGTTTCTCGTATGTGGCGGCTTAAAATGAGCTAAATCCGAACATTTTACCGACTGTCCTTGCTCAGTGCCAAAGGGCCGAAAAAGTCACTTACAAATTGAATTTTCAAAAACCGTTTCTTATTGGGCCTCTACATACTCGGATCAACCAACATGCAAAATTTCAGCTTTCTAGGTCTAGTGGTTTGAGCCCTGCGGTGATGAGTCAGTTTTGGATTATATATAAGAGATGAGACTTTCCGAGTCGATTTGATCATAGAAATATGGATTATAGCTCTTTTTGCGCGTATCTATGCGCACTGCTTTGTCCAGTTGGCTTAAGTTGTTTCAAAGTTTTGGCGACAGGGCGCAGACGCGGAGTGACGGGCCGGATAAAATAGTCTCGCGGGCCGTAGTTTGGGCAGTCCTGGTTTAGTCCATGTTTGTTTTCATATCGCTAAGCTTATAAACACGAGAATGAATCATTAAAAAATTGGCAGTTCACAATGAGGAGTGTTTTCAACTCAATGAGCTCAATTTTCAAAAGCCACGATCTAACCATGAACACCAAACTACGGCTCCTCAGGTGCTATGTGTTCTCAGTTCTCTTGTATGGTGTAGAAACATGGACCCTTACAAAGGCTACCACTGATAGACTTGAAGCCTTTGAACTATGGCTTTACAGAAGAATACTGAGATATCATGGCTTCATTATGTTTCAAATCAGGAAGTTCTACGCAGAGTTGAAAAAAGACCCGAACTGATCAACATCAAATAGTGTCGTAAACTACAGTACCTTGGTCACATTATGAGGAATCAAAAAAGGTATGAGCTGCTTCAACTTATACTACAAGAAAAAATAGAAGGAAAGGGATCGCCCGGAAGAAGGAGAATTTCCTGGCTTGACAACCTTAGAACCTGGTTCAAAAGAAAGCTCTGAAGAGTTTTTCCGAATTGCCACAGTTAAAGCCAGAATAGCCATGCTGATTGCCAGCGTCCGAAACGGACAGGCACGCTAAGAAGAGGAGGAAGAAGAAGAATGAGTAATACAAATTAATGAAATCAAGGAAAGGAACAAGTGGAATAAAAGCAACTTACTTAAGTTAAACCAAGGCATCAAAGTGAAGCATCGCTTTATGAATTTCCACAATGCCATATACGAGGGGTGATCAGAAAGAAAGGTTACAAAGCCTGCAGTGGAACGTGTACATTATATTTCATACAAACAGTACAGCCAACTAATAGTAAATACTCTAGGTTATTTTCGACATAGATATCGGTTTAGGCACTTGTTGCTTCATAATCAGCCACGTTCTCATGAAGAGATTCACCTCCTCGTCTGAAGCGAATCGTCAATCTACTAGGTGCTCCTTCAAATGGGGAAACAGCTGAAAGTCGGTTGGAGCCAGGTCGAGACTGTAGGGAGGGTGTTCAATGATGTCCCAGTGAAACCGCTTCAAAAGCGTGGTGGTCTTCTGGGCTGTATGAGGTAGCGCGTTGTCATGAAAAAAGATGACACCCTCTGTGAGAAGCTCTCTATGCGGTTAGTCTGTATGTTTTGCCCATATAATTAGAATAACTGAGCGAATCTCCTTGCGAGACCAGTTTTCAAAACGAATTGCCATTAGCTGTTTACCAAAAACTAGCGCTGTAGGTGGCTGAAACTGTACACAATTACCAACAGTTTGTATTCGAGTTACCCCAAACTACTAATTTCTCTATTACAGCCAAAACTTCAGAGTATAACCTTGGTTTATGATCACCCTTCGTACTATCATTCGGATTTTAAAGACTAATTTTTATGGCTATTGAATTCCGAAGAGTATTTTCTACTGGTCACTTGATTCTACAAGTCAGTCAATTGAATAAAACTTAATCTGAAATTTAGAAAGAAAAATGAAAATTGTATTGAAGGTTATAATACTAATAATAAGAAGAAGAATAGCAATAATACTACTAATAATACTGTTATGGGTTTAGTGCCAGTTTTAACTATTACGGGAGATACCAGGGTATCCAGAATTTTGCCACAGATGGATAGTTTGAACATGCCAATAATTTAACTAAGATACAATCGAGGCTACATACTATTAAATGCTCGTTAATTCGTTTCTGTGTACGGTTAACAATTCCAAAGTTTTGCTGCTCCAATGGCCTTATCACTTCCTCTATAAACATCCACCATAGTGCAGGGATTGTCCAGAAGAGGGCAGATGAGGATCTTGTCTTGGATCTTGTTCGGCTCCACATTCACAAGAAGTATCCGCGTCCGCCGGAAGAATGCCCCATTTCTTGAAGTTGTCTTGCATCGGGGGACACCCACTCTTAGGCGATAAAGAGACTTCCATACATGGTAGAGAAGTTCGCTGCCAGGAGCTAGTTCTTCCTTAGGTGACATGTCTTGGGACACTGAACTCCTCCATCTGTTAAGACGATTTGCCTCCTGTGTTCCCTGCAGTGGAAGAGTCCTAGCAATGAAACTCATTCGGGATCTGAGGCGAGATTTTGCTACCTGGTGACCGAACATTGTGTGTTGAAGGATAGTCTCCTGCTTTGTTCTCTCGGCATCTGGAGCAACGGTCCTCCGAATGTTGGGCGGTGCTATTCCTACAAGTGGGTACAGTTTCCGTACTGGCGTTGGTTACAGGCATCCAGAGATTGTACGGACAGTATAATTAACCTCAATATCAACCTTCTCTGTATAAGCAGATTCATTCCACACAGTAGCCGCCTATTCAGCAGGTGCAGAGATCCTCAGAATGTGTGGACTGGCTCCCCAAGTGCTTCCAACCAGCTTCCTATGTATACCATTATGGGAGTTTACTTTTCTATTCGTGTTTAGACAGTATTAATTAAATGTCTGAGCACAATCCAGCATTACTCCTAGGTATACTGGTGTTGAGCGATGTCTCACATGTTCCCCTCACCATCAGATATCCGGCTGTCACCTCGCTTCCCTGTTCCGCAGATAAAACGCACACACCTGTGTTTTGCTAGGGTTTGGATTGAGATGGTTATCATCATAGTACTTGGAGAGTTCTTCCATCAATGAAGACAGATTTACCTCTGCTCCTTCAAAAGATGAGGCTTGAACAGCTACCGCTGTATCATCGGCATATATGAATAGTCTGTTGTTTACAGGGATTGGCTGGTCATTATTGTAGATGTTATACAATGCTGGAGACAATACGCTGCCTTGTAAGAAACCATTCTTTTGGGTTCGCCATCTACTTTTCTTAACCTGCAGTGAGACCTGGAATCTTTCTGTTCTGGAGTAAGGTGTTAATGAGGGATGTTGGATGGTGGTCCTTGGTAAGGTCGTGCACATTTTACAGTAATTTCCTATGAGTCCCAGTGTCATAGGCAGCAGTTATATCAACGAATGCTACTCCAGTTATCTCTCCTCGTTCAAACCCATCTTCGATGTGTTGGGTGAGATTCAAAATCTGACTGCAACATGATTTACTAGCACGGACGCCCGCTTGTTGTGGAATTAAATCCTCTTCGAGAACATCAGCGATTGGATTAAGTAATGTTAATTGCTATGAAAAAATTACTTAGAATAGTGTTCAGGATATTGTGTATAATATACTTGTAAAGCCACCTCTTCCAACACATTGTTCAGCGTCAATTGAATTAATTAATTTCATCACCTTCATAGGCTACTTATTGTAAGTTAGACGTCAGAAAGGACATTAGGCTGTAAAACATTATACAAACTAACGTCGCTTCATCTCTGACCACGTAGATGCGAGAATAATGAGTAAAATTACAGTCGGGAAGCTTTCTTATGAAGTGTGTTGTACCTTACCAGTAAATACTTTATGAAAGAGCTACTCATGGATCGGTCATATTTTTTGCCTAATTTCGATTTTTGCAATAATTGAAAGTAGACTTATGAGATCTACACGGGCCAAGAGTAGTCAGTCTGTCTGTGTGTGAGTTTCCCCCCCCCCCCTCCCCCTATCAATTCAAACATGACGAAACCAAATTGAAGGAAATGTGGTACTGAGGTATCACTAGGAAAGGACACCTCAGTGTCATGTTTTATATCGCCACCATCTTGATGGAAACGTAATGGTGGCCACCCAAATGTTCAAAGCTTAAATTGAATTACGACTAACTTAATCATCTAATCTCTACCAAATTTTGCAACAGTATACCACCATGAGGGAAGCGCCTTTTGCCCAAACTACAAGGTCATCATTTAAATAGATTGATGATGGTGGCTGTGTATGTGTGCAAATCGATACCCCTTATCAATTCAAACACGACGAAGCCAAATCGAACCAACTTTGGTACGGAGGTAGCACTAGCAAAGTAAAACTCAGTGTCTTGTTGTATATTGCAGCCATCATAACGAAAAAGATATGGCACCCACCCAAATATTCTGAGCTTAAATCAAATTATGACTAACCTAATAAACCGATCTGTACCAAATTTTTCAACAATACACCTTAATTTAAGAAGCGTGTGTTTTTTGCCGAAAATACAAGATCATCAGCCTAATACTTTCAAGATGGTGGATGTATTAATCATGCATTAATTATAGCCCAAACGTAACTTATGATTCAAAGATGCTTGGCCTCAACAAATCAGCTTATCTTACATAAGGATGATTAAACTGTCCTCAATGAGGTGACCGGTAGGATATTAGCATTTTATAATAGGATATGTAACCGTAGAAGTGACTTAACAGGTCAAGCTGTCCGCGCAATATCGTGCTGGGTCGTGCCGACCCTTTGGGTTAAAATGGAGGCTATTATTTGCTGGCTAGTCCATATTTGAGTAACTTCGTAAGTGTACATCCTTCTAGGAATGTACTGAACAAAACTATGACATATTTAGCATCAAATGATTTGTAAAAACTGCAGAAAACTTTAATGAAATAGTTCATTCCAAGATAAGATAGGTTATGCATTTATACTAAACCAGCTGTTACCTAGTGTTAGCACAGGGCATGTGTAGCTTAGTAGTAGCGCTCTAGACGCATGGTCTGTGGGTCAAATCCAAGCAGGTTCAAATTTATTTGATTTTTAAAAATTTTGTATTGATGGATTTATAACTACGCTCATGTTATAATGTTAAGCATATATAGTGTGTATGAGCAGAGTGATCACGATGTCCAAGCTTCAAATGCAATAACAACAACAGTTACTGACGAAGAGGGTGCTGTAAAGCAAATATCTGCATATTGTAGAAACGACCGCAATCTAACCATCAATACTAATGCCACCTATGCGTCGAAGTCTGAATCTAGTTTCGAATTCTTTATTGATCACTCACAATTTTAGAGAATAGGAACCCTTGGAATGAACATATCCATTCAGTAAGACTTCAATATGTAGTTGTTTACTTTAGGGGATGCAACATAGCTGTCACATATCCCCGTGTATTTTTGGGTGTGCGTGCGTGTGTGCGTGGGAGGAATTTGTGTGTTAACCTGTGTTATTGTGATGGCTGTACTAGTGTGTGTATTTGGGGGACACGATAGGGAAGGGGAGAGCCGTGGTCTAATGTCAGGAAGGAAGGAAGCTTGTAGTTTAACGTGACCGTGAATCTTGTGATTGTGAGCTACGGGACCACCTTTTTACGTGGAATCCGAACCACAGGACATGGCATTTCACTTCGAAAATCTTACATACTCTACGAATGTTAGGAAACATCCCAGCATTTTCTTGAAATAGAAAAGAGGAAACCAAGAAAAAACTATTTCCAGGATGGCTGAGGTGGGAATTGAAACCACCTCTTCTTAGTTTTGCCTCACGAGGCTGAGTATACCCAGTTTCGGCCCGCAGTCCAAAATTCTTGGCAGAGACTAGAATAGAACCCGGACAACAGGGGCGACTCTGACTGATAAGTTATCAATTCTGTATTAAGGATGTTTATGGTCGACCATGCCGAAATATAAATATTATATGCCAGAAAACTGCATCATAATGAGGCTCATTATATTTCAAGTTTCATTAGGAAACAGGTTCTCCACCAATCAGAGCTCAAGATTTTGATTACGATACAGCTGTTTGACCAATTAGGTAAGGATAGCATCGCACCTGCACTCAACGTACTTGTTTCCAAAATGAAACATGTCGGTCACAAATGAAAACATTGAGGTTATGATAACCTTCTATACATGTATTTATTTCAAAACTTTGGAAACATATAACATTAATAAGGTCTTTGATCCACGGAAAATATATAATCCAGCTCATGCGCTCTGTTCAGTAAACGCAAATGGCGGATTATCGACAGACTATTATTATTAACATTTATGTTCGAACATAAAATGAAATTAATTATCGTCGAATATAAACAGTCGTATGCAACTTCCCTACAATGGTAATTAAGCTACTTGTATGGAAATAATAAAATTCGCTTCGCTTGTTTTATAAACACACTCGTGTCTTAATTATTACCACTATAGTCTTGTTGCATAAGGAGCTATTTGTGGATTGGTGGGATTCTGAATGTCCTTTTATGAGGCGTAACATCGAGTTTATTTGTCTATTTTATTTACAATAGGATATGAGTTACAAGAGTTTAGTGCTTTTCAGTCGGTCAACACGAATGTACCCAAAGGAGATGGGTTATGCCCTAATCCTGAAATAAATTACATGAGATTAATAAAACACTAGGATGACCAGTTTCGATCGTCAAGCGATCATCATCAGATCCATTACACTTAGGCTTAATATAATTAATCTCATGTAATTTATTTCAGGATTAGGGCATAACCCATCTCCTTTGGGTACATTCGTGTTGACCGACTGAAAAGCACTAAACTCTTGTTTACTAAGGCAACACTGAAAATATGTCTTCAAACACCACAAGGATATGAGTTAATTTAAAAAAAATATTGTTTTGACTAAAATTACCAGTTTAAATATTTCATCAAGCTGGTTTTGACAGAAAGTCAATGATATATTTGTCAGTCCAACTATAAGCATCAGATCCTGATACTTTTCTACTGATGTCTCAGTTTCTCCATAAAACAATATTGACAAGCAATTGACTAGTGGTGACGATAAAGCGCCGCCATCTCGACTCAGTATATTTGTAAAACGTTGTTGTCCCTCTCTGCTGGAGGGTACACACAGGCAGAGCTAATCTCCTGCAATCACACCGAGGACACGTCTAGCCTACCACATGTAAGAGTAGACTCGTCAAAGCTCTAATCAAACACTGCACCACACGACACACTAT
Organism: Meconema thalassinum; assembly: GCA_946902985.2. Classification (NCBI taxonomy): domain Eukaryota; kingdom Metazoa; phylum Arthropoda; class Insecta; order Orthoptera; family Tettigoniidae; genus Meconema; species Meconema thalassinum. The sequence continues at coordinate 248,965,561 of OX336392.1, read as the reverse complement.
CTCCTCCATTCGATTGCTCCTCGAAAGTACTCAATCCATCCGTCACATCTGCTAGAAGTATCAATACGATACACTGCCTCTTCAATTAGATCACTTCTTGAAACTACTCAATCCATCCATCATTGGGTACAACACTTAGCCTAACATTGATCACAAGAGCATTCAATTATCGTCCTTCTTGATAAGGACAGAAAGTAGGTTGTATATTCATCGCCGAACATCTTGTTTGTTTGTGTTGTTTACCAATGGGAAGAGGAATCTTCACGTACGTGTCCTGCTCATCTTAACTGACTTCCATTCTGGAACAGTGCTGGGAACATGATTGTACCTGTCCCCGGATATTCCTTTTTACATTAACTAACTTAATAATTTACAGGACGTTTTCAGACCTGGTTATCGCACTGCCATGGTCCCTCTGGCAAGGTAAGAAATTGCCATATTTTTCATAAATCTATTTTATAGTACCTAGTACAAGGCAAAAAGGACATTGATGTATATACCGTAGTATAAAAGACCGTAAATTCCCTCTAATGTTGAACAAAAAATATACTTTGTAGCAGTGAATATAATTTGTCTATATTGTAATTAACTGTGTAATAGCTAACTGAGCTGATAACCTAGATGATGGGCTCTCTTAAAACAACACTATGATAGCGATATGAGCTAAGTTAGAAACTTGGACAGTGGGTAGAATATTATGTGCAATATAGTGAATGGACTTTTGTAGCTAAAATCAATACAAAAACTAAGTGAAACACAGTGGTACAAGTCTATATTTCCACCAGTTAATGTAATGATGAAAATGTTCAAAAGGTCTACGAACATATATATTAAATTCTGAGGTATGTTATGGGTGATGAAAATATTATAATAAAGGTATATTGGAATGTTGTGGTAGGAAAAGGAAGAGAAGGGAAGATAGTAAGAGAATTCGGATTAGGCAAAAGGAATGGTCAAAGAAATAAGCAGAATGAATTCTGCACCGAGCATGAGTTGGTCATAGCTAACACATTATTCAATAACCACAATAGAAGAATATACTCATGGATGAGACCAGGAGATTCAGGGCATTACCAAATCGATTTCATTATTGTCAAGCAGAGATTTCGAAACCAGATTTCGGATTTTGAAACATATCCCGGTGCTGACATAAACTCTGACCACAATCTCGCTATTATGAAATGCAGACTTAAGTTGATGAAATTTAAGAACAGTCAAAATCCAAGAAGGTGGGCAATAGACAGACTGAAAGAGAAGGACGTGAACCAACGATTCAAAACGAGTATAAAAGAAGGAATAATGAAAAACCCTGAACGAACTTCAATTGCAGACGAATGGGCTCTTTTGAAGAGTGAAATAACAAAATCTGCAGAAGAAAACATTGGTAGGAAGGAAAGAATAGGTAGAAAACAGTGGATCACGCACGATATACTATAATTAATGGTTGAAAGGCGGAAGCACAAGAATGTAAGAGATGAAAGGGAAGAGCAGAATACTGACGTCTGAGATATGAGGTCAACAGAAGAGCAAGTACTGCGGAGTTAGCAAAATCTACCATACAACATTGTTTTTGTTCCTATATATTGTTTTATCCATTTTAATTGAGACTGCCGCGATTTTTTTGTGAAATATAAACGGCTAATATGTTCAAACTGCACGGTGAGATTGTGTATAAATTGTCACCAGAACTAAGTGTTATTTTATGGAAACAGGCTTTGCATAAAATGATATTCATTGACAGTAAGTCACTTGATCACAACTGTACATTTTGTGTCTTAAATTAATTACGCGTTTGTTTTGTAGTTATGAGTAAAGTTGGGGAATTCCGATCATCTAAGTAATGACTCATACAACCAAACTATTGTTATTTTCATGAAATCAAACAAAATTGATTATTGGTTATTGACATACTGTCTACATGATTACACAGGGAAGTACTAAATATATTAGAATATAAAAAGAGAAATAGAGCTATCACAATACCTACAATCGACCTGAGTTGCCCCAACACATGGGTAATTCCAACCACTTATGGAGAACTATAGAATCGACACAAAAACAAGTAGTTCCGTGAATAACTATACAGCCTATTTTCATATATCCTACTTATGTTAATTGCCACTAGCAACATACAAAATTTCTGTTTGATTGCTGTGATAGATTCGTAGATATTGAGAACCGACTAAATATTTCGGATGGTCGCCATGTTGAATTTATTATATGTACTGTAGGTCCTAGAGTTATGTACTGTTACATGAAGATTATTGTGTACGTGTAGTATTCAAACTTCAATCGCACGATTAGGACACAAGAAGTAACAAGGAGATTTTAAAATTTCGCACAGCTGCCATCTTGTGGTTATGGGAACAATTGAAATAAATTAGATGCCAGTGGATTAACATTTGTATAAGGATTTACTGTACCAAGTTTCACTGCACTCGGATGGTTAAATTCCGAGAAACGACCATGTCAATATTTATATTTCACGTCACCGCCTTGTTGGATTTGTGATCACCAGGTTATTTAAGGTGAATTTAAATTCATAGCCTCTATGAACATAAAAAAATCAGTTTGATTGCTATAATAGATTCGTAGATATTCAGAGCCGTCTAAATATTTCGGATGTTCGCCATGTTGGATTGTTAAATGTATAGGCCATAGAGTCATGTACCATTACGGGAAAATTATTGCGTAGGTTTATTATTCAAAATTTCACTTCTATCGCATTACTACGACACAAGAAATAAAAACTTAATTTTAAAATTCGCACAACCGTCATCTTGACGTTATGTAAACAATTGAACGAAGTTAGATACCAGTGCATTACAATGGGTATAAACATTTCCTGTACCAAATTTCATTGCGTTTGGAACATTAAATCGCGAGAAATGTCTATTTAAAATTTTCAAATTCGCTTGGCCGCCATGTTCGTTTTGTAGTTAACCGGTTTATGAAAGTCTTATAGATGAATTTCCAGTAGTGCCCTTTATCTCGGTACAAAAGTTCACTGTGATACCGCTAATAGTTTCAGAGATATAGAATGCCGGTGAAATATTTCGCACATCCGCCATCTTGTGGTTATGTAAACAATTGAACGAAGTTAGATGTCGGTGTATTACAATGTGTATAAAAATATACTGTACCAAGGTTTTTTGCGTTTGGTTGGATAAATCACGAGAAATATCTATTTAAAAGTCGCAAATTCGCGTGGCCGCCATGTTGGTTTTATAGTTACCAGTTTTTCAAAAGTCACATAGGTGAACTTCAAGTAGTTCCCTTTATCACCGTAAAAGATCCAGGGTGATATAGGAATAGTTTCGGAGATATTGAATGCTGGTGAAATATTTCGCACAGCCGCATTGTTGGATTGGTGAGACGTAACAAAATTTCAAGGGCACGGTCGGGGTCGTCCGGAATAGTGCTATGAACTTACCGAGTTTCATTGAAATCTCTCCACCCGTTTAGAAGTTATTAGGGACAAACACACACACCTCTGTCTGTCTCTCACTCACACACACGCACACACACACGGACAAAAGGTGATCTCATAAGCCTATTTTTAGCCTACTTTCGATTTTTGCAAAAAATGAACGTAGACTTATGAGATCACTACAGGGCCAAAAATTGTGTGCCTGTCTGTGTGTGTGTATGTGTGTGTGTGAGTCTGTGTGTGTGTGTGTGTGTGTGTGTGAGTGTGTGTACTCTGAATGTCTGTCCCCCCCCCCTATCAATTCAAACACGGTGAAACCGAATTGAACGAAATTTGGTACAGAGGTAGAAAAAGCAAAGGGCACCTCAGTGTCATGTTTTATATCGCCGCCATCTTTACCAAATCTGAATGGCGGCCACTCAAACGTTCAAAACGTAAAATCAAATAGCGACTAACCAAATTATCCGATCTCTACCAAATTTGGTAATAACATACCTTCATATAGGACGCGTCTTGTGACCAAACTACAAGGTCATCCGCCGTACCATTTCAGGATGGCGGCCGTGCGAATTATGCAAACTTTATAATCCATATCATGGGACCCACCAGTTCCGATTATCGAGCCGAGAAACGTTTTAACTGTTCTAAAGGAAGAGGCACGTTCGAAATTAAAAGATTATTTTGTAATACTATAGTGCAGAAGTGATTTTAAAAAGCTGAGCCCTCTCGGTAAGAAGACAAGATGGCAGCGGATATCTTGTGCCTGACTTATATTTCACTAATTTGAGTATTGCATGCAATATAGCGTACTGATACAAAATAAATAAACTTAGTATAAAATGCTTTATACATAAATAATATACTCCACTGATGAAATCGTTAGGTCTAAATCATTATTTGCTAACAAGTTCTATGTAAGTCATTTTATATAGATCAATGTTCCTTGGCACAAATGGCTCCGTGGTAAAGCGTTAGTCTGTCATTCATATGCCTATGGTTCAAACCCCATCAGAGTTTGGTTTTTTGCTTGAAATTTTACATATTTGTTGCTTTGTAATGACTCAGACATTTTAAAATTAAGCCTTATATTGTGCATATTACGGTGCAAAACATATATTTAATTAAAACATTATTCGCCAGCAGATTTGCTCGAGACATCTAGCAGCCAAAGAGGTAACTGCACGCCGGCCTACTTATTAACTTCCAGATTTTATTGAAAAGTTTCTTCTTATGGCCGCTAGAATGCACTCGCCCTGTTAGGATTATATTGTTCTATATTTCTCCACTAGATTTCACGACTAGTCTACATGGGTCTCCATTGATAGTATACCATTGGCATTCTATGCGCATCGAATTTGAAGAATGACAGGATGATACTATGATACATTTTTACTTCTTATTTTGAAGGGTTTGTTACAGCCAATTGTGCGTTATTTGAAAATGTTATTTGAAGTAAAGAACAAAACGATTTCACATACTAACTGAATTCTAGCCGCTGGTACTAGTTCAGGTTATTAATACTTTTATTTCAGGCAAATAGCAATCGAAAATATCCACATAGTTTGTATGCACACGTCTCTGTAGGGACACGGAAAGATTTGTTAATTCAATTAGGGTTGTGAAAGCCATGCACAACCAGACGTGTAAAGACATGCCTCAACTCAAAGTTGGATGTTGCCCACGGCAGGTCGATTATGTAATAATAACAATAATAATAATGTTATTTGTTTTACGACCCTTTTAACTACTGCTGCTTTTAGATACGCCGGGGTGCCGGAATTTTGGCCCGAAGGGGATCTTTAACGTGCCAGTAAATCTACTGACACGGCTCCCTCGCATTTGTGCACCCACAAATGCCAGCTGACTGCGCCAGGATACGAACCTGCAACCTAGGGCCCAGCAAGCGAGAACGTTACCGCAGAGCCACGCAGCCAGTCCGGTCGATTATGTCTCCAGATCCATAACATTCCTGAGATACTTCTTATCTATCTTTCTTCAATGATGGTAGTAGTTTTTTTCTAGGTTGTGGCGTTTGGTAGAGGTAAATAGTTTCTAAGTTCTTCAACCAAGAAATGATTCTATTATACTCTTTGATAATAACAACGAGTTATAACTATACTCATACATTTAGGAGAAAGTAGGCTATATGTTCTTCACTGAACATCTTGTTTAAATTGAAAATTGGCTAAAAATAAATCAATAGATGATCTGTCACTTAGAACAATAATCACACACATTGTTTGTTGATGTGTCATGGCCATTGCACGCTGCATGGACCCAATCTCCGCATAGAGTGCACCTTGTCCTGCCCTTGGTCACCACATAGGATGCAAATGTCCATCTCTCTGCAAATTGTGGGCTCTATGTCATCGCACTGATCGTCACAGAGATCAACAGACGCAGCATCTTCCTCGATCAGACTATCACACATTGATGATCCGGCTTGTCCCAACTTGCAATGTTGTAAACTAAGCATCGTCACCACATAACGAAGTTAAATATTGGAGCTGTAGGGAATAAATTCACATTATTACTTCGCCTGGTATCACATTCTGTCACATATTTTATTAATTAATAAATAAGTGTAGCTTACCTGACAAACTTCGACTCAGCTTTCTAATAAGAAAATATCACAAAACCCTGAACGTCCGCCACAGGGCAAACAGGCTGCTCTACCGTCAAGGCTGCTTTACAGGAGGCTTCAAACATTTCTCAGCACTTGACACAACTAAACAAAACACTGTTCTAATTCCCGCTCCTGCATAAAAGCCATGGTCGGAGTTACCTCCTTGATCGGAATTCCCCCACTTTACCGATACTTTTGGAACTCCTGTAAAGGGAAATTGTATTTTTTCTTACTACTTTCTTCGGCCTTTCCCAATTAATTGGGGTCTCCGGAGCCAACCAGGCTCATTTTGGTTTTGGCCGGGGATTTAAAGCTGGGTGCCCTTCCTGACGCCACGTGATTTTTCAGTTGAAAATTCCACCCCGCTGTCACCGGGATTCAAACCCTGGGTGAAAGACGAGCAGCTAAGCCACTGCGCCATCACGCTCCCCGAAAACTGTATTTTTAGCCTATTTTCAATTTTGAAAAAATAGGCTTGTGAGATCACCTTTTGTCCGTGCGTGTGTGTGTGTGTGTGTGTGTGTGTGAGGTGTGTGTGTGTGTCCCCCTAATAAATTCTAACGGCTGGAGCGATTTCAATGAAACTCGGTAAGTTCATAGCACTATTTCTGGCGACCCCGACCGTGCCCTTCAAATTTTGTTACGTCTCACCAATCCAACATGGCGGCTGTGTGAAATATTTCACCAGCATTCAATATCTCCGAAACTATTCCCGATATCACCCTGGAATTTTTTACGGTGATAAAGGGAACTACTAGAAGTTCACCTATGTGACTTTTATAAAATTGGTAACTACAAAACCAACATGGCGGCCACGCGAATTTGCGAATTTTAAATAGACGTTTCTCGCTATTTAACCAACCAAACGCAATAAAACGTGGAACAGTATGTGTTTATACACATTGTAATGCACCAACATCTAACTTCGTTCAATTGTTTACATAACCACAAGATGGTGGATGTGCGAAATATTTCACCGGCATTCTATATCTCTGAAACTATTAGCGGTATCACCCTGAAATTTTGTACGGAGATAAAGGGCACTTTTAGAAGTTCATCTATATTACTTTCAAGAACCGGTTAACTAAAAAACGAACATGGCGGCCAAGCGAATTTGAACATTTTAAATAGACCTTTCTCGCGATTTAATGTTCAAAACGCAATGAAATCTGGTACAGGAAATGTTTATACACATTGTAATGCACTGGTATCTAATTTAGTTCAATTGTTTACATAACTTCATGATGGCGGCTGTGCGAATTTTAAAATTAAGTTTTTTATTTCTTGTGTCGTAATCATGCGATCGAAGTGAAAGTTTGATTATTGAACCTACGCAATATATTTCCTTCAATGGTACATGACTCTATAGCCTATACATTTAACAATCCAACATGGCGACCATCCGAAATATTTACCCTCTGAATATCTACGAATCTATTATAGCAATCAAACTGAATGTTTTATGTTCATAGGGGCTATGAACTTAAGTTCACCTATAGGACTTTAAATAACCTGGTGATCAGAGATCCAACATGGCGGCGACGCGAAGTATAAACATTCACATAGACGTTTTTCGCAATTTAACCATCCAAGTGCAGTGAAACTTGGTACAGTAAATCCTTATACGAATGTTAATCCACTGGCATCTAATTTATTTCAATTGTTTCCATAACCTCAAGATGGCAGCTGTGCCAAATTTTAAAATCTCCTTGTTATTTCTTGTGTCCTAATCATGCGATTCAAGTTTGAATGCTACAGTTCCAAACTAATCTTCATGCGACAGTACATAACTCTAGGACCTACATATATAAAATCCAACATGGCGACCATCCGAAATATTTACCGTAGTCGGTTCTCAATATCTACGCATCTATTACAGCAATCAAACTGAAATTTTGTATGTTGATAGTAAGCATTTAACATAAGTAGGATATATGAAAATAGGCTGTATAGTTCTTCACGGAACTACTTGTTTTATATTGATAAAGACCGTAAGCAAACGTTCGTACATTTATGAGATATATTAAATGATTGCTCTCTCTGTTATATTTCTTTCTAATTCTTAATGATGAATTAAATATGCAATAAAATTACAAATCAAATAGCAAACATCGCGAGGTTCATTTAGATCCACACCACGATAGTTGGGTTACCTAAATCTACCACACTAATTGAGGATTAAAATATTGATTAAAACGTTGTATACAACATAACCCCTATGTAATGTGGTCATCTGTTGATATAGTTCACTCATGCGTTTTATGTTGACCACCGTTTATCCTTAGAGCAACAAATGACGGGGACATAAAACAAGAAATATGACTATAGCGTAATGCGCCAGTTTACGAAAATTACACCATAAACCACACAAAAGATGCCAGTAATCCACTTAACTATGATTGAACTAAAATATACATACATCAATAACACAATCTAGTGTCAGCCTATTTGTAATCTGTCTTTAGAAAGTTCGAAAGTGTTGCTTGGCGTGATAATGCACCAAGTATCAATTTCCCCATTTCCTTTTACAATCACGAGGTAAAGCACCATCACGACATGTGCATTAATCTTGAAAATCAACGGAATATGAATTACTTGTCAATGGATTATTATCGTATAGACCTCAGCTATAAGATCCATACAATTCGGTGAGTGTTGAGTCTGTTAGGTAATATTGTGAATTATATAAGAACATCCCCGTCAAAATAATGTATTCCCAATTAGATTAGGCTGGAAATATAAGACTCCACCTGAATTAATTATGTGATTAATTACTATTAATATTATTAATATTAGTATTAGTATTAATATTAGTATTAAACCCTATTATTGGTTTATTATAACTATTATTACTATTATGAATATTTTTGCAGTCTGTAAAATAATAATTAAGCACATGTAGATATTTCAGGACGAGTCTTATATTTCCCTGGTAATATAATTAAGCGTAAATACGTCCTGACCGACTGAAAAGTAATCAGTTAATATCCTTAAAATGGAAAAACAGAAAAATGTCTTCAATGCTTTTTTACTTATTGATTTATCTATTTAAATAGCAATAACATTTGCCATGAATGGAAATACAAGATTTTTCCGTATTGACTTCCGGAATTCTCTCAAAAAATAACACTTCTATCAAAACAATTCATATCACATACAGTATAATGAATTACAGCGCATGTTTTGAAATTTCTTTGGAGTTTTCTTCAGCTTTCATCTAAAGAAAAACATATTTAATTTGAAACATGAGTAAACATATTCTTAAAGCTAGATCTCGATTTAAACAAACCGTAAATAAATAAATTAATATAAGGATGTCCTACAAAACAGTGAATTTAAAAATTACTTTGAAGCAATATTATTATGAATTATGTTTAAAATGTCAAAAGCCAAAGAAATATTATCAAAAAAAAACGACGTGCAATCAGTTGTAAAAACTGAAAACTTGTTGAAATATTTCCCAAATAATGTGCATTCAGTTAACTGAATATATGTACTAATTAATTCATTTATGTATTGGCATTGACGACGCGTCACCCCATAATCCACACGTCATGTGACTGGGTTGCTCTGGCTTGGTTGACCAAGGCAAGTTACGGGCTCTGGTGCCAAGTCTTTTATTTTGTTACGGCTACATGGCCTTCTCCTACACAAATCAAGAATCGAGAACTACTGTCAACCAAAATATTATGTGTACTCGAATTTGAAGGTTGTTTGTGAAGTAACCAATAGACCTACATGGTTCACCAGCTAGCCGCTCTGGGAAATGCTGTACCACGTTGCCAAGATGGGCTCCATCACGCATCATGGCGCGCCTCGCTCGGAAGTGATGGGCTCCATATCCGCAACGCTGTACAGCATTTCCCAGAGCGGCTAGCTGGTGAACCATGTCTTAATTCCCCGTACAAATACAAACCGATATAAAATAAGTGAATTAATTTACGTATTTCACAGTCATACAGCATAACCTTTTGATGTATAAGGATTACAACGCAACCAAGAACTACATTTTCCAACGACCCCGAGCCAAGAAAAAGTTACCTTACAAAAATGATAACAATTTTAGTTCTTGAACACACAAAATTTTGAAATTAATAAACCAGTTATACAACATTACAATGTATATTGTGTGATAATTTGGATTCGATCTGTTGACGGGTTTGTGGGATAATAATTCTTAAATGTGACGCAAGGTTGAAACACGCTTAAATACAGGCACATTTTGTGTTTCAACTGCGATAAAAAAAAAATACAAATAAAAAATTCCAAACCTACATGAACTAACGTAAAATAGAACGATGAAAATGATTATGTTATTGGATTTTATGTAGGTCAATTGGTTACTTCACAAACAACCTTCAAACTCGAGTGCACATAATATTATGGTCGACAGTAGGGTATGTGTCACAGTACATAAAATAAGGCGACATTCCCTGTGGAAGGGAGTACTGAAATGAGCATTACTTAGGTTGTGGCAGAGATTCGAACTTTTGATCTCTAAACTTGCTGCAGTTCTCCATTTTAGTCTTTGAGAGTGACTAAAGGTGTTCAAATAAATGGCTGGGTAGAATAGTTGAAATTCCACTCTTCGATGACCACGATCACCCAAGTCATAAACAAAACGAAGCAATGCCAAGGTGATCTTAATTTAAACTTGAGTTTAGTTCTGTAAAGCCTCGCGTCGAGGGAAATGCAGGGATAACAGATTTGTACTGCCTCGAGGAATCGAGAAAGTTATTGAAGCTGTGCCGTAATCGAGCGGAAAAGTACATCACTTGAGAATACAACCTGCAGGCAGAGTTCACACGAGTTAATGGAATGGATACCGATATCAATAAAGGCGAGAGTGTATGAATGAGGGACATTACTGGGAATCCCAGAAGAGCTTTCAAATCACATTATGGATTCCATTTCTTTCCTCCCACACACACTCATGTTCAATGGAAGTAGCGAGTGAAACACTCCATGAAAGAAACAATGTGTCAGTATGTTCCTGGACATAGGACAGAAATTAGTCTGTGTATTGTGACGCAGTTTGACTCACAAATCTCATGATGTGATGTGCGTTGCTTAAGCCTAACACCTTGAAAAAGTTTGTTTTTCAAATTATTTTTAAACTATACCCCTACTCTTCTAGTTTATTTCAGTGAAATAATTTTACACATATCTGCATTAGTTTAGCAGTCATGATATAAAAGCTGTGCTATTTAAGGAGTCAGGTAACTTTGTCTTTCATTTCCTCAAAACTGTATTTTACAAGTCCGTTTCCGTTGTAATTCCTTAAGTATAAGGCGTATTACAATCAATTCCCCATGTTCTTAGTGATAGGATCTACAAAAATGACCAAAATCGTAAGCCTTAGTTTGGTTGTTTATAAAAAAATAAAAATAAAAAAACATGAGAAGAAAAGAAGCAAATTTATGTTATGTTAATTTATCAAATGATCAGAAATACTAAATTTTATAACAGAGATCCTAAAGAGTTCAGTTTTGTAGCTGTTGCCTTACAAAGCAACCTCCAATAAATACAGCAAAACTTGGCTAATAAATGTTTGACTCATCAGGAAAACGGTGAAACCCGACAACTTAACAGTCGCCATTTTGAATTATTTTGTATGTTTTACTGCGCTGACGACAGTTTTAATAATTGTGCATGTACTCTACACATGAGTTAGTTTATATGTAAAGCAGTATGATTGGTTTATATATGGTACAATCGGATTTTTTTAAATTGTTTACCTTAGAAGGTGTTAAGCTGTACCGATCCCCTAAAGCGGAGCCAGAATGTCCTATGCTGTCCATGTTAATTTTTCTAACTTTCATTTACCATTTTATCAGAAACTATTAACAGGAATTAGATCATTTTTTTCAGGGATGTTTCTTGATGCTCTCGCGTTATTTTAACATACCCTTTTCTAAAATATCATTTTTGTAATGTTTGGAATTTTTAAAAACTGCGTAGGCCAATATTACAGCATTTTCATGAACATCTACAACACGTATGCAAATCAACCAGCTTAGCAAACGTATGGAAAAGCCCGCTCGCATGAGGAGGAGTAATCAATATTTTCCCGCACCACAGCGTACAAATTATGGTAAATATTATTTTGTAAACCATGCCATTGATAACTGGAACTCTCTATCTGCCGCAGTCTTAGAGCATTTCCCCAAACATATACAGTAGGTGTGTTTAAGAAAAGACTGATGATTTGTGTAAATACTCTATTTTAATTGTTATTGAATTGTGATGTATATTGTTTATTTGTTATGTTTACCCAATTTGCGACCAGGGGTCACACCCTCAATTGCAAATAAATGGATGAATTAATTAATTAAATGACATTCCATGAGGTAGAATAAAACGAAAGTAAATTTTGAAAAACGAATGTGTTAAAATATAACACATGTAAGGAGAGTATATTATGAAAATTAATACCTTAAGTCAATAACATGTACTTTTAATTATAGTGTGTCTGTTTCGGCCACATTGAGAGCTTCCTCAGCGCAAATAGATAGTACAAGTTGAGTTGCAACTCTTACATTTGAAAATTGTTCACAGCAAAGGTTACTTTATTTCAATTATTCATGGTGGTTCCGTATTGATAACTAAAATGATTATTAATAGGAAAAATATAACCACCTGAATCAATACTATAATGAAATTAATTAATAAAGTTGTTCTAGGTACATGTTTCGGGGATTGATCAACTATTTTATCCCCTTCGTCAGCCAATTGTAAAGCACATTGAAAATATAACAAAGCGTAGCACTGAAAATATGAAAGGTTATTTACCTTAATATAGTGCACCATATATATAGATTGTAGAAATTAAAATATAGAACAAAACGAAGAATATGGTGCACCATATTAGGGTAAATAACCTTTCATATTTTCAGTGCTACGCTTTGTTATATTTTAAATATGCTTTACAATTGGCTGATGAAGGGGATACAATAGTTGATTAATCCCCGAAACATGTACCTAGAACAACTTTAATAAATAATTTATTTATAGTATTGATTCAGACGGTTATATTTTTCTTATTAATAATTATTTCACAATAAAGGTTGTTTTCAAAATTATTTCTAAAAATACATTAAAATTCTAATCAAGTAGTTCCATGAAGAACTAAATTGTCTAATTTCATATATCCAACTTATGTTAATTGCCTCAATCAACATACAAAACTTCATTTTTAATGCTGCCATAGATTCGTAGATATTGAGAACCGTCTAAATATTTCTGATGGTCGCCATGTTGGACTTTTAAATATGTAGGCCAGATATGTATGTATTATTAGCTGATGATTATTGCTGAGGTATATTATTCTAACTTCAATCGGATTATTAGGACACAAGAAATATAAACGAGATTATAAAATTTCGCACAGCCGCCATCTTCAGGTTATATATACACCGCGGACAGGCCAACAAGGACCACGCAAATATCACTTCTTTAAAGGTCTAGTTTCCTTCTTTCTCATCCAGAAGTCTTTCATCCTGGTCGACTGCGCAGCTCTTCTTTCTGCAGCCCGTTCTCCTCTGTTGAGATTCTCCTTCTCCCCGACAAGAATTTTGAGGCCAGAAATTTTGTTTCTGTACTGTATTCGATTTAGACAATCTTCTTCAGTAATTTTGAATTTTTGAAGTTCTTCTTTCATTTGTTTTACATAACCTCCTTGCCCTTTATAGTTCCAGATTTTATCTTCAGGTTATGAAAACAATTAAAATAAATTAGATGTTGGTAGGTTAAAGTTTGTATAAGCATTTACCGTACTAAGTTTCAGTGTGCTCGGATGGTTAAATCCCGAGAAACGTATATTTAAATTATTAAATTTCGTGTTGCCGCCTGTTAGATTTGTGCTCATCAGGTTATTGGAAGTCCCTTAGGTGATCTAATGTTAATAGCCATTTTCAACGTACAAAATTTCAGTTTTATTACTGCCATAGATTAGTAGATATTGAGAATAGTCTAAATATTTCGGATGGTCACCGTGTTGGAGTTTTATACATGTAGGCCATAGAGTTATGAATATTATTACGTAGGTTCATTATTCAAACGATGACTTCGATCGCATGATAACACACCCGCGATCTTTGGGAAAACAGTTCAGCATGCTACCGCCTACGCCACAGAAGCCGAACTGGTCCATCTTTATGAGAGGCAAGCAGCTTGACTACTGTACCACCATACCAGTAATAACATTTATTATTCTGATGTAGTAGTGTATTTATTTGTAATTTAGGGTAGTGTTGCGATGGAGGCGGCCGTTGCATCAAGTTAGGAACCATCCTAACATTTTCCCGGAAAAGAAAATATAAATCTCGTAAAGCCACTTCTATGATGAATGAAAGGGAAAGTAAAGTCACACCTACTCTCCGTTCTGTCTCACGAGGTATCGTGTATCCTCTGCAGCATTCCGTAAGAAATATTTTTAATCACATGTAGGCTAATTTTTTTCAGGTTGTGATTCGCATGTTCCAGTAATTGTGATTATATTGCCTTCACCGACAGAAATTATCAATATAACAGCTTCGGTGGCCTAGTCGGCAGCATGATGAAATGCTGTGCCGAAGATCGCGGGTTTAATCCCGGCCAAAGTTGACGGGTTATTAAGAGCGTTAAAATCCCTCAGTATTCCTTCCTTCGGAGGGGAAGTAAAACCGGGGGGGGGATTCAAATTGATGGCATTAGAAAGAACCTACCACTACAATATTGGTACTGTGTAGCTAATTTTGTAGGTTATTTGGCTATAAATTAGCAGAAGAATACAACTCGGGTGTGCTTCCTACCAACAGGTACGGGGACTAGCATGGAACAAGGATATACCAATTAAGACTAAAGAAGATATGTACAAGGCATATTATGTTCCTATAATGACATATGCAGCAGAAACTTGGACAATGACTAAGAGGGATGACAGCAGAGTACAAGCAGCTGAGATGAGATTCCTGAGAAGTATGGTCCAGAAAACGAGGAGAGAGAGAGTGAGAAATGAAGATATACGGAAAGAACTGGGAGTACAGAAACTAAAAGACAATCTGGAGCAAAACAGATTGAGATGGTTTGTACATATCAAACGGATGAATGAATTAAGGCTACCAAGACGAGCACTGGAACCACGGATGACAGGGAAGAGAGGACGAGGAAGACCAAGAATGCGTTGGATGGACTAGGTGGAGAATAGTATTAGAAAACGGAACCTGGATTGGAACACTGTGTCGGAAGAGGAATGGTGGAACGACAGAACAAAGTGCAGAGGAACCATATTTGCCCCCACCCAGTGTCAACTGAAAAAGGGGAAATGAAGATGAAACGCTGTATCAAGTTCCAACGTTCAACCCTGGGGGACAATGGCGTCTGGTAGCCAAAGTACTTGAAATTGAACTTGCCCAGTTTCATTCATTTCATCTCTCATTAACTCATCTCATGAGGTTGGCGTCGGGAAGAGCATCCGGCCGCAGAAACTACCCCCCACATAGAATTTCATCGCATCTCATGCTCGACCTCGTTGGAATTGGGATTAATTAGTGGTAGACATACATATAACTTAGCGGCTTTGGTAGCGTAGTTGGTAGCATGCTGAACTGCTGTGCCCAAGATAGCGGGTTCAAACCCGGCCGAAGTCGTTTTTTATGAGCGTTAAAAATCCTTCAGTATGCCTTCCTTTGGAGGCGAAGTAAAGCCGGCGGTCCCATGTCATAGATTTATGGCATGTAAAAGATCCTTTCACAGACTAAACTTGTGTGAAGCTAAATTGATAGGTTAGATTTCGTCGGAACGCTCTATCAAAGTTCCAACATTCACCACTAGGTATCATTGATATCTGGTAGCGAAAGTTGGAACTACTTGAAATTTAACGGAACCTGTAGCTCACCCTAATAAGGGTGTCCGCTGGAAGCAGCTACAGACTCAGGCGAGCCGAACAGGTTCTCGGACACTCCCGGCACTAAAAAGCCATACGATAAATAAAATAATACATATAACTTGAACACTCTACCATCTTTACCGTAGCCTACATCCGGCCAACGCCAGGTAAAACAGCTACTTCAATTCTAGGAATAATATATTGAATTCGCAGCTAATGCTGCTATTGATATTATGATAGGTAAACCTCATACCAACGACACCTTCCCCCAAAATTATAGGCCCTCTCAATCATCTCGAAATTGTTCGAGATGACTCTACTTTGCAGGCTGCAAAACATCATATATGATTCACTGAACGATTAGCAGTTCGGCTTCCGTAAAGGCCACTTCGCAGACTTACTAAAGTTATCACGCGCGCATTTAATGAAAATCGAATTACAGGAGTTTGTTTTCTAGACATTAGTGGTGCTTTCGATAGTGTATGGCATAGTGGCCTGCTATAAAAACTCAAGCACAGAGGTCCCCCAGACTACGTATTACAAGTCATAAATTCATATCTTAGGAAAAGGAAATTCTATGTCCAGGTGGAGGACGCTCAATCCTCTCTGAGAATAATAAGAGCCGGCGTACCACAGGGCAGTGTTATCTTCCCCATCTTATTTGACGTCTATGTCTCTGACATTTCGAAAAAAAGATAACAAGAAAGCAGACGATACTGCTATCTCTACCAGCTCCTGGAGAGAACAGAGAATTGATGCTAATCTACAAGAATCCCTAGATGTTCTCGAGACCTGGCTCGGGAAATGGCGAATTAAGAAAATATTCTGCTACTCTTTTCGCTAAGAATCGTAAATTCACAGACGTCCAGGACCCTGCCTTTTTCGGCGAAATGATAAGATGGCAGTCTGTCATTAAGTATTTGGGAACCACGCTAGACCGCGGCCTCACCTTTGTACAGGAAGTAACTCAGCGTGCCAACAATGCAAAGGCCATACTAGCACAGCTCTGTTCCCTCATTCGGGCCAGAAGCTCACTCGATGACTTCAGCAAACTCTTGGCATATCGCACCCCTGTGCGAACAGTTATGGAATATGCTTGTCCAGTGTGGAGCTACCCAGCTACCACACACATCAGTAAATTACTGGTTGTTCAAAATAAAGCACTACACACGATATCAGGAGCACTTTGGTATATGCGTAACGCACAACTTCTCGATGATTACCAACTTTCAGTAACCAGCACCCGCATTAAAGCGCAAGCAGCAAAGCTCAAAAAAAAAAAAAATTAACACCAACCCTCTAGTGAACATGTGGGGTGATTACCAAGCCACCGGGTGCCGATACAAAAGGCCTCGGATTACAGTATTATTGTTGTTGTTGTTGTTTGAGTCTTCAGTCTTTTGACTGGTTTGATGCAGCTCTCCATGCCTCCCTGTCTTGAGCTATCGCTTGCTGAGCCCAAGGTTGCAGGTTCGAAACCTGGCGCAGTCAGCCGGCATTTGAGGGTGCGCAAATGCAGTAAATGTACTGACACGTTAAAGATCCCCTTCGGGGCAAAATTCCGGCACCCCGGCGTCTCTAAAAGCCAGGGTAGTTAAAAGGGATGTAAAACCAATAACATTATTATTGTCTTGAGCTAATCGTTTCATCTCTACATAGCTACCACACCCTACATCCGAACCAATCTGTTTAACATATTCTAACCTTGGTCTACCCCTACAGTTCTTGTCCTCAACCCTTTCTTCCATAACTAGGCTTGCTATTCCTGGGTGTCTTAGTATGTGTCCTACTAACCTATCTCTTCTCTTCATTAGCAGTCGCCAGAAACATCTCTCCTCTCCCACTCGTCTTAATACCTCTTCGTTTGTAACCCTATCTACCCATCTGATCTTCATCATTCTCCTGTAACACCACATTTCAAATGCTTTAATTCTCCTCTTTTCTGCTGCACCAATAGTCCACGTTTCACTTCCATAGAGCGCCACACTCCAGACAAAGGCTTTCAAAAATGACTTCCTAATACCTAAATCTATATTCGATGTCAACAGATTCCTTTTTTGTAGAAAGGCTTTCCTTGCCTGACCCAACCTACTTTTTATATCCTCTTTGCTTCGTCCATCACTGGTTATTTTGCTTCCTAAGTAACAGAAGTCTCCTATTTCCTTCAGCTTTTCACCTGCCAATTTGATGTCCAGAGGTTTCTGATTTATTTCGGCTGCATTCCAGTATTTTTGTTTTACATTTATTAATTTTCATCATGTATTCATTCCGTAAGACGGAGTCCATACCATTCAAAAACTCATTCAAATCCTCAGGCGTTTCGGTCAAGATGACGATGTCATCAGCTAATCTCAGAGTTGAAATTATTACTCCTTGAATCTTCACTTCCACTTTCAATTTTTCTCCAATTTCCTTCATTGCTTGTTCAATGTAAAGATTGAAAAGTATGGGTGATAAGTTGCGGCCTTGCCTTACACCTTTCTGAATACCAGCTTCTCTCTCATGTCCTTCAGCTCGAATGACTGCTGTCTGGTTTCTGTATAGATTGTATATCACCCTCCTATCCCTGTACTTTATTCCAATAGATTTCAAAATGTCAAACAATTTTATTATTGA
Organism: Meconema thalassinum; assembly: GCA_946902985.2. Taxonomy (NCBI): domain Eukaryota; kingdom Metazoa; phylum Arthropoda; class Insecta; order Orthoptera; family Tettigoniidae; genus Meconema; species Meconema thalassinum. Next base: position 248,947,021 of record OX336392.1, on the reverse strand, counting down.
ATAAAACGTATTAGCTCCTATAGCTCTTTAAAAGCAACTTTACCCTTCAAAATAAGCTCGACTGAGCTCGTTCTTTCCACTTTTCTTTTCACATTAAGCACTTCAAGGTGCCCTCGGGCACCAGGCCATATCCTCAACACTTAAGACATCTGGTAACTACCCTATACACCTATTCCAGTTCTGTTAGGGCCATGCCGCTGTACAGATATAGCTCTAAAGGCCCCTCAGGCTGACAGGCTGTAAAGAAAGCGCAGGAAGTCAGCTCACGCTGACGTTGTGTCGCGGGGTTCTGCCACTGCTATTGATTAACTCATTCATTCATTCATTCATTCATTCATTCATTCATTCATTCATTCATTCATTCATTTCAACTACAGATGTGGCCATATTATTAGGATAATGTGTTATATTAGTATACCAAATAGATAAATTCATTCAGAAGCAGTTGTTTAACGATTTATTTTCTTACCGGTATATTTGAAAGTAAATAGACTATAATCCTTGAATGTTTTTGGATTTTTCGAGTTAATTTTAACCAAAAACGTCGAAAAGAAATCAATACAAATCAATGTTAGGAAGTCAGATGGTCCTGAAATGTTATTCCTCACAATTATTAAAGTTGTAGGACGATTTATAATTATATGGTCAATGTTTGATAGTTATTAAAACATCTTGTATATTTCCTTTTTATGAATAGTGTGACAAGTATGTTTATAAAAAGAAAGAACATTTACCATGATAGGAAATGCAAGATATTTTTCGTATTAACTTAAGATTCTTCTTAATAATAATAATTATTATAATAATTATAATATAACAATTAAAACAGTGATTCTTTCAGAAGCAGCATACGCAACCGAAGAAATTGGGGATCGACAGTCATTCCAAAATTAAGGACATACAAAAGCAGGAACGAAAGATTCTCAGGAAGATTTACGGGCAGTCAATAAAATCAGCATTTGGATGATGACACTTTAGAACGAACTCTATGAAAAGACCAACACAATAACGGAAGAAATCAGAAAACGCCGAGCAAAGTTTTACACACACATCTACAGGTTGGAAAAATTTCAGAACGGCAAAGGAACTTCTCGATACCATAACAAAGAGTAAATGCGGCACGGAATGGCTGAAGGAGATCCACAGGGACGTACAACAGATTAACATAGAAAATCTCGAGGACCGCACCGAGTGTCGAAATAAAATCACAAATGTTAAGTATGAGCGAAGAACATAACGACAATCTGCAAAATAAATGGACAGCTGAGTGGAACAAGGAGCACTTCGAGAGAATGAAGAGATTTTGGGAAGATAAGATGGGAAAACCCTGAAGATGAAATCGTGAATTCCAGTTCAATTGCTCTCCTAAAGGGGGGCAATCGATAATAATAATAATTATTATTATTAAATTAAAAAGAAAATGAATTGAAACATTTTTCTGAATTCTGTTAAAGATGTTAAATCTAAAGAAAGATTCTCAAAACATATACGTGCAGTCAGTTATCGAAACAGAATATTCTTGAAATATTTTCAAAATAAAGTTCATCCAGTTATCAATATGGAATACATCTGCAAACGTTTAAATTTCCATATCCAGTGACTTGATGCAAATTGATAATGGTGGACAACCCAGTGTATCACAAGGTCTAACCAATATAACTCGAAATTAGAATGATAACTTCCTGAAATGGATATATGGATATGTCACAACACAGTTCTAATATAGATAGTGTTAAATCCATTTTTCAGTTCTCATGCACGCATATCAGATATGTACCATTCACTTATCACGGAACGTGGAGTGAGACCATATATGCATGTTACTTTTACTCTGTCTCCAGTCACGAGCAGGGATGTCTGATTCCCATAAGAACTATTTTATATTGCTGCTTCACTTAAATTCTACTGGTGAATTCTCAATAGAGAAATGCCAAAACTCATTCCTTTACCGTTCGTTCTTGCTATGTTCTTAACGAACATCAAGTTTGGGTTATTTACTCCCTATCAGTGATCTAGATGGTAGGACTCAACTTCAATGGTTTATACCCATTCCATTCGGTCAAAGGGCTGCACCGCATTTTTATGTACAATGGCTACATCCATCTTTTGTACATAGGAATGTATTTCCCTTTATTCGTTGACAGGGGTATGACCACGAATTTTCGCTCATAAACTATCTTTCCTAATTATATGATCTCGGCAACGACGGGTGCTCATGCAAATTCCGATATTTGAATATCCTTGCCTTCTGACTACCTTGGATTATCTTTCTCTTTTAGTGTGGTCTTATTCTTGCAGGCTGATAAAAGCTACGTAAAGCCTCTATCTGTGTGCGAATACACCACATAGCTATTCCATACATAATTTTACCTTTGTTTAGAGGATACAAGAGCTACAAGAAGCACAAAAAAGCGTTTCGTGGGATGCTAGTCAGAAGTAATATACAGTAAGTTATATCGGAAATATATGGAAGAGCATGCATTTCCATACAGCCTATATAAATATCTTAGAGCTAGGAGCAAAACAAATACACCTTTAAACTCTCTCTTCTGCCGAAGATATTAGCTATTATAGTGTGTTGTAATCAATATGATGATCTGAGAAAAGAAGAAAAAAGGTAGTGAGCAGGGAAAGTCTCAGGAAAAGCTCGCAATACGCCATACAATTTATCCCACTGAGCCTGGTTATCAACGGGGTATTAATGTGTCTACCTTCACCGCCGAGGTCAGAGCACTGGAGTATGAAGCCGGAGATCGCGGGATCGGGTCCCGCTGGGCCAGATAATTTAATTTTCTGTCTTCCTTCTACAAGGCTTGTACTATATGAACATTACACGACCTAATAGCTTAAAGTCTCATCATTACGGTCGTGAAAATCCAATTCTTTGAATCTTTTCTGACGTACAACACACATTTAGTCATTAAATAGCTCAGTAAATAAAATATTAGTATCAATTACTTCTACAAGTTTCATGATCTCATTGCAATGATTGCAATCAGGTGAGAATTGAACCCATTTTGACCACAATGTTACGTTTCTTAAAACATCAATCATCAATCAAACCCACCTCTTCTCGTTGTTGCCTCACGAGGCTGACTTTACATAATTTCCGCCCTTAGAGAATCTATATTTATTTGGGTAGAGCTGGGAATCGACCCCGTATGTCTGGGATGATAAGTCAAGATTGCTAGCCATTATACTGTACCATGAGATGATGGAAAGCACAGATGTCCCTCGGGACTCTTGAACTAACCGGCAGTGAACCCCGAGAGTATTTAAACTATTCATGTTACCAAAGGTGTACCTTGCGTGTTGAGCTACATACACCCTGCCCGTGAAGCCTCCCCTTAAGATAGATAGGCAGCGAATACCTTGGGACATTTCAATCTTCCACCAACGAAGAGAGAACAAGATGTTCAGTAAAGAACATATAGCCTACATTCTCCTGAATGCATGGATATTGTTATAACTCTTTGTCCTTTTCAAGGAATATAATTAAATGTTGGTTGTAGTAGCTTGTTGAAATACGACGTGCTATACGGATATTAAACATAAATATGAGCTGCCCTTTTCCAGTGCTACCTCTGTACCAAATTTCGTTCAATTCGGCTTTACCGTGTTTGAATTGATAGGGGGAATCCATTTGCACACATACATGGCCGCCATCTACAAACTATTGGGCTGATGACCTTGTAGTTTTAGTCAAAAGACGCTCGCCATATGCATATAAGTTGTTGCAAAATTTGGTAGAGTTCGGATGATTAGGTTAGTCGTAATTTGATTTAAGCTTTGAACATTTGGGTGGCCGCCATTACGTTTCCGTCAAGATGGCGGTGATATAAAACATAACACTGTGGTGCTATTTGCTAGTGCTACCTCTGCACCAAATTTCGTTCAATTCGGTTTCACCGTGTTTGAATTGACAGGGGGAATATATTTGCACACATACATGGCCGCCATCTGCAAACTATTGGGCTGATGACCTTGTAGTTTAGTCAAAAGACGCTCGTCATATAATTATATGTTGTTGCAAACTTTGGTAGAGTTAGGATGTTTAGGTTAGTCGTAATTTGATTTCAGCTTTGAACATTTGGGTGGCCACCATTACGTTTCCGACAAGATGGCTGCAATACATAGCATGACACTGAGGTGCCCTTTACTAGATCCACATCTGCACCAAATTTCGTTTTATTCAGTTTTACCGTGTTCGAATTGATAGGGGAAGACAGACATTCAGAGTACACACACTCTTTCTCACACACGCACACAGACACACATACACACACACAGGCAGACACACAATTCTTGGCCCTGTGTAGTCTCATAAGTCTACTTTTTTTTTTTTTTTTTTGCAAATATCGAAAGTAGGCTAATAAAAATTATAAGGTCACATTCTTTCAATAATCGTAGTTCCGCCCCTTAAAACAACAATAACTAACTGACTATTCTTTCAATAATGTGGGTGCCTGAAAGGATAGGACACGGGCCTAATAAAGCAAAAGAATACGGTATCTTAAGGCCTGTTCGCCATCTCTTGATGAATACAGTACTTTTGCATTTGTCAGTTGGCACAGGCTAGAGTAAAAGGTGGCTTTTCACCGATGTCTCAGTCTCACTCATGGCTGTGATTATATGGAAGCTACTGAGGTATGGGTGGTGCTTAGTAATGGCATTCGGGGCACAGTCAGTGCCTGTGAATGCTGTGAAAGGTTCAACTCATAGGGTTAGGACTACTGTTCTGACTCAGTGAGGAAAGCAATGGCAAACTACCTCACTCCTCTTCTTGCCTAGAACGCCTCAAAATAGCGCTGTCTTGGGTTTTTGTGGGTATCTACTCACATAACGTAACGGCGGTACTTTTTGAGGATCCAACCAGCCTTCGGGCTGACTACCTAACAGACAAGACTCTGTTATCCAATATCTTCCGGTAGGAAGAGAACAGGGGTTGGTCAAAGGATGTCAGCAATAAGAGAAACTGAGAATAATGTGACTTGGTTAAGCACAGTAGAAGCATCAACAGTCATTTGAGGCCTCACTCACGAAATACAGTTACCGGCAGTAAGCACTGCGCTCCCCCATCCCACTCCTCCGGTATACTACTGCAGCGTAAAATATTTGCCTCGATGAGCATGCCTGAATCTGAAAGTGAATACCTACTGCCACGCACGTCAATGCTCTCAGATAGGGAAGTATTCGGCACGTGCCCCGCACCGCTCTACACCCCTCCCCTACCGCCGAGCTCTCAAGGTTAAGTGCAGAGATAAACGCTGGTGTCTCTTTTATTGATAGTTTTACATATAGCTCTTGTTATTTGTGTAGATTAATCACCACCTCTTGGTGTAGTAGCTAATGTTCTTGGCAGTCACCCCGGATGTCTGCTAAGAAATGTAATTGTAGTCGGAGGGCTAGAACGGGCAACACTCAGCCTCGTGAGGCAAAACAGTGAAGATGGGGGTTGGATTACCAACTCAGCCATCCTGGAGGTGGTTTTCCATGGTTTCCCACTATCACTCCAGGCAAGTAACGGGATGACACACACCTAAGTACCTCGATGTCCAAACCCCTCAAATGTAACCACATGTAGTTTTATTTCAGGGCATTTGCATCGTGGTGTTTTAGCCCCGAATACTTGGGTATGTGTGGTTTTCTGGTAACGCGTGTTATTGTAATGACTGCATTAGAGTCTGTATGTATAATTCAAGTGACGATTTGAAAAGAGGTGTCAGTGACTAGGTTAAGAACCATCCAGGCATTTGCCTGGAAGAGAGTGAGAAACCACGGCAAACCATTTCCAGGGTGGCTGTTTGGTTGGGAATTGAAGCCACATCTTCTTATCTTAGCCTCACGAGGCTGTGTTTAACCGGTTCCAGTCCTCAGACCAGAATTAAATTTCGTGGCAGAGCTGGGAATCGAACTCACGCCTCAGGGGCAACAGCAATTAAGGCTCACCGCTACACCATGATATGATTGTGATGATGATAATTCTTATTTTAAGGGACCTAACATCTAGGTTAACGGCCCCTAATGAAATGAAATGTTATGAAATAAGAGCATGGATATATAAACAGCCCACTGCCAGCGAGTGAAAACGAAAATGGTCTATATAAAGCAAACAGTGAGCCCTATCATTAATGCCTTATTTGGATAACATGAGAAAAAACGTGGATGATTAGAAACAATAGAACAAATAAGGTAGTTTAAACAGTAGAGAATAGATTTGCACACAGTAAAAACATAAGACAGACTAAACCTAAACTAAAGGTCTTAAACTATTTTAAAACTTAAAAAAAGAACCACTGTCCCTCATGAACCGTAAACGGTCTACTTGTTATGACCCCTTTAATTCGAGAAAGATGGTTTTGGCTTCCCTTACAAAGAGGAAGCAACATAACGAACAAGGCAGGCAAAGAGAAATAAAGGGGAAAATGTCAAGCGGGAATGGTGTGCTTTGTACCGCATTCTCAATAAACCAAGGCCAAAATTCGGCAGTACTATAGAGTTAGGTTGTACAAGAGAAGTACTAAGTCTGGCTTGGAATTGAATTATACACTGTATTTACTGTATACTGGGGCTTGGTATTGTGATTAACAGCCGCGTTGATTTTGTGTGTGAATAATGCGTCAAATAATCTGTGTTAGTGTGGAGTCTGTGGCAGTGTGTCTATTTTTGATCGAGGATAGATTTGGATGGAAGTGTCTGGGGCCTTAAGTTAGGTACCACCGCGGCATAAGCCTGGAGAGGAAGATGTGAAGTACACTGAATATAAACTCAAGGAAAGCTGAAGTGGGAATCGAACGGTTATGTTAACTAGGATTTTTTGGACAATATTCTGGCTCTCGATCAGAATTAAAGTTCTAGGCATAGTTTGGAATCAAACCCAGGTCACAGTGATAACAGCCAGCAAAACGAGGTAGCTCGACTTTGAAGTCGAAATGAGTTAGAGATTGATTCTAACCGGAGATGGAATCTTCCTTCGTTTGGTGAAAGGACCAGTCTTTCCGGAGAACAAACAAGCAACTGGAGACAGAAATGTATTTCGTGAACGTTAAACTAGCGATCATGAGCCACGGGACTTCCATTTTTACGTGGAATCAAAACTATAGGACATGCTATTTCACTTTGAATATCTCACATGCATTGAACAAGAATCGTGCAGGAAATAGCCTAATACTCACTCCAGATCTGTCTATATTTCAAATTTAAGGTAAATTAAAACTAAATTGCATAATATTGTTCAATTTAGTTTTGGTTTGATTACTTCAAACCGAACTAGAATGGAATTACTTGGTTCTTTCGCCGAGCCCTTCGGTTGCTAAAGAGTAATTTCTAAGTGGAATTGAAAAATAAGCCACATTTTATTGCACTGCATAATAATAATAATAATAATAATATTATTAATAATAATAATAATAATAATAATAATAATAATAATAATAAAAGAAATAATAAAAGTAATAAAAGAAACAGAACAATGACTTCAAGAGAAATGAGAGAAAGTTCTATGAAGACCTGAAAAAGACACCTCAAGTTCAGAATGATACTCCAGAAGGACCCAGTGCGGAGAGTGTTACCGACTACTGGTCATCAATATGGTCTAGGCCGGAAGAACACAACAATGAAGCTCCGTGGTTTAAGGAAATAGAGAATGCTACCAGACGAATAAATCAAATGGCACATACAGACGTTGATGTTGAGGAACTACGCCAGCCTACAGAATTGGAAAGCACCTGGAATTGACCGGATCCATAATTACTACTATAAAAGGCTCACATGTACCCACCGTTTACTGGCTATTCACATACAATGTTTTCTGGAAAATCCTGCTGCATTTCCAGTTTTCCTAGCCAGAGGGTTTAACTATCTCAAGCCAAAGGACTCTAAAATCACAAATCCATCTAAATATCGCCCCATCACCTGCTTGCCAAACTTTTATAAGATCATTACATCCATTATTGCAAATCGAATTCGTGCGCATTGTGAGGAATACGCCATTCTCGCAGAGGAGCAAAAGGGTTGCAGCAGGAATTCTCAAGGATGTAAGGAACAGCTCACTATTGATGCCGTGGCATTAGAGCAGGCCTGTCGTAGATCACGAAATCTTTATGCCTGCTTTATTGATTACCAAAAAGCTTTCGATTCCGTGCCTCATACATGGCTTATACAGAGCTTGGAGATTTACAAGGTCAACCCTATTATAGTGAACTTCCTGAAGTGCGCAATGGTTTCATGGAGCACTGCTCTCCAACTTACAGTGGGTGGCACTCGTTTAACATCTTCATTAATACCGATTCGCCGAGGAATTTTTCAAGGAGACTCGCTAAGCCCACTCTGGTTTTGTCTGGCATTGAATCCTCTCTCGCAAATCCTGAACAGTAGCAACTACGGATTTAGTATTAAGGGTAATCATGGTGAAGCGTACAAGATGAACCATCTTCTTTACATGGATGACATTAAACTGTATGCATCAACAAAAGTGCACCTACAATATCTCATCTCTATCACTCAGAGCTTTTCTTCAGATATCCATATGCAGTTTGGTTTTGATAAGTGCAGAACACAGACTGTTATTAGAGGCTCGCACTCTGCACAAGGAATACAAGTTGGAGAGGGACAAAGAAGTATTCAGCCGTTGGAGGAAGGCGCATTGTACAAATATCTTTGATTCGACCAGAATACCCGTCTCAGACATGGTGATATCAAGATGAACATAACTGAGCAGTATACTTCACGACTTCGCAGTGTTCTCTCTTCAAAACTTAGCGCTAAACATATCATTAAGGCAGTAAACACATTTGCAATGCCCGTAGTTACATACTCCTTTGGTATAATCAGGTGAACTCAAACTGAACTGCACGATCTGCAACGAAAAACATCGGTGCTTTTATCACGCCATCGTATGCACCATCCGAAATCAGCAACAGAGCGCCTGACTCTACCTCGGTCTGAAGGTGGTAGAGGACTGATAGATATCATGAACCTTCATACAAAACAAGTGACAACTCTGCGTGCATTTTTCCACAACAAAGGAGAAACATCCCCTCTCCATCACACTGTATCTTCAGCTGATGATAATTACACACCGCTCCATCTGTCATCTTTAGATCCACCAGTAAAAGAAATGAAAACTACTGAATACAAGATCAGGAATTGGAAACAGAAGGCGCTTCATGGGAAGTTTCCACATGAGTTGGACCAGCCTCACATCGACAAGTTAGCGTCGCACGCATGGCTGACCCACTCGGTCCTCTTTCCGGAAACAGAGGGATTTGTTGTAGCTATCCAAGACCAAGTTGTTGCTACTCGAAGCTATCGGAAATTTATCATAAAAAATCCAGCAACAGAGAGTGAGAAATGTCGCCGCTGTGGCAAATGTAGTGGGACCATTCAACACGTCATATCAGGTTGTTCCCACTTTGCCAACACTGACTACAAACATCGATCCGATCAAGTTGCCAACATTATCCACCAGAAACTGGCATTGAAGTACAAACTTCTTCAAAGCTCCGTCCCCTATTGGAAATACACACCATCTGCAGTACTCGAAAATGCCACACACAAGCTCTATTGGGACAGATGAGTTGTGACAGATGTCGCAGTCAGTAACAACCGGCCAGATATCATTGTCATCAATAAAGTACACAAAGAGGCATTAATGATAGATATCGCATGTCCCAACACTCAAAACATCCAAACAACAGCTGCTACTAAAATATCTAAGTACACAGAGCTGGCAATTGAGATAAAGCAGATGTGGAAACTTGATTCGGTGACTACCATCCCAATAATTGTATCGTGTACTGGTGTTATACCGAAAACTCTCCATAGTAGTCTATCAATATTGAATCTGCACCCGCAGATATATATTGAACTTCAGAAGGCAGTTCTGTTAAACACATGCCATATTGTTAGGAAGTTCCTTGGTGACAATGCCCTGGCTGAATACTCAGCAAAGCTCGATGATCCAGAATGGAATTTAGCTCATCCTACAAATGAAGGAGACTCGTGAAGAATGCGGGCACGACATGGATGTGAGGTCTCTGAACAGTGTAGTTGTAATTATCTCAGTACAGATGGTTCCTTGCTAAGGCCGAACCAGGCTGTAACAGAAAATGTAGCCGGTATTTGCCGTGATAATGTTGTCAAACAATAAACTATAATAATAATAATAATTTCTTTTCAGTAACTAACCCTCACCCATAGCCCAATATTTCCTCCAGGTTGGTACCTTTGGAAGCAGTTAGTACAATGTTTGGTTGAAGTATATACCAAGTTAGTTTCTACATGAATATTTTAGTGTAGTCAGTGCTTCATGAATGGACATTGATTGTTTGTTTGATGTAGTGTCTTGCATTGCCACTCTGTAATTCTTCTTTATGAGTTTTCAAACAGAGAATGCAGTGCGCATGCAGTCACATGTGCTCAAGTATGAGGTCTGGTCGTAACTTGCATATACTCATATTCGGTGGCGTAGTCGGTAGCATGCTGAACTGCTGTGCCCAAGATAGCGGGTTCAAACCCGGCCGAAGTCGTCGGATTTTTAAAGAGCGTTAAAAATCCTTCAGTATGCCTTCATTCGGAGGGGAAGTAAAGCCGGCGGTCCCATGTCATAGATTTATGGCATGTAAAAGATCCTTTCACAGACTTAACTTGTGCAAAGCAAAATTGTTAGGTTAGATTTCATCAGAACGCTCTCTCAAAGTTCCAACGTTCACCACTAGGTATCATTGATATCTGGTGGAGAAAGTTGGAACTACTTGAAATTGAAAGGAACTTGTAGCTCACCCTTTAGGGTGTCCGCTAGAAGGAGCTACAAACTCAGGCGAGCCGAACATGTCCTCGGACACTCCCGGCACTAAAAGCCATACGATAAATAAATAAATAAATAAATAAATAAATATATTCATAAATTACTTTAGTTGTTCAACTAAGTACAATGCACTGCACTCTTCTAAAGCAATTATGAGACGAAACCCTTGGTCACTACTCGGTTAGACAATTCAGGAGCTGAGAGGGGAAAGGGCGAACAGTGTGTGTAATCTTATTGCAGATTCTCCCTTTCTCGTCTCAACTCCTGAATTGTCTGAACGAAAATTACTGCTTGTCCTACAAGTTTTTGTTTATGTAATCAATTTGGGACATCGTGATCATTGGGCCCCATATACTTGGGTGTGTGTAGAATCTGTCTGATAATCTGCATTCCTGTGGTGTCTTTAATGGAGGTGAGGATTGGGAAGGAGATGGCCGTGGCCTTAAGTTAGGAACCATAAAGGCATTAGACTCTAGTAGAAGTGGGAAATCACGGAATACCACTTCCAGGATGGCTGAGTTGGAAATCGAACCAACCTCTTCTTAGTTTTGCCTCACGAGGCTAAGTGTACCCCATTCCAGCCCTCACACGAGAATAACATTTCTGGGCAGAGCCGGGAATCAAACCCGGACCTCCACGGTGACAGTCAAAATGCTAGCCACTACGCAACGAGTTGAAACTGTCCTACGAGCAAAGGGATCTGAAATGTAAGCCACGGGTTAGGTGTGTTTGCATGTAAAGCCATTTTAACACAAAAAGAATGCATTGTTTCAATCTTTAGAGTCTTCCATGACGTTATGGATAGTCACAGATGCCGCCATTACTGCATTATTCTAGGGGAATTCTTTTACAGTAAGGAATCGCGGTCTGCACTACTCCCCATTGTTTGACTTCTCCAAGTGATCCTCAAACCTCAGTACTGTTCTCCGTGGGACAGGATATTGAACATAAATAAATATTTGCCTTGGTGATTTGTTTTCTGCAGTATGACGTGGTCAAAATATTACTATTAATATTTTGCTTGTTTGTATAGAAAAACTTGGGCAGAACTCGATTAATCGGAAAGTATTTAGACATGAATGGAATGCAAATGTTTATTTAAGGCTGCCAGCATGCGGGAATGCTTGACTTCACATTGAGCTTAGCCCATCATTTGCGGGAGACCTCTAAAACACCGCATCTATGTGGTTGCTGAACTGTGCTGTACTGCAGCGATGTAACATGCAGCTGTGTCAAGCACCTTACATTACATTGGTGGCGATATTATGCAAAGGGGTACATTGAGGTCATCTAGTTGTATGATCAGAATGTTAGTGACTACTATTGCTACTACAAGAAGACATTTGATGTTGCCTTCATGGTCTTAAAAAAGTCAAGGAGAGTTGGCATGTCCATATTACGTGAGGTATATCCCATATTCCAATTTATGATCGTGTTTATGACAAGCATGTTAGTGTAAATCCATCCGTATCCAAAACATTCTAGTCGTAAGGTCATCTCTGAACATTTCATGGAAATCGGTGGGACCGTTTAGGCACCAATTGTGCATAATCCAATACATAAACAAACATACTTACATTACTTTTTATGTAAAAAATAATAATAAAAAAGCCGTCGGATTTTTTAAGAGCGTTGAAAAATCCCTCAATATGCCTTCCTTCGGAGGGGAAGTAAAGACGGCGGTCCCATGTCATAGATTTATGGCATGTTAAAGAACCTTCCACTAATTACACCTGAGTAAAGCTAAATTGGATAGGTTAAGAATGTAAACAACGCTCTTAGGTTTCTACGTTCGTTGCCAAGAGCCGACTGCGGTGGCGTCTAGTAGTTAAGTTCTGAACTTGGCCTAGTAGTCGTTGACGGTGGCGCTTGGTGGCAAAAGTAGGAACTATTTGAAAAATTCTAAGTTGCAGTCTGTACTTAAATTTAAAAAAGTCCTCTCGGCACGCCGAAAGGCGGAGGTAGATTTCATCGGGCAAACTTGGGGATAGGCGAAAATAGGCAGAATATGCACGTTTTCGTAGAAGGATCAGACCTCATTTATTGCAAGAAAGTATTTTATAATTGGAGCTTAATTAAATTTGTTTTTCGTCATTTTATGCATATTTTAAACATTTTATTGCCTTATGGGGACGGTAACCTTCTTGTCATTTGGAGTACAGTTTTGTACTTGTGGTCACACTGTCCTTATGCAAGGTTTCGACACTGATGTGTAACTATGTAACGGTCTGTTACTTTTTCACGCAAAATTATATCTCCCGCAGAGATTTTGGTTGGTTCCTCAGTTTAGGGGCTGCGACAACGCGGTGAAGTAAACCCGTGTACTTTGGGTGAGTGTAGAATCTGTCTGATAAACAGTGTGAATTGTAATGGCTGTATTAGTCTGTAATTCAGGTAAGGACTGCAGACGGTCAATTTCACGCAGTAGTTCCTAATTTTGCTACCAGATACTACCGTCAACGACACCTAGCTCTGAACTTGGCTACGAGATGCTACCGCAACCAGCAACTCGCAATGAACGTTGGATCATCCCCTCCAAAGGAAAGCATATTGAGGTATTTTTAACGCTCTTAGAACATCCGACGACTTCGGCCGGCTTTGAACCCGTGAACTTTGGCATAGAAGTTCAGCATACTACCAGTTACGTCACCGAGGCCGCTTCTCACTTTGTCAGATGGAAAACTAAATGTGATCGCGTGCAAGTGCGTTGTCATGGCAACGTCTGATAGCACATCCCTCATCAATTTAGTAGTGTTGTCATGGCAACCTCTGATAGCTCTTGGCATTTTCTTATAATTCCGAAATCATTTTTCTCATCCCTTGGCGTAATGGTGGGTCATATCAAAAATTCTTTCAGACAAACGTTTTAGGCAATTATTAGGGGAATACTGTCCATTTTGTACGGTTTTGATATTTTGCCTATTAAGAGAGATATGATTAATGTTTCACGAAAAACCCACTTTTTCCCACCCCTTTGGTCAATGGTTGGTGCTATCAAAAAACTCTTCAAACATGAATTTTTGAGCCTTATTCGACACATAGTATGAACTTTGAATGGATTCGATATTTCAAATATTAAGAGAGTTATAGCGATATTTCACTTTTTCGAAAAAAGCCCCCATCTTCACCCCCGTCGACCTATTGTGCCCATTAACGAACTCAACCGAGATTTTATAGGGATACATATTATGTAAATAATTCAAATTGATTGGTGCAAAATTGCGGTAGTTATCGTGTCCACAAGAAAGTGATATATGTGTGTGTATATATATATAAATTATGTATAAACATTTTAACTGACGGCGCTTTTGGGGTCTAGGGGATGTGAAACGTGAAGATATGTCGAAATTTTCCGGAAGTCGAAACATGGTACCCATTGCAATAGTTTGCTTTCTAATGAAATCTACCTAAAACAGTTAACACACACTAATACTGACATCACAATTAACACCGGTTATCAGACAGATTCTACACACTCCCAAAGTACACGGGGCTACATGACCGCGTTGTCGCAGCCCCTAAACTTAAAAACCAACCACTTTTTATGTAGATATACAATAACTTCTGTGAACATATCTTCCCATTCAATGATGGATATGCACACAAGTGGTCAAAACAATGACAATTATACGAAGTAACAATAATTTTGACTTATCGTTATCCTCAGATTTAATAAGAATTTTTAAATGTTTTCCTTCAATGATAAGCACAAAATATTGCAAAGTGTTCATAATCTCGTATGATGTATTCAATACCTATTACCTACGAATATATTCCCCATCAGAATGTCACTCTCATAAATTTCATGACGTACTTATGGGGATGAATTTATTTATCTTTCTTTATACCAAGGTATATATAATTCTTCGACACGTGTGTATGTGACTGAACTCCTCCTAAACGGCTGGACCGATTTTGATGATTTTTTTATGTATATTAAAGGTCCCTGTATGGTTTAGATTCACAATTGGACCCGGTAGGTGGCGTAGCGACCAAAATGTAGGATGAAAACACTTTTAGAACCACAAGATACAGTCAAGAAAACGAAAACTGTCGTCTTGGACACAGCTAGCCTTAGTGAAAACTTAACTCTCCGCTAAACAGGATCATCTTCCCCACTAATTCTCCCTATCCCGTTCCCTTGGCAGTAGTTTCTTCTAAAAAGTTCATGAATAATTGACTTTCTGAGAATAATTAATGGTTATGTTATTGTACCTTAGGTGGCGGTGATGTCGAATTCTTGATATTTGAAGTAGACTTCCATGGAAATGATTTGAGTTTTTAGCCTACTTTTCACATTTTGTAAAAATGAGGAAAGAGTAGACTTATGAGATCGATCCGAACAATTGTCTCTCGGTCTGTCTTGTCTGTCCGTCTGTCTATCTGACTGTCTATCTGAGTGTGTCCCCCCTCGTATCAACTCCTAAACGGTTGCAGCAATCGAAACCAAATTTGGTACAAGTTAAGATCAATGCCTGAATATCTCACGGCCATATTTGAAAATGATGTCAGTACTACTAACTGCTGAAATATCGCAATTGAAATTTGAGCTGTATGTTGGATATCTCGGAAAGTATACATGGGAACAGTTCCATAATTGGCACACACATAGATAACATTCCAGATTAATTTTCAGGAGTCCATACATAACTTATATACTATAAATTGGATTTCAACCAAATTTTGCATGTTCTATGTTTACCATAACGGATATGACGATGCGTATTCTTAAGAGCCACCAGTGCTGCCAACTGTTCATTAACGTCCTGTCTATGTATTTATCCTAACACAAATATATAAAGTTTGCAAACCACCAGCTTTTAACTTTGCACACGTATAGTACCTGACATTCTAGATTAATTTGGAGTAAATAATATACATTAGTGCTGCCAAAATAATTCTAAGACTGCTGATAGATCCAATTTTTAATTGCATGCAGCTTCTATACCAACAAATGAATTTATACGAAATTTCGTTTGTGCTTTGTATACCATAATTATTGATATGACTATGCATATTCTTAAGAGCCTCAAAGGCTGCCAACTGTTAATAAGTGCTCTCTATTATTTTATCCTTATATCAATATACCAGAAAGTATGCAAACCAACAGCTCTAAACTTTGCGCACGTATAGTACCTGACATTCTAGATTAACTTGGAGCATCTGATATACATTGTGTGCTAATATGATTCTAAGCCTGCTAAAAGTTCCAATTTTTTAATTTACCTATGTAACTTCTATACTAACAAATGGATTTCATCGAAAATTGGCACAATTATAGGTCATAATATTTCAGATTAATTCTAAGCAACACATATATGACATTGTTACCAACATGACTTAACGCGCACTGATAGATCCAATGTCTAACTGTATGCAATGTCCATACTATCCATTGAACTTCAACCAAATTTGGATGTGCATTTTGTACCTTAAGAGATAGAACTAAGAATATATTCAGAGTAACCAGGGCTGCCAACCGTAGTGCTATATTAGGCTACACTATTTCAGGTATATTTCTAACCAATTAGAAATGTCAGTATTAACAACTTAAATTCGTCATTATATTAGACGAAATTATTGGCATGAATCTTAAATTTTAAGAAAAGTAGGATCTTTCATTCGTCACGGAACTACTATCTTTTTTAAAAATCAATGCCACATGTCTCTTAGTATAAAGTTCATCGAACATTCAAATATGTTTGCTGAACCTGCTGTATATATTCGGGCAGGACAACGTCTGCAGGGTCCTCTAATAGTAAATATAAGTGTATTAAAATATTGATATATGCAGAACGCTGGTTCTGTATAAAATTAGAAAACAGAATGCAGAAAATGATATATCCATTTGTTTTACCTCTCAAGGGATTTGGAGAAGGCTTTCTGTCCAGCAAAGACCACCTGAAAAATAAAATGAGAACAGAACTTAAAAAATACTCTTTCTTAAGAACAATTTTAACACAAGAATATTTGTTTCAATAATTACTGTAAAATATTGCGTTGCCTCACAGTTTTTATTATCGTGATGACGATGAAATAATGAAGACGCATCTATCCAAGAGGAATGCACCATACGAGCTCAACCCGGCAATTAATGGAACCCGGTTTGTTTGAACTTAAAGCCCGATATTTCTCTCGTATAGAATAGCTGCGAAGTCCACTGCTCCAGTGATTCCAGTTCCCATGCAATAGGAATTACCTACAGGATATTCTAAATACAGCAATAAATATATCAACAAATATTTTCAATGGGTTTAAATTACATAGAATAAGGCAACACTGATAAATGGCTTCTATCGTTCAATTAAATTTATAACATAACATTCATGATAGCTAATTCATCCACATTCTTCATTAGGTAGTCGTATTGTCATCTCATTATGAAGTTAGTTGTTTTAATTTCGTCGATTGGCATGTTTATCCTATCTCAGAAGGGGATTTTATGGGCGGTGCCTAGTATATACATTCAGGGCACAGCTAGTATCTGTGGATGCTATGAAAGGTGTTGATCACAGTGCCTGTGGCATACTACCTCAATCCTTGCCTTGCCTTGCGTGTCTTACTGTATTATTGCTCTATGCCGGGAGTTTGCTGTTTCTATATCCATAATAATATGGAGCGGCTTATTCTTACAAGTTTCGTATGAAATTTAAAGGTGTTTTATGCCCTTAACTCTGAAACTACCCGATAATTTTTTATAACGTTTCAACGATGAATAGTGTGTTTTCCGGGGCATATGTTCATATCTATATCATCTTGATACTTTTAGAAGATATTGAGCCGTTATTGAAAGTGTAAATATAGAGCATCTACTCCTTAAGATAAGTGCTAGCTGCAATGAGGTGGAAGCAAGCCTGTCCGATGAGAATTAGGTCGCTAGAGTGACAACTCAGGCCTTTCGAGACTGTCAACAATGGACGAGGGGTAAGACGGCTAGTGGTAAATATAAATACACTGAACATTATTCTAACGGATATAATATAAACATACGTTTAGCACTCCTAAGGAGCACATACAACTGTAAGTTATTGGTCTTCATGTTTTTCTTGTCTTCCTAATTTTCTCACTTTCTTATGTCCAAGTGACTTTCAGTTTAAATTTTATTATCGTTCATTGATTAGTTATGGAATTGTGAGAGACCTATTATAAAAAGGTACCAAATTAATAAGTAACATTTAACAGAAGAGAAAGAAGCGGTCAATGTGTGAAATGTTCATTGAAAATTCAATTTTGCACTTTTATTATGTTCAGATACAAACAATTCATCAGTATTTTTAACTGTATTAGCATAAAACATAGTTTTTTTAAATACTGATTACTTTTGTGATCCTTTAACTTTGTAATTATATGTGACTGATTGTGAAAAGCATAAATTTCACTAGAATCATCGGAATCTTGGAAAACATTAATTGCATTCATATACAAATTGATCAATATTAAGTAATTCATTGTCATTTATTATTGAAAATTAGTATGTATATCTAAACTTCAAAACAATGCAATTGTTAATTTATTAACTTAACTTGGTCAGTGAAAATGTTAGGAAACATTTTGACTTATTGACATCAAATGCGATTTTGGTTGGTTAGTTCCTCAGTTTAGGGGCTGCGACAACGCGGTCATGTAGCCCCGTGTACTTTGGGTGTGTGCAGAATTGGTCTGACAACCACTGTTAATTGTGATGACTGTATTAGTGTGTGTTAACTGTAAGTCAGGTAAGGACTGCAGACGATCAATTACAAGTAGTTCCTACTTTTGCTACCAAATGCTACCGTCAACAACAACTAGCTGTGAACGTGGCTACTAGATACCACCATAACCGGCACCTGGTGATGAACGTTGGAACTAAAAAAGCGTTAGTAAAATCTATCCTACAAATTTAGCGTCACACAACTGTAGTAAGAGGAAGGTTCTTTAACATGCCATAAATCTATGACATGGGCCCACCTGGCTTTACTTCCCCTCCGAAGGAAGGCATACTGAGGGATGTACGCTCTTAAGAGAATCTGATGACTTTGGCCGGGTTTGAACCCGCGATCTTGGGCATAGATGCTCAGCATGCTACCAACTACGCCATCGAAGCCGCCCAAAACACAATTTTCAACGCCGGGTTTGGCAAGCTGTTGTGACGATGTATTTTTCGTTCATACTATGCAGTTTCATACCAACGTATGTTATTTATCATAATAGGCTATCAATTGATCATTTTTTGAAATTGGTACCTTTAGTCTATGTGGTTGGCGATGGTCTAAACTAACTTATTTGTGATCCTTTTTCCTGTCCACTAGAGAGCGTTCGTTGGTTTGCCAGATTCCATTGATGAGGGACAAATTTTGTTTGGGCATATACTTCTTCTTGCTTCGCTACGGCCAAATAAGTACCACGTCATGTTAGGTGTTTCTTCTGCATTTTAATATTGGCCCAGTACTCTTTCATTCGCAATCGATGTTGCACCTTTCTCTCCGTCGTCCACGCCTTCCCAGTTTTCAGTTTCGGCTTAGGTTGAAAACTCTGATGTTCTTGAAGTTTTTCCCTAAGTGGGCCACGCTCCTCGATATCTTCACATGTTATCCCAATCTCCAACAGATGTTTCTCTACTGCACTGAACCGAAAAGCAAAAATTCGGTTGGATAGCCGTGTTGTTTTCATTCGGGTTATATGCCATCACGTCAGTTATTTTCTCTACGTGTGTGTACAACTCTTGGTGGTAGCGTCATTCTTTGACTGGACCCAGGCTTTTCATAAAAATATTCCTTTCCTTGGGCTCCAGTTTTTTCATTATGCCTTTTTTATTCATGGCGAGTTATTCCGCTGCATACCAAGCTTCTGGCCGGATGACCGTGCAGTAGTGCTTGAGTTTTTCATTCGGGGGGTATTCTTCTTCTTTCGATTCGGCCATCTAAGGACCACGTCATTTCAACTGCCGCTGCATCGAACTTTACCATCCTCCCAGTACTTTCGCATTAGTTCTCGATGCTGTTGTTTCCTTTCTGCAGTCCACTTCTTGCCAGTTGGAAGCTTTGGCTTTTCTTGGAAACATCGGTGTGCTGTTAGTTTTTGTTTAAGGGTGGCACGTTCCCAAATATCGTTGCCTGTAATTCCCACTTCTTGTAAATCTTTGTCCACCTCAGTGAACCAAGCTCCCTTGGTTTCCTTTTTGAGGAAGTAGGTGAAAATTCTATTTGTCAATCGTACTGGGTTCATTCTTGTTATATGACAGTAATAGGCAATTCTCCGTTTCTTTATGGTATCAGTTATTTTTTCCACGTGAGTGTCAAGTTCGTGGTTTTGCCGTCTCCTATATTCCCCATTTTCTTTTACCGGACCCAAGATTTTTCTTAGATTTTTTCTTTCTTTCACTTCCAGATTCTATGTTAGTCCCTTGCGATGCATTGCATTATTTATCTTGTGTTTTAATCACATTCTCAGTTAGATGGTAAGCCATTTCAATTTTATTCATTATTTTATTAATGGTATTAATGACATGTATTATTTGCTAAAAATTGACGTAAATGAATTTTGTTTCCCACTGCCAGTACACAATCCTCTGTTCGTGTGGCTATGAACAATATCATTACGCTAAGAGTTAATGCTGTTCCCTGGGCGAAAAGTACTGGAAGACACCGGAGTTCTAAAAGTTACTGGTATAGGGAGATAATTACATGAGCCTCACGCAACTGTTTGGGAAGTTTACTTCATCGTACAACAGTTCCATACAGAGCTATACTGTATGTGATCAGTATTAGTGAGCAACATGGGCACAATATAATACTCCTAGCTAGGGTGGTCATGAATAATCTTTATAGCGTTATTAAGACCCATTTATAATGAACTTCTTGTTACCTTACCAAAGTTTTGCAGCAGTAGCATTAGCCAATTATAATCCAGTGTTGGCTACACGTGTATTGTCTTTTAGGGTAATTTAACGTTTCTTGCTGTGGCGCAGTACAGAAGATTATCTCCTGCCGTAAGCATTATTTTCCTGGATTTTCTTTCCTTTCTGATTTATCTATCTAATTCAATCTTTGAATCATTTATAGAATTAATTGAAAATCCACAGCCTGCTTCCTGTCGATCGACCGGCTCAGGGAATGGAATGAATGAAACCCCCTATCTAACGGCGAGGGTATGAACTGTGCCAGCTGCCGAAGACTGTCGCACTCCCCTGGGACAATGATTAAAGGAATGCCGGTTGAAATTAAATGATAGTGGAGAGTGTTGCTGGAATGAAATTATGACAGGGAAAACCGGAGTACCCTGAGAAAAACCTGTCTGCTTCCACTTTGTTCAGCACAAATCTCACATGGAGTGACCGGGATTTGAACCATGGACCCAGCGGTGAGAGGGCGGCGTGCTACCGCCTAAGCCACGGAGCCTCTATCTATAGAATTAATTAATAAATTTAAATGCTTTGCAAAGCCTCCGTGTCTCAGGCGGCAGCCCACCGGCCTTTCACCGCTGGGTCCGTGGTTCAAATCCCGGTCACTCCATGTGAGATCTGTGCTGGACAAAACGAAGGCAGACAGGTTTTTCTCCGGGTACTCCGGTTTTCCACTATCATTTCATTTCATCTGTCATTCATTTAATCATTGCCCCAGAGGAGTGCGTCAGGCCTCGGCAGCCGGCACAGTTCATCTCCTCGCCGATAGATAGGGGCTTCATTCATTCCATTCCTGACCCGGTCGGAGACTGGAAGCAGGCTGTGGATTTTCATTTTCAAAATATGCTTTGCAGTCGGTCAACATGATTGTGCCTACATTGCCATGGGTGTTATTCCCTAAACTTGAAAAAGAAATACATGAGAATAATTAATACACTTAGATAACTAGTTTTGATCGTCAGGCAATCATCATCAGATTCTTTATTAATTAATCTCACATCTTCTTCCGGGTTTGTGAATGCAGTACATTTACATCTGTCTGTTGGCACAGGCTAGAGTAAAATGTGACTCTTCACAGATGTCTCAGTCTCACTCATGACTGCGATCATATGGAAGCTACTGAGGTATGTGTGGTGCTGAGTATTGGCCTTTAGGGCACAGCCAGTGCCTGTGTGTACTGTGAATGGTTCTACTCAATGCGGCAGTGCTATTGTTCTTACTCAGTGAGGAAAGGAATGGCAAACTACCTCACTCCTCATCTTGCCTAGTACACCTCATAGTAGTGCTGCCTATGGCGGTACTTTTTGAGGATCCAACCAGCCTCGGGACTACTGAACAGACAGACACAAGGAATTACACCCATTACAATTTGGGTACAATCTTGTTGACCGAATGAGAAGCATTTACATCTTTCTACTAAGGCAACACTGAAATATAGCTTCAAACACTAGTTTTGTATTTATTTATTTATTTATTTATTTATTTATTTATTTATTTATTTATTTATTTATTTATTTATTTATTTATTTATTTATTTATAGTGAGCCTCCGTGGCTTAGGCGGAAGCATGCCGGCCTCTCACCACTGGGTCCATGGTTCGAATCCCGGTCACTTCATGTGAGATTTGTGCTGGACAAAGCGGAGGCAAACAAGTTTTTCACCGGGTACTCCGGTTTTCCCTGTCACAATTTCATTCCAGTAACACTCTCCACTATCATTTCATTTCATTTTTCATTCATTTAATCATTGCCCCAGGGGAATGCGACAGACTTCGGCAGCCGGCACAGTTCATATCCTCGCCGCTAGATGGGGGCTTCATTCATTCCATCCCTGACCTGGTCGGTCGACTGGAAGCAGGCTGTGGATTTTCATTATCATTTATTTATTTATTTATTTACTTATTGCAATGTTTTAAATCAAAGTGTTTATTGTTAATGAAGATAACTTACATCAACACACCTCCAGCTCTATATTTACACTATGAGGATTTTTAATTGATTCTAGTAAGTGCAATACCGATTGCCACGTTCCCTTTGTTTCTATGTACTTGTCAATGCTCCCTCCTCTATGTTGCTCTGTGCTAATTGATCACGATACTGTGAAATGTGTTTGCAAGATGGCAGCTCGTACGTGACACTGAAGGCTCAACATACGCTTTCAGCACGTTGCATTAATCGCACCCGTCAGACATGACTGACAGCTACAGCGATAGTCCACTTGAAATCCCTTATGAAAACCCGATATGACATTTTGGAAATTAATTTATCAATTCACGGATGAAAAGCTGGGCTTTGTTATATTAAATAGCGTTAATTTCAACATTGGTTGAATATATGTACTTCAGTCCCACGTTAGGGCGCCCGGTGTACAAAGCAGATATCTTGCTAACTAAACCTAAAAAAAAATATTCATGTAAATGTTGGCTGTATTGAAATATTGTAACTTGTTCAGAAAAGTATTCTCTCACGTCTCCTTGTTATTGTTAATTTATTTTGGGACTTTGCAACTTCGTGATCATTTGGATGTCCGTAGGATGTGTCTGATAAACTGTGTTATTGTAGTGTATATGGTAGTGAGTGTATTTTTAATTCAGGAGAGAATTGGGAAGGAGAGCCGCCGTGATTTCCAGTTAGAAACCAATCTGCCATTTGTCTGGAGTGGAAGTGGGAAACCTCAAAAAACCACTCCCAGGATGGCTGAGGTGGGAATCAAACCCAGCCCGCCACGGTGAGAAGCTACTAGCTTGACCAGTAAAGCATTGCGCCCCATATACAGAAGGAACCTTAGAAGAAGATAAAGTTATGCAGGATCAAAATAAAGAATCATCAATCTTATTATATAATTCGCTAAGGCTAAGGTGTGTGTATCACAAAACTCAATCTCCCAAACCAGAAGGAGTTACAAGGTGTGGTTTGTACCAAAATCTTCCAAATCGTCTCAATAATACAGTAAAAATCTTGTATTTCTTGGAAAGTTAACGAAAATATATTTATTTGTTTATAAAGTGTTTTTAAACAAATAAACAAGACGATAGCCCCTGTCAGGACTGTTTCCCGTACAGCCGCAGGTCACTAACGCCGGGCGGGTAGTCTGTACACAAGGGGCGCACACAACCTACAGTTTAACAAGTGCGTTTAAACAAATAAACATATTTATAGAAGCCGCATAACAGTAAAGCCAGGCGGGTTGTTTATACACATTCGAGAGTTCTCGAACTGGTCCGCTAGTACGTATTATTAGCGTATTCGCATTTAATGTGTCCAGCACGCTTCAACGAATGGGAACTGTGTGTGCTTGCACTTGTTGCTATGGTAACGAGGTGCCGGAAATTTTTCGTTGCAGAACTGTCCACAGTAACTCCAGATAGGTTGGTTGGTTCCTCATTTTAGGGGCTACGACAACGCGGTCATGTAGCCCCGTGTACATTGGGTGTGTGTGTAGAATTTGTCAGATAACCGGTGTTAATTGTGATGGTTGTATTAGAGCGTAATATCTGCATTTTAGGTAAGGACTGCAGCGATCAATTTCAAGTAGTTCCTACTTTGGCTACTAAATGCTACCGTCAACGACACCTAGCTGTCAACTTGACTCATAGATGCCACCGTAACCGGCACATGGTGGTGAACAAATCTAGCTTCACGCAATTGTAGTTAGTGGAAGGTTATTTTACATGCCATTAATCTATGACATGGGCCCACCGGCTTTACTTCCCCTCTGAAGGAAGGCATACTGAGGGATTTTTAACGCTCTTAAAAATCAGACGACTTTGGCCGGGTTTGAACCCGCGATCCTGAACATTGAAGCTCAGCATGCAACCTACTACGCGCCCAAAGTTACTTAAAGTAACTCCAAATAGACCCCCAGCCCTAAAGTAGTAGTTCATTTATTTAGAAGATTTGCGACATCGTGGTCATGCTGGTCTTTGCACTTGGGTGTGTGTAGAATTTGTCTAGTAACCTGTGTCATTGTGATGTCTGTAATAGTGTTTGTATATTTTGTAATCGAGGAAATATTTGGGTTGGAAGAAAAAAAAGGAAGCTTTTAGTTTAACGTGACCGCTAATCTCGAGATCATGAGCCACGGGACCTCCTTTTTACGTTAAATCCGAACCACAGGACATGGCATTTCACTTCGAAAATCTCACATGCAATGACCGGGAAGAGGCCATAGCTTTATGTTAGGTACGATTCTGGCATTTTCCTGGAGTAGAAGTGGGCAAAACTCAGAAAACCACTTCCAGGATAGGTGGTGTGGGAATAGAACCCACCTCCGAGGCTGAGTGTACCCCGTTCCAGCCCTCAGCTCAGAAATGAATTTCTTAGCAGAGCCGGGAATCGAACCCGGGCCTCCGTCGTGACTGCCAAAATGCTAGCCACTACGCAAAGAAGCAGACCCAGCTCTTGAACACATCCATATTACTAATACTAAGACGCTATCTGCAGATAACTTGGTCCCCTGGCCTAGCACTGCGCTGCCTGAGCGGACATACTGTAGCTACCGCTGGCTGTAATTCTTTGATACATGTACAATAATAATAATAATAATAATAATAATAATAATAATAATAATATCGTATGGCCTTGGGTGCGGGTGCAAGCTTTGTTATTTGACACCCAGAGGATAGCTTGCATGTCGAATTTCCTTGAACACTATAGCGCTTTCTAGTAGAGAAATGAGGAACTTTGTGTTGGCGGAAACTCCCTAGATTAATTTTGCCATTATGAACTCGGCCTACTGAATTCAAATGGGTTCTTTGACATGCCAACATCGTATGACATGCGTATCGTGTTTTTGCCGCCTTCGATACAAATTGTCGCCCAATACGCCATGCATGTACAGGCCGTGAAAGAGGGCTGCATTATTTAGAGATGACATCGTAAATGAGCACTCGCTTCCTCTAGACCAGGCAAGCGTGTCAGGAAGTTTTGTGGAGGAGCAGAACATTTGCACCGCGAGTAAAATTATAAAGAGATCGCTTAGAAGTTAGGAGTTAGTGATGGATCACATTAACCGTCCATTGCACTTCTACTTGATAAAGTTTTAATGACCGGTTAGCGAGCACGAGAGATCTTTAACAATAATGAGACCAAATATTAGCTTGTTTTCTTCAAGACGCGAACATGAAGTTTTCATATCGGAGAACTGGAAGTTATATCATGCAACCCTTTGTTATACAGTAGGTTGGAAGAAGAGTAGCAGTAACACTGCTTTGAATTGCAATTGGCGTTATTCATCGAATTACTTGTTGCTGTTGTTGTTTTCCTGTAGGGGCTTGAACAACATGGTTATTTCAGCGCCGTGTGCTTCGAGTGCTAGTGTAATATGTCTAATAACCTATGTTATTGTGGTGTCTAGTAGTGTATTTATAACTGAGGGTAGGATTTAGTAGGATGTGGCTGTGGCCGTAAATTTCGATTCATCCCGGCATTTGCCGCGAGTAAATGTGTAAAACCACCGAAAACCATTTCGAGGATGGCTGAGGTAGGAATCGAACCCACCTAGTTTTTCTTCACGAGGCTGAGTGTATCCTATCTAAATTCTTTGACAGAGTCATGAATCAAACCCAGAACCTTCGGGGGAGGAATTTCAATACGCACCCCTAGTCAATAGAATGCTGCGTAATTTTGGTAGATAACATTTTATTTTATTTTAGTAACTGCACTAGTGTGTGTGATTGTAATTATACTAGGAATGGGAAGGAGGTTGCCGTGGCCTTAAGACCTTACCACGATTCACTTGGACTAGGCATGAGAAGACAGTATAATCTGGTTTTAGAATGACAGAGGTTTGATTCGAAACCTTGCTCTATTTTACAAGGCAGGGTGGACCACGTACGAGTGACTAAACCTGAATTAAATATATATATTTATTTATTTATTTATTTATTTATTGATGGTACACAACAGGGCTCAGTGTGCGCCCCAATAATAGTGCACCTACACAGTAAAATACATTTCCTGATATGTCTGCATTAAGTATTAATATCTTAATGTAATTCTTAAAACTAGGAAGTTCACACAGATCAAAAAAAAATATAATATAAAAACTAAATCTAAATTTGATCTAATGCCAAATATAAAAACAGGTTTTGAAATTATTACATAATAAACTAAAAGGTAACATCAATAACTAGGGAACAGGCCTATCCACATATATACATTGTTTTTTCTGTTATGTGTTATAATTTTATTTCAGGTATGAATTAGAGTGACTGGATTATAATTTCCAAGAACGGTCTGATTGAGAGACAGAAATCTAGTTTCCAGTTTACACGAACCGCATCGTTGTAAATACTGCAAAGCCTCCATACAGGTGAATTGTTATGTGAAGTGGTATTGGTTGCATCATTTATGAATTTTATGGTTGTAGTTAAGCGAGGGATGTTAAAATTTAGGAGCGATAGGAAAAATGAGTTATCAATTTGACCGTTAATGACTTTATAAAGGAATTTCATATCATTCACTTGTCTTCGAGACTCCAAACTAGTCATGCCGAAATTCAACAAAAGTTCACCGTAGGGTACCATGTGTGGGTAATTGTCCGTTATTTTGAGGTGTAAATATCTGAGGAATTTCTTTTGAACTTGCTCAATGGACTTAATGCATGTTTTCTGCCAGGGACTCCATACTTGGCTGGCGTACTCGAGCTTGGATCTCACCATGGCAGTATAACAGTTTATGCAGGTACTGGTCCTAATGAATGGCTTAGTGTTTCTTATTATGAACCCAAACATGCGGTAAGCATCCCCGACCGTCTTTTGCACATGATAAGTGAAAGCAAGTTCTCGGTCAAACAGAATCCCTAGATCTTTCTTCTCGCTTACTGTTTTCGATGACTTCGGTCCAATTCCATAAACAAATGTGATTGGGTTCTTCTTACGTGCAAAGGTCATAACAACACACTTCGGTACGTTTAAGTATAATTTGTTTTCTATACTGCATTTGTGTATATTATTTAGGTCATTTTGTAGTAGAGTGCAGTCATTAGTGGAAGAAATTGATTTAAAAATGTTGAAGTCATCTGCATATAAAATACTATTTGAGTGCAGTATACATTTCTTGGCATTGCCAGCCGGGAATGGAAACCGAGCCTCAGGGATGACAGTCAACAACAATAGCCATTACATCTCGAGGTGGCCATTCGCCGAGAAACAATAGTTTCAATTGCTTCCATTAACCCTCGCCCTGTATCTCCTACTCGAGTCTACCACCTTCTGCCACAATATTGCGGAAGGCGTCGCACACTACCCATGTTCTACAGTAATTTCATTACAGTCTGAATGATGGTTTCTATTTTATATTTATGCTTCCAACAAAGATGCTATGTCTGTTTGGTGGAGATCATGATTGCATGGAAAAATATCAGGTGAATACGGAGGATGATCCAGTGCCTTTTATCATCCTTCATGAGCACATTCAGCCAATTATTTATTTAACAGTCGGAAGCCTTGCAGATAAATAAGATACACTGCTTAGCAGAGGAATACAATTATGCAATCTAATTTAATTTCTCTTCCTCAGGTCTTTAATGAATGGGGATTGCCGACTGCCAACTCCCACTATTCTATCAGCACGTCTTATAATAACATCGAAAGATGAGAAGTATATCTCAAACTGGCCACACAAAGTGTTTCGTAGCTCGCAAGAACTCACTTCAGATAAAGAAGGAAATAGCAACATACTCCACCTTAGTAAGACGACTGAATGAAAGGATTAAAATTTGCCGATATTTGGAATAGTAGAAAGAGATGGTGGGAAATTCTGTTTTAAAGGGTGGAATATCGACGACACCAAGGGTAGTTAGACGGTAGAAAATAGGATGCTTCGGCAGTTTGAGACGTGGGGAAGTAATGATAAAAATGGAGGTTATTACTAAAAGGGAGGTTTCATGGAGTAAAAATTATATTACAGCATAGTGTATTATTATCAAGATACGCAGAATTGTGCAGCTATTCCATTTTAAGGAGCAATTTGTATAATTGTATAGTAGCAGTCGATCATTCTCCATAATATGATAGATTAATCTGAATGATAGACCTAATTGTGTAGTACGTTGAACACAATGATTTGACTTACGCCTATCGAAGAAATGAAAAATTGAACCTAGGAATACAACAAGATGTTCAGTAAAGAACATATAGCCTACTTTCTCCTAAATGCATAGTTATTGTTATAAATGTTTGTCCTTTTCAAGGAGTATAATTGAATGTTGGTTGTAGTAGCTTGTTGCAATACAACGTGCTATACGGATATTAAACATGAATATGAGGTGCCCTTTGCTAGTGCTAACTCTGTAAATGATTTCATTCAATTCGGTTTCACGGTGTTTGAATTGATATGGGGAATCGATGTGCTCACATGCATGGCCGCTATCTGCAAACTATTGGGCTGATGACCTTGTAGTTCAGTCAAAAGATGCTTCCCACAAAAAGGTATGTTGTTGCAAAATTTGGTAGAGATCAAATGATTAGGTTGGTTGTAATTTGATTTAAGCTTTTAACAATTGGGTGGCCGCCATTCCGTTTTCGTCAAGATGGCGGCGATATAAAACATGACATTGAGGTGTCCTTTGCTAGTGCTATCTCAGTACCAAGTTATATTCAATTCGGTTTCACCGTGTTTGAATTGATAGGGGGAATCGATTTGCACACATACATGGCCGCCATACGCAAAATATTCGGCTGATGACCTGATAGTTTGATCAAGGGTTTTTCTTACATAAAGGTATAATGTTGCAAAATATGGTAGGGATCAGATGATTAGGTTGGACGTAATTTGATTTAAGCTTTTAACATTTGGGTGGCCGCCATTACGTTTTCGTCAAGATGGCGGCGATATAAAACATGACATTGAGGTGTCCTTTGCTAGTGCTATGTCAGTACCAAGTTTTGTTCAATTCGGTTTCAACGTGTTTGAATTGATAGGGGGAATCGATTTGCACTCATACATGGCCGCCATCCGCAAAATATTTGGCTGATGACCTGGTAGTTTGGTCAAGGTTTTTTTGTTATATAAGGGTATAATGTTGCAAAATATGGCAGGGATCAGATGATTAGGTTGTTCGTAATTTGATTTAAGCTTTTAACATTTGGGTGGCCGCCATTACGTTTTCGTCAAGATGGCGGCGATATAAAACATGACACTGAGGTGCTCTTTGCTAGTTCTATCTCTGTACCAAACTTCGTTCAATTCTGTTTTACCGTGTTCGAATTGATAGGGGTGGACAGACATTCAGAGTACACACACTCACACAGACACACACACTCACACACAGACACACAGACAGACACACAATTTTTGGCGCTGTGTAGATCTCATAAGTCTACTTTCATTTTTTGCAAAAATCGAAAGTAGGCTAAAAATGAATTTGAATCTGTTTCTCCATTTAATCGTATTGTGTCGATATAAGATTTGCCTTTTTAGCCTATTTTCAATTTTTGAAAAAATAGGCTTATGAGATCACCTTTTGTCCGTGTGTGTGTGAGTGCGTGTGTGTGTGTGTGAGGTGTGTGTGTGAGGAGTGTGTGTGTGTCCCCTAATAAAATCTAAACGGCTGGAGCGATTTCAATGAATCTCGGAAAGTTCATAGCGCTATTCCCGGCGACCTCCACCGTGCCCTTCAAATTTTGTTACGTCTCACCAATCCAATATGGCGGCTGTGCGAAATATTTCACTGGCATTCAATATCTCCGAAACTATTACAGATATCGCCCTGAAATTGTGTACTGTGATAAAGAGCACTACTAGAAGTTCACCTATGAGACTTTCAAAAACCTGGTGACTACAAAAACAACATGGCGGCCAAGCGAAGTTGAGACTGTTAAATAGACTTTTCTCGCGATTTAACCATCCAAACGTAATGAAACTTGGTACAGCAATTGTTTATACATATTGTAATGCATTGAAGTCTAATTTAGTTCAATTGTTTACATAACCTCAAAATGGCGGCTGTGCGAAATATTTCACTGACATTCTATATCTCCGAAACTATTACAGATATCACCCTGCAATTTTGTACGGTGATAAAGGGTACTGATACAAGTTTACCTATGTACAGTATATTTCATAAACCTGTAAAGTACAAAACGAACATGGTGACCAAGCGAATTTGAAATATTTTAATAGACTTTTCTCGTGATTTAACTCTCTGAGCGCCGTGAAATGTGGTACAGTAAATGATTTTGCAGTTTGTAATGCACTGCTATCTAAGTTAATTCAATTGTTTCCATAACTTCAAGATGGCGGCTGTGCGGAATTTTAAAATTATGTTTTAATTTCTTGTGTCGTAATCATGCGATCGAAGTGAAAGTTTGAATCATGAACCTAGGCAATAATTGTCCTTGAATGGTACATAACTCTATGGCCTATACCTATAACAATCCTAAATGGCGAGCTTCTGAAATATTTAGACGGTTCTCAATATCTATGAATCTTTTACAGCAACCAAACTGAATTTGTTTATGTTCATAGAGAGTATGAACATATGTTCCCTATAGGACTTTCAGTAACCTGGTGAGCACAAATCCAACATGGCGGCGACGCGAAGTATAAATATTTAAATAGACGTTTCTCGCGAATTAACTATCCGAGGGCCGTGAAACGTTGCACGTTAAATGCTTATACAAAGGTTGATCCACTGGCATCTAATTTATTTCAATTGTTTGCATAACCACAAGATGGCTGCTGTGCGTAATTTTAAAATCTCGTTTTTACTTCTTGTGTTCTAATCATGCGATTGAAGTTTGAATACCACACGTAAACAATAATCTTAATGTAATAGTACAAAAATAAAAATCCAACCTGGCGACCATCTGAAATATTTAGACGGGTCTCAATATCTACGAATCTGTTACAGCAATTAAACTGAAATTTTGTATGTTGATAGAGACAATTAACATGAGCAGGATATATGAAAATAGGCTGTATAGTTCTTCTTGTTATAATTGATATTGATGATGGTGATTATTGTATTAAGGGTCGTTACATCTACATTGCCGGCCAAAAGTTTCCAGGCATTGTTCTAATCAGAAACAGCTGTAAAATCTCAATGTTGGCGCCAATACTGTCCCATAAGGTGATTAGCGATCAGTTGCAGGGTAACAATCGTGTGTGTTGGCTGTGTTACATGTAACAAATAAACCCACATTTGAAGGTTTGAAGTCAATTGTTGTGTTAAAATCTTCGTGGGAACTAGAAAGAAAACAGCATTTCCCACCATCTCTTTCTACTACAGTATTCCAAACATCGGAAAATTTTAATCCTTTCATTCAGTCTTCTTACTAAGGTGGAGTATGTTGCTATTTCCTTCTTTATCTGAAGTAATTATTCAATGTACTTCATAATGTTATATAGGTCTATCAGCAATAAATGGTACACTAAAAAATTTTAAGTATAAATATTCATAAAATCCTATCAATAATTTATAATTATTCAGTTTTCCCCATTTTTATTGCAGAAATGGGACGAGGACGTACTCTAAATGTAGAAGAACGTTCTTCAGTGAATACTCTTCACAATGAGGGCTATTCGATCCGTGATATAGCCAAAAAATTGAAGTTTTCGCGATCCACTGTTCATGACACAATATCAAGATGGTTGAAAACTGGATCAAATCAGGACAAGAAACGAAGTGGAAGACCCAGGGTCACTACCAAGGCCGAGGATCAATCGGTAATATTGTCCAGCAAGAGAAACAGAAGGCTCAGAGCAGGTGAACTTCAAGCAGAATTCAATAGGAGCCATGACAATGAAATTTCTGTCACAACTGTGAAGCGTCGTCTTGAATAATAGTAAAAAATGAAAATGAACCTATAAATAAATCTAACTAAAAATTTGAAACTAAAACTAACTACAGCTTGCACACTAGAAGATGAAAAAGGAAAACGAAAGAAGAGTAAGTGAACTAAAGGAATGGGTAAATAATGATCTCAACCCTCGAAAAAAGAGAATTGAAGAACTTGGGAAGAAGGAGAGACAGGAATGGCAGATAGGAAAGGGAAAGAGGATAGAGCCCGCCCCAAAGGCAATAGAAAGGGGGGGGGGGGGACGGTCTGAGCTCAGGAATCCCTCGGGGTCGCCAAATCCCGAATTCACCAGCCGTGAGCTTTGAGGGTGTAGTACTATCGATGGGGCATCCATAAATGGTGGGGCTACGCACACCCTGCCTCCTTAAGGGCCTTGAGCAGAAGGTAAGAGGTACCTGAAATAAAAGCAAGATGTCTGACCCTCGAAGAATGAGGGATCGGGAAAGATGCCAATTAAGGCGGGAAAGGAAGAGACTCCCTAGGCTTCGGTTACCCTAATACCGTCGGGGTTGGAAGAGAACAAGAGTTGACCAAGAGATGTCGACGGGAAAGACGATGGAGAGGAGCCCGGCACAAGTAAGTGGAAGCAATGCCGGACTCGGCTGGGGCCCCGTGGTCGCTAATCCACGTCCCACTATACTGTAAGTGAACCGCTGGGGGGCTTTTTATAATTACCTTAGTGAATAATGTGAACATTATAAATCGTAATAAATTAGGTAATTAAATACTATTGATTAAATGAAGCTCATGTGGATGTTAGAAGAAGTTAAACGCGAAAAAGTATAATTTTGTAATCCCCGAATCTTAATGTTATTATTGCTG
Source organism: Meconema thalassinum (assembly GCA_946902985.2). Classification (NCBI taxonomy): domain Eukaryota; kingdom Metazoa; phylum Arthropoda; class Insecta; order Orthoptera; family Tettigoniidae; genus Meconema; species Meconema thalassinum. Next base: position 248,913,709 of record OX336392.1, on the reverse strand, counting down.
ATTCACTAGGGGATTGGCGACATCGTGGTCTTATAGCCCCGTGTACCTAGATGTGAGTAGAATTTGATAACCAGTGTCACTGTGATGTCTGTACTAGTGTACATATTTGCAATTTGAGGTAGGATTTTGGTAGGAAGCAGCCGTGGCCTTACGTTAGGTACCAGTCCGACATTTACCTTGAGTAGAAGTCGGTAATCACGGAAAACCGAATTGGGATTGGTTGGTTGGTTCTTAAGTTTCGGGGCTGCGACAACGCGGTCAAGTAGCCCCGTGTACCTTGGGTGTGTGTAGAATCGGTCTGATAACCGGTGTTAATTGTGATGACTGTATTAGTGTGTGTTATATGTTTTTTTTAAATTTAAGTACAGACTGCAACTTAGAATTTTTCAAATAGTTCCTACTTTTGCCCCCAAGCGCCACCGTCAACGACTACTAGGCTAAGTTCAGAACTTAGTTACTAGACGCCACCGCAGTCGGCTCTTGGCAACGAACGTAGAAACTTAAGAGCATTGTTTACATTCTTAACCTATCCAATTTAGCTTCACACAGGTGTAATTAGTGGAAGGATCTTTAACATGCCATAAATCTATGACATGGGACCGCCGGCTTTACTTCCCCTCCGAAGGAAGGCATACTGAGTTTTTTTAACGCTTTTAAAAAATCCGACGGGTTCGGCCGGGTTTGAACCCGCTATCTTGGGCATAGAAGCTCAGCATGCTACCGACTACGCCACCGAAGCCGCCTGAATTGGGATTGCTGAGGTAGGAATCGAGCCCGCCTCTTCTCAGTTTTGCTTCACGAGGCTGAGTGAACCTCGTTCCAGCCCTCGGACCAGAAATACATTTCTTGTCAAATCAGGAATTGAATCTTGGCCTCCACGGTGACCGCCAAGACCGCTAGCCGTTTGAACCAAAGTGAGGGTAGATGTCAATCAATGGACAGAGATTACGGGTACGGGGGATGAAGCTACTTTAACCCTGCTGTAGGCGTCCTTACACAACTCAAGTAGTTCATTATAACCGAGCACCGGGCCTATACAACCCATGAGACAGTAATTTTACGTTATCAGCCTTTTAGATCAGAAACTCATTCATACAAGACGAGCCTTCTCTTATCTCTCATCAGCTTCTATTCATTGGCAACAGAGCGCAGTGTTATCGCTCATCATCTCCTGTATCCTTTGCAGGAATACAAGCCAGGCCTTCCGCCGCGTTTATTAAAGTGGTTCTCAGGACTAAATACTCTTCTCTACAACATGTCCTACCCCTGTTACATTTGAAGAACCCATACCACACTTGCTCTTGCGTACTTTGCTGACTCTTCTGTGATGAATTATAATTTATGAAACAGATGAGGGAAGGACTGGATGGGGACCGCCTCTGGGTACGAAGTGACACTCCGATCCCAATGTGTGTGCGTTTGATTCCCAACTCTGCCATTTTTTTATTTATTTTTAGTCAATTTACCCTCTAGTTTGGTGGTTCCCACGGACTCAGCGAGGGAACTCACCACTACCGCCTCTATGGGCAGTGTCCTGGAGCTTGGAACATCTGGTCGGGAGGGATACAACTGGGGAGGTGTGTTCAGCACTTCGCCCAGGCGGCCTCACCTGCAAAGCGAACAGGGGCCTCATGAGGGATGGGAAGGGATGGAAGATTGGGATGGATAGGCTAGGAAGAGGGAAGGAGGCGGCCGTGGCCTTACAGTAGGTACTGCCCCCGTAATTGAATTATATAGAGACCACGGTGGCTATATTTGAAATTATAAGGAGAGTTATGGCTGTCATAGTTATGACGTGGGTAGTCATGACGTAAGCACGGATGACGTAAATGTTATGCCAGCAGGCTACTTGAGCTGAGATTCTCAGTGACGTCAGCTTTTAGTCCAGAATGTTCCAAGATTTACGACGCAGTCGCAGGAAACGAGGAATTCTGCTGAGGAAGAAACTATGCTATTGGAGGAGAGGCATGAACCAATCAACGATAGTTTAAAGGAAGACGGAGATTGCTGAAACTATGGTATTTTTATTACTTTTGGAATGCAGAATTGTGGAAATCCATTTGCAGTAGAAGCATTGATTTGGAATTTTGGTGAAATTTATTTTCAGTTTTTGAATTTTGAAAATCCGTCATGTATTAACGAAGTTGGAACTTTTAGCGATGACGCAGTATCTCGCTTTGGAAGGGATGGAAACGTCCCTCGTGAAGTTAATAAAAGGGCTTGCGCAGAAGAGAGGAGCCTCTTTCGTTCTCTGATCATTCTGAGATCTCATTCTCAGATCATCGAAGTATATTTGTGAAAGTTCTTTTCTTATACATTCATTATAGTGAGACGTCGAAGTGAACAGCAGTGAAAAGAATCGTCTTTATAACGCGTGGCGAGGCCACTATATTAACGAGATCCAAGTCAAACTAGGTGAAGTTGAAAAGGACCTTAGAAAGCTTCTACAAGTTTAGCTTCGAACAGTTAGCGGTCACCGATAAGCTAATTGTATTGTGCAGTGCTACATGCAGTTATAGAGAAAAGCTGAACAATTTCGACCGATTAGTTTAAAAGATATTAGCAGTTTTATACGACTGACAAAAGTGATTATCTCGCCACTAGAGAAGCACTTTTGTATAGCCAGAATCAACGCAACGGCTGACGCTGCGAGTGGAATAGAAAGACTTCAGATTGCTTGGTTACAGAACGATACAGTATAATGGAGCAATTGAATACGGCAGTTTGTTCTTCTAACACTACAACCGAAGAGCAGATGGAAGGCTAAAAGGGCTTATTGCAATTGGGACATACTTCAACGGAGTAAGATAGCGACATGGAACTTCGCTAATTGCTATTCCACACAAGCGAACATGCGGTGAATACCATCTACACCCATGTTTCGTAATTAAAGGCTGAATACCATCGAACAGCCATAGAAACAATTTCATACTCTGAATATGAATAATTTCTTCGGAAATTTCTACAAAACTTCATGGCGATTGTCTACTGGAACTTCAGGGAATTTTTCAAGAGAGGTCAGGGATATCCCGACTCACAAAGAAGATTATTGCCGGAAGGATGTCTATTCGTCTTCGAGGAGCAGAGCGATTTCCGGAGAAGGAAGCAGTTCGATTCTCCGAGGGTGCTATTTCCTATTTCGAGGATGGAGCTCAACTTTAACGTGGTGAAATGGATCCATCAGCAGTCTTCTTTGGGGAATTTTCCTCTGGAACGTCAATCGGCAGATAAGGTAGTCGTGAACGTTTATTGTATTTGAGTTTACTAATGATGTTTGAGCAACTATTTTTCCCATATTTTTATCTTCATGTTTTCTGCCCTATTTTCTTGTTGAGATTCTTATTCTCAGTACACCTTGATGAGTTATGCCTTTTTCGACGATTTATTAAGACATTGTGATGTAATGGGCATAGTTAGCGATTTTGAATCAGTTGAGACTGATAGTTAGATTTTTCAGTAATTAATATTTTTTTTTGTAGTCACGATTTGACTGTAAGTTAATGATTTTTATGGCAGATTTAAATTCAGACAGCGTGTCATTTTATTAAAGTAATTCAACCCCAGTTTAATTACTTTGACCAATTTTCTGTCATCATCAAGAAGGAAGAACATTTAAATGATTTTAGAGCGTTAAAATCTCTTACGTTGTCGACGATCTTGGAAATACTAGTCGTAATTTGTATTGATTGCAAAACAGACATTTATCGTCAGTTATGAATGAACATTGCATCATAGACACTTTTGTGAAAGATTAACTTTAATAATGAATTATTGAATGCATTAAAGTCAAGTACTTTTGTTAGGAGTTTTTCTCAATTAGAGATTTATATAACGATGTTTGCATTCCCCAGTCTAATTGGATCCTATTCGACTACTTTGCACTTTAGTCACACTTTATTTGAAGATAGTATTTTCATACTACAATTTTTTTTAAGATGTTAATCTTAAATTTTGATAGACCAGACAGGCGTATATAAGCGTATTCACTATTAAATTTGTTTGTGATTGGCAAGTTTTGACTTCATTTCGGTTCATGAATGAAATCCACGAAGGTTAAATAGAAAAACAGTTTTGAAACAATTAATGATTATAAAAATTTTTAAGTGGAACTATGAATGTATAATCGCTAGTGCAGCGCGTGTTGAAAGTCGCTGAGATATAATGCCCTTGAATATGAAGGAAGTTCCCACAGGAATAAATGTTAAAGAATTATTTGTGGAAGTTTTGTAAGTTGTGTGGAAGTTTTTAATGCCATATAGATTAATATATGATGATTTTGGGCATATTTTTAATGCAGATTGTGCTTTAACTTGTTAGCGAAGGATTTTCCGCTGGAGTAAGATTGTCATAGTTCGTTGAAAATTAATCAAGTGAATTACTGTTATAATTAGCACGAGTTTTGAAAGAATTTGAGATAAGATTTTGAATGAAGGTTGCCGTCACAAATCATTATTAAAACCTTTATTAAACTAGATTGTGACATTAACATGTATAACTAACCTTTATTGGTCGATTATATTAAACACGATTATGAAAATGACCAACCGAATGAACATGTGGCTAATGTATTTATTAAATTAATAATTTAAACAATTTAAATGTTAATATTGTAAATAATTGCTGTAAATATTTTTGAAAATAATGTAGAACGAGAGTGATGTTAAAGGCGTGCTTATAATATTTTTATTGTCTTTGACAAATATTATAAACCATTTCTAATTGTTATAAATAATTTATGTGATTTTGTTATAAACATTTAAGAGCTAATTAAACATTTGGATTGAAGTTAACAAGTTTAAGAAATTAATATAATGATCCAATAGGATGTGAGTAAAGTACTTGAAAGATTTGCGTAAATAATGTGAGTTGTCTTGTGGACATTTAAAAGCTTGAGAGTGCAGGCTGTATTCTTACGTAACATAGCATGTGAGAAGGGAGTGCATTTGACCAGTATGCAACAGGCTGAGGGTAGCCCGCAGCTGTGCCAACATATGGTTCTCAGAGAGTGAGGTCGTACACACTCTGGCCTTGCGACTATAAATACCATTCTCATGTTTATTAAAAGGAAACCAAATGCTCTATATATGTCACACCCTGACGTCCTTCTCCAATCCAATAGTGTTATGAATGTTACGTTATTTGAAGCTCGTGGGAGCTAAAATGTTTTATATCATGTTGTATGATAATTTTTGCAAGTCCTACTGGAGGACGTAGTCAGATTGACTTGGGCTACTGATAGCCACGTGTATTATGTTGTGTTAGTAAAATCATACCCTTTATTAGAAATAAAGCTTTTGTACAGTTCAAAGTTCTCGTCTTCGTCTTGGTTCATTTTTAAATGTCATGGTGGAGGTTATTGTGTGAACAGACTTTAGTGATCCTGTTGTCAACTCAAACCCCGAGATAATTAAGAGGTGAGTAACGGTAAGTATGAACCCCCGTCTATTTTGGTGTGTTCCACAATGATTTCCTGTGAACTTCTGTGCTCTTATCTCGATAGTATCTGTCAGTGCCATTTTCATTGATGTAACTGTGCCGGTGCGATTGATAATTGGCAATCCGATTGAGGGGGCGGATATCTGACAGCCTACTATCCAGGTAAACGGGGACAGAAAGATTGGCGACCCAAGAACGTGGGGCTGAGTCAACAGAAAGATTGGCGCAGTCAACGTGTGGGGCATGTTCAACAACACTGGATCACCAGGTTGAACAATAGAAAGATTGGCGCACCTAAAACGTTGGGGCTCGATTCAACATAACTGGATTACCAGGTTGAACGCCAGTAAGAGTGGCAAACCTAAAACGTGAGGTTCGATTAGACTCAAATAAAGAGGTTGATTCTTTGTTAGATGTCTAGGCCAATTGTAGAATTTATGAGTGTGATTATATAGGAATTAAATGTTGTATTGTATTAGGAAAATTACACTCAGAAAAGATCAGATCTTATACAACTTGAGAAAGGTTAAATAGGCTGGAAACTTAGAAAAATCGCCTATAATCTGGAATCTTATTTTATTTGACCGGCTTATGACATTTCAGTCATATTAAGGATAAAATTAAATTATTTGGATTGTAAATGTAAATTATTTGTGTTAGGATATTTTAAAATGAGCCAGAGAAATTTGAACATGTGCTTGAGTTTGTTTCAACATGAAGTATCTTCGAAGGTTAATTATAAGGTAGTTATAAGTTAGATTTAAGACAGAAAGTTGATCAAAATTATATATGGTGAAAAGTGTTGCTCAAATGTCGTTATTTTGCTCTTTTGATGTATGTCCCTACAGCAATCCATTTTTGAATAATATTGTAATGGCAGATGAAAGTTTGAGGATAATGTTAGAGGAGATGTCTGCTAACATGAAGCAGATGATGGAGGAAAATGCTAACTTGAAAGCTAGCATGAACAATAGTATGAATCAGATGCTGAATGAAAGCATGAAGGAGAATAATAGTCGAATGGAGGAGAATGCTAGTAATTTAAATGCAAGAATGGAGGAGAATGCTAGTAATTTGAATGCAAGAATGGAGGAGAATGCTAGTAATTTGAAAGCTAGTATGGGTGAAAGTTTGAAAGGTATCCAAACTAGTGCTGCTAATTTGGAGGATAATATGTCGCGTTTACAGATTAATACCCTAGGAATTGAAAATACTGTAACTGACATCCGCACAGATGTATCTAATGTGCATAAAAATGTTGATGATGTTAAATTTGATGTGTCTAAGGTACAGAAAGACCTTACAATGTTAAATCTAGACTAGTTGAAACCCGTCAATACATGACGGTCAATAAGAAAATATTTACTGAAGAATTTTCTTATATACACTGAAGAAAATGGAAATTGCAACACCATGAAGGCATTGGTCGTTTGTGTTGATTTTCAAGATATGGAACGATGCCTTGTAGGTATGTAAACGATCAAAGTTTCAGACCCATTGGATTGTTGCTACAGGTCTCCCCACGTGATTGGTCGCGGAGGATTCAACTCCAGTATACGGACACCGGTGTAGCGTAGTTGACTTGCAGTCTGTGCAGTGAAGTGTTCCCCGTCAAACATGCCTCGACGACAGAGAAGAGCACGCTATCAACAACTGTCGCCGTTTGAGAAGGGTCGGATAATTGGGCTGTGTGAGGCTGGATTATCGCTAAGCACTGGCGCTGCACGTGTTGGCCGACAGGCATCTACGGTACAACGTGTATGGCAGCAGTGGTCAAATAAAGGTACCCACACTCGTAGACCTGGCACTGGCCCACAGCGACAGACAACTGTGAGAGAGGATCGCCGCATCATTCGGATGGCCCGGATGGAACCCCATGCAACAACAGCGCAAATTCGAGCAGCTGTGGCACCCCACGTTACACAACTAACAGTTGGTAATCGCCTGCGTGCAGCTGGCTTACGATCCCGTGTCCCTGCAGAAGGTGTTCCATTGACCCCACAACAGCGACGTGTAAGGCTGGCCTGGTGTCGAGAACGATCGACGTGGGTCGACGAATGGCATAGGGTCGTCTTTAGTGATGAATCGCGCTTCTGTCTTGCCCGCAGTGATCGCCAGAATCGTGTGCACCGACATACCGGGAAGAGGAGCCGCCCAGACCTTATTGTCGAGAGGCACACGGGACCAACACCAAGCATTATGGTCTGGGGAGCTCTTGGCGTTAATGTGAAATCACAATTAGTGCCTGTTGAGGGCACTATGACTGCTCGACAGTATGTTGATAGGGTACTCAATCCAGTGGTTGTCCCTATGATGGCGAACATTGGTAATGGGATGTTTCAGCAGGACAATGCCCGGGTTCACACTGCACGCATCTCCAGACATCACAACCTTAGAATGGCCCTCCAGATCCCCGGACCTCAGCCCTATTGAGCATGTGTGGGACATGATGGGTCGACAACTGGCCAACCGTCCTCAGCCACCCACAACTCTGGAATAACTGACCCGTGCATGGGCCACAATTCCTCAGGAAGCGATCCAGGGCCTTATTGACTCCATGCCTCGCCGAATTCATCAATGTATTGCAGCTCGTGGTGGGCACATCCAGTATTGATTGTTGTCTAAACTTGCGGTCAGATTGCCCTGAAAGTGTAATCATGGAATCACAACCGAACACTCGTCCTGCATGTTCAATTGCAGCAATGTAGCACCACTCCTTCTGGATGTTGCAATTTCCGTTTTCTTCAGTGTACGTTCTTTGTACAATTATTTTTTGGCGTTATTGATACTTAAAGAGCGTCAAAAGATTCCAGAGTTCCCCATTGAGCTTTATTGATTGTGATAAAGTATGCCAAGCTAATCGGAAAATGTTGCCTCTTAAAAGAAATTGATTGGTTTATCCTATGGTGTTAAATCAAGTCGAAGGATTAGACCTCTCTGCCTAATTTTAACTGCATTTATTTCCAAATCCAAGCATTTTCATGCATATTTCTTATAATTAATATGGAATCAAATCGAAGGGTTAGATCATCCGCCTGATTTTAACTGCACTTATTATTTCCCAATTCAAGCAATTTTCGTACACATTTCTTATAATTAATATGGTAGTATTTATGAGCCCTTAGGAAACTTCAGTTTTCTAAGGAGCATAACTATGGGTCAATCGTTTGGAGTATGTGGAAGCAAATCACTTAATTCCAAGGAATTCAAGAATTCTGAGGAGTCTAATATATACAACTGGCCGCAAGAACCGTCGCTTATAATTTTGGAATATACATTAACGAAGAAATGCGATGCAATTCCATACATTTTAAAACAATATGGACCGTATGCATGTGGCACAGTGACATTGGCACAAAATGAAACCAAGGACATAGCATTTGTTGTACTGCCGATTATTCTCTCCTAAATTCCTTGAGGTATCATTTCCAGTGAAAAATTGTTGCAGTCTGTCAAATATTTTATATTTAGTAAGATCAATTTTGCCATTACAACACCAAAGGTCAAAGTAACCAAGCGTAGATTTCTCGCTACAGAAATACAGTGCAGAACAATGTGTACATTTGTTCGTCAAGGATCCTACACTGTACGGCATAATATCTGGAATTGCTTCTGAAATGGCATATTTATATTCGATTTTAAAAGTGGCTTCGTATTTTTCTTCGATTTCCCACTTTTTTGTGGCTAATGTTCTTTTTCGTCAAATGGATATATTTATTGTAGCATTTTTCTCCAAATTAGCGTCATATTCAATAACACTATAGTGGCCTGCATCAACGCAGCCGCCAAATATTAAATGGCACATAATACTTCCATTGCCAAAATCAACAGCGTGGTTAGAGTCATTGTTATGTACTCTAAACAAATAATCATTAAACAATAATATTCATTTATACAGTGAAGTTCAGATACTTTCATTCTCAAGTTTGTTGCTGATGAGAATGCGATGATACTGATCGCCAATAATAAAATCCTTATAGTTATTCATGCCAACAACAATTTTTGCAATTTGCTTGCAGACGCAGCTCAGGATGACGTTCTGCATTTTGGAATAAACAGTACGAAACTGCTTTAAATAAGCAATTTCCATCACCTGTTGTAGGTACAATCCTTTGCATTTCCATGACAGTAAATTAAGCAAGGGAGCATACTTCGCCAACTACTGGAATGAGCATAGACTCACTTCGACAGCCACCGTAATGGAGAGTTTAAGGGTTAGACTATATGTTCAGTGCTTGTCAAAAATCGTATAAACACAGGGAAGCCAAATCTTAAGGCTAAATTCTGAGCTATCGCCCCGGATTCCGGGTTCAAACCCTGGTTTGCCAAGAAATTTAATTCTGGTCTGAGGACTGGTACGGGGTGCACTCCTGAGGCAAAACTAAGGAGAGCAAGGTTAGATTCCTATTTCAACAATCTGGGATGTGGTTTTCCGTGGTTTGCCACGTCCACTGAAGGTAAATACCGGGATAGTTCCTAACTTAAAGCCTCGGTCGTCAATTCTCCATTCCCCACATGAATTACAAATGCACACATCAGTAAAGGCATCACAATAACACAGGTTATCATAGAAACATTTACACACACACACACACACCAAAGTAGACGGGCCTGAGTGATCACGATGTCTGAGTCCATCAAATGAAATATATTCGTCAATTGTCTCTCATGGCGAAAGCAATTGTGGCCATCTTTTATTTAATAATTTAAAAGTATATGGCAATGCAAATCGAGGAGAATTCCTTACTGTACGGGAATAATAAAAGTAAAATATGTTAAGACAATGAATTACCAATAGCCAGAAAGAATAATTAGGAAATAGAAATACATGTCTGAGGTGAGATGTGAACTCCTTCGACTATGCTAAATTCATTCCTGGGTCCGCAATGTTACCCCTGAGCCACCCAGTCAACAGACTTCCAAAGCAATATTAAGTTACTTAAACAACAAACGAACTCAAACGCCTGTTGAAGTTCTTCAATCCCCTCTTTTTAATTCTCAAAAACAAAGATCACACTACGATACGGAGGATCCTTTATCCGCCATTTCTCTAGAAATGTAATTCAGGTCTGAGGGCTGGAACGGGGCGCACTCTTGAGGCAAAACTAAGAAGGGCAAGGTTCGATTCCCATCTCAACAATCTAGGATGTGCTTTTCCGTGGTTTGCCACTTCCACTGCAGGTAAATACCGGGATAGTTCCTAACTTAAAGCCTCGGTCGTCAATTTCCCATTCCCCACTTTAATTACAAATGCACACACCAGTACAGCCATCACAATAACACAGGTTATCAGAGAAAATTTGAGAGAGAGAGACACACACACACACACTAAAGTAGACGGGGATGAGTGACCACGATGTCTGAGTCCATCAAATGAATTATGTTCGTCAATTGTCTCTCATGGCGAAAGCGATTGTGGCCATATTTTATTTAATCATTTAAAAGTGTTGGGAACGTAAATCGTGGGGAATTCCTTACTATACGGGAATAATAAAAGTAAAATATGTTAAGACAATGTATTACCAATAGCCAGAAAGAATAATTGGGAAATAAAAATATGTGTCGGAGGTGGGATTCGAACTGCTCCCATTGGGGGATGCACAAACTAAGACTTCAGCGCTGCCATCTGAGCTACCGAATCACTGGTGATGTAGCGCAATATTAAGGTACTTAAGCAACATTCACACTCAACAGTCAGTATAAGTTTTTCTACATTTCCCGTCTTTTATAATATTCTATTCCTGTTTATATCGTAGAAACTTCATATTCAATATTCCCCTCCTTTATTATAATTCTTATAAATAACTATTACATTAAAACGCGGTGGACATCCGCCATGTCTGTCATTAACCAAGGTGATTCTGCGCATGCGCTTGAGCCAATAATTTTGCAGTTTTGTTTATAAATTTAAAAATATATGATAAAATATTTGTTTATTTTAAAGACACTCTGCAAATCTGCATGCCAAGAGCTTTCGTTAGAATGATTTACGAAGCCAATCGGTTAAGTCGTTTTCTCAATCTCGTGTGTACAAAAAACAGCTTAGTGTTTAAAATATATAGATGTAGCTAATGTCCGAGGGGATATTTCTTGTGCTAGAGCCGAAGTAGTTGTTGTCAAAAACGATGTAGCGACTGTCCAAGACAAGGTCGAGGAAGTCCAAAAAGAAATTCAAAAAGCTAGAACTGATGTATCCAATGTTCAGGTAGACATTAATAACATTCATGCGGATATAACTGAGGTGCAAAGTGACATAACTAAGATTCAGGTAGAGGTCAACACAGTTTTCGTAGATATCACTAAAGTCCAAACTGATGTAAATAAAGTCAGGGAAGAAATCGAAAACTCAAAAACTCTTTGTACGCGTAATATAACTGCATTAGCGACTAGACTAGTTGATGAATCAGTTAGAACAACAACGTCTTTAGCAGAGTTGAAGTATGATGTAGAGGTCATGAGAACACAGGTATTAGACCACAATAGAGTATTAAAAGAGGATATCGAAGTAGACATAGCCGAAATGTTAACAGCAAACGTAGCGGTATGGAAAGACGAGTGGAATAAGTCAAGTGGGGAACATGTAACCCAAATTCAGGAAAGGATTGAAAGAAAACTTGCCAGTACGCAGATAGAAATTAACAATGAAGTAGTGCAGATTAGGAAAGATTTAAGCGTCAGGATAAATTCGCTATCCGAAAAACAAGTTGACGATAGAACACAACTAGATCAGGATATGCAAACTTTAAAATCTACATTAGAGGAACAGATGCATAAAGTTGTCTCGGATGTAAATGAAACGACGAGTAAACTGAAAAATTTGAAGTTAGGAGAGGCTAGTTTAATGCAGGACTACAAAGAAGAGATAATCAAGAAAGTCTTAACAGAAATCACCGACAAGGATACAGAAGGCTTAGCTTGCGAATTGAATAGGAATTATGCTAGAAGACATAACCTAGAGCCAGAAGAAAGAGACGTGACTCCTGAAGAACGTGTATCCAGATTCAGAGAGGAGGATGACGAGAGGAATATGGAACCTGAGTGGAACTATCGAGATAGTGGGAAAAACTATCTGGATTCATATCCGAGGAACGTGACGGTCATCAGGAATTTCGAAGACAAACCACAAAAATTCAGTAACACTGATAGTTTGACACCTATAGAGTATGTAAGGAATCTCAAAGATTATTTCATCGAAGCTCACATTCCCAGAGAGAGAGAGATGAAGATTGTAGAGAGATATCTGATTGGAGGACCCCTTGAATGGTTTTGCGCATTTAGATACACATTCAGTAACTTTGACGAGTTTGCAGAGGCATTAATCAAACGATTTTGGTCCATAGAAGCGCAGAATTCGTTAAGAGCGGAGGTGTATTCAAGAAAATACTCAGGTACTCTTCCAACGAGGTACGCTGATTTCTTTACGAGTCAGTTGTCCCGCTTGAGATTTTTGCAACCCCCATTGTCCACGGAGCAACTAATTGATGCGATTTCTCGTATGCTGCCAGTTGAGGTGAGAAGACTTATAATTTCGTCCAACATCAGGGATTTATCCAGCATGGATGAATTACTGAGAAGGTTAGACTACACAAGTCCAATGCCTAACGTAGTCCAGAAAGGTCAAAGGCAGGAGTTTAAAGAAATCAATACGGTATACATGGACCAAGTCCAACAAACTGACAAGCCAGAGGAGGAGAAAACTGACAATGTAGGTCCTCACAGGAATAATCAGTTTAGAAATTACAGATCACAAGGTTACCGACCGTATCAACAGAGAAGAGGTTGGAACTACAACCGAGGAAACTACAATGGAAGAGGCAGATATTACAACAATAATGGGTATAACCGTAACTATAATAGGAATAACCAAAACCAAAATAGAAACCAGAATACTCAAGGTCAGGTTATGACACCTGATCAGTATCAGCAAAGAGAAAAGGAAAGCCAGCAATACTTAAAAGAATTAAGGGATAAAGAAGCTGACAATCAAACGAAAAGGCAGGATGTTGTAATCGATCCTGGGCCTTCTACGAGCCAACAGAATTTTGAGGTCGGTAACACAAAAAAAAAAAAACGCCGATTTCTCAACGTCAGTGAGAACCTGTAAATACATTGCCACACCACACCTGATTACGATTAATGAGATATACGAAGTTACCGATGAAGATTTACTAGAAGAGAGGGGTATTGTTAAAGAGGAAAGACCATGTGCCTTACCTATTATTGCTGTACGGATAGATGGACAGCAGTACAAAGCCCTGATGGATACTGGTGCTATTATTTCCATCATTTCAGAGGAATGTTATCAAAGTCTGCTAAGAGGAGAGAACATGACAGTTCTACCTGTTTCTACCGTCAAAGTGAGAGGGATATTCCAAGATAAGGCAGTGAAATGCAAGATTCAAGTGTTATTGAACTTTGAGATCAATGGAAGGAATTATGAACAGATCTTCATTGTGGTGAGCAAGATCAATTTTGATATGGTGCTTGGAATCGATTTTATATCGAAGGTCGGAGCTATTATTGACATGAAGAACAGAAGTATTAGCTTTAATGATGGGTACATAATCACAGAAGAGATAGAAGAACAGGACGTGAAAAACAGTCTGGAAATAGACCTTAGGGAAGAAATTTTGAATACAATAATTAATGAAGTGGAAAATTTAGAAGAAATACCCAGTAGAAAAACTGAAGGATTTGAAGAAATTCAGGGGGAATTTGAGGATCTGATAAAGGAATTCCAAGATATTTTCGATGAAAAGCCTGGATTGATTAAGGATTATAAGTACAAGATAAGGCTGACAGATGAAACCCCTTACCAGAAGAGAATATACCCCATTCCTGAGAAATACTATCAAGAAGTACGAGGGTTAATCAGAAAAATGGAGGTAGACGGGATTATTAGAAAACAGGCGTCGTCTTATATAAACCCCATCACAGTAGTAAAGAAGAGTAATGGTCAGATACGTCTTTGTCTCGATGCCGGGACCATCAACTTGAAGATTCTTCCAGAAAATGACAGACCACCCAAGATTAGAAATCTGCTTCGGAAATTCAAAGGAAGAGCATGTTTTAGCGTTCTTGACTTGACGTCTTCATTTTATCAAGTTCAATTAGAAGAGGATAGTATGCAGTACACTGGATTCCTATTTGACCAGACGTCATGGGTCTTTGCCAGAATGCCTTTTGGAATGGTTAACAGTGGACCAGCACTTATTCGAGCACTTGATAGTAAGCTCACTGACGAAGTGAAAGAAAATGTAATCTGCTACATTGACGATTTAATCGTATCTTCACCCAGCGCCGCAGAACATTTAGTGCACTTGAGAAAGTTGTTCGAGAATTTAAGGGAGGCCAATATCAAGGTGAACTTTGGAAAATGTCAATTCTTGAAGAAGGAGATAAATTACTTGGGGCATACTATTGATAAAGATGGATATCATCCAAACATGAAAAAAGTAGATGCGATCACGAGATTTCCAAAGCCAACTAAGGTGAAACAAGTCAGAGAATTTGTAGGTGCATGCCAATTTATTAGCAGCCACTGTCCAAGATACTCGGAAATTATGGCTCCTCTGTATGACTTACTCAAGAAGAACAACAGATGGAAATGGAGTACCGCTGCAGACGAGGCTTTTGAGAAAGCAAAAGAGATGCTCAAAAATAATGTGAAACTGGAGTACCCAGACTTTGAGAAGGTGTTCTATATTGAGTCTGATGCATCGAGAATAGGCATTAGTGCAGTCTTATACCAGAAAGACGAGGCAGGCAACAAGCACTACATTGCGTTCACTAGTCGGAAGTTGAAAAAGCACGAGGAAAACTACTTCACGACAGAGCTTGAAGCGTTAGCTTTTGTGACAGCTTTACAAGCCTGGAAGAAAATCCTGCTGGGACATAAGGTCATCATTATTACTGACCATAAAGCACTACAGTTTATGTTGCAAACTGACATGTCAAGTGATAGATTGACACGTTGGGCTTTGTTCACCCAACAGTTTAACGCTACTATCGTCCACCAGCCTGGGAAAGATAACTTACTGGCTGATGCTCTATCACGTAACCCTATTAAAAATGTGCAGATACACCATGTACAATTGGAGCAAGAAGATGAAGAAACCGTTAGGAGGTTAGCCCGAATCGGTGTGTCACAGAAGAGACACGCTCCAATAAGGAAAATGTACAGGTTCCTCAAGGGTTACATGGACAATACGGATGTTGACTATGAAGCTACACGGAGAAATTCACGACACTTTGTCTTGAGTGGAGACATCGTATGCAAGTATGCTGACTCTGCGCATACAAAACTTCGAATAGTCGTGCCACCTAAACTTGTTGTCAATTTAGTGTGGGTAGCTCATCATGCAACTGGACATGCCGGTTTAGATAAAACTCTTAATACACTTAAAGAGAGATTTATCTGGACTAACATGCGTTCCAGCATTGCCAAGGTCATTAGATCCTGTGACAAATGTCAAAGAGCAAAGTATGCTTCTGCTTTATTAAAGGGAAAACCGAAGGCGATGATTCCTTCTAAGCCAAACGAACTCATGGCGACGGATATATTTGGCCCCTGTCCGAAGGGATATCAGGGTAACCAGTACTTGTTGGTGACCGTGGATGTTTTCTCAAAATTTGTTACAATGAGTCCCATGCAGAAAGCTAACGCGAGGAACGTAGTAAGCAGACTGGAAAATGCTGTATTTCCTAAAGCTGGTATACCGGAATATCTACTGTCAGATCATGGAACGCAGTTTACGTCCGTGGAAGTTGCAGCGGATATGGAAAGGCTTGGCATTAAGCACTTATTTTCAAGCGTGCGTTACCCTGAATCGAATTCCTCAGAAAGATATATGGCTGAATTTTCGAAATTCTGTCGAATTTTCTGTCCAAATGATCATTCTGGTTGGGTGAGATTTGTACCCCTTATTGAGGAATGTCTGAACTCTACAGTGCAGGAGAGCACAGGAGAAGTGCCAATGCGACTTCATCTAGGAAGAAACCCAGAAAGGCCGTGGGATAATCTTTTCAACCACATACCGAGAGATCCCGACATAGGAAGGCAGCAGAGGATTGACAAGGCAAAGGAACAACTCCAGAAAGCAGCAGAGAAACGATTGAAAAGAGTAGCTGGAAAACGTTTTGGTACACCCTTTCAAGTTGGAAATCTTGTATTATTACGCAGACCTGTCAAGGCTGATATGTCCAAGAAAATCTACCCCAAGTTTGGATTAGTGTTCCTGGGGCCGTTTAGGATTACGAACGCTTATGGAAACAACTGTTATGAACTCTACGATGATGAGAATAATGTCGTTTACGGCAAGTTCAATGCTGGAAATTTAAAAAGATACTATCCTAGAGTAAGCCAGTAATAATTCAATTTCGTGTTCAAGAGAGTTGAGATACTTGTAACATTGGGTTTAAAAACAATTTGCAACTGTTTTTAAAACGTGGTGAGAGGAGAGTGCCCCCGTAATTGAATTATATAGAGACCACGGTGGCTATATTTGAAATTATAAGGAGAGTTATGGCTGTCACAGTTATGACGTGGGTAGTCATGACGTAAGCACGGATGACGTAAATGTTATGCCAGCAGGCTACTTGAGCTGAGATTCTCAGTGACGTCAGCTTTTAGTCCAGAATGTTCCAAGATTTACGACGCAGTCGCAGGAAACGAGGAATTCTGCTGAGGAAGAAACTATGCTATTGGAGGAGAGGCATGAACCAATCAACGATAGTTTAAAGGAAGACGGAGATTGCTGAAACTATGGTATTTTTATTACTTTTGGAATGCAGAATTGTGGAAATCCATTTGCAGTAGAAGCATTGATTTGGAATTTTGGTGAAATTTATTTTCAGTTTTTGAATTTTGAAAATCCGTCATGTATTAACGAAGTTGGAACTTTTAGCGATGACGCAGTATCTCGCTTTGGAAAGGATGGAAACGCCCCTCGTGAAGTTAATAAAAGGGCTTGCGCAGAAGAGAGGAGCCTCTTTCGTTCTCTGATCATTCTGAGATCTCATTCTCAGATCATCGAAGTATATTTGTGAAAGTTCTTTTCTTATACATTCATTATAGTGAGACGTCGAAGTGAACAGCAGTGAAAAGAATCGTCTTTATAACGCGTGGCGAGGCCACTATATTAACGAGATCCAAGTCAAACTAGGTGAAGTTGAAACGGACCTTAGAAAGCTTCTACAAGTTTAGCTTCGAACAGTTAGCGGTCACCGATAAGCTAATTGTATTGTGCAGTGCTACATGCAGTTATAGAGAAAAGCTGAACAATTTCGACCGATTAGTTTAAAAGATATTAGCAGTTTTATACGACTGACAAAAGTGATTATCTCGCCACTAGAGAAGCACTTTTGTATAGCCAGAATCAACGCAACGGCTGACGCTGCGAGTGGAATAGAAAGACTTCAGATTGCTTGGTTACAGAACGATACAGTATAATGGAGCAATTGAATACGGCAGTTTGTTCTTCTAACACTACAACCGAAGAGCAGATGGAAGGCTAAAAGGGCTTATTGCAATTGGGACATACTTCAACGGAGTAAGATAGCGACATGGAACTTCGCTAATTGCTATTCCACACAAGCGAACATGCGGTGAATACCATCTACACCCATGTTTCGTAATTAAAGGCTGAATACCATCGAACAGCCATAGAAACAATTTCATACTCTGAATATGAATAATTTCTTCGGAAATTTCTACAAAACTTCATGGCGATTGTCTACTGGAACTTCAGGGAATTTTTCAAGAGAGGTCAGGGATATCCCGACTCACAAAGAAGATTATTGCCGGAAGGATGTCTATTCGTCTTCGAGGAGCAGAGCGATTTCCGGAGAAGGAAGCAGTTCGATTCTCCGAGGGTGCTATTTCCTATTTCGAGGATGGAGCTCAACTTTAACGTGGTGAAATGGATCCATCAGCAGTCTTCTTTGGGGAATTTTCCTCTGGAACGTCAATCGGCAGATAAGGTAGTCGTGAACGTTTATTGTATTTGAGTTTACTAATGATGTTTGAGCAACTATTTTTCCCATATTTTTATCTTCATGTTTTTTGCCCTATTTTCTTGTTGAGATTCTTATTCTCAGTACACCTTGATGAGTTATGCCTTTTTCGACGATTTATTAAGACATTGTGATGTCATGGGCATAGTTAGCGAGTTTGAATCAGTTGAGACTGATAGTTAGATTTTTCAGTAATTAATATTTTTTTTTTGTAGTCACGATTTGACTGTAAGTTAATGATTTTTATGGCAGATTTAAATTCAGACAGCGTGTCATTTTATTAAAGTAATTCAACCCCAGTTTAATTACTTTGACCAATTTTCTGTCATCATCAAGAAGGAAGAACATTTAAATGATTTTAGAGCGTTAAAATCTCCTACGTTGTCGACGATCTTGGAAATACTAGTCGTAATTTGTATTGATTGCAACACAGACATTTATCGTCAGTTATGAATGAACATTGCATCATAGACACTTTTGTGAAAGATTAACTTTAATAATGAATTATTGAATGCATTAAAGTCTAGTACTTTTGTTAGGAGTTTTTCTCAATTAGAGATTTATATAACGATGTTTGCATTCCCCAGTCTAATTGGATCCTATTCGACTACTTTGCACTTTAGTCACACTTTATTTGAAGATAGTATTTTCATACTACAATTTTTTTAAGATGTTAATCTTAAATTTTGATAGACCAGACAGGCGTATATAAGCGTATTCACTATTAAATTTGTTTGTGATTGGCAAGTTTTGACTTCATTTCGGTTCATGAATGAAATCCACGAAGGTTAAATAGAAAAACAGTTTTGAAACAATTAATGATTATAAAAAATTTTAAGTGGAACTATGAATGTATAATCGCTAGTGCAGCGCGTGTTGAAAGTCGCTGAGATATAATGCCCTTGAATATGAAGGAAGTTCCCACAGGAATAAATGTTAAAGAATTATTTGTGGAAGTTTTGTAAGTTATGTGGAAGTTTTTAATGCCATATAGATTAATATATGATGATTTTGGGCATATTTTTAATGCAGATTGTGCATTAACTTGTTAGCGAAGGATTTTCCGCTGGAGTAAGATTGTCATAGTTCGTTGAAAATTAATCAAGTGAATTACTGTTATAATTAACACGAGTTTTGAAAGAATTTGAGATAAGATTTTGAATGAAGGTTGCCGTCACAAATCATTATTAAAACCTTTATTAAACTAGATTGTGACATTAACATGTATAACTAACCTTTATTGGTCGATTATATTAAACACGATTATGAAAATGACCAACCGAATGAACATGTGGCTAATGTATTTATTAAATTAATAATTTAAACAATTTAAATGTTAATATTGTAAATAATTGCTGTAAATATTTTTGAAAATAATGTAGAACGAGAGTGATGTTAAAGGCGTGCTTATAATATTTTTATTGTCTTTGACAAATATTATAAACAATTTCTAATTGTTATAAATAATTTATGTGATTTTGTTATAAACATTTAAGAGCTAATTAAACATTTGGATTGAAGTTAACAAGTTTAAGAAATTAATATAATGATCCAATAGGATGTGAGTAAAGTACTTGAAAGATTTGCGTAAATAATGTGAGTTGTCTTGTGGACATTTAAAAGCTTGAGAGTGCAGGCTGTATTCTTACGTAACATAGCATGTGAGAAGGGAGTGCATTTGACCAGTATGCAACAGGCTGAGGGTAGCCCGCAGCTGTGCCAACATATGGTTCTCAGAGAGTGAGGTCGTACACACTCTGGCCTTGCGACTATAAATACCATTCTCATGTTTATTAAAAGGAAACCAAATGCTCTATATATGTCACACCCTGACGTCCTTCTCCAATCCAATAGTGTTATGAATGTTACGTTATTTGAAGCTCGTGGGAGCTAAAATGTTTTATATCATGTTGTATGATAATTTTTGCAAGTCCTACTGGAGGACGTAGTCAGATTGACTTGGGCTACTGATAGCCACGTGTATTATGTTGTGTTAGTAAAATCATACCCTTTATTAGAAATAAAGCTTTTGTACAGTTCAAAGTTCTCGTCTTCGTCTTGGTTCATTTTTAAATGTCATGGTGGAGGTTATTGTGTGAACAGACTTTAGTGATCCTGTTGTCAACTCAAACCCCGAGATAATTAAGAGGTGAGTAACGGTAAGTATGAACCCCCGTCTATTTTGGTGTGTTCCACAATGATTTCCTGTGAACTTCTGTGCTCTTATCTCGATAGTATCTGTCAGTGCCATTTTCATTGATGTAACTGTGCCGGTGCGATTGATAATTGGCAATCCGATTGAGGGGGCGGATATCTGACAGCCTACTATCCAGGTAAACGGGGACAGTACCATCCAGGAATTTGCCCGAAGAAGAAGTGGGAAACCACGGAAAACCACTTCGAGGATGGCTGAGGTGGGAATCGTACCCCCTCTACTCATTTGGACCACCCGAGGCTGAGTAGACCCCGTTCCAGTCCTCATACCACTTTTCAAATTTCGTGGCAGAGCCGGGAATCAAACCCAGGACCTCCGGGGCGGCAGCTAACCGTGCTGACCGCTACGCTACGGCCCAACTCTGCCAAGAAATTTAAATCTTGAATTTGGGTTGAAATTACATGTTGTTTTATCATTTTAAATGATATTGTCGACTTCGTCGTTACGCAGAGGTCTGGCGTTACGTTACGGTGACGGGACGAAATGTACCGAGAATGCATTGAAGTGTGTGACGTCATAGTACAGTGTAGCAGCCCACTACCAAGAACGCAGTGCGAGAACAGAGTTTCAAGAAGGCGGTGTGAGAATAATCAAGTAGGCAGTGAAGAAACAAAATACAATCTTGCATCTCTGTTCTCGCACTGCCTTCTTGGTACTCGGCTACTAGAATTTAAAACGTTATAAAGTCCAGTCTTTTAGACTGACTATCAGTCTCTTTTTGTTAGTAATTCATTGAGGGGTTTCGTGACATCGTGGTCATGTAGCTTCTTGTACTTGGGTATGTGTGTGTGTGAGTGTGAGGAATTTGTCTGAAAACCTATGCTATTGTGTTGGCTGTATTAGTGTGTGTATTTATAATTCAGATGATAATTTGGAAGGAGGCGGCCGTGGCCTTAAGACGGTTGGGGGGGGGGGACCACGGAAAACCACCTTCAAGATGGCTGAGGTAGGAATCGAACCAACCTCTTCTCACCTTTGCCTCACGAGGCTGAGTGTACCCCGTTCCAGCCCTCAGACGAGAATTAAATTTGACTGGCTGCGTGGCTCAGTGGTAACGTTTTCGCCTACTGAGTCCAAGATGATGATCGGGTGCCATCAAGTCGGCATCGAATCCTAGCGACTACATGGATGGACTGTCTCCATACGATTCGGTCTTCAGCCATATACTTCAGATCCTTCACTGACATATTCATGTTGGATTTGATGGAGTCGATCCATCTCAATGCTGGCCACCCTCGTCTCCGAGACCCTTCCACCTTTCCAAGCATAATTGTCTTTTCCAACGAATCAGAACGCAGCATAATGTGTCAAAAATATGACACCTGCAATCGTGTTATCAGTGCTTCATGAGACAGATCTGGTTTGATTTTTTATATCACCCATACATTTGTCTTCTTGGCTGTCCAAGGAATGCTCAGTGTCCATCTCCAACACCAGAGCTCAAAAGAATCAAGATAGCGGGATAAAATCCCAGCGCAGTCAATTGGCATTTAAAGTGCGCAAATATGAGGGAGCCGTGTCAGTAGATTTACAGATCCCTTTCGAGGCAATATTCCGTCAGCCCGGCGTCTCTAATAGCCGCAGCAGTTTAAAGGAAAGTAAAGCCAACAATATTATCATTGAATTAAATTTCTTGACAGAGCCGAGAATCGAACCTGTTCCTCCGCGATGACAATCATGAGTGCTAGCCAATATGCAATGTGGTACTGCATGAGATAAAGGGGAGAAGTATTGGGCTTGATTCGTTTCAGCTATCCTAGAACTGGTTCCACGTGGTTTCACCCTTCTACTCCAAGCAAATGATGGGATGGTTCCTAACATAAGGCCACGTTCGCTTCCTATCAAATCTTACGTCGAGTTCAATACACGCACTAATACAGACCTGCCAGTGACATAGGTCAATAAGACACACATCGAGTACACGGGACTGTATGGCTATGATGTTGCGAATCCCCAAACGAATCAACACCAACAACAACCACCACCACTGTTTTTGAATTTAAGGGTATATATTGAACCCTTTATCCACAGGCTGTATAAAGGATTCTAATAAATTATTCATCATATTTTGATACATTTCTACAGACAGCAGATATGAGAGCCAGACAGTGTTGGGAAATATTGAGAAATCAGTGGCCGAGAGGACACAATGGTTTAAGCTCCTGTGGTATTTTAGGATGTAGCATAAATATTCTTGACACATAGGACAGGTGCAACTTTTAGCGTGGAGATGGCTTGGGCACGCACAATATGGCCCGTTGCTATGAGTGTTGGCGCCAAGAAGAAAATCAAAGGCTACGATGTAATTGGTCAATCATCATGTTAACCACTCCCTACAGAGAAATACATGTAAAAGCGCGCAAAGACATACTAGAGTCTGGGCCAATAATATCAAGACGCCTTGTTTTAGCGGCAACTCGGCTTGGTAACGCACCCTGGTAAATTAACGCGGGAGTTATCTACGGATTAATTCCACGATCGATTCGAGCCAGCTACAGCATAATCGTAACCTCCACATTGCTACGAACTCAATGATGCCGATCGCATGCTAGTCTGATAATTATTATGGAATATTTTTTCATAAATCCCCTTCCACACCTACCCTAGTCAGTTTCATTTATAAGGATCCAGAATAAGGATCGAGTGAACACTTGATTTTGTGCGTCTGAGGACATTTATTTGAGCATTTGAGGACATAAGGCATACTCCGCTTATTTTCATGTTATTGAACATGGAACAGTTTCGTCAAGTTATAAGTGTAACTTCAGTGATTTATTTGTAGTCCCAGCAGTACCAGTAGGACCAGTTCATCGAAATAATTCACCAAATAGACTGTCAAGGAATTTAGTACTTGATAGGTGAATTTAATAGGAAATATATCGTGTGTGTATCTGACAAAACTTTATTGAATTCAGCACGAGATGACGTCTAGGAACGAGACCAGCAGGACATTTGCCAGAAGATGTCGATGACGAGATAAACATCTTAAAGGAGATGGCTGCAGACGTTTCCTTGACGCTGTTTTAAAGGAATGAGTACAAATGAATTTATTTATTTATTAAATCAGCTATGGTATTATGGGACATATTTTGTAGATATTTGTTTGCTTGTTTGGTAATGTAGATTCTTAGTTCTTGTTTTACTGACACATTAAATATGAGACAAGCCGAGCGTTGTGTAATTTGTAAATATTGTGATTTGTGTTTGTTCAACTATACGGGGCGACGCGCAGCTCGTGCTCGCATTCGCTTGCGTAAATCGCGGTCAAGCATTATTATTCGGAGGTATGCCTTATAACAAAAATGGAATTGAATTAATTTTGAGATTAAAAATAGAATTTGGAGGGTAAAGATTATTTGTGAGTAGAATTTTATGACGGATCAGGATTATTTTGATAGTTGCTTTTTCAGCAGATCTGAACGGGATGGCACTTTGCACCCGAGTTTTGTTGTGTATTTTTTTAATGTGTCAATGGACGCAATATTGTTGATCTGTTTTGAGCCGACCCAGTGATATATTTATGAGAGTCAGTCCAAGCTTTTGGTGCGTAGTGTTATGCTTATGATGTGCTAGTGAGAATATATCATCGTGATTATTCTGACATGTTCCACGTCAGCCCAGTTCATGACCTCGCGAGGCTGGACTAGTGGTATATATTTGTGTTTTCTTGCCATCCATGTGGATGGGTGAGATATGTTGACGTTTCCAGAGGGAACGTGCACCTAGCTTGAAGGACTGAGCGAGATAATTGAGGCAGCGATGACTCATACAAGAGGGGCGCGCTCAAATCAGATAACGCGACTTGTCATTAGTAGCGGGCCAGGATCCTGTACTTCAATTTTAGACGTTGTTTTAAATTCACAAAACCTGATCGGTTATAATGAGTATTCGATTGATTAAATGGGCGTTGTCCATGTTGTAAGGTAGCTTCCGAAACTCCTGTTTGTCTGGCGTTTTATATAAATGTAAACATAGTTTTTCAGCCATTAGGCTTGTATTTTGTTGCTTTTGCTTTAATTCTTGTGTGTTTATTTTACGCGTTCAATGACCCGTGTGGCATTAGGGTGCGCGAGGCTATGTTCCCAAGTTGTGATGAGAGCGTTTTGGCCTATTTCTGGCATGCCCTTTTTTTCATTTATGTGCTCTTGCACCAGCTAGAATCTCAGGTAGATTCTTCATCTTTTTGTAGTATTAAATCTTGCATGTGTCAGTAGTAATTATAGTGTATTAATTAAGGGTGGGTCCCATAGCCGTAGTGTGATTTAAAAGATGCAACTCCGTGAGCAACATGACTGTTTCAGTTGTAAACGGACTCGCATCAGTACTCATTTTTTTATTAACGAGCAGTACACCACGTATTATATAACTTCTTGACCAGGAAAAATGGACTTGTATCCATATGTTGTGACGAGCGAGTTCTTACAGCTCGAATGTTTATGTTATGATTTATCATTTTGTGTGAAGCTGCATTCACATTGTATTGTTGTGACGAGCGAGTTCCTACCGCTCAGTAATATTATTATTTATTAGGGGGTGAAAGCAGGGAGGATTTCTTTCATTTATTATTATTATTATTATTATGCACATAATTTTCAGTCATTAAATTTCTTTTATTCTACTTGTTATTCATTTTATTTCTAGTATAGCCTCTGTCATGGACCTTTCTATTCATTAGAGCATGTTGTTTTTAAGCGAACTGAGCTGTGTATTGCAGTCAGGACTGAACACGACCCCGTAGATGACTCTTGAGAAAACCATGCTTTATTGAAGGGTGCAATATATATATATTTGAAACCTACATGCTACTTGCCTATATTATGTAGAAAAGCTTTCTATTGATTTTCAAGTTGGCTGGCTAACTGGCTCTGTGGTAAAGTTCTCGCTTACTGTGCCCAAGGTTGCAGGATCAAATCCTTGCACTGTCAGCTGCATTTGAGGCTGCGAAAATGCAAGGGAGCCGTGTCAGTAGATTTACTGGCATGTTCAAGATCTCTTTCGGGACAAAATTCTGGCACCCTGGCGTCTCTAAAAGCCACAGTATTTAATAGGGACGTAAGACAAATAACATTATTATTATTATTATTATTATTATTATTATTATTATTATTATTATTATTATTATTATTATTATTATTATGATTTTCAGGTATTCGCATATTATTCATGCGATTGTGATACAAAAATGTCCTTTAAAATTGAATTTATAAAAAATATTTCCTCTTGTGTAATATTTAGTTTCTCTTTTGTTTATGATCACTTAGTTTAGAATTTTTATCCATTGTTGCAACCAGTACCCTAAAAGGACACCATCATTTAATACCAATCGTTTTATAACAACATCCGCGCAACGTGTGTAAATCTGCTAGTTCAATAAAATGCAATGCTGTGTTCAAAATTCCTGCCTACGGCAGAACGTAAGTATTAAGTACGATATATGTGACATCTTTTTACTTACGGGAGGAAAGTTTCACATTTCCTGAAGTCCATGAAACTGTTCCGCACCCCCAGAACATTATGCTCTCCACTCAGAGTGCTCACAACTTCACCAGTCCAGTACGTGTCCATTACGTCCTTGAGTTGTTAATGGAGACTCCCCAGCCCCCGTCGTGCTATAACGCTGTGGCAGGGAGGCTGTCTGCCAGCTGTATTGTACTCTCCTGGGTTGCACAGTCCAGCAAAAGGCCCTCACTTCCTAAAGATACAAATGAATGCAACCTGCTCTACACGAATGATGGGATGGTTGCACAAGAGAACTACATCACGGCTTCAGTGCAGTACGAGTATTTAGGTGACTAAAAGCTTTCAGACATCAGTGTTCGCATTCCAACCTCTCAACCGTTGAAAAGTACTGTGTAATTTACCACTGAAACACGCATGAAGTGCGGCATATGTATGTCTTAACAATCACGTATATATATCACTCCATAAAACCTTAAATTCAGAAGCAATTATGTCCCATATATGTACAGTGGGCCTTTGGCGACCCAGTCAACTCATTGTTGTAAATAATAAACAATAAGTTTCATCATGACATGAAAACAATATGCCAGTGTGTAATAATCCTTTCTTTCTAGACGTAACTCATTATTGTACTCCCATGGTTTAAACTGTAGGCACAAGTAATCTGATTCTTGTCGCAAGTGCTTCAGGTTTGTTTGGATGTAGTGCTACTGAATCAAGAATGTATGTTCTAAATCAGTTGCACTCTTTGAAAATGAGTTTGCTTATTGAAATATTCAGGTAAATATCCACTTATAATGTAATATTGTGAACTATTAGAACAGCTTTTAAATCAAGCTAAAATTGTAGGGCCAAACTTTCAGTGGGTCGCTAATGATCCCACAGACCACCAATTGAGTGTAATATCAGCATAGATTAATCCACAATGCCCTACTTTGGCCGTCATGGTTGTAAGAAATATATTCGAGGTAAGCCTATTACGTTCAGATTCAATGGTAGGTGGCTGCCACGAGACTCGAGAATTGTCTTTATGCTGATTTTTATCAAGGAAACAATTGTGAAGATCGAGGAGAAATGGGTTTAGGGAAGTATGTAGTGACAAAACTCTGGGAAAATGATTAAGAGTAGTATCCTGAAGTTCATTTGTCTCATCAGTGACAATTTTTTCACATCCCCACGGCTTATCACAAACATGATACAAAGGAATGTGTGCATAACTGGAACAGTCAGAGAAACAGGACTGAGAAATGCCCTTTGATTGGTACAAAGGTAATGAGGAATATGCCTAGAGGAAGTACGGATTACCGAGTAGACAGTGAGAATGGCACTTGCACTGTTCGATGGAGTGACAATGCTGTAACTGCATTGTTGTCCAACTTACATGGTGTTTAACCCATTCATAAAGTGAAGCGTTATTCTGCGGCAACCCGCTCTACAATTGGCGTACAACAACCCAATACGGTATATAAATACAGCCATTTTATGCGGAGAGTTGATCAGCTGTGTGGTAACGTTTAAAACTATTGAATTTAAATTAGGGAAAAAGCTGGTACATCGCTATCATATTATGGTTTCTGGATGTTGCAGTGAATAATGCTCGTCTTTCATCAAGATCACACGGTGACAACTATGACTCCGACGCAGTGTTGGTACTAGTTTGCTCACACGATTTGGAACTTCTCCGCTCCGACCTGGATGATCTGGAACTCCTGCTGTGAAACGACGCATGTTGGATGCTGTCCGCCTACACAAAGCTGAACATATAGTTGTTTCCGGCCAAGAAAGTCACGGGTGTAGGGCGTGCATAAGCAAAACCACGAAAGCGTGCAAAAAATGCGAAGTTTCTCTGCATGACAAGTGTTTCCAAGTGTACCATGCATGAGTGATGTAGGCAACCATAAATCCAGTGAGAACATGCATTGTTTATAGCCAATCATAACACAGATTGTGACTAAAGTGACTAAAAAGCTAACTTCTAATTTAGCGAAACTGATGTTGTAATTAGTGTCTGTATGCTTGACTGACATTGTAAGTGCCCAGTGGATCGTTAGCGATCCATATAAAAAAGGCATTCCTGTTGAAAAATATAAGAAGGAGTGTCATGTATGGTGATTATTGATTAATTATAATTATACTAAGAGTTATTCACGTCATTTGTAGAAAAAACAATTACAGGCATATATGGGTTAAAGACAGCAATGAGATGCTGTAAAGAAACTTCAATGTTTACTAAAGGAGGCATAGCTTAAGTAACTTACACACTGTACACTAAAGCTTAAAGGTCCCTATTTTCATTCCCAAATCGAATTACTTCTTAGGTGCAATAATTACAAGAACATTTCCTAACAAGTACAATAATTTCCCCTTGTTGGAGTAACACGCTCAACTAAAACAAAATATATTTCACCACTTCATACATTTTATGGATTACTAGCTGTTGCAATGCCAATCAAAGAGAGAAAGTAAGAAAGAAAGAAAGAATGAGAACGGGAATGAAAGAAAGAAATACGAGCCTTACAGTAGTCGCATATGATGTGTAACATGTTATCCTACTATGAAATTGAGATGAAATGTATGTGAAGTCAACTGACGTGGTATCCTACACGTATACTACACAGCTTGGACATCCTTAAAATGTTAATTTACGCTCCGTTTTCATACTGGTACTATGATGAATGTATAGATTGAATTGGAGATATGCTACTGTCACACTTTGAACAAACAAACATCACATATTATATTGTAAATTAAGAGGAGGAATGAAACCATAGTCTCTAGCCTATCTATAGACTACTAGAAATAATGTTCAATACAATCAAATTTCCCAACTCCTGCTTGGTGCGAACTATTGTAATTAAAATTAGATAAATCGTAATTCCACTTATATTCTGTTAAAATGACGTATAATGTTATGACAGATATCGTTTAAATCGACAATCTGGTAGCAAAAATAATTGCCGGGACTGGGGTTCGAACCTGAGACCTCATGATTCGCAGACCAAGACGCTATCACGCAGCCATTACAACCACAGAAATTTAGAGTACAAGACAGTTACTTATTTTCACGAGCCGGTAATGATATGGAAGTATTTTTTTAATGCTCGATTAATATTTTGCTGTTTTTAATAATGGTCCTGCGTGGAATTGAGTTTTTAATTAGTTATGAATACGCCTACTTAACAGTAAAGGGAATTCCTATAGTGGTCCATGTAAGGATAGCCCAGTTCCCGTATAGAACATCGATATATATTATATTGGTCACTGCATTACCGCAATGTGGTTTAATATCTGAATAGCCATTGTGCAGAAACATGGTACCGGCTTTGCCGACTAGTTACGATGTTTCATATTAAAGCATATCATAATTTAAATACTGATACGAAGACTTTGAGCATGTGGTTTGTGTTTCAATCAGGTGACACCAGAGTTCGCATAAGCGTTTACCGTTCAGTATGAATGTGTTGAGCAAAGTTACTCGGGGAGTGGATGCCCATCACTTTTATCCACAGATTGAAAAACAGACTCTTAATGAATCATAATTTTTTTCAGCAAATATGTTATAATGAATATTTTTACACCAAAGAACGACAACTTGAAGATGATTTATTGTAGAAATATCTGTAATGGCTCCTCCAAACCTTGAAGTAATCCGTATGTGATATACATTCCACATGGCCGACAGTGCGTCATGGTACCAATCTCCGACACCGCGTGCTCATTGTTTCTCTTACCACTGCCAGCTGGAACGCATCCCTCGCGATCCAGCTGGCAGTGCGTCTTCCACACTTCCGTCCGATCCACTTCCGTTCCATTTTCCAAAATCACTCCCACAAAAAAAATCCAGCAACCGAGTAGAGAGATGTTACACATCAACATTTTAAATGTTGTAATTTTGTTTATTGACGTGCATTTGAAAACAAAATATTTTGTTTTGTTTTTTCCGTCTGGTGCGTAAGCCTACATGGATAAATCAGAAGACTTTCCGATGCATGAGCAGGCTACATTTGTTGATACGACTCGCACGCCACATATTTAAAAATACATTTATTAATATTCAAAAAGTTTCAACGTAATCCGAGGTATACAGTAGTATATAAACGCAGACGGAACATGTTGAAACGATTCACATGCCATCTCTCATTTGCTAAAAATGGATTTAATAAATCAAAACATAAAACCGAGAACATTATGGACATAAACCTCAACATCATCATCATATTTTTTTCTGGGTGGAGTTACCCGATATTTGCAAACTAGTATATTTAAATAGTTATAATCGTCTTATAGGGTCAATTCAGCCACTAAACTCGGTAGAAGCCCCCTCGCGCCAATGCCCATTCAGATATTTGTGAGTTAACTCCTCCACACCTTCACACCTAATAACAAAATAATGTTAATACAATATTTATATCTTATGACGGAAAATATTTTGGACATTTATTCCTTCGGAGAATATATCGAAAATATTGGATAAAGAACTATACAGCCTATTTTCATATATCCTACTCATGTTAATTGCCTCTATCAACATACAAAATTTCAGTTAGATTGTTGTGATAGATTCGTAGATATTGAGAACCGTCGAAATATTTCAGATGGTTGCCAGGTTGGATTTTTATTTATGTACTATTAAATGAAGATTATTGTGTACGTGTAGTATTCAAACTTCAATCGCATGATTAGGACACAAGAAGTAAAAACGAGATTTTAAAATTTCGCATGGCTGCCTCATTGTGGTTATGAAAATAATTGAAATTAAGTATATGCCAGTGGATTGACATTTGAATAAGCATTTAACGTGCAAAGTTTCACTGTACTCGGATGGTTAAATCGCAAGAAACGTCCATTTATATACTTATACTTCGCTTCGCCGCCATGCTGAATTTGTGCCCACCAGGTTACTGAAAGTCCTATAGGTGAAGTTATGGTCATAGCCTCTATGAACATTAAAAAATTCAGTTTGATTGCTGTAAAAGATTCGTAGATATTGAGAATCGTCAAAATATTTCGGATGCTCGCTATTTTGGATTGTTATATGTATAGGCCATAGAGCTATGTACCATTAAAAGAAAATTATTGCGTAGCTTCATTATTCAAACTTTGACTTCGATCGCATGATTACGACACAAGAAAAATAAAAAAATAATTTTAAAATTTTGGACAGCCGCCATCTGTATGTTATGTAAACAATTGAACTAAATTAGATGCCAGTGCATTACAATATGTAAAATCATTTACTGTACCACACTTCACTTCGCTCAGATGGTCAAATCACGAGAAAAGTCTATTAAAATGTTTCAACTTCACTTGGCCACCATGTTCGTTTTGCATTGTAGAGGTTTTTGAAAGTTGCATAGATAAACTTGTAGCAGTGTCTGTTATCACCGTACAAAATGTCAGAGTTATATCTGTAATAGTTTCGGAGATATAGAATGCCAGTGAAATATTTCGCACAGCCGCCATTTTGAGGTTATGTAAACAATTGAACTAAATTAGACGCCAGTGCATTACAATGTGCATAAATATTTTCTGTACCAAGTTTAATTACGTTTGGATGGTTAAATCGCGAGAAAAGTCTATTTAAAAGTCTCAATTTCGCTTGGCCGCCATGTTGGGTTTGTAGTTACCAGGTTTTTGAATGTCTCATAGGTGAACTTTTAGTAGTGCCCTTTATCACTTTTCAAAATTGCAGGTTGATATCTGTAATAGCTTCGGAGATACTGATTGCTGGTGAAATATTTCGCACAGCCGCCATGTTGGATTGGTGAGACACAATAAAATTTCAAGGGCTTGGTCGTGGTCGGCCAGAAGGGTGCTATAATCTTACTGAGTTTCATTGAAATCGCTCCACTCGTTTAGAAGTTATTATGGGGACATTCACACGAATCTCACACACACACACACACACGCACACACAGACACATGGAAGGAAGGTGATCTCATAAGCCTATTTTTTTTTTCATAAAATGAAAATAGGCAAAAAATGTCGAAAATAATGTAAGATCAGTTAGATTAGCTGAGGAGTCATTCTCTGGATTTAAAGCCAAATCTCACTTATTGTACGTCAATTCTGTGATTATTTAATTAACAAGTTAATATGGTTTCGTTACAGCAGTATTAATTCAAGGCCGTTTATTCAAATTTTAAATGCTTGTTGAGGTATTCATTTTGATCATGGATATGTTTAAGGCTGAGGTCTACCTGTGATTGGCGTGGACGGTTTCCATGGCATCATGTGTTCATCGTCTAGGCCTCATATAAAGTTACCTAAAGAACAAGTGTTCATCATTTAAGCCTCAAGTGCACATACATGCTGTTACTTAATTATTGAGGATTTAAGGGTCGGAACAGCAAGGCTATTTGCCCCATACTCATGTTTCTCAGTGTAGCAGAGGAACATGAATCTGATGTGCTTCATGTCTCTTAAGTGTGTATGTTGTAGTCTATTGTTAGTATCCGTCGGACATATTTATAAATTTTATCTATTTATCCGCTCGGTTGTGCACCTGTGGACCAAGGTGCTTGTGTTCTAGCTGTAGTTGTTGTTTACCCCATATGGTGATCTTGGTGGATTGCTTGGCGGCTGCTTTCGTGCGGACACCTTGAGTTTTTCTGTTTACCTATTATTCTTTCATTTTCTTGCTGAACTCTTATCTTACGTTGAGGTGAGCTGTATGACATCCATTATTTATTTAATAGAGTTATTTTAGAATTTACATTCAAGGGATCAACCATTTTCATTCATATTCAAATCAGAATAAATGCCTATAAAATAAAAAGGAACAGACTTATTAAAATGCAGAAGAAACAGTTGACATGACGCGGTCCTTAGTTGGCCGTAACAAAGGATGGAGTAGAAGAAGATGATGAAGAGACTTATGAAAAATAATGAGTTAAGCCAAGCAGAAATGTAACATAAAAAGGAAATCATGAAGAATCAACCATAATTACCTGGTATACATAACATACAGAATTACTTAAAATAAATATTTAACGAGCAAATGAAAACAAAACTAAATAAATACATGAATTACATTTTAAATTATCTAGTTTGAGACTGAAATAGACCCGTGGTAATCTGTCGATGAGTTAGTTGGCGTACACCGTGTAATCTACTAATTGCTAGCGACATTCTGTCTGCTTTAAACTAGTTACTCGCTTGTAGCACATAACTTTTATTAGACAAACACTCCTCACATTTACAGAGGTGGATTTCCTGTACTCCTTAGTTACTAAACCTCTATGTGCTGAACGGCAATGGGAGCACTCTCCATCTGCTAACACAACGAGTAGCGTAGAACATTTCTCTGTGAAGGTAAAGGACAGTAGATTGTCCAACGATACATTCTAGGGAATTGTCACCGTAGTTTTGCAGGTTATTATTTTATTTTTATGCTTCCTCCACTTACATGGCTGTACAAAGCTTAACAATCATAATTATGTGAAAGAAGAAAAATTTGAAGGATAAACAAGTAGTTCCATGAAGAACTAAACCCTATTTTCATAAATCCTACTTATGATAATTGCCACTATCAACATACAAAATTTCAGTTTGATTACTGTAATACAGTGTGGTCCAACCCGCGGCCCTCGGGCCGCATGCGGCCTGCCTGTTCATTTTTGTTGGCCTTTGCCCTTCTTACTGCCCTTCACTCTTCGACAGTTATAATATGTGGCGTGCCTACTTTAATTTTCACTTTCATTCAGTAATGTTACGAAGGAGTCCGGTGGGAAAGGAAAGATCCTGAAAAATACTCCAGTAATCAGAATTGTCTTTCCACGAATACGTACGACACGAGAAGCACCGCCTCCAAGCGACAACTGGTTGGCTGCCAGTGATTGGCTGCCGGTAATTTCGCGATCGCTCGTGTGCTGCGGCGGATTTCCCTATAAAAGGGAGCGCAGGGCTTTTGGAAAAGGTGGTTTTTGACGAGAGAGGTTGTTCGAGAGCTATTGTACGACGAGAGTGTGTTGTCATCGTTGTTGCGAGAACGGTACCTAATATGGCGTGTTGATGATGAGAAACGACAATTCCAGTCAAAGTGGCAGGAAAGTTCCTTTGTTGTTCAACATAATGGAAAACCACAGTGTGTTATCTGTTCTCAAGTCTTAGGTGTTTCAAAGGAGTATAACGTGAATAGACACTATACCAGCTTGCATAAATCAAAATACGATCAATACCAGGGAAGTGCCATAAGTTGTGTGTTTAATGATTTGAAGCTGAAACTAACAAGACAGAAGAATATATTTCAGCAACCATCGAACACTGCCGGTTTAAAGGCATCTTATGAGGTATGTTTAGAGCTAGCTAAAAGTAGAAAGTCTTTTAGTGATCTTCATTTGGAGATAATAGGATGGCTAAAAATTTTGAAACAGTTTCCTTGTCTCATCAGACAGTTAGTAGAAGAATTGATGATATGGCTGGTGAAGTTTCAGGTTCTCTCAAGAGCATTTTGGAAAAATGTGAATTTTACTCTCTAGCTCTACATGAGAGCACATATATAGCTGACATCGGCCAGCTCCTTATCTTTGTGAGAACAATAAACGAAGAATTTGAAATTCATGAAGAACTGTTGGAATTAAGATCATTAGAAACCAGCAAAAACGGTATTGACATATTCAACGCACTGGATGATGTCGTTTCTAAATATGGATGTTTTGTGAAGTGCTCTAGCATTGCAACAGGTGGAGCGAAATCAATGGTTGGTCCTAACATTGGTTTAGTAGGACTGTGTAAAGAAAAAGGATTGATTTTTTTGTTTTTCCACTGCATTATCCACCAGGATGCTCTCTGTGGAAACATTATAAGGCCCAGTGAGACAATGAAAGCTCTTGTAAATACTGTAAATTAAATAAGGGGAGGCAAAAAGCCTTTAGACCCAGAGCATATATTGCATTCCTGGACAATTTGTAAGCTGAGTATGGTAACATTTCATTGTACTGGGAAGTGCGTTGGCTAACTGCTGGGAATTGCTTGCATCAGTTTTTTGGGTTGAGGAATTAAATTCTCGCTTTTCTAAAAAAAATAAAACATTGGGCATGAGTATCAAGAAAAACTGGAAGAAATCCAGTTTTTAAATAATCTTCTCTTATGATAGATCTAACATTCCATCTAAATGCTTTAAACCTGAAACTACAAGGCAGAAAACAAAATATCTCCCAAAAGAAACTTGATGTAATGCAAATTGCATTGAGGGCAATTAATATGGCACACTTATCATCTTGTCAGCAGTTGAAAGAAGAAAGAAGAAAAAAGTGACATAAATTTTAGTATGTTTCATGAAATAAAAATAGATATCAAGAAAGAGTTCCAGAAGAGATTCCAAAATTTTGACTCCCTAAATCCAAAACTTGCACTGTTCAATAACCCCTTGGATATTGAAATGAGGGATGTACCCTGCGACCTTCAAATGGAAATTTGTGATCTTCAGGCAGACCTATTCTTCCAGATGTCCCTAAAAATTTCTGGAAACTGATTTCTAAAGAACGTTTTCCTAAACTGCTTAAATTCTCTCTGCAAGTGTTATCGCTGTTTGGCAGTACGTATATGGGCGAAAGTGATTTTTCTGCTCTCTAACAAATTAAATAAAAAATGAGAAATCGAATTGAAAGTGCTTCACTGGAATCGAGCCTGAGACTTTGCCTTACTGAACTTACAGTAGACATTGATACACTTGTATCGTATTACTACACATAAACATCATTTTGTATTACACTTGTATCAGGAAAGCATTGCTAACCTTGATTTTCTCGACTGTAAAATGAAGTGGTATATTAAACTAGTAATATTAAACTTCTTTTAATATAAATTTTAATAAATGTGTTTGAGTAAAATATGTAGTACGTTTTCTTTCTGGAATGTCTCTGGCCCTCACATTCCTATACTAAAGTTTGATTGGCCCTAGTGTAATAGATTCGTAGATATTGAGAACCGTCTAAATATTTCGAATGGTTGTCATGTTGGATTGTTATATGTATAGGCCATAGAGTCATGTTCCATTAAAGAAAAATTATTGCGTAGGTTCATTATTCAAAATTTCACTTCGATCGCATGATTACGACACAAGAAATAAAAACTTAATTTCAAAATTCGCACAGCCGCCATCTTGAGGTTATGCAAACAATTGAACTAAATTAGATGTAGGTGCATTACAATGTGTATAAACATATACTGTACCTAGTTTCATTGCGTTTGGTTGGTTAAATAGCGAGAAACATCTATTTAAAGGTCGCAAATTCGCTTGGCCGCGATGTTGGTTTTGTAGTTACCAGGATTTCAAAAGTTACATAGGTGAACGTCTAGTAATTACCTTTATCACCGCACGAAATTCCAGGGTGATATCGGTAGTAGTTTCGGAGATATTGAATGCTGGTGAAATATTTCACACAGCGCCATGTTGGATTGGTGAGACGTAACAAAATTTGAAGGGCACGGTCGGGGTTGTCCGGAATAGTGCTATGAACTAACCGAGTTTCATTGAAATCGCTCCAGCCGTTTAGATTTTATCAGGGACACACACACACACCATCACACAGACACACACACACACACACAGACAGATACACGGACACAAGGTGATCTCATAAGCCTATTTTTTTTTTCATAAATGAAAATAGGCTAAATTACGGATAATAATGTTTACATTATAAACGTAACGCTGCTGTTAGTTACATACCCAGTACAGCTTAAGACAAATGATCACGAACCATAAGATGAGGAAACCAAAACCTTTCCAATTAAACCCAGGAGAAATATAGAGTAAACTCCATCACTTGCGTCTATGGTTTGTTAGTGGGTGTGAGAGGGAATGCAGTCAAGGTGTTGGCAACATTTGGAGGAAGAGAAATTAGGAATGTGTTTCGAAATGAATGTAATCGTTAATGATTTTGATCTAATCATAAAACTTATCTAAAAATACACTATGCTACAAACACACTATACGTTTCAGATATATTTTTCATTTAATAAATCATACATATTTTCAAAATGGCTCAGTTGCCATGTTTCCTATTTATGAGATTGTAGCTTGAATAAGTGCTTTAGAATGGACAGTCCAAGGGAAAATCCGAAGAGGAAGAAGAAGGTTTCAGATGCTGGATTCCATCAAGATTGATAAATCTTATGAGCTGATGAAACGTGCTGCTGAAGACCGGATAAGGTGGAGAGACCGACCATGAGAAAACCTGCCATCAGGCTGATAAACTGGTGATGATGATGATGATAATGATGGTAATGATGATGGTGATGATGCTTGATTTAGGACCTTTGCTACATCGTGGTCATGTAACCCCGTGTAACCTACCTGGGAGTGGGTGGATATTATGTGATAACCTGTGTAGGCCCTAATTGTGATGGCTGTATTAGTGTGTGTATTTCTAATTCAGATGAGGATTGGAATTGAGGTATCTTGGCCTTAAGGTAGGAACCATCCGACCATCCACCTGAAGTAGAAGTGGAAAACCATAGAAAACCACCTTCAAGATGGCTGAGATGGGAATCGAACTCCCGTATGGTTGACCAATGAAGAGGTTTGTTCAACTTATGATAGTCCATACAATGATAAGTTTAAATAACAAACGAAATGATTATCAAAACTTACATTAAAATTACAGTCAGTCTGAAAGACTAGACGTTATAACATTTCAAATAACGCATGCTACTATTGCTACACATGTTAGAAAGGCTCAGGAGGGCTCTTTCCACAGACTCCATTACCCATTAACTTAGGCTTCCCGCGCGGGCACCACGTTAAGTGTCACCCTGTAATTTGCTCTGACATCCTGCACACCTCTTTAGGAGGCACCCTGTATTCTTATCTGGCATCTTGTATATCTCTTTAGAATTCACCCTGTATTCTTGTGTGACATCTTGTACACCTCTTTAGGAGTCACCCTGTATTCTTGTCTGACATCTTGTGCACCTCTTTAGGAGCCACCCTGTATTCTTCTCTGCCAACTTGTACACCTGTTTAAGAGACACCTTGTTTTCTTATCTGGCATCTTGTATATATCTTTAGGAGTCACCCTGTAATCTTGTCTGACATCTTGTGCACCTCTCTAGGGGTCACCCTGTATTCTTCTCTGCCATCTTGTACACCTCTTTAAGAGTCACCTTGAATTCTTATCTGACATCTTGTATATCTCTTTATGAGTCACCCTGTATTCTTATCTGGCATCTTGCACTGTATTTTGCTCTGACATCCTGCATAGCTCTTTAGGAGGCACCCTGTATTCTTGTCTGGCATCTTGTGCACCTCTTTAGGAGTCACCCTGTATTCTTCTCTGCCATTTTGTACACCTCTTTAAGAGTCACCTTGTATTCTTATCTGGTATCTTGTATATCTCTTTAGGAGTCACCCTGTATTGTTTTCTGGCATCTTGTACTGAATTTTGCTCTGACATCCAGCACACCTCTTTAGGAGGCACCCTGTATTCTTATAAGGTGTCTTGTATATCTCTTTAGAAGTCACCCTGTATTCTTGTGTTCGCTTCGCTCAAAGCCCCAGGTCGATCGACGCCGCAGGACTCTTTCAACAGACTCCAATAACCATTAGCTTCTGCTTCCCGCGTCGCTGCATGACGTCACGCACTCAGTTCCCGCGCGGCTGCATGACGTCACTTCCCGCTCGGCTGCATGACGTCACTTCCGTCTCCGTCTCCGTAACGCATAACGTTGGACCCAAGCATAACGACGAAGTCGACAAGATCATTTGAAATGATAAAACATGGTCATTTTCGATATGATCACTGTGAAGATTGACGTAAATGTCTTTATTCTTCAGAGAATATTGCTGCCATTATTTTAAAACTTATTATTTGTCTCGTCTCTACCCTCCTAGCGACTTTTCAGTTCAGGGAAGGATTGCAACCCACTCAAAGCTAAGTTAGGGCTATACACCGCGTTGAAAACTTCTCATGGAAATTGCTG
This sequence comes from Meconema thalassinum, assembly GCA_946902985.2. Classification (NCBI taxonomy): domain Eukaryota; kingdom Metazoa; phylum Arthropoda; class Insecta; order Orthoptera; family Tettigoniidae; genus Meconema; species Meconema thalassinum. Next base: position 248,874,656 of record OX336392.1, on the reverse strand, counting down.
AGGGATTACAGCAACACTATATGGACGAGCGTTGTCATGAATCAAAACTCATTCTCTGATGAATTTCCGTTGGACAGCCAAAAATGGCGCAATGTATTTGGCTGTGAAATTGATCAGAGTAGGGGAGATGCGCTGTTGCCTTCCGTGCATACGAGCCTCCTACCATTTGATTGACTATTTACCGGTGAAATCGATATTTCGTACCAAAAAATTAATTATGGACAATACCGTCCTTTGTATATTTATTAATGATCCTAATGAGAATCAAACCTATTGCAATTGTCATTGAAATGAAAATCCACAGCCTGCTTCCAGTCTCTGACCGGGTCAGGAATGGAATGAATGAAGCCCCCATCTTGCCGGCTGCCGAGGCCTGACGCACTCCTCTGGGGCAATGATTAAATGAATGACAGATGAAATGAAATGATAGTGGAGAGCGTTGCTGGAATGAAATTGTGACAGGGAAAACCGGAGTACCCGGAGAAAAACCTGTCTGCCTCCGTTTTGTCCAGCACAGATCTCACATGGAGTGACCGGGATTTGAACCACGGACCCAGCGGTGAGAGGCCGGCGTGCTGCTGCCTAAGCCACGGAGGCTTCGCAATTGTCATTAATGTTTCCAATATAATTTCATACTGCTCAGAGGGCATAGAACAAATTTAATGGCTTTGATCTTTGACCGTTGTCAGTTCACAATTAATTTCATGTTTACCTTTGAGATTTAATTGCATACATCTACGTTGTTTGGTCAAGTGATGCTCAACATGGTCTACAGGTGTTCCACTTAGGATTATCTCACTGATCCTCATTATGAAGCCATAAATTCGATTCCTACATGAAATGCAAACGTATCAAAAGACGCATTATCTAAAGAAGATTAATAGCAGCAGTTGAAGCTTGTGAACATAGCCGGCTGATGGATTGCTGTATTGATTAGACAGAGTCTCGCTAAACTCAGGCAAAAGCACATCGCCATTCGCAGACTGAAATCTCATAAAGGAGAGTTTCAATTTCACAAACTTCTCTCAGTGATGTATCAACAACATTAATATGATGTAAATCAAGGAGGATGCACTTACTCGTATTTACCCGAATGAGAAGCGGTTCCCTCCAGTCAGATTGTAAATGCAAAGCATTTGCCATGTACGTGTGTAACTTTCAAAGATAAGAAGGCAATTTATTCTACTCGAGACGCCCTGTCATAAAGCAGCGAATAAGGAGAAGTCTAAATAACATATGAGTAGCATTCAAATTTACGTGAGCATTACTGGCAAGGTTGCAGTTCATCCCCCAAAACAACAAGATCTTCTTCAACTCGGACTGATAAGTTGCGTGACGCACTGGTAACGAACTGACTTACTGTTCCCAACGTTGCAAGATTGAATACTGGCGAAGTGGTCTGGAACAGGGTACACTCAGCCTTGTAGCACAGAAATGAGATGAGGTGAAATCGATTCACAAATCAGCAGTCATAAAAGATTTTTTTACTTTTGAATTGAGCAACTATGGACTACGAGTTAACAATCAATATAATGTTCAGTGTCTTGACTTGTTCGTCTAGGCTGGTTGCATGGCTCAGCGCGGAAATGCGAGGATTCCAAGTCTGTAGATTTAATCACACGGTAGATATCCCCTTCGGGAAAAATTTCCAGCACCTTGCCTCAGTAGTTTACAAGAACCCGAATAAAATAAATAAAAATGTAAAATAAAAATGTTAAAGATAGATTCATTATTATCATTATTATACCGGCCGTGGTGGCCGAGAGCGGTAACGCGCTACCTCGTGTCTCGCTGGCATCGGGAGAGCGTGGGTTCGAATCCCACCTCGGCCGTCCTGAAGATGGTTTTCGTGGTTTCCCGTTTTCACTACCAGGCAAATGCCGGGACGGTTCCTTTCAATAGGTCCACGGCCGATTTACTTCCATAATCCCTTCCCTGACCCGTCCTGAAAAGAAACAAGAAGTTCCGTGACGAACTAAAGAGCCTACTTTTCTTCACATTTAAGATTCATGCCAATGATTAATCTATACGGATCTATCTAGAATAATGACGAAATTAAGTTGGTAATATCGAAATTTCTAATTAGTTCGAAATACTGTATACCTGGCATAATGTAGCCTAATGGGGAACAACAGTTGGCAGCCCTGGTGACTGAATATATTCTTAATTCCATCTCTTAAGGTACAGAATACAAAATTTGGTTGAAGTCCAATGGATAGCATGGGCGTTACATGCAGTTAAACATTGGATCTAACAGCGCGCGTAAAATCGTTTTGGCAATAATGACATACATGTATTGGTCAGAAATAATCTGAAATAATATTGTTGTGTCAATTTTGAATGAAATCCATTAGTTGGTATAGAAGTTACATGCATTTTAAAATTGGACCTATCAGCAGGCTTAGAATCATGTTGGCAGCACTGACGTATATTAGTTACTCCAAATTAATCTAGAATGGCAGGTACTATACGTGTGCAAAGTTTAGAGCTATTGGTTTGCATACTTCCTAATATGTCGATATTAGGGTAACAAAAATAGAGACAGCATTTATTAACAGTTGGCAGGCCTGGTTGCTCTTAGGAATACGCATAGTCATATCTGTTATAGCACACATAGCACATACGAAATTTGGTTGAAATCCAAATGATAGTATAGAACTTACATGTATTTAAATTTGGACCTCTCAGCAGGCTTAGAATCATGTTGGTAGCACTGACGTATATAAGTTACTCCAAATTAATATAAAATGTCAGGTACTATACGTGTGCATAGTTTAAAGCTGTCGGCTTGCATACTTTCTGATATATGGGTATTTGGATTTAAAAAATGACAGCATTTATTAACAGTTGGCAGCCCTGGTTGATCTTAAGAATACGCTGAGTCATATCTGTTTATGTACACATAGCACATACGAAATTTGGTTGAAATCCAATTGATAGTGTAGAAGTTATATGCATTTAAAATTTGGACTTATCAGCAGGCTTATAATCATTTTGGCAACACTGCCATGTAAGGTCTCATGGAAATTATACTGCAATATTATTATCTATACGTGTGCCAATTTTGAAATAGCTCCCATTTATACTTTCCAAGATATCCAACATGGAGCTCAAAGTTCAATTGCGATTTTTCAGCAGTTGGTAGCACTGACATCATTTTCATATGTGGCCGTGAGATATTCAGGTATAGATCTTTACTCCTACCAAATTTTGTTTCGATTGCTGCAGCCGTTTAGGAGTTGATAGGGGGGACACACACACAGCCAGCCAGACAGACAGAAGGGCAGACAGACAGACAGACAGACACACATTTGCCCAATCTCATAAGTCTACTTTTTCCTCATTTTTGAAAAATGTGAAAAGTAGGCTAAAAATACAATGCCATTTGCTGCATTAATAAAAACAAGATGTTCAATAAAGAACATATAGCCTACTTTCTCCTAAATGCATGGGCATTGTTATAACTCTTTGTCCTTTTCAAGGAGTATAATTGAATGTTGGTTGTAGTAGCTTGTTGAAATACAACGTGCTATAGGGATATTGAACATGAATATGAGGTGCCCTTCGCTAGTGCTACCTCTGTAAAATAATTCATTCAATTCGGTTTCACCGTGTTTGAATTGATATGGGGAATGCATTTGCACACATACATGGCCGCTATTTGCAAACTATTGGGCTGATGACCTTGTAGTCAGTCATAAGCTGCTTTCCAAAAAAAAGGCATCTTGTTGCAAAATCTGGTAGAGATCAAATTATTAGGATGGTCGTAATTTGATTTAAGCTCTTAACATTTGGGTGGCCGTCATTCCGTTTCCGTCAAGATGGTGGCGATATAAAACATGACACTGAGGTGCCCTTTGCTAGTGCTACCTCTGTACCAAATTTAGTTCAATTCAGTTTCACCGTGTCTGAAATGATAGGGGGAATCGATTTGCACACATACTGGCCACCATCTGCAAACTATTGGGCTGATGATCTTGCAGTTTGGTCAAAGGATGCTCCCTCCTCAAAGGTATGTTGTTGCAAAATTTGGTAGAGATCGGATTATTAGGTTAATCGTAATTTGATTTAAGCTTTGAACATTTGTGTGGCCGCCATTACGTTTCCGTCAAGATGGCGGCGATATAAAGCATGACACTGAGGTGCCCTTTGCTAGTGCTACCTCTGTACCAAATTTCGTTCCATTCGGTTTCTCCGTCCTTGAATTAATAGGGGGGAATCGACTTTGACACAAAGATGGCCGCCATCCGCAAACTATTAGGTTAATGACCTATTAATTTGGTCAAAGGATGCTTCCTCCATCAAGGTATTGCGCCCGAAATCACCAATCAGTACCTATATCCGCTGCACTGTAAAGGATTGCAGACACGTAGCTACCCAGCTCACAAACTTACCATTGTCTGCTAAGTAAAAATTGGGAATTCTATGATCATACAGGGTAGATTTATAAAAAAAAATAGTACTACCAGCCTAGGTACAAATTTCTACTAGCATTTACATTTAAGCAAATCGAGAAACTCCAATCTCGAGGGGTGATAAGGTATGTCTATAGTGAGCGCCTGTATCCTACCCAGCAGTACTATTTTCGGCGTTGACAAAATGAAAACGATGTCAGCTAAGATAAAAATTGGCTAATTCGCTAAAAAGCGCCAGCCGTTTATTGTGCTAAGGAAATACACACATGTCCTGGATGCATATCGATAATTAGTGTCTACTTGACACTGCAAGAAAAATGAAAACTCAAGATAAACTAAAAACGTGGCACCTATGCATAATGTCCTGAAAATAAAGATTGGAGAATTCGGTAATCCACTGATACCTTCTTCTTTTATCGAAGAATATAGCACTCCTTTGCCATTACAAAAATCAAACACAAAATTTATTACAAACGACAAACTTGAGTGGAGTTACTCAGAACCTCCACTGAAATATGAGAAATTATGAAACGGCGTGATTTCAAACATTACCCTATATTATACATTGCGTTTCATATTTGAACCGTAGTTCCACATCTAAATATGTAAGATCAAGATTTACTCAGTATTAAATATATATCCATATGTACAATGATTTGTGATTCGCACAAATATAAACTTAACTGCGTTGAAGTGATTTAATTTCCTTTAACAAACATGAGTCTTTACTACTCAAACTTCCTGAACAAACACCGAAACTTTATCGGTTGAAAGTATAAATACTTGTCTGAATCAAGAGAACATAGATGACAAACGTTTAAGTTCAGCACGGCTCTAACTTTGTTTTCTCCCATTTGATTATTAAATCTAGAGAAATTCCTGAAATTCTTTGCTCGGCTTACATTTTCTTTGATACACGTAAATATTCGAAGTGCATGGCATTTGACCTTCATTCCACACTTCCGTTCAAAAATTATACAACAATCACATTATTTCTTGAACACCCTGTACAGAACATGCCTCAAATGCAATTAAACAATGTCACATACGCTGTGATCAAAACTAGGAAACATGACACCTCAGTCTCCTTTTGTGAAAATACCTAACTCATTTACGTCTATGATTCCTTTCTTGCATGGTATTCCAAATCTAAATCCCATTTCAGTGCATTTTCTCAATCAATGCAAAGAAAATTAGTAACTTTATTAAATATCCACGACCATTGTGAATATTGTTCAAGAAACAAACTTTAACAAACTCCTCTATTTTTATACAAAATTTCCTCGTGCTTATAACTTCTAATCTTTAATTACTTTCTGTAAAGTTACTTTTATATCACCCTGTGATTTAACTTTCTTAACTCCTTTTCACGTATTTAAATTCAGTTATTACATTATTGTAACTTCCAAAGAATTGTAAGCAAGAATTCATATTTAAAAAATGATATAAGTGTGTCCTCTTTTCCTGTGAATACAATCAAGTCTTAGCTATCTTCGTGAAATATTTTGTTTAACAAATTTTTATCTAGGCTTTTTAATGCTCATAATGTTTTATTGGACACATATATAAAGGTTCTTGAAACACCTTTGTTACTAGGAAATATGGTTTATTACGTTTACAGCATAGTTCTACATAACTATCTGTTTCATTACAATGAATTTGGTATTCATTGATTTAATTGTCTATATCAAGTATTTGGACTATCTTTTACCAGATTTAGTGTCGTGTAACAATCCATTTTTGCACACAGTTGGTTTATAATAAATTTCTGACACTCGAATCAACATCTTGAGTTGTCGAAATTTATTTGACACTTCGTGACATAGCTTTTTAAATATACGGTACTTAAGTTGTCCAATATACGTTCCATCACTGCGCATAAAACAGATTTATTTAATTTAACGCAAGTATCTATAATTCTAAACGATTTTATATATAATGATTTAACGTTGACAATGGCAATACGCTAATAAAATTTCGTCCAAATGACGGAAATTTTCAATGAAAATTACTCCTAAGAAAATACTGATATACTGGATTAAAATCTACACAATTTTAAATACAATGACAAAATTATACGATTGATCAATTTGGATAAACACAGAACATGACTACAATTCTACTAAATATAAATCAATCTCTTCACTACCTTGAGCTGGCGACGATCTCTGATGTATCATGTCTCGTCTGGCAAGACAAAAGTGTTTGAGCACAACGCCCACAGCTGCGAGAACCGGTTGTGGCGAGGCCTGCTGGATAACCTCACAGTGGGACAAGTTCGATGACATAACTGGGTTAGCGACCTCTCCGAGTACAGCAAGTCTCTCCCCCACTCCTTCGCTCGACTCCCGCAAGTTGTTCAGATCTTCTGACGTCACCCCTTCACTGCGCCGGCATCGCTTCTTAAGGTTGAAATTCGATTGTTCTATAGGCCTAAGTGTCTCTGAGAGTATACTGGATGTATATGAACTCGTGTTATGAAGTATAGATTTGTTCTGCATTTCTGCGTATCACGTAGATGTTCAACTGCGCCACCCATGTTGTGGAATTCTGGATTCAACTTTTCATTTCTGTAGCCTCTACTTCCCTAAAATGTGCATCTTAGCACGAAGTCATAATCAGATTAATAATTAAGCCTGTATAACTTCCCCGTTGCCAATTTATAAACTGCATTATGTATAGTTCCCAAGGATGAGCTGAATTGTATGAGTAATATAGCTATTTTCCTGAAGTGAATTGTTTGCATTTATCTGCGTGAGATGTGTAGTAGCTTCGTATTGAAATACCGAAGTAACAAGCTGTGTTTCAAATACTCCACAGACTTGCTGTATGAAGCTTCTTTAAATGTGAGTGTAAATGAACTCAGTCTTGTTCCGATAAGCGTGTTACTAAATCACCGGTCCACATGCTGTGCTGGTCTCAGTCAGAATGTCCCTTGCTTCACAAGTCACAGCCTTCTGACTTCACACTCCTTCTCTCCCCTTTCGTTAGGCGTGGCACTGTCCTAGAAACAACTCGTTTCTACACTGGCGGTCTTGTCCCGACCCGATCTGAATTAGGAATGACCGCTCGTTCTTGCTCTCCATGTACGGCAAGTTCATCACGTTTCCTCCCCTCTCGTGGTGTGACGTAGCTCCACAGACTTCCCCTCACTCAGTGTGTCATCAACCTTGGTCACTTCTCCTCCTGCATGATGTTACTCTCAATTCTCGTGGTGTGACGCATTCTTACAATGTAGGCCTCCCTACATTCAGATAATAAATACACAACCATATTTAAATAGTTCCTTCTTTCCTTCCGGCCTTCCGTAATTGTTTAATTAATAATGATGCATAGTATTACACTCTATTTCATCTTAGGTTTTCCATAACTCACAAATTTTTAAGGAATAAGAGATTTTAATTCGTTCTTTTATATTTCCTGGGTCCCAGTTCGTAACCCGTCTGGATCTTTAGTATTGGCCTTAAATAAATTCGGGCGCAGTATGTTGTTGCAAAATTTGATAGAGATCGGATGATTAGGTTAGTCGTAATTTGATTTAACCTTTGTACCAAATTTCGTTCAATTCGCGTTCACCGTGTTCGAATTGATAGGGGGAACAGACATTCAGAGTACACACACTCACACACTCACACACACAGACTCACTCACATACACACACACACACAGACAGACACACTTTTTTCGCCCTGTGTTGATCGCATAAGTCTACTGTCATTTCTTGCAAAAATCGAAAGTAGGCTAATAATTTTTATCATTGTTATTATACAACAAAACTTTCTCTAAGAACTGCCATAACTCTTTTCCACCTCATAATAACTCCTACTATCTCATGCCTTTTAGAGCTAGTATGGGAAAAGTTATCCACACATGATCTGAAAACAAAGGAGAAAATAAAGCAAAATTCCTCAAGAGAGCACTAAGCGTGGCAAGAAAGTCCCCGTCCAGGTTTGTCAATGAACTATTAAAGAAGATCTACTATATTGAAGATATCCTATTCTAAATGCATCTACCATCTACCCCAGAAATGGAGAAGGTGCTTGAACTGAACGTTGAACGTTACTAAAACAATGACCGACAGATGATGAACACATGCAAATGTAGAGCTAATACGTGTGGTAACAAGACTCGCCGCACACTGCTTCAATCACAAAATGATGATGATGATGATAATTGTTGTTTTAAGGGGCCTAACATCCAGGTTATCGGCCCCTAATGGTCTGGGTGACAGCGAAAATTGAAGTGGAAACCAGAACGAAAATTAAGTGAGACGTAAAATACTTACAAAGAGGAACTCATTGAAACCACTCACAAAATGGAGAGTGGTAATACATAGAAAAGGGAATTTAGAACGAAAATACTCACAAAAGGAATATATTGAAAAATACGCACAAAATGTAGTTTAGGTTCAAAATACGTACAAAATGCAATGTGGAGTCGAAATAACTACAAAATGCAATTGATATTCAAAATATATACAAAATGCAAATGAGATTGAAAATGCGTACAAAATGCAATTGAGGTTCAAAATACTTACAAAATGCAATTGAAATTGAACATACACAATGCAATTCAGATTGAAAACCTCCCATTTCAAATCCAAAAGATTCACAAAGTGCAATTGAAAGTAAAATGCTTTCAAAATGCAATTGAAATTGAAAATGCTTACAAAATGGACGGTAGATTCAAACTACTCAATGGGAAAGACAATACTTAAAAAATGCAATTTAGATTGAAAATACTTACAAAATGTAATTTAGATTCAAAATACCCACAAAATGCAACTGAGAATCAAAATCCTTGCAAAATGCCGACCATACAAAATGCAATTTAGATTGAAAATATTTGCAAAAAGCACTTTAGGTTGAAAATACTTACAAAAAGCAATTGAAATTCAAAATACTCTCAAAAGTCCCGGCCCATATATTGAAAGACCTACTAAAAAGCAATTTAGATTGTCAATCCTTACAAAATGCAATTGAGGTTGAAAACACTCGCAAAATGCAATTTAGATCGAAAAGACTAACAAAATGCAACGTACTGTAGATTGAAAATATCTACAAAATGGAGTGTAGGCGAAAAAAAAATCGCTAAAGGGAATTTAGTTACACGGGGAGCCAATTAACAAAATAAAAGTGCGGGATTTAATATAGATAAGGAAATATAATGAAAAGAAAACAAGAGGTCTGACTTCTCGAAGAAGGAGGGATCAGGAAAAATGAGACAAGGGCCAATTAAGGCGGGAAAGTGAAAGACTCCCTAGGCCTCGGATACCCTAATACCGTCGGGGTCGGAAGAGAACAAGTGTTGACCAAGGGAGGTCGACAGGAAAGAAGACGGAGAGGAGCCCGGCACAAGTATGTGGAAGCAATGCCGGACTCAGCTGGGGTCCCGTGGTCGCCAATCCACGTCCCACTAGATGTGAGCCCCTGGGGGAAAATCACAATATATTTGAAGGGATAATTTTAATTGGGCAAGGAATACAATTATTTGACACGCATACCAACCAGGAGAAAATAACAGGGAAGAACTACACACCGATTTTAATGAGAGATTATCGAATTGTGAAAGAGTATAGGTAATTTGTGTTATTTTTTCCAAGTCAATGTCTGTAATAAATACAGTATATGTTATTCCCCGCCAAATTCAATTGGGCACAGTGTGTTGAAAGTTAAGATTGTGAATTAGCTGTAAATTGTAAACAGTAGTGTTATAAGTAGAAATACTATCCATCATCATCATCATCATCATCATCATCACCGTCATCACCGTCACCGTTACCATCACCATCATACACATCTGAGGGGAAGAAGACCTCACTGGGCTACCTCTTGAAATAAAAATCTTCACAAATACGAGCATAGAGAGCTCCAAGTGTCAATGCTGAAGCTCACTGGCCAGTGAACGCAGGTGTTCATACGTAATCACCTCCAGGACCGAATCTCCCAATGCAATATCCTCACAGCTGATGTAAGATGGGAGAGCAGCTGACAGACAAGCATAATTTACCGATATTGAACGAAATACATACAGATATATGTACCTATCCATACTAGCTTCCAATGTATGTCGTTGATGGGTTCAAATTTAATGGAAGTCAGTTTATGAACAGAACTTCACTAATGAAAAAAAAGTCCTATGACAGAAAATAGTCCTTTCAAATTTGGTAACAGTGGAATATATTTTACTAATTTGATGTACCGTACCACGAAGAATAAATTAATTACTAACCTTGCGTAGTCAGACAGCAATTAACATAAAATCCCTACTCATGGCCATAGAAAGGGTGTGGTTGGACGCTCTCACAGTTCATATGTGAATGAAAATCCACATCCTGCTTCCAGTCGGCCGACAGGGTGAGGGAATGGAATGACCTTCCTCAGCAGAAAATATGTAATACAAGTCGAAACACAAGTCTTATGTTAGACATTTTTCATATTAAAGATTTTTTCAAAAATAGGCTATTTAAAGAAATACTAATTACCTAAAAAGCTAAAAACAGATTAAAAGACTAGAACACCAGATCTGTTACAAATTTAGATTAAAGGTGGAAAAAATTCTTTAGTGTTCTAACGTTTTAAATTTTTTCTCCAGTTTCTGACTTACTATAATTTGTTTTTCATTTAAAGCTGTTTCTTCTTTTTAGATCACTGATCCTTTCCACATCATTCTTAGCCTATTTTCATTTATGAAAATAAAGGCTTATGAGATCACGTTTTGTCTGTCTGTGTGTGCGTGGATGTGTGGTGGTGTGTGTGATGGTGTGTGTCCCTCCCTAATAACTTCTAAACGGCTGGAGCGATTTTAATGAAACTCAGTAAGTTCATAGCACTATTTCGGACGATCCCGACCATGCCCTTCACATTTTGTTACGTCTCACCAATCAAACATGGCGGCTGTGCGAAATATTTCACCAGCATTCAATATCTCCGAAACCATTACCGATATCACCCTGGAATATTTTACGGTGATAAAGGGAACTACTAGAAGTTCACCTATGTGACTTTTGAAAACCTGGTAACTACAAAACCAACATGGCGGCCAAGCGAATTTGCGACTTTAAAATAGACGTTTCTCGCGATTTAACCAACCAAACGCAATACAACTTGGTACAGTATATGTTTATACACATTGTAATGCACCGACAACTAACTTCGTTCAATTCTTTTACATAACCTCAAGATGGCGGCTGTGCGAAATATTTCACCGGCATTCTATATCTCTGAATCAATTAGCGGTATCACCCTAAAAATTTTTACGGAGATAAAGGGCACTACTGGAGGTTCATCTATAATACTTCGAAAAACCGGTTAACTACAAAACGAATATGGCGGCCAAGCGAATTTGAAATTTTAAATAGACCTTTCTCGCGATTTAATGATGCCAAAGCAATGAAACTTGGTGCAGTAAATGTTTATACATATTGTAATGCACTGGTATCTAATTTAGTTCAATTGTTTGCATCACCTCAAGATGACGGCTGTGCGAATTTCAAAATTAAGTTTTGATTTCTTGTGTCGTAATCACGCGATCAAAGTGAAAGTTTGAATTATGAACCAACGCAATTATTTTCCTTTAATGGTACATGACTCTATGGCCTATATATATAACAATCCAACATGGCGACCATCCGAAATATTTAGATGGATCTCAATATCTACGAATCTATTACAGCAATCAAACTGAATATTTTTATGCTCATAGTGGCTATGAACGTAAGTTCATCTATAGGACTTGCAATAACCTGGTGATCAAAAATCCAACATGGCGGCGACGCGAAGTATAAATATTCACATGGTCGTTTCTCGCAATTTAACCATCGAGTGCAATGACACTTGGTACAATAAATCCTTATACAAATGTTAATCCACTGGCATCTACATTTTTTCAATTGTTTCCATAACCACAAGATGGGAACTGTGCGATTTTTTTTAAATCTCGCTTTTACTTCTTGTGTCCTAATCATGCGACTGAAGTTTGAATACTAAACTTACACAATAATCTTCATGTAACAGTACATAACTCTAAGACCTACATATATAAAAATCCAACATGGCGACTATCCGCAATATTTAGTCGGTTCTCAATATCTACGAATCTATTACAGCAATCAAACTGAAATTTTGTATGTTGATAAAGGCAATTAACTTAAGTAGGATATATGAAAATAGGCTGTATAGTTCTTCCCGGAACTAATTGTCTTCAAGTAATAGATTCGTATATATTGAGATCCATCTTAATATTCTTTCACCTCTAATCTAAAAAGAATGAAAGACACCCTTGCCTGTGGATACCCTAAACTATCGGGGTCAGATGAGAACAAGAATTGATCAATGGAGGTCAAAAGAAAGGATGGAAGACAGGAGCCCGGCACAAGTAAACACAAGCAATGCCGGACTCAGCAGGGTTCCCGTGATCGCCAATACTCCTCCCACTAGGCGTGAGCCTCTGTGGTGTCACACACAATAAGAAGTAGCTCAATAACCGATTCCATACCCTATTGATGTGTGCATGTAATAGGCATATGAGAAAGCTGCAGTAGAATCCAATCAAACGGCAAATCAAACAGCCCTGGCAGTGACAGTTAAGTTGCGTGATAATTTAATCAAAGCTCAGTGGACGTGCTCGTGCACGAGAGAACAGACCATGAGGGCTACATCAGTTATGGGTAAACAAACACATCAAAGGGAAACTTATTACCATATAGCAGAAATCAAAGAAAACCGAAACGCTAATATCTGGTGAATATCTAGCGAATGTAATCAGGAAATTGGGATAATTAAAATTCCATCTTTGCTACGTAAATTAATTACTCGGCAACATGGAACACAGAATAGTGAAAATTTAGAATATTTCATTCGTCGCTGCCCACTACAATCTAAGTTATTTGCGGAACAAAATCACATTAGTAAAAAATGTTGTTTATGTAGGAATGTATTGTGCTTCGGTGAATCGACGTCTGGCTCAGACCATTAACCTGAAAGAACTCTAGTTATGAGATTTCCAACTCAGAAGGCTAATTTCGTTGTCTAAGGGACAGTTGTTGTTGTTGTTGTTGTTGTTGTTGTTGTTGTTGTTGTTGTTGTTGTTGTTGTTGTTGTCCCTTTTAACTACTGTGGCTTTTTGAGACGCCGGGGCCCAGAATGTTGCCCCGAAGGGGATCTTTAATGTGCCAGTAAATCTACTGACTCGGCACCCTCGCATTTGCCAACCCTGGCTGCGCCAATATTTGATCCAGTAACCTGATTCATTTAGAGGCTATGCGACAACGTGGTCATGTAGGCCCGTGCACTTCGGTGTGTCTGGCTTCCCGGCTATAAGAACTCGAGTTATGAGATTTCAAACTCGGATGGATAATTTCCTTGTCTAGGGGATTGTTGTTGTTGATTTAGTAGGACAGTGTACTTGGGTGCGTGTTCAATCTGATAACCTGTGCAATTCTGATGGCTCTAAAAGTGTATGTATTTGTAATTAAGACTAGGATTTGGGTAGGAGCCGGCTGTGGCCGTAAGTTAGGAACAAGAAATTGGAAACCACGGAGAGCCTGTTCTATGATAGCTGGTCCAGGAATAGAACTCGCCTATCCCCAGGTTTTATCTAACAAGTCAATCCAGTTCCAACCCTCGACCCAGAAATAAATTTCCTGTCAGAGCCATAAAACGAACCCGGTCTTCAGTGGCTGCATAGGGAACTGGGCGTTCGTGAAATATTCGTAATGCATTTGATCATAATTTAGTTATTTAATCGTCTCAAAGAACATATTGAACAATGAATGCAATTACATGGCAGTATAAGTAACGGACATTTCTATAAACATTGCATGGTTTTTAGAATACTATATTATACTATACACACACGTACATGTATACTCAATTTAAATGCAGTGAGACCTGTCATTTGGTAATTTTCAAGCTTCCGGTAATCGTCCATCATGTTTTGTGGAGAACATGTAATTGGACACAACTTGCAAACGTTGAGATGATTCCTGGTTTGTTCCTCACCGTATTCACATAAAGTAGAGTCACAGGCAAATCCCCAATTTTCTAAGGTGGTTTTCCAGTGCGTTGCTTGTTGAGGGTCTTCCACGTTCACCAAGTTTCCTCGTGTCCAGCGGGCAGATGTTCAGATGGAAGCATCCCTCCTGCAGGGTCGTTAGATCTGGAACGCCAGGAAAATAGTCTAAATGCTGGAAGAGAGACTGTCAGGCTCTTGGTGGCGTGAAGAAAACTTCTCCTTGATTTGAATCTTTGATCATAATCATTACGCGCAAGTAACATTCGAGCATAAATTCAAAATACGTTCACGTGATCTCTATGGAGGCCACATTCGATTTTCTCTCATGGGACCATAAATGTTACGCAGAATTCTCGGTTTTTGATTTTCAATTTCTATAGTTTTAGAGTGACCCCCGAGAGATATGGTTCCTCAGGCGTATAAAGCATTTGGCAAAACAACTGTCTTGTAGATATTATTACTATTATTGTAATTTTAATTATAATTACTATTATTATTATTATTTTCGGTTTATACAGTACATATAACACATTTCTGGTATATTACAACGTAACTATACGGGCTTCAGTGAACCAAAGTATAGCTACGGAAACAGCAACTTCTAAGCTAGAATTTTGCTACCCATGAACTTCCGAACGATTCTGGTTGTTGATAGAACTACTGCCTTCTGCATTAGTTTGTACAGCCGAGTATCCAGATCCAGTTCTTCAAGGCCTTGGAGCAAGGTACTTGGGATCACGCCCGTACTCGAGACAATGATAGGTATGGTCTTCACTCGCTCTACATGCCATTGTCTTTTGATAGGGTCGACCAACTCGCTGTATTTGCTGATCTTTTCAATGTGTTTTGACTGGAGATTCTTGTTGTTAGGAATCGCAACATCAATCAATGTAATTTGCTTGGTTTTCTTGTTTACAACCACCAGATCCGGCCTGTTGTGTGATACCGATTGATCAGTCAAAATAGTACGGTCCCAATACAGCTTGTATTCATTGTTTTCAAGAACACACTCTGGCTGATATTGGTGGTACGGAACTTTCTTTCCTTTCAAAAACAAACTTATCAGCCAACTCCTGAAGCAAGATTTTAGCAACTGCATCATGCCTTTGTTTGTGCTCTGTTGCCAGGAAATATCTACATGCAGATGTAATGTGCTGTATTGTTTCTGACTGTTGACATCCGTAGCGGCACTTATCATCTGGTAACGCGGGATCTTTTACAATGAACTTGAGGTAGTTCCTTGTAGGGATGACTTGGTCTTGAATTGCTAGCATAAAACCTTCAGTTTCTGGAAAGATCTGTGCTGAAGTGAGCCAGTAGTTTGACGCAGTTATATCAACATTTGCTTGACTCACCTTCTTTGGATGTCTTCCGTGCAAAGGTTTTGCTTTCCATGCTTCCAACTTCTGAAGGTCAGTATGTAGCAGGTGTTGAATCTCTTGCTGACACAAGACCAGTGGCGTTGATCTGTCCGCCTCACTGATAGCTCTGTGAAGTACAGATGACCTCGCTTCTGCGTAGAAGTACTCCCTAAGGCTGACGATCTGTCGTTTCATCTGATTATCAATGTCAACGAACCCACGTCCACCTAGGCTTCTGGGTAGAGTCAATCGCTCTATTGAAGATCGTGGGTGGTGTTTCCTTCCTTTTGTGACCATCGTTCTCATTTTTCGCTCAAGTCCTTCGATGTCCATTTTACACCATTTGATTATGCCCAAGGAGTAGCTCAGCACAGGTACAGCATACGTGTTAACAGCTTTTACTAGGTTTTTGCTCTTCAAGTGCGTTTTTATTATGATTTGTTTTAATCTTTTGACAAATTCACAGGACAGATCTTTCTTTATTGACACATGGTCAATATGATTAGCTTGTTTTACTCCTAAGTATTTGTAGGTGTCTTCTACCAACATAGCCCTAATATGCTGTCCATCTTCCAGCTCATACCCGGACTTATGTACTTTTCCTCTCACCACCTTTAGTGTCTGACACTTGTCCAAACCAAATCCCTTTTGTATGTCTCGTGAGAATGTTTCAACTATTCTCAACAAGTTTTCCAGATGCGGCCCTGTTTCGGCATAGAGTTTAAGGTCTTCCATGTATAGCAGATGATTTAGCCGAGTACCAACTCTCTTTCCAATCTTGATAGAAAAGCCGTAGTGAGTAGAGTTAAGCTGGGTAGATAAAGGATTCAATGCCAGGACAAACCATAATGGGCTAAGGGAGTCTCCGTGAAAGATGCCTCTCCGAATCGATATCTCATCTGTTCGTATATCTCCGCGTGGCGTACTGAGATACAATCTAGTTTGCCATGCTGACAAAACCCTTTCCAAGAAACTGACAAATACCTCATTGATCCTATACAATCGCAGCACTGCTACTAGCCTGTCATGGAGCACAGAATCAAAGGCCTTCTTATAATCGATGTACACCATGTGAAGGTTTCGGTGATTTAAGTGTGCCTGGCCACACACAACTGAGTCAATTATTAGTTGTTCTTTGCACCCTTTTGAACCCTTTTTACAACCTTTCTGTTGCACGGCAATTATATTGTTTCTTTCACAGTGCGCATTTATCCTGTTAGCCAAGCATGATGTAATGATCTTATACAACGTGGGCAGACATGTGATGGGGGACGATATTTTGTAGGATCCCATGTATTCTGAAGATCTTTTGGAAGCAAATATGTGATGCAACGTGTGATGAATTCGGGCAAGCTATCAGGATGAAGGATGGCATCATTAATGAACTCTCCTAGTCGATTGTGGATGCTCCAGAACTTCTTATACCAAAAATTCTGAATCTGGTCAGGGCCAGGGGCTTTCCAATTCGCTAAGTTGTTGATAACTTCCTTAATATCATTTGTGGTGAATTTCTCGTGCTGCATTTGCTCAAATCTTTTGGAAGCTTGCTGTTCTTTTCTTACCCAACTTGATTGAGTGTCATGATGAGATGGTGTAGACAGTTGTTTGCCCCAAAATTCTTGAACTTCTTCTTTAGTCGGATAGTTTTTGTCCGCAGAAACCTTTATCTTACCCAGAGTCTGATAGAATCTTCTCTCTGAGTTGGCGAAAAGGAAGTTATCTTTCTTCCTCTTCATACTCTCCCTATACGTTGCAAGTCTGGCGGATAAAACAGACAGCCTTTGTTTCACGGTATCTAAGCACTCTTCAGGTGTTGAATTCGGTACATCTCGCTGTGTGTGGTCTGTGTTTTGTCTCATTATATGCTCAGCTTTCCTCAGTAATGTTATTGTTCTTGTACCACGAACATATTGTGTCATTCTAGCAATATCTGCCCTGAGCTGTTCAATCCTTTCAAAAATTCTTCTTTCCCAGTTTGGCATCGATGGCATTTGCTTTTTCCGTTCATGTTGTCCAATACCCATAGCTCTCACTACAGTTACTGCACCACAGTAAATAATAGAATGAAGGGATTCCAGATTGGCAGATGCTTCAACATGTTCCGGCAAAACATTCCGATTCATGATACTCAGTATCTTTGTCAGCTTTCTTGAACCATTGACTTTCGGTATTTTCGGCCTGCAATTTGTATCAGTTCCATAAAACTCTATGACTGTAGTCATCATTTCATTCTTCAACTTTCCAATTTGGTGTTGATCGATAATTTGCATGGAAACTGGATGTACTTCTTGAAGGTTCTGGCTATCAGCTTGTGCCGACTCAAGTTCTTCAGGAACACTGTTCTGAGTGTCTCCATTCACACCTTGCTTCTCACGCCGTACCTCTTCTTTAATGGTGTTCATTCTGACCTCAGGGATAAGATTAATCCGGAGAATAACCCTGTATTGATCCTCTGTTCGGTCACAGTTAGTTCAGGGTAATGCAACAGAAATTCAGAATGTAAGCGTTGCCTATAACCAACTGAATTCTATCCGAAGTCGGTAACCCTAAAATAAGTGCGTATTATGGTTTCATTCATGACATTTGTCCATTTAATACGCTGTCGTGGCAGTCCTGCCTGGGTGAGCACAGGTTGAGTTACCTGTGCAGCACCTTCAGCAGGTGAAGTAGTAGATAATGATTAACTTCGCTGCTCAGGCTCATCTTGCAAACGCTTGTCGGCTGTAATGATTTCGGGATCTTGCCCGGTAGGGGCCCGCCTATTCAGCCCTCTACCACCGGCGGCTCGCATACTGTCACGTCCAGCACCGGCTCCAAACGTGCCCTGGCGCTCCCCAGGCAGCGGCATTTCATCCGAGGCATTACTCGTTAATTTCTCCATCATGCATTAGATGGGTTTGCCTTTTATACCTACAGCCAGGTTTTGTTATCAGCCGTCCCTAACATGGGATACAGACGCTGTTGGCAGCCGCCCGTTCCGGGTCAGACGCTACCATTGTAGGTTTAATTTTGGAGTTTTCCATGTCCTAGACAGGTTGCCTTCACTACGGCTCAGGAGTCCTGCCTGCCCCATTTAGTATATCTCGTCATTTCTGGTTAGCACATACCTTGTCATTGCAGATTTCTCACAACACACATTAGACATACGGTATAATTATCTTGCAGAGATAGTGCTTATATTACAATAGTAGACGTCATTTAAGTGCAAACGACCAGCAGAGAAGGAATACATACAAGAATATATGTAGCAAATACGTGTAACCTAATTTTGTAGGTTAAGCAGATGTAAACTTTACCATTCGTAATATTAACACGAAAACAGTCCGATTACCTCTACACATTATATGAAGTATATAATATATGGGCTGGAAACATCCCAATTACACACAAAACACCGTACATAACCCATTATTATTATTAATATTATTATTATTATTATTATTATTATTATTCGGATAATGTTTATAATGAGACGGGAATCAAACCCACTTCTCAGTTTTGCTTCATGACGCTGAGTGTACCCCGTTTCAGCCCTCAGACCAAAATTAAATTTCTTGGTGGAGCAGGGAATCTAACACGGACCTCCAGAGCGACAATCAAGAGGGCTAGCCGCTACTCCACGAGGTGGTTTCCTTTCTTTGTATTGAAGCTAATACACTGCGTGAATAAAAGCCAATTTTCTATGGTTTACATCCTGCACACAATACAGTTTCAATTGAAAATGTCAATAACTTGGAATTCCGTCAAGGCAAGGCCCTCCACCTGGTTCCCTTAATTGGGTTGTGCACTTGGCTCTTCATATGTCAGCCCCACACAAAACAGCTGTCAGATCTCATTCCATCCGCCACTACTCTCTCCAGAGATTCAATCGTCTCTCTTCCTCCCACTCCTCCGATAAACTGGATTAAGTTCGGGAATTATTACTGCCTGCATCTTGCTTCACGCATTGCTCAAGTTATAACATATGCACAGTGGGAATTCCAACCACTCTAGCAAACATACAGATCTGTTCAAGGATACGTTAGTTGCACCCGAGAACAATAATTTATTAAATAACTGTAATAAAGCGGCTTCGGTGGCGTAGTTGGTAGCATGCTGAGCTTTTATGCCCAAGATCGCAGGTTGAAACCCGGCCGAAGTCGTCGGACTTTTTAGGAGCTTTTAAAAATCCCTCAATATGCCTTCCTTCGAAGGGGAAGTAAAGCCGGTGGTCCCATGTCATTGATTTATGGCATGAACAAGAACCTTCCACTAGCTGCACTTGTGGAAGCTAAAATTTGTAGGTTAATTTAATAACGCTATATTAGTTCCAACATTCGCCACCAGGTACTTACTGCGATGGCATTTAATACTCAGGTCCGCAGTTAGGTGTCGTAGACGGTAGAATTTGGTAACAAAAGTAGGAACTACTTGAATAAATGAATCGTCTTCAGTCCTTCTACCTGAATCACAGATAACACAACCGACAGTAGTGGCTACGCTGGCTAAAGCGCAGCGTTAGGCCATGGGGCCAAGCTCTCTGCTGACTTGGTATACGCGTGGGTTCGAGCCCCACCGTCAGCCGTCCTTGAAATGGTTTTCCGTGGTTTCCCATTTTCAACACCAGGCAAATGCTGGGACGGTACCATCTGACAGGCCACGGCCGCTTCCTTCCACATCCTTGCCCAGTTTCATTCATTCTTCTTTATCCAGTCCATCTCTCATCCAGACGCGCAGGTCGACCACGGGCGTCGACTAGAAAGGCCTGCACTCGGCTTCTCAAGAGGCCACACGACAAAAAAAACAACAGGTAACACACACTAATACAGCAATCACAATTAACACCGGTTATCAGACAAATTCTACCCACACCCAAAGTACACGGGGCTACATGACGGCGTTGTCGCAGCCCCTAAACTAAGGAACCAACCAACCAACTCTAAGAATTAGGTCGAGGTGTAATGCGCAAAAACATACGCGTTTCGACAATATGTCCCGTTAACAAGAAAATGACCGGCCATGGCGGCAGAGAGCGCTAACGCACTAGCTCGTACCTCATTGGCACCGGGAGAGCGTGGGTTTGAATCCCTCTTCAGCCGTCCTGAAAATGGTTTTCATTGTTTCCAATTATCCCCTCCAGGCCAGGACGATTCCTTTCAACAGGTCCACGAACGAATTCTTTCCAAATACCCTTCCTTGCCCTTCCCCAATTAGACGCCTTTTATCATCCCCAGTTGTATCTGCTGACAATATTCGTTCAAATGCCCAACACCATCCTTGTGGCGGTGGAGAAATGATACTTCCCAGAGTACATGGTTGAAGCCAAGCTGGAAGGATGAGGATAAAATAAAATGAAGAAAACGAAATAATGAGTCACCAATGACATATCACCTCCAGGGATAAAATGATATTAGATAGGATGCCATGATGAAACATAAAGGCCTGGTTTTGCTACGCCGATGATCACCGAATGCACATCGCAGGCGATCTATGTTGCTTAATCAATGCATCTAAACATATGGGGTCGGTTTCTCCTAGAGCGAATTGCGTCGGTGCCAGCGGAGAGTGATGACGACCATCGCTGGGGTTGAATTTATTTAATTTCGGAAGCGATGATCGCTGGTCATATCGTGAACAAATGAATGATGGTAAACCAAAATGACAGGAAAAAAGAAAAAAAAACGAATATTTTGAAATTTATCGAAATTGAATTCTGACATATTATTAAATTGTAATGACCCGTTTATTTATGATATGAATGGTTAAGTATTCATAGAGAAAAACTCAATCTTATAGATTTTTACGGAGTTTCGCTAAGGTGCACCAAGTCAGGCTCATCAGTGGGCATTTGGTGACCGTGCCCGGACCGCCACTAGTGGTGTGAACCATACACATGGTTATCTTGTATAAGATGACGTAGTGCACGGCTCATCACCCCAGTAGCGGTACAGGCATGGTCACCAAGAGCCTGCTGATGAGTCTGACTTGGTACACCTAGGAAAAAACCCACAAAAGACACCGCAAAAAAAGTGACAGTCAGTCTAAAAGACTAGACTTTGTATCAATTTAAATGCAACAAATGCTGAAAAATTCTAGAAAGCCTGGAGGCTCTTCGCTTCGCTCGAAGCCAAAGACTCTTGACATGTTAGAAATTATCTGCATAATACTTATCTTGCTTTATAATACTTTACCTTGTTTAAAATTACTCGCGAACGGCAAGTGCAAACCAAGGGCAAAGCAAGGTCAAGCGCGAGGGATGCCGTCACGCTCACCAGAGCGCGCGGGGACGTGCCCCTTCCATCCAGTCTAAAAACACTTATAGTGGGCGAAGTATTGAAGATAGAGATATGCTCTCGCGGACTTTTTTGTAGAACTTTTCATGCTGACCAATTCTTACGCTCATAGTATATTGATATGTTTAACGGTTTGCCCAGCGTAAGCTTAAGATGCGCACGGACGCCAAGTTTGTTTTCGACTTTTTCACTGAAATCGTTACTGCTTGGCTTCCTTTGATCATACATAAATTATTTTCTACAGAATCTTTCCTCGAGATATCCTTTACAGAATGGTGAAAACCGCATCAAAATCCATCCAGTGGTTTTCGAGATTACCCGTGACATACAAGAATCGGGGATTTTCGTCTTATACTAACGAAATAGAGATTGTCGGGGAACACATGCACCAAGCGGTACTATGACGTCACACACCTCAGTGCATCTGGGTACATTTCGTCCCGTCACCGTAACGTAACGCCAGACCCCAGCGTAACGACGAGGTCGACAAGATCATTTAAAATGATAAAACCTAGATCTGCTGAGTTGCTCTTTTGACCGTGGATGCCACTATGCCAAATATAGAGCAGCTTGAAAATACATGTGTGTTGAAACACACCTCTGTATGTCTTGTTCTTAAATGTTTTAATTCGTTTACAGGCATTTTTGCTAGAATCTTCTGCTCTTCAGGAAGTAATACGGAAATGTTCTTCTTCAATGGCTATTCGGGGAACTTAATATGTAAGTTTGATATCAGCTGAATGATGTCTGTAAGAATAGATCTATACCATAGAGAAAAGAACAGAAAAATGCAAGCATTTTCTCTACTCTCTGAAGATAAATTATTACCAGCTAGTGAAACCGCTTTTCTAGTGTTCTGCACAGAGCTATCTTCGCATCAGCCGAACTGTACCTAAGATAACTAATGCATGACCACCTGTGTTAAAGAATATGGTAATAACTATAGGGGACAATTTTAATGGCCCTCAATACTCATTGTTTGAGAGTGAGTGATAATTCATCATCTCTCTGCCTTTAATTTCTCTTGTTGATATTTAGGAGTTTTGCGACATCGTAGTCATGTATCCCGTGTGCTTGGGAGAGTGTAGAATTTATCTGATAACCGGTGTCACTGTGATGACTATTTATAATTGATGTAGGATTTGGATAGGAATCGACCGTTGCCTTAACTTAGGTATCATCCCGGCATTTGCCTGGCTTGGGAAACCACGGAAACACACTTCCTGAATGGCTGAAGTAGAAAACCGTTTCTGCTACGTTTCGTCTCAGGAGGATGATTGGACCCCGTTCCAGTCCTCATACCAGAATTGAATTCCTTCGCAGAGACAGGAATTGAACTCGTTCCTCTGTGGTGTTCATTTCTCTTATTGCTATCTTTTTGTCCATATCTTTTTCCAGTATGCAAGTTAGTTGTAAGGGAACAGTAGTATTTAAAAAAATCATTATCATCCACATCATTAGAGAGAGATGGCCTTAATGTCACGCCACTTACAGCAACAATCATCAATAAGTCATGAACCCACTTGTTTAAAATAAATGGTAAATAGACTCGAAAAAAGCATAATGAATAACATTTTAGTTGATTCTTAACTGAACTTTTATATAGATCTACATTATACAGTTTATTTGCCTATTTTCATTGATGAAGAAATAGGCTTATGAGATCACCTTTTGTCTATGTGTGTGTATGACCCCCCCCCCTAATGAAATCTAATCGGCTGGAGCGATTTCAATGACAATTTTATTAAGTCTCACCAATCCAACATGGCGCCTGAGCAAAATATTTCACCGGAATTCTATATCTCCGAAACTATTACTGATATAATCCAGAAATTTTGTGCGGGCACTACTAAAAGTTTACCTATGTGACCTTCGGAAACCTGTAAAGTACAAAATGAACATGGCGGCCAAGCGAAGTTGAACCATTTAAATAGAATTTTCCCGCGATTCAACCATGCGAGCGCAGTGAAACATGGTACAGCAAATGTGTGTACACATTTTAATGCACTAACATTTAATTTATTTCAATTGTTTACATAACCTCAACATGGCGGCTGCGCAAAATTTCAAAATTAAGTTGTTATTTCTTGTGTCCTAATTATGCGATTGAATTCAAAGTTTGAATAATTTACCTGCGCAATAATCGCCATCTAATAGTGCATATCTCTATGACCTATATAAAAATTCAACATGGCAACCATTCGAAATATTTAGATGGTTCTCCATATCTACTAAACTATGAACAATCAAACTGAAATTTTGTATGTTGATGAAGGCTATTAAGATAAGTTCACCTATGGAACTTTCAATAACCTGGTGGGCGCAAAAATCCAACTTGGCGGCGGTGCGAAATTTAAATATTGAAATGGACGTTTCTCGCGATTTTTTCCATCCGAGCGCAGTTAAACTTGGTACGGTAATTGCTTATACAAATTTTACACTACTGAGATCTAATTTATATAAATTATTTTCATAACTTCATGATGGTGGCTGTGCAAAATTATAAAATCTCGTGTCTATTATTTCTTGTGACCTTATCATGCGACTGAAATTTGAATATTAACCTACGCATAAATCTTCATCTATTAGTAGGCCTACATAACTATATAGCCTACATATACAAATTCAACATGGCCACCATCCGAAATATGTAAATGGTCCTCAATATGTACGAATCTATTACAGCAATCAATCAGAAATTGTGTTGCTGACAGATGCAAGTAACATAAGTAGGATATATGAAAATAGGCAATTAAGTTCTTCACGGAACTACTTGTATTTAGAGTCATCACAATTACACAGGTTATCTTACAGATTCCATGCTTACACGCCCAAGTATATGTAACTACAACATGATTATGGTGTCGCAAAGCCCATGAACGCTTGAAACACAACAACCTCTATTCCACCTGGGGTTTCGTGATTTTGCTTATTCCATGCAGTTGTTGACTTAGAATTTCGCGTTTGCGGTTTTGGTGGCGTAGTTGGTAGCATGCTGATCTTCTACGCCCAAAGTCGGGGGTTCAAACCAGGCCGAAGTTGTCGGATTTTTAAGGGCGTTCAAAATCCTCCCCTCGGAGGGGAAGTAAAACCGGCGGTCCCATGTCATAGATTTGTGGCATGTAAAAGAACCTCCCACTAATTACACTTGTGTGAAGCTAACTCATAGGTTAGATTTCACTAACGCTCTTATGTTCCAACGTTCATCGCCATGAGTTGACTGCAGTGGCATCTAGTAACAAAGTTCAGGACTAGATGTCGTTGACGATTGCGTTTGGTAGCAAAAGAAGGAACTACTTGGAAATTGAATGTCTGCAGTCCTTACTTGAATTAAAAACAGATAACACACACCAATACAGCCTTCACAATTTATGACCGGTTATCAGACAGATTCAACACGTACCCAAAGTACACGAGGCTACATGACCGCGTTGTCGCAGCCTCTAAACTGAGGAACCAACCAATTTCGCGTTTGAAGTGTTGTATATCTGGGATTTTTTCTCGTATTAAGCTCCGCAAGTTATATTTTCACCACACTTCTTGGTTCTGTTCCCTTCAATAAGTTATGGAGCCCAAGCGATCCTCGAGCTCCATTCTTTTATCGCATAAAACTTCAAGAAATATTGTGTAAGTTAACCAGAATATCGCGTATCCCTCCACAATAGCACTTACTTAATATACACAAGTGTGGTATACGATACTGCTACTATACAAGTTCACTATCCTTTACTGCGGCTGTTATAAGTGAAGAAAGACGGCTCTATATGGCCGATTCACTTGTCACTTTATATAAACTTAACAAACAAATGGTATTGGTTTTCCATAAAACCTCCGTTTATCTTCATTATTCAGGGACGGACCGGCGTGCCATAAGAAGTAAGTGTAATAGGAAAACAGTTACACCCTCTACTCTCCGATAAAAGGAAAGGCCTGGCTATATTATTCCACGTTACCACTCCGCCGATCTCGTGCATTGAAAGTACAGGATCTGCACGAATATGAAAACAGAGGAAGGAAGGGAAATGAACACGAAGAGCTTAGTCATTACTTTATTAAATTATAGGGGTTTACTACTTCAGTAATGGTCATCAGGAATTATGAGTTGAATCCCAAGAACGTACGCCCTATGACAGTGTACGTATTTAAACTAGAGACCCACAGGACCTGGGATCGATTCACGGCTCTGCTAATAAATATAATTTTGACCTGAGTATTGAAACCAGGTACAATTATCCTCGTGAGGCACAACTGAGAAGAGATTGGTTCGATTCTCACCTCGACCACACTAGAAGTGCCTCCCGTGGGTTTTCACTTCTATTCCTGGCAATTGCAGGAATGGTTCCTAACTTAGGACCACATCCGCCTACTTTCCTTTCCAGACCTCAATTATAAATAGAGTACACACACTTATACAGATACCACAGAAACATAGGTTATAATATACGGTTTATTTCTTTCATTCTGGTGTAGTGGCTAGCATTCTTGGCTGTCAACCCGGAGGTTCCATGTTAAATTCCAGGCTCTGGCAAGAAATGTAATTCTGGTCTGAGGACTGGAACGGGGTACACACCATCAACCTCGTGAGACAACGGAGAAGAGGTGGGTTCGACTTCTACCTCAGCCATACTAGAAGTGGATTTCCGTGGTTTCCTGCTTCTACTACAGGCAAATTCCGGGATAATTCATAACGTAAGGCCACGGCCACCTCCTCTCTCTCCTCATCTGAATTACGAATATTCACACTACTATTGTATAGACAGCAAAATAATAGAGTTCATGAGACAAAATTCTACACACATCGAAGTACACGGGGCTAAATGACCACGATGTCCTAGCCCCTCAAATGAAAAAATAACGTGTGTCTTTCTTTCTTTCTTTCTTTCTTTCTATCTTTCTTTCTTCTATTTTTCAATATAGAAACATTTTGTAAATATTTACAATATCTTTCACTTAATTTTTCCGAATGCGGAGATGACACTAAGAGGTGCACGAGAACCCCCTAATCACCTCCTAATTCAGTAGGGCAGGACTATGGTCTATTTCAAGTTGTTCGCAATAAGGAAGACTAGCAAAGGAACGCAAATAAAATGGACCGCATAAAAGGAAAAGGAGTAGGCAATTAAAATTAAACGTGAGCAAATAGAGCTTCCTCTTTGCGTAACATCTAGCTATTCATTAGAACACCTAGCTTTAACAGGCAGCAGTAATCCTGGTCTTTGTTCTACACAGCTTTTATCCCTCCCCAGCAGACTTACCAGTTAGGAATTCCCTTCGGTTTTAATAAAGAAATAAAGTAAATCTCTCTAGGAAGATATTGAGCGACATCAGAATGTTTCCCAGCGTAACAGGTGCGGGCTAGGGCTGGCTACTACAGAGCCTGACATTCGAAATGAACCATTCTCGTGTATCATTCTTCATCGTAAACTTAAACTACAATGGATATCACCATCATCATCATCATCATCATCTAGTTCTGCCAAAATGAGCCTTCAAGTAATAATAATAATATCGTATGGCCACGGGTGCCGGGTGCAAGCTTTGTTATTTGACACCCAAAGGGTTGCTTGCATGTCGAATTTCGTTGTTCCTTGAAGCACTATGAAAGTCAAGGAAGTTAGATATCTGAACTCCTTGAACACTATAACGCTTTCTGGTAGAGAAATGAGGAACTTTGTGTTGGCGGAAACTCCCGAGATTAATTTTGCCATTATGAACACGACCTACTGAATTCAAATGGGTCATTTGACATGCCAACATCGTATGACATGGTGTCGTCATTTTTGCCGCCTTTCAAAAATCACTTATCACGGCCAGGAGCGAACCTGCTAGCTTGGGGTTAGTAGTCCGACACGTTGACCACTCACCCACCGTGGCAAGCAGCCTTCAAGTACTTGGGGGTAACACTCCAAAACGACAGTCAAATAACTTACAATACTCGTGAAAGAGAGAGACGCAGCTGTGACATTAGCAATACGTGGTATACACAATATCACACTATTATCACTTGCAACAGCCATAAAACTATTTGAGGCCTAAATACTACCATCCTGCAATTTATGCTGGTGATTTCAACAATCACCATGAAAATTGGAAATACGCCAAGAATAATGACTGCGGTGTTGCTCTTTCTGACTGGGCTGATAAACTCAACCTACATTTTATATTTGTTGCAAAAGATCGAGGGACATTCAGATCTGCTGCTTGGAAGAATGAGCATAATCCAGATCTATGTTTTGTCTCTAGTGACAACAAGGGTCAATTCCTACCTACAACAAGAAGAGTACTAGCTGACTTTCCACGAAGCCAACATAGACCAGTACTTATAGAAGTAGAGCTATCTATCCACTTAATTACATCATTTCCTCATCCTCGCTGAAACTTCCTGAAAGCAGATTGGGAGAAGTTCTCAACCGACTTCAGGTTTATTCCGGCAAAAAGCAGTTGCTACCAAAGGTTTGTTGGTCTCGTGACTTCTGTGGCAAAGAAATACGTTCCAAGAGGTTTCAGAAAAGAGTATGTTCCATGATGGGATCATCAGAGTGATACACTCTACCATGAATATCTAAGAAATGGAGACAGTGAAGTAGCGGAGGAACTGTTACGTAGCTTAGATGCGGCACGCAGGGAAAAATGGTCAAAGACTGTTGAAGAGATGAATTTTCGTCACTCCAGTAGAAAAGCTTGGAGCTTACTGCGGAAACTTGGGGTAGCACACCAATAATAAAAGAGAAATCTAACATTACACCAGATGAGATTGCTAAACACATTGTCTCAACTTCCAGAATCACTCAGGATGTAAATCCCACAAGACTGGTGAAAAGAAAATTAAAACAACTCACAGCCTCTTCACCAACTCATTCTGCATACTCTGAACCCTTCACTCATGAAGAAATCAACATTGCCTTGAAGGACATGAAAGCTAGAAAAGCACCAGGCTTTGATGATATCCATCCAGAATTCCTCATATATATGGGAAACAATGCTAAAAAATGGCTGGCTCGTTTCTTCTCTGATATTCTCCGAACAGGAATACTCCCAAAGCAGTCCAAGAAATCCAAAATAATTGCCATCTTAAAACCTGGGAAACCAAAAGATTTGCCTCAGAGCTATCGACCTATAGCCCTACTTAGCTGCACCTATAAGCTTCTTGAAAGACTGACTTTGAATAGAATCAGCCCCAGTATCACCCAACACATCCCCATTGAGCAAGCTGGTTTCCAGAAAAACCGAAGTTGCTGTGATCAAGTTCTCGCTCTTACATCTCACATAGAAGCTGGTTTCCAACTTCACCAGAAAACAGCCGCTGCCTTCTTAGATTTAACTGCTGCGTATGATACAGTTTGGAGAGAAGGTCTACTGTATAAATTCCTAAAAGTGATTTCCTGTAAATATATGGCCCAGCTTATTGGCAATATGATTAACAACAGACATTTCCAGGTTGTCTTGGGATCAAAAATCAGCAAACGAAAGAAGCTAACTAATGGCCTCCCACAGGGTTCAGTACTGGCTCCTCTCCTCTTCAATTTGTATTTATCGGATCTACCAGAAACAAACACAAAAAAGTTTTGTTATGCTGATGACATAGCATTGGCCACTAGACACCAAAATATGGAAGATTTGGAAAATGTACTTGAATATGATTTGGCTAAACTTGGAAGATATTTCTACAAATGGAGGCTCCAACCCAGTGCTACAAAAACGGAGGCATCTTGTTTCCACCTGAGCAACATATTGGCTAATACCCAACTCAATGTAAAAGTTGGGGGGAAGATTTTGAAATATAACAAGTTCCCAAAGTACTTAGGAGTAATACTGGACCGAACACTCTCTTACAAGCAACACCTCCAGAGCACAGCAGCTAAAATTAGAATCCCCAACAATATATTGCTAAAGCTATGTGGAACATCTTGGGGAGCTTCTGCCACTACTACAAGATGCTCTGCCTTAGGTCTAGCCTTCTCTGTGGCTGAATACTGCGCCCCAGTGTGGCTCAATAGCCCACATGTCCAACTCGTTGACACCCAGTTGAACACCACCATGAGACTAATCACTGGTTGTATAAGAACTACACCAGCATATTGGCTTCCAGCCCTCAGAAATATTCTTCCACCCCACCTTCGTAGAGAAGTTGCCTTGCTACGGGAGTACTACAAGATTATGGATCACCCTACACTACCTATTCATGAAGACATCCCCTCTCTTCAAATGAACAGGCTCACATCCAGGAAGCCACCCATTTGTCATGCCCAGAGGCTTGTAAGAAATCATTTTGATTCCAGCATGCAGTGGATTAGTGAATGGACACTAAAAGCATGTCCTGAGTCGAGCTCCTTCCTGGACCCTACAAGAACATCCACTCCAGGTTCCGATCTGCCTAGGAGAGCTTGGGCAACTCTCAATAGGATTCGGACAAACCGCGGAGTATGCAATGGAACTTTGTTCAAATGGGGAAAAATTTCGTCTCCTCAGTGTGATTGTGGTGCTCCTAATCAAACCATCCAACACATTACAACTGACTGTCCTCTGAGGGCATATGGAGGGGACTGGATCGACTTCCTGTTGGCAACAGCTGACGTGGTCCAATGGATAGACTCATTAGACCTGAGACTGTAAATAGTGTAAATAGTAAAAATAATGTACAGTAGATTTTAAAGTGATTTTATTTGTACTCTGAAATATTGTATTGATTATATTGCCAAATGATATAACTACCTATCTTCATATACGGAATACAAATAATATGGAATGACCTTAGTTACAGTGACATCCAAACCTTCGAAAGTGTGAAAGCTAGGTTCCTTTTAAAGCCGCACTAGGGAATTCGAAATACAGTATGCCCCATATAGACTTACATAATATGAATATGCACGCGAAACTTTCCTCATAGAAGATCTACGAACTACAGTAGGTTCTTGCTGCTATCTACTCAAGAAGAATTGCTATTAAAGCAGAAAAGACAACAGGAGAGACGAGAAATACCAACAGAATTCTACGCAACCGATGCGATTATCAACCGGAAACGGACAGGATCAAAATACAAGGTCCGCAGCGCAGTGACATGGATACCACCATAAACTCTGCAAGAGAACAGATTATCACAACCCTTTACGAGAATGCGAGTGCAAATTATGTGACAAACAATATGCAAGATCCCATTTTATCATTATAGTGTTTGAAGCCATTTTCAGTGTTGTCTTACTAATCAATATTTGTTGATTTTCAGTGTGTCAACACGATTGTACCCAATTGTGATGAGTTATTCCCTAATCCTGAAAAACAAAATGTACATGAGATTAATAAATGCACTTGGCCGACGAGTTCCGATCGTCAAGCGATCATCATCATATCCATTACACTTAGGCTACTAAATTTATGTCTAAAAGTATGGTTGTTAAAATAATGGAACTTTTATTTTTTAGCGTATGGCTTTTAGTGCCGGGAGTGTCCGAGGACATGTTCGGCTCACCAGTTTTGTAGCTGCTTCAAGACGGACACCCAATGGGTGAGCTACAAGTACCGTTGGGGAGGAAAGTTGGAATGTAAGGACGAGGAGTTCGAAGGCAACAGCTGTGGCCTATAGTTAGGCACCAACCCCGGCATTTGCCTGGAAGGAAGATGGGAAACCACAGAAGACCATCTTCAAGGTTGCCGGCGGGGGGATTCGAACCTCCTCGCCTCCCGGACGTGAGCGACTGGCAGCAGTCATGCCGTAACTACCACGGCTAAGTCGAAAGAAGACGGAGACTAAGTTAACTGCTCTCATCCGGACAGTTACGAATCAACCAGATATGTAGCCTGTACAATACAATCTGAACTGACCATTTAACAACCATCACACATTCACACTAAGCAAGCAAATTAGAGATAAATCACCACTTTCAGTATCTTAAAAAAAACATCACGTAGACTATAACTAGAGACAGCCAACATTCTTGAATGAAAGGGGATGCAATTCTTGGTTAATAAGGGTAAACATTTTTGAATGAATTTGAAAAATTCTTGAGTGAAACTGAATATTTCACACTCCTTTAATATGTTATAATGTGTTATAAACGAACCATTTCAACTCATGCCATCTAGCGACAATATTCTAAATCTTGTGGATAGGCAGAAAATGTTCTGTTTTGTACCTTGGTCAATAAATATTATGAAAAATAAATCTAAACTTTTCAATTTTAGTTAATTAATTTATTAATTGCGGAAGAATTCCATTTTTTCATGAATAACGACAAAATAGATGCTAAATTCTAGAGTCATAGTTTTTTTGCGATCTTTTGCGAATGTCCCGCGAGTTGAAACGTGTAATTATATGACATTTTTATGTAAAACATGTTCTAAACCAATATAATGTGCTGGGGCCATCAAGGACCTCGTAAAGTCTTGTTGCATTTGACACTGAATTTGGACTTCTTCAGAGGCCAGATTTCCCTCATGCTTTGTTAGTGGGCCTGCTTACGCCCCTCTGTCCAAGGGGCACCGTGGCTTGTCTTCGGTTGCTTGTCTCGGTTAGGCCCGGGTTTTTTTACTATTTCGCGAGTCACGAATTTTGACTGTCTAACTATAACTATCAAATGTTGACTGGTTGCATTATTTTTACTTCTACAACTAATTAAGTGTACATATTGTAAATAGTTTCACCCATACATTTAGACATAAATTTAATAGCCTAAGTGTAATGGATCTGATGATGATCGCTTGACGATCGAAACTGGTCATTCAAGAGTATTTGTTAATCTCATGTTTTTTTAGGATTAGGGCATAACGCATCACAATTGGGTACAATCGTGTTGACCGACTGAAATATAACTCATTTCGGTGCAATTTTAAGGAAGCTTCAAAGGAACAAAATCGCTACTGGAGTACAGTAGAGACCAAGATTAATGTACAGTATATTTTTGTTAGTACTACCATTTGACTACTTTTACTGACATTTAGTTGTATTTTATGGCCATTGGCTGCATTAAACTATTAATATCAGATGAAACGGAACGGTAGACATTCGAAGACCTTTCGAAACTTAATTTCAACATGATTGCCTTTCAACATGATCTCGGAATTCTCTTCAACAGAGAATATGATGATGATGATAATTGCTCTTTTGAGAGGCCTAAAATCCAGGTTATCGGATCTTAATGGTTTGGGTGATAGTGAAAGATGAGGTGAGAATGAAGACTATAATTAATAGTAACTACAAACTTATATACTAGAAGAAGAAATGGCAAATAAATAAAAGGATAAGGCAAATAAAGGACAGGAAGAAAAGAAATGCCCTTAGTCCTAGAAGAATGAAGATTGAGGGACTTGGAAGGAAGGAGAGCCATAAAAGGCAGATAGGAAAGGGAAAGAGGAGAGGGCCAACCTCAAGGTCGGAAGAAAAAGGGGACAACATGGACCCAGCTCAGGAATCCCTCGGGGTCGCCAACTCCCAAATTCATCAACAGTGAGCCCTTGAGGGTGTAGCACTATCCACGGTGCACCAGCAGTGATGGGGCTACATACACCCTGCCTCCTAGAGGGCCTTGTGCAGAAGGCAGGAGATAACATGAAAAAAAAAAGAAGGCTGACCCCTCGAAGAGGGTATTAGGAAAGAGGAGATAAGGGCCAATTAAGAGAGGAAAGTGAAAGACTCCCTAGGCCACGGATATCCTAATACCGTCTGGGTCGGAAGAGAACAAGAGTTGAGCAGAAGAGGTCGACAGGAAATAAGACGGAGGGGAGCCCGGCACAAGTAAGTGGAAGCCATCCCGGACTCAGCTGGGCTCCCGTGTTCGCCAACCCACGTCCCACTACATGTGAGCCCCTGGGGGGCAACAGAGAATAACAACAGTTCCCTGGCGTTTAACTATGCACTTGATCCTGAGTGTTCAACGGTAGAGGGGTTTAGGACAATGTGCTCAGCGTGGCAAATGTTCTACGGTGCAGTAGTATACCGGGAGAGTGGGATGGGTAAGTGCAGAGCTAACTGCTGGTAACTGTAGGTATCGTCAAGAAAAACTTCAAAGAAATTGCCCTAAAACCAAACGATGCTCATGACCGAAAACTTCTCAGAACATGCGTAGTGGTTTTTGAGATTTTTTTGGAATGGGATGACTGGTGCAAAATGGTCGG
This sequence comes from Meconema thalassinum, assembly GCA_946902985.2. NCBI lineage: Eukaryota > Metazoa > Arthropoda > Insecta > Orthoptera > Tettigoniidae > Meconema > Meconema thalassinum. The sequence goes on along the minus strand of OX336392.1, from coordinate 248,840,486 downwards.
AAGAATGTTCTATGCACACAGTGATCTAATGAAATCCAACGGGATCATAATTATGAAGAATGAATAAACGCCAGAATTGATAATAAATCTCGTCGTGATCCTTTTAGATGTCCGAGAGTAACCGTCGACAGTACGGACAATTTGTTTTATTATGATTATGATGATTATTATTATTATTATTATTATTATTATTATTATTATTATCATTATTATTATTATCAACTCTTGGTGAAGAGGAAGAAGTGTGAGGTCTACGGACTTGCTACCAAAAGAAACGTAAATTAAGATCCATTGTGGCAAGCCAGTTAAAGACCGAGGATAGAAGATAAGAATATCAACGTTAGCCTACCTCTGCAGACAATAATGTTATTGGGCTTAGGTTCCTTTTAACTACTCTGGATTTTAGAGACGTCAAAGTGCCGGAATTTTTCCCCTAAGGGGATCTTTAACGTGCCAGTAAATCTACTGAAACGGCTCCCTCGCATTTGTACACCCTCAAATGGCAGCTGACTGCGCCAGGATACGAATCTGAAATCTTGGGCCCAGCAAGCAAGAACGTTACTGCTGAGCCACGCAGCCAGTCCCTCTGCAGCCAACAATGGGTGTAGTAATAGAACACAAACATGCTGATGATTAGATACATATTCCAGGATGGCTGAGGTGTAATCTAACCCGCCTCTTATCAGTTATGCTTCACGAGATGTATGAGAGTCTTATACATTCTAGCGTAGCGTATTAACATTTTTATTCCTTTAATCACACGCTATTTCGAAGGTAAAATCCAACATATTTACAATTAAACCTATACAGAGTCACTCTATAAGTTCGCACGCTTTTTGTATTATCTTCAATAAATTAATATTTGTCCAAGTACGTGAGGAACTACTGTCGACCAAAGTATTATGTGCACTCGAGTTTGAAGGTTGTTTGTGAAGAAACCAATAGACCTACATAAAATCCAATAACATCATCATTTTCGTCGTTCTATTGCACGTTAGATCATGTGGGTTTGGAATTTTTAATTTATATTTTAATATTTTTTGTCGCAGTTGGAGCACAAAAAGTGCACATTTTTAAGCGTGTTTCAACCATGCGTCACATTTAAGAATTATTATCTCAAAAACCCGTCATCAGATCGAATCCAAATTTTAACACAATATACATTGGAATGTTTTATAACTGGATTATTAATTCCAAAATTTCGCGTGTCCAAGAAAAAAAGTTGTTATCATTTTTGTAAGGTAACTTTTTCTCGGCTCGGGGTGGTTGGAAAATGTAGTTCTTGGTTGCGATGTAATCCTTATACATCAAAAAGTTAAGCTGTATGACTGTGAAATACGTAAATTAACTCACTTATTTTATATCGGTTTGTATTTGTAGGCGGAAATAACACATGGTTCACCAGCTACCCGCTCCCAGAAAAGCTGTACAGCGTTGCCGAAATGGAGCCCAACACGCATCATGGCGTGCCTCGCTCGGAAGTGAAGGGCTCCATCACAGCAACGCTGTACAGCTCTCCCGGGAGTGGGTAGCTGGTGAACGATGTGTTATTTCCGCCTACAAATACAAACCGATATAAAATAAGTGAGTTAATTTACGTATTTCACAGTCATACAGCTTAACTTTTTGATGTATAAGAATTACATCGCGACCAAGAACTACATTTTCCATCCACCCTGAGCCGAGAAAAAGTTACCTTAAAAAAATAATAACAACTTTTTTTTCTTGGACACGCAAAATTTTGAAATTATTAAACCAGTTATACAACATTCCAGTGTATAAAGTGTTAAAATTTGGATTTGATCTGATGACGGGTTTTTGAGATAATAATTCTTAAATGTGACGCGTGGTTGAAACACTCTTAAAAACGTGCACTTTTTGTGTTCCAACTGCGACAAAAAATATTAAAATATAAACTAAAAATTCCAAACCTACATTAGCTAACGTAAAATAAAACGACGAAAATGATGATGTTATTGGATTTTATGTAGATCTATTGGTTACTTCACAAACAACCTTCAAACTCGAGTGCACATAATACTTTGGTCGACAGTAATAAAGTTGCCCCCTCATGCAGTAGACTGCGTAAAATATTTGTGATGATTGTCCTTGGGTGACAGATAGCGTTCCCTTTTATGGGAAATATTAGGGCAAATGGAAGAAAACACTGTCTGGGTTTATTTGGGTATTTATTACCCAAAGGAATCCTGCTGAGCACTTCTGTCGGAGAACTCCTCCGAGTGTTGTCAAGAAGTGTTGTTGTTATCTCCTTTTACAAGTTGTCAGTGCTGCCAATCGAGTGACGTTCATAGCACTAAGCCGGATCTGCGAGACGAGATTAGCCTGAACGCGCAACTCTTACTGACAGCTTCCAGCTTTCGTTTGCTTCGCCCGTTTTGGGTTAATGGCTCTAAAGTATGTTTGAGAGCTTAGCCACCGCCGTCGTACAGTACGAGTTCTGTCAGCTAACATGTTGCACGAATAGGCCTACTAGCTACATCGTATTTCAGCGGTAATACTCCATACGGCTCTTTAAGGGATTATCCAAGCATCATTTAAAGGCGCGTAAACCGAATGAACTTCAGAGATACGATATTTGTAAATAAATTGAAAATAAAGACAGTTAACACTCAATATCTATAAAAACAAGTAGTTCCGTGAAGAACTAAAGCCTATTTTCATGTATCCTACTTATGTTAATTGCCACTATCAACATACAAAATTTCAGTTTGCTGTAATAGATTCGTAGATATTGAGAACCGACTAAATATTGCGGATGGTCGCCATGTTGGATTTTGATAAATGTAGGTCTTAGAGTTATATACCATTAAAGGACAATTATTGCGTAGGTTGATTATGGAAACTTTCACTTCGATCGCATGATTACGACACAAGAAATAAGAACTTAATTTTAAAATTCGCACAGCAGCCATCTTGAGGTTATGTAAAGATTTGAACTAAATTAGATACCAGTGCATTACAATGTGTATAAACATTTGCTGTACCAAGTTTCATTGCGTTTGGATCATTACATCGCGAGAAAAGTCCATTTAAAACTTTCATCTTCGCTTGGCCGCCATCGTTGTATTGTAGTTAACCGGTTTTTGAAAATCTCATGGATGAACTTCCAGTAGTGCCCTTTATCTCCGTACAAATTTTCAGGGTGATACCGGTAATATTTGAAGAGATATAGAATGCCATTGAAATATTTCGCACAGCCGCCATCTTTAGGTTATGTAAACAATGGAACAAAATTAGATATCGGTGCATTACAATGTGTATAAACATATACTGTACCAAGTTTTATAGCGTTTGGTTGAATAAATCGCGAGAAACGTCTATTAAAAGTCGCAATTTCGCTTGGCCGTCATGTTGGTTTTGTAGTTACCAGGTCTTTAAAGGTCACATAGGTGAAATTCTAGTAGTTACCTTTATCGCCGTACAAAATTCCAGGGTGATAGCGGTAACAGTTTCGGAGATATTGAATGCTAGTGAAATATTTCGCACAGCCGCCATGTTGGATTGGTGAGACTTAACAAAATTTGAAAGGCACGGTCAGGGTTGTCCGGAATAGTGCTATGAACTTACTGAGTTTCATTGAAATCGCTCCAGCCGTTTAGATTTTATTAGGGACACACACACACACACACACACGAATCACACACGCACACACAGACACACGGACAAAAGGCGATCTCATAAGCCTACTTTTTTTATAAAAGAAAATAGGCTAAAAATAGCCAAATTGGTCAAGAAAACGATGGTCTGTGGCACGGTGCAATGACTGCCTCTCTGTACTGTACTACAGTAATATTTATTGTAAGGCTATTTTCTGCAAAGGAGCGGATTACATGCAACAAATGGCGCTTCTCAGCACTATGCAAATGATCCTAAAATAAACAATCAATACATTTCTTTCACTGACTTGAGATAATTTTCAATTGATTGAGCTTGTTGTGGGCAAAACGTACGACTTAGCGAAGTGAATATGCACACAAGTATCGCTGTCACTTCCTCCCCCTCTTCATTGGAATATATGGTTTCGTATTCATTGACTGCTGACAAACCTAAGTATATTAAATTTAGACCTATACGTACGATTTCACCCTTGTATTTACATAATTTATCGAATTTTGTAGAAATGTATAAGCACGGATGTTCATAAAAAGGAACGCAAGTTAGGAGGAAAATATGACATATATCGTTACTTATAATAAATTTGGTTTCGACAGCTGCAGCCGTTTAGGAATTGACATGGGACACAAACACAGAAGGACAGACAAGACACACACACCGGATGGATCTCATGTGTACTTTTTCGTCATTTTTTTTTTTAATATTAAAAGAAGGCTTTTAATTCCATCAACCCTCAAAGGAAGAGGAATTAGGGACTTGAAAGGAAGTAAGTATATGAATGCCAGATAAGAAGACAAGAATGATTACAAATAGGAGCCCAGCACAAGTAACTGCAAGCAATAGTAGACTCAGCTGGGCTCCCGTGTTGCCAATCAACGTCCCAAAGTTGGGCAAAGACACAAGTGGAGTCATTTTTATGCTATACACTTATTTAACACATAGCTGTGTATTTGGATGCATTTAGATTATAATTTTTGTAGGCATAATTAGATATTCCAAAAGGGTTTTGACATTTCAATACCATCAATCGTTATTTCCAGGAATTTGTGCAAGAATTATCATCCAATGCTACAATTCAATACTTATTTTTTATTTATCAAACAATTTCGCCATGGAACCTGTGCTGTAATCAGTGTGATAGGGTTTTCAGCAACGCCACTGAGTTGTCTTATTTAATACTCCTCTCTTACCAAGTTGCGTCTTAATTGCGTAATTCTATCCAGAGTTACTGTTTTCAGTACTGTAATGTGAGGAGTTTCTAATTCTTTGCTTTGGGCTGTTACCTTAAGTTAAAAACTGTCCCGTAATTTTCCTGATGTAGAAGTTAAAAAAACACGGAAAAATACTTCCACGTTGGCTGAGGTGGGTATCGAACCCTTCTCTTCTCAGTTTTGCCTCACGAGGCTGAGTGTACCCTGTTATTGTTATTGAAGCACTGAAGTATTCAGAGCTACGCATATTTATATTTATATTTTATACATCCAATATGGCGGATGATCGTAATATTCATTCTCATAAAGTCATCACCTCGGTGAAATAGGTTTCTTATTTAAAATTCCAATAACAGGCCCGCTCAAAAATTCAGTGTCAGCTACCTTCAGGAACGATAATAATAAATATAATAATGTTATTTAGATTACACCCCATTTAACTATCGCGGCTAATAGAGATGCCGGGGTGCCAGAATTTTGCCCCGAGGGGGGTCTTTTACGTGCCAACAAATCTACTGGCACGGCTCCATCACATTTGCACACTCTCAAATGCCAGTTCACTGCGCCAGGATTCGATCCTGCAACTTTGGGACCTGCAGGCGAGAACGTTACCACTGAGCCACGCAGCCAGCCCTCCAGAAACGAATAATGAGGGGAGCTCGGTACAAGTAATTGGAAGCAATGCCGACTAGCCTAATTCTATCTTATTGACTGTTTAGATAAAAATACTTTAAATTGGTTTTCACTTTTGAAGGGAAAGTGCAAGAGCGTTTAAAGTGGAAGTCGAAAGATGTAGCCACTGTACAGAGTTCGGCGAGACACCCAGGCAACATCGCTTTCCGAAATTTGAGTTTCATATGTTTTCCTTGATTCGCTCTGATTTGGACCACCTATCAACTACTGTGGCGTGTTTCAGCGATAAGCAACACCAAACTCTGCAAAATCTCACCAAATCCTAACAATGAAGTGGCAAGATTCACTTGTACGTCAATAATTAACACTGAATGTATTACAGTGTATTGTCATGGACGACATGAAACTGAAAGATGTAGAATTTAACCACAGGCAGGTCTCCATCGAAGAGAAAACACGAGGGAAGCCGAGAGTACATTAAGCCACCCCGAGAAAAGCCTAGAAGCTATTAGAATATATGAAATATTAAAATTTCCTTGCTTTATGGCAGTGAATGCCATGTTGTCTTATTTAAGGAATGGAAGAGCTTGAGTCTAAATCCACCCCAGGCCTCCTCGCAACCCTTCGGTGGCCGTAAACTTATTTATACACTCGCGCAAGTAAACATGTGCATAGAACTTAAAGTCGTGCATATTCAGCAGCACATAAATCATTCGTTTAAGTCCAAAAGTTTCAAGGGATGCTATTTTACTGTAGTTCAAGGGGACAACTCGCCAAGATCTTATATTCCTCCTTCGCAGTAATCAAGACTTGATGTTAGATAAGATGTCGAAATTATTGTATAACGAAATGTAACTTCCCGGCCCAAGGCCATCCTGGAAGTGCTTTTCTGTGACTTCCCTCTTCTACTCCAGGAAAATGCCGGGATGGTTATTACGTAAGGCCACGACCACCTCCTTCCCAATCTTCACCTGAATAACAATTACACACACTACTATAGCACCCACAATAACACAGGTTCTCAGTCACATTCTTTATAAACACACACGGTACACGGGGCTAAATGACCGTGGTAGCCAATCCCCTTAAATGAAGCAACAACAACAAGGTTAGTTTTAAGACAGAATTTAAAATTTTAGTTTGTTAACATATTTCGGAGACTACGCTCACGTTTTAGTTATTATTAGCTGAGGAAGATGTCATTAAATCAAAACATGTGGGAATTTATATTGACTATGGTGGAAAATAATATTGTTTATGTTCGACCCTGACTACTATATGTCTGAAAACTGTATCATAATGAAGGTCATTATAACACCATTTTTAGCCTACTTTTCACATTTTGCAAAAATGAGGAAAAAGTAGTCTTATGAGATCGGGCAAATGTGTGTCTGTCTGTCTGTCTGTCTGTCCTTCTGTCTGTCTGTCTGTCTGTCTGTCTGTCTGGCTGTGTGTGTGTCCCCCCCTATCAACTCCTAAACGGCTGCAGCAATCAAAACCAAATTTAGTATGAGTAAAGATGTGCACCGGAATATCTCACGTCCACATTTGAAAATGATGTCAGTGCTACCAACTGCTGAAAAAACACACTAGAAATTTGAGCTCCATGTTGGATATCTTGCAAGGTATACATGGGAGCTATTCCAAAATTGGCACACATGTAGATAATACTATTTCAGTTTAATTTCCAGGAGGCCAACTATGACAGTGTTACCAAAGTAATTTTAAGCCTCCTGATAGGTCCAATGTTTAAATGCATATAACTTCTACACTATCAATTGGATTTCAACCAAATTTTGTATGTAATATCTGTACATAAATGGATATGATTAGGCGGATTCTTACGAGCCACCAGGGCTGCCAACTGTTAATAATTGCTCTCTCTATTTTTTTTTATCCAAATACCAATATATCAGAAAGTATGCAAGCCAACAGCTTTAAACTATGCACACGTATATTCTGACATTTTAGATTAATTTGGAGTAACTTATATACGTCAGTCCTACCAACATGATTATAAGCCTCCTGATAGTACCAATCCTTAAATACATGTAACTTCTGTACTATCATTTGGATTTCAACCAAATTTCGTATGTGCTATGTGTACCACAACAGATATGACTATAAATATTGTTAAGAGCAATCAGGGATGCCAACTGTTAATAAATGCTGTCTATATTTTTTTTTTACCCTAATATCAATATATCAGAAAGTATGCAAGCCAACAGCTCTATACTTTGCACACGTATAGCACCTGACATTCCAGATTAATTTGGAGTAATTAATACAAGGCAGTGCTGCCAACATGATTCTATGCCTGCTGATATATCCAATTTTAAAATACATGTAACTTCTATACTAACAAATGGATTTCATCCAAAATTGGCACAACAAGATATCATAATATTTCAGATTATTTCTGACCAGCACACGTATGGTATTGTTGGCAACATGCTTTTACGCGTGCTGATAGATCCAGTGTCTAACTGCATGTAACGTCCATTGGACTTCAACCAAATTTTGTATTCTGTACCTAAAGAGATGGAACAAAGAATATATTCAGTCACCAGGGCTGCCAACTGTAGTGCTCTATTAGGCTACATCATACCAGGTATATTTTGAACTAATTAGATATTTCGATATTACTTAATTTCGTCATTATTCTAGATAGATCCATATAGATTAATCATTGGCATGAATCTTAAATTGTAAGAAAAGTAGGCTCTTTAGTTCGTCACGGAACTTCTTGTTAATCATTTAATTGAAGGTTCTTATTAGCTTAAGGCAACCTACCAAGTTTTAATTATCCCTCGCTGTGGGATCAATTTTGCATATTTTTACCGCATTCATGAATGCAGTAATTTTGCATTTTTCTGTTGGCACAGGGCACAGTCAAATGTGACTTTTCACCGATATGCCAGTCTCATTCATGACTGTGATTATATGGAAGCTACTGAGGTATGAGTGGTGCTAAGTAATGACCTTCAGGACACAACTAGTGTCTGTGAAAGTTTCTACTCGTAGGGTTGGTACTGCTGTACCGACTCAGTTAGGAAAGCAATGACAAACTACTCCACTCCTCACCTTGCTTAGTACGCCTCATTATAGGGCTCCCTTTGGTATTTGTGGGTTTAAGCCCACATAACCAATAGTGGCACTTTCTGAGGATCCAGCCATCCTCCGGGCTGACTACCTAACAGACAGATATGTCAAACAGAGGATTCCATATATTAGTTCATGTACCGGTACTGTATAAAGAGATCAACCACTTCAGATGGAAGGGACAGAATTTAAATCTCCCGCATGAGGAAATAAGGAAAGAAAGAAAGAAAGAAAGAACAACTTCAATTTCACAAGACCCTTAATCTCATGATAATGAGTCACATGACTTCCTTCTTTATGAGCAATTGGAACCACCAGTCATGAAATTTTACCTCAAAAATATAAGATACACGGGCAGGGAGTTGAACCTTGTCCGTTCAGATCAGAGGCAAACAGCTTGATCGCTTCGCCAAATTCCGCATGAGTAACATCATGCAGTTTCAACCCATGGTGTAGCCGTGCGTGTTAAATTGCCCACCTCAAGCGTGATGAGGAGCTGCAGAATGTGCGCAGATCGACGCTGACTGCGCCCTTTCTGACTGTGTTTTTTGTCCGGATTTTGCACAGCTCTCGACGAAAATCCCGGAATAGTACATTATTTTAAATCCCAGAATAATAAGCGAAAATATTTCCCATAATAGCAAATTGTGTAAATCCGTATTAATAGAATAATTTAAAACTCTTATGTTTTAATATTCGCCAAATCAATACTAAAAAAACACTTAATCTAATATATAAAAGTGAAAGTCTGTATGTATGTATGTATGTATGTATGTATGTATGTATATATGTTGGTTCCGTATACAAATCTACACCGTTCCACCAATCTCAACCATATTTTGCATACACATAGTTTAGGACCCAGAAGGAACCGCTGGCTACATGAATTTTCGATAGTCTTTCTCATTCTTCTGATTTCGGCCCTTTTTCACTCAAAAACAGGCTAATCAAATCATAAAATATACTCATGAAGGAATGGCAAGGCAGATAGTTTCCATGGCAACATAGCTCAAGTCCAGACACGGCCGTCTGGATGCCAATTGCGCTCTGCACTACCGATATAGAAAATGAGGATCTTTACTTGAAATCCCGTTAGTTACTCAACTGCTCACACAGCACTGTCAACCGAGTATAGCATAACAAAGACTTGACACTATCTACTAGATATTTGTCAAATACCACTCACTCACTCACTCACTCACTCACACATTCATCACGAAATCTCAGAACCCACCCAACGGATTGGAATGAAATTTGGTATGCAGCTTACTCAAGGGCCGCAAACGCCCACTAAGAAAGGATTTTTGGATATTCAGGTTCTAAAGGGGTGTTAAGGGGGTAGACCTGCATTTCATCGAATAGCAATATCTCCCGATTGGTTTCACTGGGGGATGTGATACTCGGCATATAAACTCATCATTAAAAATAAGAAGACATGTGTCTGAGGGTTTTTCGATGTGGTGTATATTATGAGGTGAATGGGGTGAAAAGTGGGGGTTGAAAGATTCCTAACGGAGCCTGTATCTCATAAACGACATAGGCGAGGAGTTTGAAACTCAGCGGGAAAAATTCAGCATAAAAAATAAGTAAATAGGTGTTTGACCGGTTTTTATTTTTCATAAATCCAATTTAAGGGGCCTATGGCGAGGGGTGAAATTCTGTGTAAAAGAAAAACAGGAAAGAAAGTGTCCTAACCGATTGACTCACTCGCTCTTCAAACTCAGGGGGAAAAACTGCTTAAAAATAAGTATAACTTATATGTGTTCGACAGTTTTTTTGATAAACCAAATTAAGGGGTTCATCGGGAGGGGTGAAATTCTGAAGAAAAAAATTGAAAGAAAATGTCCTGACTCACTCACCCACTCATCATCGCCCAGCCAAAAATATTGAAGTTGGAAACATGTCATTTTCGGGATATGTTCGTTGTATGTCAAAACCATACACTAAGGGAGGATTTTTGAATATTCAGGCTCTAAAGGGGTCTTAAGGGGGTTAAACCTGCATTTTATTGAATAACAATATCTCACGAGTGGTTTCATTTGTGGATGTGATACTCGGCATATAAACTAATCATTAAAAATAAGCAGACATGTGTCTAAGGGTTTTTCGATGTGGTGTATTATTATGAGGTGAAAGGGGTGAAAATTGGGGGTTGAAGGATTCCTAACGAAGCGTGTAGGCCTAGGCGTGTAGGACATAGGCGAGAAATTTCAAACTCGGCGAAAAAAAATCAGCTTAAAAAATAAGTAAGTCGGTGTTCCACCGTTTTTTCATAAATTAATTTAAGGAGCCAATGGGGTGGGGTGAAATTCTAGGGGGAAAAAGGAAAGAGTCCTAACTGACTGACTAACTCACTCAATCATCAAACTCAGGGGAAAAAGACAGCTTAAAAAATAAGTTAATAGGTGTTCAAGCGTTTTTTCATCAATCCAATTTAAGGGGCCCATGGGGAGGGGTGATATTCTGGTAAAAATAATTGAAAGAAAATGTCCTGTCTGACTCACTCACTCGTCACGCCCAGCGAAAACTATTAAAGTTAGAAACATGAAATTTTGGGAATATGTTCGCTGTATATCGAAAACGTCAACTAATGAATGATTTTTGTTATTCGGGTTTTAAAGAGGTGTTAAGGGGGTAAACGTGAATTTCATTGAATAACGATATCTCATGAGTTGTTTCTTTGGGGATGTGATATTCGGTATATAAGCTAATCATTAAAAGAATCAGACATATGTCTAAGGGTTTATCGATGAGGTGTATATTACGAGGTGAAAGGGGTGAAAGGGATTCTTAACGGAGCGTGTATCTCTTAAACGACATAGGCGAGAAGTTTGAAATTCGGCGGGAAAAAACAGCTTAAAATATAAGTAAATAGGTGTTCGACCGTTTTTTCATAAATCCAATTTAAGGGGCCCTTGGAGAGAGGTGAAATTCTGGGGGGAAAACAGGAAAGAAAGTGTCCTAACTCACTCACTCATCAAACTCAGGGGGGAAGAACAGCTCAAAATAAGTAAATAGGTGTTCGACCGTTTCTTTTTCATAAATCCAATTTAAGGGGTTCATGAGAGGGGTGAAATTCTGAAAAATAATTGAAAGAAAATGTCCTGACTTACTCACTCATCATCCCCCAGCCACAATTATTGAAGTTAGAAACATGACATTAAGGGGCTATGTTCGTTGTATGTTGAAAACGTCCACTAAGGAAGGAATTTTGGATATTCAGGTTCTAAAGGGATGTTAAGGGGGTAGACTTGCATTTAATTGAATAACAATATCTCCCGAATGATTTCCTTTGGGATGGGATACTAGGCATATAAACTCATCATTAAGAATAAGAAGACACATGTCTGAGGGTTTTTCGATGTGGTGTATATTATGAGGTGTATGTGTGAAAAGTGAGTGTTGAAGGATTCTTAACGGAGCAAGTATCTCTTAAAAGACAGAGGCAAAAAGTAAGAATCTCAGGGAGAAAAATCAGATTGAAAAAGTAGTAGATAGGTGTTCGATCGTTTTTTCATAATCCAATTTAAGGGGCTCATGGAGAGGGATAAAATTCTGGGGAAAGAAGTCCACTAAGGAAGGATTTTTGGATATTCACTCATCATCCCCCAGCAAACCTATTGCAGTTAGAAACTTGAAATTTTGGGGATATGTTCGTTGTTTGTCGAAAAAGTCCACTAAGGATGGATTTTTGGATATTCATGTTCTGAAGGGGTGTTAAGAGGGTTAAACTTGCATTTCATTGAATAACAATATCTCACGAGTTGTTTCATTTGGGGATGTGATATTCGGCATACAAACTAATCATTTAAAATAAGCAGACATGTGTCTAAGGGTTTATCGATATGGTGTATATTATGAGGTGAAAGGGGAGAAAATTGGGGGTTGAAGGATTCTTAACGGAGCGTGTACTGTATCTCTTATTCAACATAGGCGATAAGTTTGAAATTCAGCGGAAAAAGCAGCTTAAAAATAAGTAAATAGGTGTTCGACCATTTCTTCATAAATCCAATTTAAGGGGCCCATGGGGAGGAGTGAAAATCGGGGGGGGGGAACAGGAAAGAAGGTGTCCTAACTGATTGACTTACTTACTCACTTATCAAACTCAGGGGGAAAACAGCTTTAAATAAGTAAATAGGTGTTCGACCGTTTTTTTTTTCATAAATCCAATTTAAGGAGTTCTTGGGGAGGGGTGAAATTCTCAAATATTAATGAAAGAAAATGTCCTGACTGACTCACTCACTCATCATCGCCCAGCAAAAATTATTGAAGTTAGAAACATGAAATTTTGGGGATAAGTTCGTGGTATGTCGAAAACATCCACTAAGGAAAGAGTTTTGGATATTCAGGTTCTAATGAGGTGTTAAGGGGGTAAACGTGCATTTCATTGAATAACAATATCTCACGAGTGGTTTCATTTGGGGATGTGATACTTGGCATATATACTAATCATTTAAAATAAGCTGACACATGTCTAATGGTTTTTCGATGTGGTGTATATTATGAGGTGAAAGGGATGAAAAGTGGGGGTTGAAAGATTCCGAACGGAGCGCGTATCTCTTAAACGACATAGACGAGGAGTTTGATTTTCTCCGAGTTCCAATCACCTTAAAAATTAATAAATGAATAAATAATTAAAATAAGTAGATGTTCGACCGTTTTTTTTTTTTCATAAATCCAATTTAAGGGGCATATGGGGAGGGGTGAAATTCTGGAATAAAAACGTCCACTAAGGAAGGATTTTTGGATGTTCACTCTCATCGACCAATCAAAACTATTGAAGTTAGAAGAAGGGGATATGTTTGTTGTGTGTCGAAAATGTCTACTAAGGAGGGATTTTTGGATATTCAGGTTCTAAAGGGGTGTTAACGGGGTTAAACCTGCAGGTCATTGAATAACAATATGACACGACTATGACGCGAGCGAAGCGAGGCTAAAAATGAGATGGTGTGTGTCTGTGTATTACTCAATCACGCAAGAACCACTGGTCCGACTTACATGAATTTTACATGAAAGTAGCTGATTTAACTGGTTAACATATAGGCTACTTTTGATTTCAATACTTTGCACTATGGCGACCATTTTAGTGACGTCACTACACCCTTTGGTTCCAAACTTTCATGTTTCCATTTCAAATAAAAAGTGAACGCTAAGAAATAGCAAACTTTTGATGGCATATACGAGGTTTAAAATTACATTTTCTATCCGAAAGGTATCTCCAACGGTTAGCGAGTAAAACCTAAATTTGTGCTATAAAACACGGTCAACGCCGAACGGTGTAGTTGGACAAAATGTTCCATCCTTAATCTCCCTCTGCTCAGCACCTCGCCTATCCCCTGTTTTAACTGTCACTTTCACATTTTAATTTATTTATGACGCGTAGCGAAGCACGGGTACTTCAGCTAGTTGTCTATATTTTACAGACTATGTGTAGGCTACAAGTTTCAAAACTCATTGGTTTCGTCTTCAGCACATAAATATAACTTATCCTAAGTAGATTTAACTAAGAAATGGATATCCTTACAATAAGAATTAAGAATTAATTAGGAAAAAATATTAAACATAATCCTTTGAAAATATATTTGAAAAATCGTATTATAATCTTTTGAAAATCTCTATGAATATTTGTAATATAGGTAATTTATATGTGTCACTGAATAGTAATAATACTATTTATTTGATACACCTCTTCTTCAAAATAACTATTAAATGTCTTCTTCCTTTTTCTTCTAAGAAAATATGTATTGTAGGTTATCATGTGTGCCGCTGAATAGTAATAATAGTTTTATTTTGGTAAATATCATCTTCTAAATAACTAGTAAATGTTCTATAATGTAGCCTGTAAGGATATCCATTTCTTAGTTAAGTCTACTTAGTATAAGTTACATATACAGTATGTGTTGAAGACTAAACCAATGAGTTTTGAAACATGTACACATAGTCTGTAAAATATAGACAATTAAGTGTTTTTTAAGTATTGATTTGGCGAATATTATAAATTAAGAGTTTTTAATTTAAATCCCAGGTCATATCCTTTTCCCGATCTCAATAATCAGTTGCACACGCTACTACAGTCACCATCGAAACACAGGTTATCAGCACACGGAGCTGAATGCTAAGTCCTCACAAGGCTAAAGAACGAATCAGCAACTACTACAACACATGCAGTTTCGGGTTGAATTGTTCGTAGTTGTTGATATATTTAGAGGCTTTGCGAAATCATGGTTGAGTGTGTATGTAGACTTAGTCTGATAACATGCGTTATTGTGACGGCTGTATAAGGGGGTTTATTTGTAATTGAGATGAAGATTGGGAAGAAAGGCGGTCGAGGTCTTATGGTTTGGAACTATCCCGGCATTTGCCAGGACTAATAAATAATAATATTGTATGGCCTCGGATGCCGGGTGCAAGCTTTGTTATTTGACACCCAGAGGGCAGCTTGCATATCAAATTTTTCTGTTCAATGAAGCGCTATTAAAGTCAAGGAGGTTAGATATCTAAGCTCCTTGACACTATAGCTCTTTCTAGTAGGGAAATTAAGAACTTTGTGTTGTCGGAAAATCCCGAGATTAATTTTGCCATTATGAACACGGCCTACTGAATTCAAACGGGTTCTTTAACAAGCCAACATCGTATGATATGCGTCTCGTAATTTTTGTCACCTTAAAAAAAACACTTACCACGGCCAGGAGCGTACCTGCAAGCTTGGGGTTGGCAGTCCGACACGATAACCACTCACCCACCGTGGACTAAAAGCCACGTAACACCACGCCCAAGATGGCTGAAGTGGAAATCGAACGTTCATCTTCTCAGTTTTGCCTCACGAGGCTGAGTGTAACCCGTTCAAGCCCTCAGGCCAGAATTTAATTTCTTGGTAGAGCCAGAAATCGAACCCGAAGCTCTTGGGTGACAGCCAAGCATGCTAACCGCTACACCACGAGGTGACCTTTTCAGGTTGAATTATATTATACAGGTTACGGGTTTGAATAAGCAGAGTACATCGCAACCCAGATACGATCCAATCATACAGTTCAGAAAAGCACTAGCAGCAGCTTTAACCAGATTCCATAATAACTTCACACATCCCACAAGACCAATCCGTTATATGAACTATGTAAACTGATGCAGGCAGACACTCGACGATGAGATGGTATGAAGGGATTTAACCCGAAAGGAAAACAAGGTGAGCTACTTTATAGTTTACACAGTGGATTCTGAGGAACTTTAGGAAGAGCTGCCGTAAACTGGGCTAGTGAGTAGCTCTCTCGAGCTCGCTTCTTCACGCTTGTAGCTGATAAGTTGAACCCAATTTCAAACGGATAGTACATTCTTGGTTTTATAACACCCTCAGGCTAGCAATAATCCTCTTACACTCTCCTAACATCCTAGACTAGCACAATCAATGGTTTCTTTGCTATCACCCGTACAAAGAAAGGTTTATTATACTTTTACAGTAACGATATTTAGAGCGGAAGGAAGGTTAATTCACTAATTAAACTGGGTTTCTCTTGAAGGTAATAGAATCAAAGAAGTTGATTAAAAGTTTGACTACCTTGGTTTACTTCACGCAGATATAATCGCTCATTCACTCATTCATTTATTACTTTATTCATTCATTCACTCATTCATCTACAAATCTACAAGGTTGTGGGATCGAATCCTGGCACAGTCAATTGGAATTTGAGGGTGTGCAAATTCAAATGCGAGGGAACCGTGTCAGTAGATTAACTGGCGCGTTAAAAATCCCTTCAGTGCAAACTCCTGGCATCCCGGCCTCTAAAGGCCGCGGTAGTTAAGAGAGACTCAATAGTACATTATGCAACGAGACTATAATGGCAATAATTACGACACGAGTGTGTTTATAAAACGAACGAATGTGAGTTTTTATAATTTCCATACGAGTGTCTTAATTACCATTATAGGCAAGTTGCATACGACTGTTTATGTTCGACGATAATTATTATAACTATTTTATGTTCGAACATAAATATTCATAAATATCTGTCGAGAATTCGCCAGTTTTATGTACTGAACAGAGCGCATGAGACGCAGATAATGCCTTGTATTTGACCATAGCCTCCTCGATTACCCTACTACGATACTAGGCCTGGCAGTGAAATTTAAATTAGAGGGCCATGGAACTCAGCGCATCTAATTATCTAATTGGTCAAAAAACTGTTTCTTGAGCTCTGATTGGTGGGAGAAACTGTTTCATAATGAAAATTAGTGTTATAATGACCCTCATTATAGTACAGTTTTCTGATATATAATAGTTAGGGTAGAACATAAAACCAATAACGTTATATTTATTGATCTATATATGAATCTATCTATTTATGTATTTATTTATAAAAAGCCACAGTCATCTGTGTGATCCATGATCACACTTGGGTTTCCAACCTAGGCATTCTGGCCGGAATCAAGTCATATACACGTATGATTTCTATTCCTCGATGATGGCATTATTATTATTATTATTATTATTATTCAGATGGTGGAGTCATGTTATGAGAATGAAGGAGGAAATACAATATAAAAGTTTAAATTACTAGACTACTGACGGCAAAAGAAACAGAAGTACAGTAGACCATGGAGATATTGCTAAGATTCAGAGTTTGAGGATTTCAAAGTGACTGACTTATAAGCAGATAAAGTAGCATAACTAACTGTTCAGAGATGGGGTCATGGAGGCGACTTGTTCCAAAATTAGACGGGATACTGAAATGCAAAACAGTATCCATGGGGAATGAATGAATGAGTGATTGAATGAATCAACCAACCAACCAATCTTATTATTACTGTTTTATTATTCAAGTGTTGGCAATAATAATGATTATAAATATTGCTTTAGTACCCGAACTGCATGGCGTGATAAGAATTAAACAGATGGACATAGTGTTCTGCGTTGAAGTAACTTCTATTCAACTGAAGACAAAAGATCTTGGCAAATGTGCTGGTAGTATATTTCATACATGCTGCACATACATACAATTTCATTTGTGACTGTTTTACGTTTAAGCTTCCAGTCTAGTTTGCAAGCCTGTTTGCCAATTAGTTTATTTTCATGACTTGATTTCTTATCTTTTTCTAGTGCTGTCCCTCTGTGAAATAAGATGAAGTGCATATTCGTAATACCCCTCGCACTTCCAACAAAAAATTAAGTAAAATGTATCGATACATCTGGTAAATAATAATTAAGCTTAGTAGTAGGTAACAATCATAACCACCTTGACAAAGGTGAAAAACAGTCACCTCTTCCCCACACTAGATTCATATCTGGGGAAATGTGACTGTTACATCGCAGTGGGTATTTTAGATAATAAAATTAAATTTTACATAAATAAATAAAGGCAACTACATTCTCTCCAGTGGTCTTTTAAGGGAGGTCATCCAACTGTAATGATAAATATGGTAATGTATAGAGATATCTTGTGTTGTATATTCGAATGTGATGATGCTCGCTTAACGTGCGAAACATGCCACCCTACTGTTTTCTGCCTCTTCTGTAGTTTATAACAAGGGCTATTTTTAAGTAAGGGCCGTTTTTTTTAATAACCGAACATTTTATTTTGAAACCACATTTATTAGCCTATTTTCAATTTTGAAAAAATAGGCTTATGAGATCACCTTTTGTCCGTGTGTGTGTGTGTGTGTGTGTGTGTGTGTGTGTGTGAGGTGTGTCCCCCTAATAAAATCTAAACGGCTGGAGCGATTTCAGTGAAACTCGGTAAGTTTATAGCACTATTCCCGGCGACCTCGACCGTGCCCTTCAAATCTTGTTACGTCTCACCAGGCGGCTGAGCGAAATATTTCACTAGCATTCAATATCTCCGAAACTATTACCGATATCGCCCTGAAATTGTGTACGGTGATAAAGGGCACTACTAGAAGTTCACCTATGAGACTTTCAGAAACCTGGTGACTACAAAACCAACATGGCGGCAAAGCGAAGTTGAGACTTTTAATAGACTCTTCTCGCGATTTAAATATCCAAACGTAATGAAACTTGGTACAGCAAATATTTATACACATTGCAATGCACTGGAGTCTAATTTAGTTCAATTTTTTACATAACCTCAAAATGGCGGCTGTGCGAAATATTTCACTGACATTCTATATCTCCGAAACTATTACAGATATCACCCTGCAATTTTGTACGGTGATAAAGGGTACTGATACAAGTTTACCTATGTATATTTCATAAACCTGTCTAGTACAAAACGAACATGGCGACCAAGCGAATTTGAAATATTTTAATAGACTTTTCTCGTGATTTTACTCTCTGAGCGCAGTGAAATGTGGTACAGTAAATCATTTTGCAGATTGTAATGCACTGGCATCTAATTTAATTCAATTGTTTACATAACCTCAAGATGGCGGCTGTGCGAATTTTTAAAATTAAGTTTTTAATTCTTGTGTCGTAATCATGCGATCGAAGTGAAAGTTTGAATAATGAACCTAGGCAATAATTGTCCTTGAATGGTACATAACTCTATGGCTTATACATATAACAATCCTAATTGGCGAGGTTCCGAAATATTTAGACGGTTCTCAATATCTAAAAATCTTTTACAGCAACCAAACTGAAATTTTTATGTTCATAGAGACTATGAACTTATGTTCACCTATAGGACTTTCAGTAACCTGGTGAGCACAAATCCAACATGGCGGCGACGCGAAGTATAAATATTTAAATGGACGTTTCTCGCGAATTAACTATCCGAGTGCCGTGAAACGTTGCACGTTAAATGCTTATACAAATGTTGATCCACTGGCACCTAATTTATTTCTATTGTTTGCATAATCACAAGATGGCTGCTGTGCGTTATTTTAAAATCTCGTTTTGACTTCTTGTGTTCTAATCATGCGATTGAAGTTTGAATACCACACGTACACAATAATCTTAATGTAATAGTACAAAAATAAAAATCCAACCTGGCGACCATCTGAAATATTTAGACGGTTCTCAATATCTACGAATCTGTTACAGCAATTAAACTGAAATGTTGTATGTTGATAGAGGGAATTAACATGAGCAGGATATATGAAAATAGGCTGTATAGTTATTCACGGAACTACTTGTTTTTAGGTTTCACATACCTTCCTCTATTTTTAGCCTATTTTCAATTTTGAAAAAATAGGCTTATGAGATCACCTTTTGTCCGTGTGTGTGTGTGTGTGTGTGCGTGTGTGTGTGTGTGTGTGTGTGTGTGTGTCCCTAATAAAATCTAAACGGCAGGAGCGATTTCAATGAAACTCGGAACGTTCATAGCACTATTCCCGACGACCTCGACCGTGCCCTTCAAATTTTGTTACGACTCACCAATCCAACATGGCGGCTGTGCGAAATATTTCACCAGCATTCAATATCTCCGAAACTATTACCGATATTACCCTGACATTTTCTATGGTGATAGAGGGAACTACTATAAGTTCACTTATGTGACTTTTGATAACCTGGTAACTACAAAACCAACATGGAGGCCAAGCGAATTTGCGACTTTTAAATAGACGTTTCTCGCGATTTGACCAACCAAACGCAATGAAACTTGGTACAGTATATGTTTATATACATTGTAATGCACCGACATCTAACTTCATTCAATTGTTTACATAATCACAAGATGGCGGATGTGCGAAATATTTCGCCGGGATTCTATATCTCTGAAACTATTAGCGGTATCTCCCTAAAATTTTGTACGGAGATAAAAGGCACTACTGGAAGTCCATCTATAAGACTTTTAAAAACCGGTTAACTACAAAACGAACATGGCGGCCAAGCGAATTTGAAAATTTCAAATAGACCTTTCTCGCGATTTAATGTTCCAAGCTCACTGAAACCTGGTACAGGAAATATTTATACATATTGTAATCCACTGGTATATAATTTAGTTCAATTGTTTACATAACCTCAATATGGCGGCAGTGCGAATTTTAAAATTAAGTTTTTATTTCTTGTGATGTAGTCATGCGATCGAAGTGAAAGTTTGAATAATGAACCTACGCAATAATTTTCCTTTAATGGTACATGACTCTATGGCCTATACATTTAACCATCCAACATGGCGACCATCCGAAATATTTAGACGATACTGAATATCTACGAATCTATTTTAGCAATCAAACTGCATTTTTTAATGTTCATAGGGGCTATGAACTTAAGTTCACCTATAGGACTTTAAATAACCTGGTGATCACAAATCCAACATGGAGGTGACGCGAATTATAAATATTCACATGGACGTTTCTCGCAATTTAACCATCCGAGTGCAGTGAAACTTGGTACAGTAAATCCTTATACGAATGTTAATCCACTGGCATCTAATTTATTTCAATAGTTTCCATAACCTCAAGATGGCAGATGTGAAAATTTTTAAAATCTCCTTGTTTTTTCTTGTGTCCTAATTATGCGATTGAAGTTTGAATACTACACGTTCACAATAATCTGCATGTAACAGTACATAACTCTAGGACCTACATATATAAAATCCAACATGGCGACCATCCGAAATATTTAGTCGGTTCTTAATATCTACGAATCTATTAGAGCAATCAAACATAAATTGTGTATGTTGATAGTGGCAATTAACATAAGTAGGATATATGAAAATAGGCTGTATAGTTCTTCACGGAACTACTTGTTTTATTTACTTTGGTTTAGCCTAGTTTTTACGAAGAAGTTACAATATTTAAAAATATATGATACAATTTAACTTAATGAAATAAATGTCGGTTTTCTTCTGTGAGTGCGTAGTGAAAGTATAGAATGGCATCGATTAATTAACAAAAAAATATTAATCAATTGTTCGACCAACCGATTAAATAACAAATCGAATAAAATCTCACAAGATTAATCGTTATTTGTGGCAATGAATCTATTTATCTGCTTCAAATTACCAATTATTCGATAAATAAATAATTGTTTAAAAGTATCAGCTCTATTTAGAAGATAGGAAAAACAATCTAAAATAAAGGTAAAATTGTACCTACATCAAAAAATTGCCTCCAACGCCCGTAAAAATCGGAATTGAGATTTGGATGGAAATAAAACTATAAAATGAAAATACGAAAGGAAGTGAGTTGAGGGTCTGTTCCAACAAAGTTCGATGGAGGAAAGAAGAAAAAATCAGCAGAGAAGGAATCCAATGGAGTCATAACTCTCAAACTTACGGCATGAGCCATTAAGCAGAAAAATGGGGCATATAACCTAAAAACGTCGTGCTTGGAAGAGACCTAGATTTGACCAAAGTAGGTAAAGATTAAAGAGAGAAGCTGCCACGAGTACTGTAAATGGAAGCGATGCTCAGCTAAAATCCAGTAGTGTCTAATCCAATTCCCACTAACTGAATGCGTGCGGGTAGCGCCATAACTTAACTCTCATTCAATTATCCAGGTCATGGTCTTCCAAATGTTCTACTATAAAGCATTATATTGAATATTTCCAACAGGGAGAGAACAAAACACGATGCTAATCAAAGAATATTCGTGGAACACATGATGAGACCAACAACTGTAGCCATTTGAAGGGATAACATGCAGCTCGCTATTGCACAGGTTCGGTTTTTCTGTATGGAAATAGCCTCAAATAATTGCTTTGATTATCAAGCGCTCATGACTGTTATTTATGTAAATATCTATTCGCCTACCACCTATGGGAAAAGTTAGTGAACATATCGCCCGTTTAAAACTAAAACCAAAACGATAGCAACAGATATGATTTCCCCGGGGTAGCATTTTACCAACGACGGGACCTATTTTAAATATAATTTTCCCTAAATGGATAATGCACTGTGGGATATAAAAATGCTTTATTTTCCCCCTGAATACTCAGCAGTTATGCCATCAATTATAACAGTTTTAATGTTGCAACATTCTTGGGATAAGTTAATATGTCTCGTTGAAATAACTACCGAAATGTCGTTTCCTCGTCTTCTTCGATAGGCCTGATTAAGGCCACATTATCAACTAATTAGCACTCATACGACTTGACGTGTTATGCATTTGCCACTATATTTAAATTACTTTGTTGTTAGTGGCGCTCTCAAGTGACCGACCGTGACAAATGAGCATTCAAATGAAAGAGAATAGACATTAGCTGTGTCGAATTGCACTCTAATGTCATAAATATCAATAATTTCTTTAAAAAATGACTTTAAAATATGTACGAAGTTTGCGATTTTCAGATACTGCTGCTGCAGGAAAATACGTTCCATAATTGCCGCCCACTTCACATCTTGGCCGCTGTGATGCCTGCTTCATGTAATTTTGAAGTAATTCATTTATCATTTTGCATGGATTTCAGAAACAGTAATTAATCAAAGGAATGTGCACTCAAATCGTAAAACGTAATTATAGTCTATAATACGCTAAGGTGTATGTTTCACAAAACTCAAGCTCATAAACTAGAGGGAGTTAGAAGGTGTGGTTTGTACCGAAATCTTCCAAATCGTCTCAATAATACAGGAAAAATCTTGCATTTCTTGAAGAGTTAACAGAAATATATTTATTTATTTATAAAGTGCTTACAAATAATCAAGACGAACGTCCCTGGCAGAACTGTGACGCGTACAGCCCGCACATATCTAGAGCCGGGCGGGTAGTCTGGACATATGGGGCACACACAACCCATTCTGCGAGAGTTCGCCAGTAATTATTATAATAAAAATAATAATTTCTCAATAAATGTCAAGAACAACTGGCATAGTGAAATAGAAAAAAGATACGAGCCTTACAGTAGTCGCATATGATGTGTAACATCTGATATGTTATCCTACTCGTATACTACACAGCTTGGACATTCTTAAAATGTTAATTTACACTCCATTTTCATACTGGTACTATGATGAATGTATAGATTGAATTGGAGATATGCTACTGTCACATTTGTGGCGCAGCGGTCAAGCTGTTAGTCTCTCACCAAGGTAGACCGGGTTTGATTCCCGGTCAATACATGTGAGATTTTCGAATTGAAATGCCATGTCCTGTGGTTCGCATTCCACGTAAAAGGGAGGTACCGTGGATAATGCTCGTGAGATTAACGGACACGCAAAACTACAAGCTTCCTTCCTTCCGTTTACATTAGTAATTCATAATAACAAAGTGACACACAACGTCGACAGTACTCTCAAATACTGTGAGCACATTCCTCAGTAACTATAACGTTCATTATTCTCAAGGCTCTCATACAGTTCGTCGTAAACAATCAAAACATGGCTTCCTACAATCATGAAATGACCTAGTCTCACATATGATGAAAATACAGCTTTTATTCCACTCATATAACAACATTCTGTTATGCATTTAATATTTGACTACTCACTCACAGCTTGACAATAATGCCGCTTACTTAAATGTCATTTGTCGTCTTTGTCTTACCTCATGTGATATTGAACGTGAAGCTTCATAAACTGCTCAATGACAAATGAAAGTCGGTGAAACATTTGCCACTGTGCTCGTCAAACCAGTGCCTGCTAAATGCACTCACTGCCTACTGTGTTGCCATAACATTCTCGCGCTACGGAGCACCCACTGCCTTGTTTCCAATACACACATTTTCAATTGTACATCCAGCTGGCAGTGCGTCTTCACTTCCGTTCGATCCAATTCCGCCCGATTCACTTCCGTCCCCTTTTTTCTGGCAGTGCGTCTTCACTTCCGTCCGATCCACTTCCGTTCAATCCACTTCCGCCCGATTCACTTCCGTCCCCAATTTTCAAAGTCACTCCCACAAAACTATCCAGCAACCGAGCGGAAAGATGTTAAACATCAAAAATACCTTCAAGGAATTGGCATTACAGAGGAAATTATTCAAGATAAATTTCAGTAGAGAACAGTACACAAAGACTATCACTTCGCTGAGAAAATGCATTCCATGAGCAATAAATCATGAACTGATGAACGGAGGAAGATTTCCAGTGCCCAGATGGAAAGATATTGGGAGGAGGAGAAGACAATAGCAATAGCGAAATAAGTTCCATCGCGCTCCACAGATGGGCATAACGATTTAAACAAGATGTTCAGTAAATAATATATAGCCTACATTTTCCTAAAAACATGGGTATTGTTATTACTCTTTGTCCTTTTCAAGGAGTATAACTGAATATAGGTTGTTGTGGCTTGTTGAAATACAACGTGTTATACGGATATTAAACATGAATATGAGGTTCCTTTGCTAGTGCTACCTCTGTACAAAATTGCATTCAATTTGGTTTCACCGTGTTTGAATTGATACGGTGAATCGATTTGCACACATACATGGCCGCTATATGCAAACTATTGGGCTGATGGCCTTGTTGTTCAGTCAAAAGATGCTTCCCACAAAAGGATAGGTTGTTGTAAAATTTGGTAGAGATAAAATGATTATGTTGGTCGTAATTTGATTTAAGTTTTAAACATTTGGGTGGCCGCTATTCCGTTTCCGTCAAGATGGCGGCGATATAAACCATGACACTGATGTGCCCTTTGCTATTGCTATATCTGTACCAAATTTAGTTCAATTCGGCTTTACCGTGTTTGAATTGATAGAGGGAATCGATTTGCACACATATATAGCCGCCATATGCAAACTATTGGAATGATGACCCTGTTGCTTGGTCAAAGAACGCTTCTTACATAAAGGTATGTTGGTGCAAAATTTGGTACTGATCAGATGATCAGGTTGGTCGTAATTTGATTTAAGCTTTTAACATTTGGGTGTGCCGCCATTACGTTTCCGTCAAGATGGCGGCGATATAAAACATGACACTGAGGTGTCCTTTGCTAGCGCTACCTGTGTACCAAATTTCGATAAATTCGGTGTCACCGTGTTTGATTAGATAGGGGGAATCGATTTGCACACATACATGGCCGCCATCCGTAAATTATTGTGCTGAAGACCTTGTAGTTCCGTCAAAAAGATTTTTCATACATAGAGGTATAATGTTGGAAAATTTGGTATAGATCAGTGATGATTAGGTTGGTCGTAATTTGATTTAAGCTTTTAACATTTGGGTGGCCGCCATTACGTTTTCGTCAAGACGGTTGCGATATAAAACATGACACTGAGGTACCTTTTGCTAGTGCTACCTCAGCACCAAATTTTGTTCAATTCTGTTTCACCGTGTTCGAATTGATAGGGGGGGGGACAGACATTCAGAGTACACACACTCACAGACACACAGACTGACAGACACACAGACAGACAGACACACATTTTTTCGCCCTGTGTTGATCTCATTAGTCTTCTTTCATTTTGTGCAAACTAATAATAATAAAGTTATTATTATTATTATTATTATTATTATTATTATTATTATTATTTGTACAAAACCTGTCAATAATATATTAAAGTGGAATATGAGCCCAGGAGACAGATAGAGTACTCTACCAGAAGCAAGAAAGTAGGCACTGATTGATGAACTCAAGAAATATTGGGAGGATAACAAGGCCGGTAGAAGAACAAGATCTAGGCACACATGAATTTTATTGTTAACATGCAGCCCATAGAGGCTATGACGATCAAAGTAAAATTACTGTTGAAAAATTGAATTTAAAATGATCATAAGTTGTGAATGATGGGATTTCAATTGTCCCGCTTATTTTCTCATTAAATATGTGATTTGGTCGTAAATCCTGTTCTTTGATCAAATAAACAGTTTCCAAAACTTTGTGGAGAAGGCTGGCACAATACCACGTGCTCCAAGCATTAGTTATGGAACCTCAATCCCATCAACGTGGTGTTTAATATTTATAGAAAGGTTCCGTTGGGTCTCATAATATGTCCCCTTTGTCGGTGTTGACTTCTTCAGGCTGGCCTCGATGGTGTTCGAACCTGATAGTCGGGTCAATTTTCATAATAGAACCAACCATTGGGTAGCTTGTATTTCTAGACAATCATGTCTATCCGCAGTTAATATCAATCTCTCTTGACACTGACATACCATTTTCTACTGAAGCTTCCCGTTCCCTTCGGCGAAGGATATACTGTACGTCCATTTATCTCCTGGACCGCAGACAGGAAATCATTTCTTTGAAGTGCCGAAGTTTTGATTAAATTTACGAGAAGTTTAAATTTGTGCAATAGAACGCGAGGGTACTGATTTTACTCAGCTGTGTTAACACGTATAAGTGTGGAATAATCCAATAAAGCTACAAGTAGGTTGGTGAACGAGCACCTTTGTAAGTAGTTTCCTTTGAAGGGACGAGAGGGGAGACAGATTGCAAACATCTCAACATCCCAAAAAGGCAAGCTATGCACTGTGTCAGCAGAATCACTCCGTCTTAGTTTCGTCCTAAGGAAGCCAAGTTTCTCCGAGAGTTTGCTATAACGGCTCAAGTTAAATCTTGTACGAGGTTTAAACTTGCTGAAACCAAATAAATCCCACACTAGGAGCTTCAACTACCAACCTCGGGTACCCCAAGGAGCCACCAATCAGAGGCTGTGTACGCCTGCCTTCGCCACCAGGTCGCTGTGATATATTCCGCTGCATTAACTAGCGGGTTTCAATTGATATTTATAAGAGACTTCAAAGTTGCATAGCATAAGCGTTGATGTTAGCTTAATAATAATAATAATAATAATAATAATAATAACCATTATTACTTAAGCAGCCGAAACCATGGTGATCGACAGTCATTCCAAAATTAAGGATATAGATAATCAGGGAAGAAAAATTCTCCGTAAGATTTACGGGCAGTTAATAATAACGGTATTTGGATGAAGAGACCTCAAAACGAACTCTACCAAAAGATCCACACGATAACGGACGTAATCAGAAAACGCCGAGCACAGTTTTATACACACATTTACAGGATGGAAAACTTCAGAACGGCAAAGAAATTGCTCAACGTTATTACACAGAGCAAGTGTGGCACGGAGTGGCTGGTAAGAGGTCCAGAGGGACCTACAACAGGTCAACATAGAAAATCTCGAGGACCGCACTGAGTGCAGGAATAAAATCAAAAATTTTAAGTATGTGGATAGACCGTCACGACAGCCTGGAAGAAAATGGACAGCTGAGCGGAAGAAGGAGCATTCTGAGAGGATGACGAGATTTTGGGAAGAGAAGCGGAAAAACGCCAGAAGATTAAATCATGTATTACAAGTTCAATCGCTCTCCTAAAGGGGAACAATCGATTAAATAAATAAATAATAACCATTAGGCCTGAATCGTGATGCAATCAAAGAGATAATCTCTAAGCCTACAGAATGACATGGCACAGGTATAAAAAGAAATCCATCTACAGTGAAGCAAAATTACGACATTGCAATGCGGTATTCAAACCCTGGAAAGAAAATGCGAAGAAAATCTCTGACACATTCAGGAAAATATGTTTGAAATTTTATGGGCGCTCAGAATGAGCTTTCATACGCTGACTAAAAGAATTCTAATCTTACCTCTCTCAAAGAAAGCTAAGAACAACTGGCTTCTCGAAGTTGAATAAGACCTTCAGGAAATAGACATCTGAAGCGATATGGTACTGGACAGATCTAAATTCGGAAAACTAGTTGACAATCGTCAATTTTCAGACCACCCAAACATTGCACCCAAAATAACCTGGGCGGACGAAGCACAGAATGAGCCATAGTGAGAAGATGAAGAGATTTTGGGAAGACAAGAAAGCAAGATCTGCTAGATAGGTTCAATCGCGTTCCTTAGACGGACATATGATTTTAAAAAATATCATTAATTATTATTATTATTTTTATTGTTATTATCAATATTTCCTTTTCAAGAGTATATGTGGGTAGAGATATCTCCTGACAACATTGTTACGGTGATGCTTCAGAATGAAAACAATTGGAAGCTGGCATCAAGTTTTGTTGAAAATATCCTCCGAACAAAGAAGACAGATTTGGATCGCTACTGAAGATAATTCACTACGGAAGTGTGCTCTACGGAAAAAGATAAAATGAATCTAGCTTGAAGTAATGTGATAAACGGTTTCAGGCTAGTGTTTGGAAGTAGCCTATTTTTTTTTTTTTATAACTGGGGGAGTTTTAGTCGGTATACTGCAACTCAGGAGCCCGACACACCATGCATAAATGCATTTATCATCCACCTTCTGTAATGGGACTAGACTTATAGTTAATGAGTAGCAGCGTAATATAATAGTGGCAACTGTTATAGATTCTATCATAAATGATACTTTTATCATACCCAGAGTAACATTTATTCCCTCTGATACTTATGAAGGTCATTCATGAGTAAGATCGTTCAGCTCATTATCTGTTGAATCACCAAGTAAAGAAATCACAAATCGTGTATTCAGTGAAATTTTTGATAGCGAATGCCATGACGTTATTTAGCAGAACCTTGCGAGGTCAGAATTCGAATGTAAATTACACTTCAGAAGTTTTTCAAATCTTTAAAGGAAATAAATATTTTAAAAAAATCTAGCACGCAGATATTCTACGCGGGATATACTAGTATGATATATTTGAAGATGCGAATAGTCATATGTTTTTTCCGGGTATATGCCCGGCTCCGTGGCTAAATGGTTAGCGTGCTAGGCTTTGTCCCGAAGTGCCCCGGGTTCAATTCCCGGCCGGGCCATCAGGGATTTTAATCTCCTGGGGTTAATTCCCGTGGCTCGAGGACTGGGTGTATGTGACGTCTTCATCATCACTTCATCCTCATTACGACGCGCAGGTCGCCCACGGGCGTCAACTAGAGAGACCTGCACTCGGCCTCTTCGGAGGCCACACGATCATCATCATCATCATCATCATCCGGGTATATAAACAAATTCAGCTTATTCGGTTGAGTAGTTTTTGCGTGAAAGAGTAACAGATGGAAAAACACACATCACTACAATTCTCAGTATTATTATTTATTATGCATGAGATTCAATCCACAATGATTCACTTTCTCTCTTCTCCTCTCGAGAATGATCGAGACGAGTATTCTTGTCAGAAGATTCCAATCTACTGTATAACGGGTCAGTGACAGTATCAAACATCTAAGAGGTCTTTTCTGTTCGCCATGAGAGGATTTGTGCAGCATGTTATCAGGGTGTCAATTAGATGTGATTAATGGCCCTCGTGTTCCATGGGGTCACGCTAACAACCTATAGACTCATTGTTGTGGGCTGTCATGTAGGTGATACTCGATAACATCGCTCTTCTTCAGCAAAGGGCAGCCTGCTGTGTGCTACAGTGTAATAGCAGGGGTCAATCCTCAGTTAGAACAAGTAGTTCCGGTAAGAACCAAATACTTTATTAGAATTTATCCTATTGGTTTTTAGCCTAGTTTCCACATTTTGCAAAAATTAGAAAAAAAAAGTACACTTATGAGATCGATCCGGGCAAATGTGCGTCTGTCTGTCGGTCAGTCTGTCTGTATGTCTGTGTGTGTGTCCACCCCCCCCCCCCCCACTATCAACTCCTAAACGGCTGCAGCAATACAAACCAAATTTGACATGATATAATATCTCAAGGCCATATTTGAGAATGATGTCAGTGCTACCAACTGCTGACAAATCGCAATTGAAATTTGAGCTCCATGTTGGATATCTTGGAAGGTATTAATGGGAGCTATTCGAAAATCGGCACAAACATAGACAATAATATTTCAGTTTAATTTCCAGGAGGCCATACATGACAGTATTGCCAAAATGATTCTAAGCCTGCTGTTAAGTGCAATATTCAAATGCATATAATGTCTACACTATCAATTGGATTTCAACCAAATTTCGCATATACTATGTGTACATCACCAGATATAACTGATCGTATTCTAAAGAGCCACCAGGGCTGCCAACTGTTAATAAATGCTTGCTCTATTTTCTTATCCAAATACAAATGTATCAGAAAGTATGCAAGCCGACAGTGGAAATATGCACACGTATAGTACCCGACATTCTAGATTAATTTGGAGTAACTAATACACGTCAGTGCTACCAACATGATTCTATGCCTGCTGATAGGACCAAATTTAAATACATGTAATTATTATACTATCAATTGGATTTCAACCATATTTCGTAAGTGGTAGACCCCTATGTGTACCATAAGATATGACAATGCGTATTCTTAAAAGCAACCAGGGCTGCTAACAGTTAATAAATGCTGTCTCTATTTTTATACCCTAATATCAATATATCAGTAAGTATGCAAGCCAACAGCTCTAAACATTGCACACGTATAGTTCGTGACATTCTAGATTAATTTGGAGTAACTAATATACGTCAGTGCTGCCAACATGATTCTAAGCCTGCTGATAGGTCCAATTTTTAAATACTTCTATACCAACAAGTGGATTTCATCCAAAATTGGCACAACAAGAGATCATAATATTTGAGATTATTTCTGACCAACACATGCATGACATTGCTGCCCACATGATTTTACGCGCGCTGATAGATCCAATGTCTAACTGCATGTAAGGTCCTTGCTATCCATTGGACTTCAACCAAATTTTGTATTCTGTACCTTCAGAGATGGAACTAAGAATATAATCAGTCACCAGGACAGCCAACTGTAGTGCTGTATTAGGCTACATTACACCAGGTATATTTCGAACTATTAGAAATTTCGTTATACCAATTTAATTTCGTCATTATTCTAGATAGATCCATATATAGGTAGATTAATCATTGGATTGAATCTTAAATTTTAAGAAAAGTAGGCTCCTTATTTCTTCACGGTACTTCTTGTTTCTATTATGAATTCTCCCGCCTATTAATAGGATTTTCCATGTGATGTTTGCACCTATTTGTGAAAGTATAGAGCAGCAATTTCAAACTCAAAACTCAATATCCGTAAGTTGAAGTCATTTCAGAAAAGAAACATAGTATTTTGGGAAAGCAAAATGCTCTTATTATGGTACTAAAGCATGTCCTGTCTTAAAAAGAACCGTCATTGATTCTCAAAATAACTTACGTCAACACACTCCCAGAACTGGAAAATATTTTGCACAATGCAGCTAATCTACAATACACGAATATAAAACTAAGGTTTATTTACTTACTGAGAAAATTTTTCAATAGATATCAGTATTTTTTTATTTTTTATTTTTATTTTTCATATAAGAGCATGGGTATAATCCATAATTTACAATGCTTGCAATAGAAAACTGGGAACTTGACCTTAGTATTTTTCCCTTAATACAATCTCCACCAACACCATTACATTGAGAAATTATGTGCTAGAATATATAATTTTCAGTATCTGTTTTTTTGATTCCTCCCGCGAAATGGGTCAATCCTCAGTTAGAAAATAAAGAATGTCCCTCCGTTTCACTGAGAAACATCGAATCATGGACATGCTTTCCAGATATACACACATCAAAAAAAGTTTTGCATCACCTTGGTTCCAAGAGTTCCGGAACCTTTAAATACAAAGGGAATAGAGATCAACACAAACAACATTTCAGCTCGTTTTATTGCTCATGAGAACCACACATTGCATGTTGTACCATCATACAGCTAGACTTTCAGCATTTGTGGTCCAGATTGCAGTACACACCACTACCTCTAATACCCAGTAGCACGTCCTCTTGCATTGATGCATGCCTGTATTCGTCGTGGCATACTATCCACAAGTTCATCAAGACACTGTTGGTCCAAATTGTCCCACTCCTCAACGACAATTCGGCGTAAATCTCTCAGAGTGGTTGGTGGGTCAAGACGTCCATAAACAGCCCTTTTCAACATATCCCAGGCATGTTCGATAGGGTTCATGTCTGGCGAACATGCTGGCCACTGTAGTCGAGCGATGTCGTTATCTTGAAGGAACGCATTCACAAGATGTGCACGATGAGGTCGAGAATTGTCGTCCATGAAGACAAATGCCTCTCCAATATTCTGCCGATATGGTTGCACTATGGGTCGGAGGATGTCATTCAGGTATCGTAAAGCCGTTTCGGAGCCTTCCATGACCACCAGTGGCGTACGTCGGCCCCACATAATGCCACCCCAAAACATCAGGGAACCACCACCTTGCTGCACTCGCTGGACAGTGTGTCTAAGACGTTCAGCCTGACCAGGGTGCCTCCAAACACGTCTCCGACGATTGTCTGGTTGAAGGCATATGCGACACTCATCGGTGAAGAGAACGTGATGCCAATTCCGTGGGGTCCATTCAGCATGTTGTTGGGCCCATCTGTACCGCGCTGCATGGTGTCGGGGTTGCAAAGCTGGACCTCGCCATGGACGTCGGGAGTGAAGTTGCGCATCATGCAGCCTATTGCGCACAGTTTGAGTTGAAACACGACGTCCTGTGGCTGAACGAAACGCATTATTCAACATGGTGGCATTGCTGTCAGGGTTCCTCCGAGCGGCAATCCGTAAGTAGCGGTCATCCACTACAGTAGTAGCCCTTGGGCGGCCTGAGCGAGGCCTGTCATCGACAGTTCCTGTATCTCTGTACCTCCTCCATGTCCGAACAACATCGCTTTGGTTCACTCTGAGACGCCTGGAAACTTCCCTTGTTGAGAGCCCTTCTTGACACAAAGTAACAATGCGGACGCGATCGAACTGCGGTATTGACCTTCTAGGCATGGTAGAACTACAGACAACATGAGCAGCGTACCTTCGTCCTGGTGGAATGACTGGAACTGATCGGCTGTCGTACCCCCTCCGTCTAATAGGCCCTGCTCATGCATGGTTGTTTACATCTTTGAGCAGTTTTAGTGACATCTATGAACAGTCAAAGGGACTGTATCTTGGATACAATATACACAGTCAACGTCTATATGCCGGAGATCTGGGAACCGAGGTGATGCAAAACTTTTTTTGATGTGTGTAGATGATGAATTCTTGTTAACCTTTCTAACAAAATTATAATTACAGGCGAGCACGTGTTCAAAAAACTCGCAATTTGCATGAGAATAGGTCTGTACACCAATTTCTTTATAACTTTGTTGACACACAAATTAGCAGTTTACCCATTGAAGTTGCGGGGACATGCACAAATTCAGAACAAGAACTGAGCAAGTTCCTATGCAACTGAACAAGTATTAAAGTGTTATATTATACCGTGCAACTGCTTCTTGCCTGGCAGAGACAGCAACGAGATGTGGATAGTATCTGCAAGCGCCGTTTAAGGGAACAGTGTGTGGTCGACCGTCACACTTTCAGTGTGTCTCATGCAAATTTTGGCTTCACCCTTACCCCAAAAACATATTCATGCTAAAAAAATGTACAATCCCATGCCCCTAAAAATGAATTAAAATCAAACATAACAACCTCATATAATAGACATTTTACATTTTCTGATTTGTCATTACGAGAATGTGATCAGCTGATCACTATTGCTTATATTTTTTTTTAGCCTTTTATTTATTTATGAAAAGAAAATAGGCTTATGACAACACCTTTTGTCTATGTGTGTGTGTTCCCGTAATAAAATCTGAACAGCCGAAGCGATTTAAGTGAAACTCGGTAAGTGCCTACTAATACCTCGTCCAACCACGACCGTGCCTTTCAAATTTTATTACGTTTCACCAATCAAACAAGGCCGCCGCGCGAAATATTTCACTGGCATTCTATAACTCCGAAACAGTAACATATATCACACTGAAATTTTGTACAGTGATAAAGGTTACTACTAAAAGTTTATGCCGGCCCCGTGGTGTTGGGGTAGCGCACCTGCCTCTTACCCGGAGGCCCCGGGTTCGATTCCCGGCTCCGTCAGGGATTTTAGAAACTGACGTCAGGGCTGGAACGGGATGCACTTAGCCTCATGAGGACAATTGAGTAGCTGTCTGATAGTGAGGTAGCACCCCGGTCACGAAAACCAAGATTAACGCCGAGGGGATCCGACGCGCTGACCAAGCGTCACCCCAATATCTGGAGGCCAAATGGCTGGGCAGCGGTCGCTTGGTAGGCCTAGGCCCTCATGGGCTGTAGTGCCAGGGGTTATATTACTAAAAGTTTACATGTGTGACTTTCATAAAGCTGTTGAGTAGAAAACGAACATGGCAGCAAGGGGGTCTGGGGCTTAAGCCCCATGTTAGTACTTCATTGTATGTGGAACAGTACTCACCATTGTAATGAAACTTGGCACACTTTCACATTACCTTGACGGCGCTCTTTTGTTTCACGATATCGGATGCGAAATAGTACCGAATGCGTGGGGTTGGCAATACTGCACATGTTGCTAAAAATGGCTGGGTCAGCTGGAATTTCATCTATATAAGTCGTGATCATATTTGGGACGGTGGGTGGATTGTAGACAATGGAGGAGTAAACATCTATTACTATATCATCTCCAGGTTCTTTTTTCCGACTGTTAATTCAGGTATTTTGGCTAATTTCAGTACTTTAAGAATGTGTTCGCATTAAATAGCTGTTATCAAGTTGTACCAAACTTTCTCGAGTTGTGACATAGCCTATTCAGTTTTTTTTTTTTTTTTGTCGTGTGGCCCCCTGAGAGGCATAGTGCAGGTCTTTCTAGTCAACGCCCGTGGGCGACCTGCGTGTCGGGATGAGAGATGGAATTGATGAAGATGAGTTAATATAGGCAAGGATGTGGAAGGAAGCGGCCGTGGCCTATCAGAAAGTACCGTCCCAGCATTTTCCTGGTGTTGAAAATGGGGAAACCACGGAAAACCATTTCAAGGACGGCCGACGGTGGGGCTCGAACCCACGCGTCTACTGAGTCAGCAGAGTGCTTGGCCCCATGACCTTATGCTGTGCTTTAGCCTGCGTAGCCACTGCTGTCGGTTATTCAGTTAATGTGTGATATGGTATTAAGTAACGTGGCACTATTCAGATAAAGCATGGAGCAAAACATACCGATGGGTCTCTGGAGGTGAGAGGCTGCAATAATGGGGAGCTAATCTACCACTTCCGAAAAATACATTAACTGTAATGCGCTTAAAAGGTTAAAATCGATTACATTTGCTCTTCCACGTGATGAATAATCAAGGACACATCAGCCTGCCCGTTAGCTTCGTAACGTATTCGCTCCCGCGCGTCACTGCAACTCAGACTATATTTAGCTATACGTCCAGCAAATGCTCGCACACCAGTAGAAAGAATTCAAAGCACGTATGAAATATACATGTGCAAACATCATTCTTCGATCTTTACGTCAATCCAACTTTTCGACTGTCAATTCCAATCTTACTCGTCAAAGTGGCACCATATTCTCTATTTCTGTAAGTTGTAACTCTTCAGTCGGTCAACACGAATTTCCCAATAACTAGGTAGGGGTGCGATGTATATAATATAAAACAAGGTTAATACAATTAAGAAAAAGAAATTCATTGGCCCTTAATAGTAGGCCTACATTATGCAACGAGTCTATAATGGCAATAATTAAGATAATAAATAAATGGATATTGTAGTTATATACATACTCGTGTCTTAGTTACCTTTAATGGCGAGCTGCATACGACTGTTTATGTTCGACGGTAATTATAACTTTATTATATGTTTTAACATAAATATTCATAAATATCTGTGGGATTCAGTAACTTCAGTTAGTGAACAGAGCGCGCTGGGTGGTTTGTCGACTGAACAGAGCGCATGCGTGGGTCAAAGAATTTCTTAAGCAGAGACCATTTACTTTGCTTGGCAATGCTATTGTTTACAGCCAGCATTATGTCTAGTGCCGATCAGAACTAGCACTCACTAATATTGTCACCGAAGTCGTTTGAAAGCAATGCGCTGTGTGGAAATTGGGATTGGGGATATTAAAGTACAGTACTATTTCTTGTCTCATATTCGCCAGTTTATTTACGCGAACATATGGGACGTTGCACTTTCCATGTCGGTAATTTATATAGAAGGATGCTGTGTTTGCTAATTTCTGGACGTAGATTCATAAATTTCTTGCATATGTTTTTTTTTTACGGTACCGTAAAGGTTCGTGCTGATTTTGTCTTTGTGTTTGGGATTGTAACTACAATGGTTGATCCGATATTCAATTTGAACTTTCAAATCATGTAATTCATGTCCGACAAGTTGGATTTTGAGTGCATGCGCGAAACTATCCTTACCTAATTGGTCAATGAATGAGCTCTGATTGGCTGGAGAAATTGTTTCATAATGAAGAATAGTACTAAAATGACCCTCATTATGATACAGTTTTCTGACATATAATATATAAATTTCGACATAGTCGAATATAAAATGTATTAGTTAGGTTAATAATGCATACACTGATTTAAGTAGGCTCTTTAAATATTCAGCTATATTAGTGAAATTTCAGGATTAATCTATTATAAGCCAAAAGTAGTATATAGCCGTTGTACCCACCTACTTAACTACTTCAACACAATTTTTGATCAGATCAAAATCATGCTCAAGGGCTTTGAGTGGCAATGATATTGCTCATTATAACAACGACCTTGCTGTGGGTTGCACACAATATGACAATGCGAGCAAAGGTACGATCTCATAATATCCAATTGCGATCCCGAGCAACGCCGGGTATAAGAGCTAGTATAATATAAAATAATAAGTAAATAAACACTCCTAGAAAAATAAATGTGTACGTTATGATCACTATTAATAAATAGGGCAACTAATGAAAACTCGATTTGACCGTCAAGCTGCCATCATCAGATCCTGATCACTGGGGCTAAGATTCAAATTGATATTGAAGAAAGCTTTCCAGTCGGTCAACACTAATTGTGCCCAATTACCTTAGGCGGTAAAACAAGAATTTATACACCCTAACAAGAAAATTAATAACCCAAAATAACAAGCTTTTATGTACACAAATGGGCCTAGTTAATTGGATGACATGTTTCAATCGTCAAGTGATAATCTTAAGATCCTCCTCAGTTAAGGGACACTGGGAATGAGTTTTAAGCATATTTTGTTAAAAAATTCAAATTTTCGATTTTGAAATATTATTGTACCCCTGGCCATAACGGATCAATTATCGGTATCATTTTCCACATTCCGCCATTTTTTTGGGCACGGCGAGACGTTTAAATGCCGGCCGCACTGCCATTTAAACGCCCCTTTCTCTTGGTACATTATCCTGTACACGCATTTATGCATTTTTATCGGAGTAGTTTGAATACGGATTTGAAATTCCCTCTGTACTACTGGCTCTGCATTGTGCTACTATCTACCGATGAATATTGACACTATTTACTACGTAAGCTTCACAAATACGTCAAATGTTTGAACATAAATAAATAAATAAATATCTCAAACGGTCGGCATGATTAAATTTTGCATTTATATTGTATTTTCTAATTTCATGAGAGTTTCTAGTCGCTTATAGAATGACAGTAGATGCACAATTTATTTTTATTTGATATTTGTGATATTTGTGTTGACTTTAGAAGCGTACGCATGGTCTACCTCTGTTTATAAACAAGTTATTGGACGCTAGGCTAGTACTTTTTCGAAATTTATTGTGTTTGTGAAGTTATTAGGGGGGGGGGGGGGGACATACACACATCACACAAGACCAAGGTCACAAAGATGAAGAAGGAGGCTGCAAAACAGAAGAAGGAAGGTGTTACTTATGCTGCAGGAGAGTTCTAATGGGTAAGTTGAGTGAAAATATTAAAATATATGCATGTTTTTCGAAAAAAAGCAGTTTTCTCAGTTTCACATTTTCTGATGTATAAAATCTAGTACACGTTACAGTTGTAATGCATATTTTTTGTAAATTAACATGCATGTTAATTAGTACTTTATCCACAAAAGTGTGCATTACTTTTTGGATCGGAGTTCTGGTTTGCCTGTAAAAAAAATTATACCTTCAAATTTCAATAATTTTACACAAAATAAACTTCATTGGGGAAAAAACTTATATCTTCATAGTAAACAGTACAATCTCAAATTCGATGCACTATTTTATTTGTATAAGAATAAGGTACTAGAAAAATAAAAATAAATTGTGCTATCTACATTAGTTTGACGCGCTTGACATTTTGAATATTTGAATAATTTGCATATAAATATTGGAAAATAATTAATTTCTATGCAGCTAGTGAAGCTACATTGATCAAATTTGTCACATATGTTTATACTACCGCATACTACCAGCAAACAAAATATAAAGATTGCACCTTAATTTTTACAGGAATTGGAAACTCAGTCCCAATGTCCCTTAAGCTTAATAAATGTACGATGTTTATAAATTACACAAATGTTCACGTCCCCATATTCAGTACCTGTTCTGAATTTTCCAACATGTTACATAGGAAACTTGCAGAAAATTTACCGTTCTTTAGAATTGGTGATAATACATCACATGAAATGCACTGGAAGTGAGTTACGGATGAAAAACTGAAAAAAGTGCTTTCCCTTGGCAGTAAATTCAAGATGGCGGACAATGTTCAAGGAGCGGGAGGTCGAAAACTTGATATTTCACGAGTGGGGAAATACATATAATACGAGGTACGTCCAGAAAGTAAGTTCCGTTTGGTAATAAAATTAAATTGTATACAGATACAGAAAAAATATTTATTGCACAACATTCTACACCCCTTAAACTACGTTTCCACATAACTGCCGAACTTTTGCAGGCATTTGTCATAACGTGGCACAAGTTTTTGGATACCTTCTTCATAGAAGTTTGCCGCCGACCCGTAACGAGAGTGAAGACTCCCCTGTAAGATATCCTACTGTTTGGCCACCACTGTTAGGCAAATTGCGAATGTGGTCAGGAGAACTCCTAGACATACACAGTTCTCCTGGTAAGCACGCAATTTGCCTAACAGTTGTGGCCTAACGGTAGGATATCTTACAGGAGAGTCTTCACTCTCGTTTACGGGTCGGCGGCAAACTTCTATGAAGAAGGTATCCAAAAACTTGTGCCACGCTATGACAAATGCCTGAAAAAGTTCGGCAGTTATGTGGAAAAGTAGTTTAAGAGGGGTAGAAAGTTGTACAATAAATAATTTTTCTGTATCTGTACACAATTTAATTTTATTAACAAACGGAACTTACTTTCTGGACGTGCCTCGTATACAGTACATGAAAATCAAAATTACCCCATCTTTAACAAGCGAAAATGCTATCTCTACTGGGCTAACTTATGCACAAATATATATCAAATGTCCAGATTACCTAAGCTCGTCAAGACTTGTGTAACGTGTCAATCACTTCTATGGTTATTGCGTTGTTGTTAATCAATTTTAAGTATGTTAACCTGTGTTTTATTGAATTTGTATTGTGAGTTAATTCAGGTATGATGTCTACACTATTTTGTTAAATAGTAACGAATATTCTAAAACAACTGTTCCTATTTAAACAATTTTTTTTGTCGTGTAACCTCCTGAGAGGCCGAGTGCAGGTCTTTCTAGTCGACGCCCGTGGGCGACCTGCGCGTCCGGATGAGAGATGGAATGGATGAAGATGAATGAAACTGGGCAAGGATGTGGAAGGAAGCGGCCGTGGCATGTCTGAAGGTACTGTCCCAGCATTTGCCTGGTGTTGAAAATGGGAAACCACGGAAAACCATTTCAAGGACAGCCGACGGTGGGGCTCGAACCCACGCATCTACCGAGTCAGCAGAGAGCTTGGCCCCTTGACCTAACGGAGCGCTTTTAGCCCGCGTAGCCACTACTGTCGGTATTTAAACAGGTGACCTATTGTATGTGATTATAATACAGAAAATAATGGAATAAGGTTATTAAAAGCCTGCGTTCTATGGCGTCCGCTCTTGTTTACTGTCACCTCGGACTGTCCGATAGAACAAGGCAACATTGAAGAATGGCTTCTATCAGTTCAATTTTAAATTAATTTACTATTATTATGTGTCTGGTCTTATTATACATAAATTAATGTGTCTAGTGGATGTTTATGTTACAATTTGCAGTTTGAAAGTTTAGTCTATCTCTACACATTAATCTCTGTAAAATTAATGTTTCTTGCCTGCCAGCCTCTCTGTCTGTTTGTTTGTCTGTTTGTATGTTTGTTCCGCATGCGTTCATATACCGTTCATCCGATTATGATGAAACTTTCGTGAAATGTTGTGCACACTTCCGTGAATTACTGAATAAGTAAATCCATTTTACAATAGATGGATCACGAGTCGTTAAAAATGAGTGTTGGCACGCGAATCGTTTCATTAAAGGAACTTTGGTGAGCTGTTGTGTGTACGCCCGCAAATTTATCTCAACTAGAGAATCAGACAAAAAAAAAATATTATTGTGTATCCAAAACTATGGCATAAACAAAATTACATCACAAACACGTTCTCCCCTCTCCTTCCCTCTCCACCCCTCCCATTCCGTCCGCCTCCCACCACTCCCCTTCCGTTCCCCTTTCTTTGATTGGCGTTGCAATACACGCCGGGTACAGATAGTTTAATTTATAAAAGTTTTGATCTACATAGCCTACGAGTATTATGCACGTGTGTTAGTAAAAGCGACACAATATATTAGTTAAAATTAGAACATGCACTTGAATTATTCTGTTTTGTATATGGTTATTTATCTGAACACAGTCGCTGGTTGTACACCTCGTCCAGTCATTGGTCAAATTTCCGTTGATCAACTGAAAAGCTCTGTGGTAATTGACTACTCAATACAGTCAAGGAGCGAAAAACAATGAAGTTAATGAAGAACCTAACCTCATTCCAGTCGGAATGAAATATATGGCATAACAGTGAACTCAGATGAGACTTAATTTAACATCATTTAATATAAGCATGAGGATACAACCATGAAAGTTCTCTTGTATCAACACGACTTTGCAAACAGTAAGTTTCAAAATTACTTTCCGAGTGAAGGAGGATCTCGTAAAGTTTCCATTAATGACAATAAAGCGCAAGTTGAAACGAAGATGAAGAAGACATAATGATGAAAATAAATAGTGGGAAGACAGACCAAGTTTCAAAGAGGTAAAGAAGTTCTAATAACCCTTACACTGTCCCTGGCCACTTATCTCGCATTGCTGCCAACTTCGAAATTGTAAGCGACGTTCTCTTATCTTATATTTATCCCGTAACAATGAATTCACTTTAAGTTTGTGTGCAAAAAGAAAGACTATTAAACACGTGGCGTAGCCGTGCTCATTAAATTGAGCAGTGCGACCTCGTGGGCATCTGCTACAAGTTCAAAGATCGCAGATTCGTATCCTGGCACTGACAGCCGCAATCCTGAGTATGGTTTTCCCCATGGTTTTCCACACTCCCTTCGTGCATGATGTTTTGGTATTTATATGACATGAAATTTATATTACCATCCGAAATACGTTGAATGCTATACTTATTAGGCATTATCTTATTCATTGTACTGTTATCTGCTGTTATATTCCTGGATTATTCAGCAATTGGTAGTATAATATATTGTCAACTCTAAATAAAGTAAGGCCGAAGAAAGGAAGTGTCAGAGTGTCCAAAACTTACTGTAAATTTCGTTTTCTTAGACAACACTGAGGAATGGCTTCCATCTCGATGATAATATTCAGAGGTGTGCCAATTGAAAATCCACAGCCTGCTTCCAGTCGACTGACCGGGTCAGGGAATGGAATGAAATGAATTAAGCCCCCATCTAGCGGCGAGTATATGAACTGTGCCGGCTGACGAAGCCTGTCGCACTCCCCAGGGGAAATGATTATTGAATGACAGTTGAAATGAAACGTGAGTGTTGCTTGAATGTAATTTGTGACTGGGAAAACTGGAGTACCCGGAGAAAAACCTGTCTGCCTCTGCTTCGTCCAGCACAAATCTCGCATGGAGTGACCGGGTTTGAACCTCGGACCCAGCGGCAAGAGGCCGGCGTGCTGCCGCCTAAGCCACGGAGGCTTAGGTGTGCCAAGTATAAGACTCAAATAAAAAAGTTAAATCAGTCCAATTTTTTTTTAAAATATTTTTTTAAATTTTTTCATTACCCGACTTAGTAATGTTTTCTCCCCTGCGGACTTATATTTCCCATAAGTAATTGAATCTGGAAATTTTCGAAATTGGAGATTCTGAGGGGCACCTGAGCAGGGTCGCTTAATTCTTTTTTTCATTAACTTCGGAATGTATCCTCTAAGTCAGGTGATTTCAATCAATAGTCCAGGAATCGTTGAATAGTTCAAGAGTGAGCAATCAATAATAAAAGACTTCCAATTTCTCTGGTGTAAATTCTCATGAAAAATAGAATTAACCAGTCAAAACGTGTGACATTCTGTAGTAACAAAGTGCCTTTTTAGTGGAAACTGTACGAAAAACTTTTACTGTCATATTCTTAAAAATAAAATATTATTAAGACTGTTCATATTTTCAGCGCCATGCAAAACAATTCTACTGTATTAAGTGACAAAACGTACAATGTAAATGTTGGAAAACTGCCACCGAGTCTAATAATTTACACACTTCTGTAGGGAAGATGGAAGTCCCTATCTACGTTGTATCAGAGGGTGAAGCCACCGGTCATTGGTTTCAGACATACCAACTTTGCTACGGCCACTGAGCTAGCCATATAATAATGGGGCAGTGTGTTCAAATCGGTATGTTCCTAAAATTGTTATTCTCTTGGCTTTACTTTGTTATTTCATTGTTACCCCTAGGTCTGAGGGTTCAAAAAACGTCACTCTCTGTCTGGGAAAATATGCCAGAAGACTCAAGAAATACTTCTTC
The DNA here is from genome assembly GCA_946902985.2 of Meconema thalassinum. Lineage (NCBI taxonomy): Eukaryota > Metazoa > Arthropoda > Insecta > Orthoptera > Tettigoniidae > Meconema > Meconema thalassinum. Next base: position 248,797,436 of record OX336392.1, on the reverse strand, counting down.
ACCCCAATTACCTGTGCAAATACTAAACCAAACAATTACATTTCATTTTTGGCAATAATATTTTTTTATAAGAAACTAGCAGAAGTACCCGTTCTTCGAACGGTGTTAGGTGTTAACACCAGACATAATAATAATAATAATAATAATAATAACAATGTTATTGGTGTTACATCCCTTTTAAGTACTGTTGCTTTTAGAGACGCACCAGACATTATCAATTGAGCTACTGTTGCAATGGTTAGCAGCTTGTAATTCCTTCATAAGTTTATCAGAACGAAGTTAATTTTCTGGGAATATCACACACACTGTTAATTTAAGGGCCTTATAATGTGGTTTTCGGAGATCCTTTATAGACTCGCGATTTTTTTGTCTCACATTGAGAAGTGCAACATATGCTTTGGTCGTCCTTCTATGATAATTTTTATATTTCGCCTATTTAGCATGTATTTTGAGAAGTTTTCCCCTATATCCACCCTTCTACTGTATGAAAAGCACGGTGAAGAGTTTTATAAATGATTGGTGTATTGACTCATGTTTACCATACCTAATTTTACGATGCACCAAGCATCCGAACATGAGTTATAGGCGTACATAAGGATACACAGAAAGACAGACAGACAATTCTATTGTCTACAACATATCACCCAGAAATCCAAATATGGGTATATCTACCACACAGTATCAAAGAAAATCATCCTTACGATGAACCCGTATGTCGAAAAAAAAAAGAAAAGAAAAAAGATTAGTTGAAATGTGCTCTCAAACTAAATTCACCTAACGTGTACTTCCTGACATGAAATAGAATTGAAAGTCTTGTAGATGAAACGCAATACACGTCACATAAAAACTGACCCTCTACGTTGTGTTGGGTCCCCATACACAGGAAGACCTCTATCATAAATTATAAAAGCTTGTAGTGCATGAAAATTCAGGTTCTTTAGTCTCAAATGGCCCAAATTCCTAAAAGCCGCAAAAAATGCTGATTCAATTCAGGAATTTTTGAAAATAATGTTGTTGTTTGGAGATATAATAGACCTTCTGTACTATATGTCGCACGTGAAAATTGCATGAAAAAATCCTAGATTACCCCTTGACCCCCTTAATTGCATTGGTGAATTATACAATCTACGTTGGTTCCGTGATAACCTTATATTTGCAAACTTTCACAGAAATGTAATAAATGTAATAAATTGCTTCTTACTGAAATAGATGGAAAGTTGGATGCCACCCCTTGAGATAATGTTGTCACGGTTACGGATTTGCATTCCTTCATTAGTTTGTTAAATTAAATTTAATTAGTTTTCTGGGAATGTTTCAGAAACTGTTGGTTTAAGAGCCTTATAATGTAGTTTTCGAGGACCCTAGAGTTTTATTTCTGGCACCGAGGGGCTTTGTCTCGTCGTTGTACGCCATAATATAATACTACTAATAATAATATAATATAGGGATAGGAATATAATAGACCTGCCATACCACACCCGCAGGTGTAAATCGCGTGAAAAAATTCTAGACTACCCCTTGACCCCCTTAAGCGCATTTTACATATTGATGAAATTTACAGCTTAATTTGGTTCCATAATAACCATCTAGCCGTTTGCAAACTTTCACACTAATGTAATTAATGGAATTGCATTGCGTCTTACAGCAATAGATGGACCTCTGAGAATCTGTTGCCATGGTTATCGGCTTGCATTCGTTCAGTAGTTTATTAAATTAAATTAGTTTTCTGAGAATATCTCAAAAACGGTTGGACGTAGGACCTTAAAATGTGTTTTAGGGCGCCCGAATGTTATCTCTCACATTGAGGGGCTGAAAATGGGCTTTGTCTCGTCCTTCTACTCCTATTTCAGCATGTATTTTAAGGGGGTATGCCCCCTTTTATGATAGGTACAGAAAAGAGATACATCAATGATTAGTGTCGTGCCTCTGATGGATATCTGTACCAAATTTTGCGTTGATACACCCAACCGTTCTCGATTTATAAAGGAACAAAGTTGTCCACAATCAAACAAACAGACAGACAGACCAAAACATTATTTTCGCGCGCATCTATCATAAAACAGTCTGAAACGTGTAAATAACTCCAATTTCCGTAGAAATTCAGAAAAAAAAACAGACAAATTTTCTATTTATATATGTAGAGATATACTGCACGGCTCGGTGTTGACCGTGTTTTATTGCAGAAATATAGGATTTACTCGCTAACCGTTGGAGATACACGAAAAGTGTTAAGGACCTTTTGGATAGAAAATTGAATGTTAAAGCTCATGTATGCCATCAAAAGGTTGCTATTTCTTAGCGTTCTCTTTTTATTTGAAATGGAAATATCAAATTTTGAAACCAAAGGGTGTAGTGACGTCATAAATGTGGTTTTTACTCGGTAACCGTTGGAGATAAACGAAAAGTGAAGCTCGTATGTACCGTCAAAAGTTTGCTATTTCTTAGCGTTCTCTTTTTATTTGATAAGGAAATATGAAGTTTTGATTAAAGTGTGTAGTGACGTCACTAAAATGGTCGCCATTTTTAATAGTGCAAATTATCGAAATAAAATATATCCTATATCTAAACCTGGTAAATCAGCTACATCCATGCAAAATTTTATTTAAATCGGACCAGTGGTTCTTGCGTTATTGAGTAGCACACAGACTGACAGAAAGACAGACACACACCATCTCATTTTTATATATTAGTATAGCGGAAGTACCCGTCCTTCGAACGGTGTTATATATTAACACCAGACATTATCAATTGAGCTACTGTTGCAATGGTTAGCGGTTTTTCATTCCTTCATAAGTTTATCAGAACGAAGTTAGTTTTCAGGGAATACCACACACACTGTTAATTTAAGGGCCTTAAAATGTGGTTTTCGGAGACCCCTTATAGACTCCCGAATTATGTGTCTCACATTGAGAAGCGCAACATATGCTTTGATCGTCCTTCTAGGATAATATTTTATATTTCGCCTATTTTAGCATGTATTTTGAGAAGTTTTTCCCTATATTCACCGTTCTACTGTTTGAAAAGTACGGTGAGGAGTTTTATAAATGATTGGTGTATTGACTCATGTTTACCATACCTAATTTTACGATGCACCACGCCTACGAACACGATTTATAGGCGTACATAAAGATACACAGAAAGACAGACAGACAATTCTGTTGTCTACAACATATCACCCAGATATCCAAATATGGGTATATCTGCCATACAGTATCACACAAAATCATCCTTACGATGAACCCGTATGTCGACAAAAGAAAGATTAGTTAAAATTTGCTCTCAAACTAAATTCACCTAGCTTGTACTTCTTGACGTGAAATAGAATTGAAAGACTTGTAGACGAAACGCAATACACCTCACATAAAAAATGACCCTCTACGTTGTGTTAGGTCCACATACACAGGAAGACCCCTTTCATAAATTATAAAGGCTTGAGGTGCATGAAAATTCAGGTTCTTTAGTCTCAAATGGCCCAAATTCCTGAAAGCCGCAAAAAATGCTGATTCCATTCAGGAATTTTTGAAAATAATGTTGCTGTTTGGAGATATAAAGGATGATTGTAGTTTTACGTGACCATTAATCGCGAGATCATAAGCCACGGGACCTCCATTTGACGTGGAATCTGAACCACAGGGCATGGCATTTCACTTTGCAAATGTTTGGAGATATAATAGTCCTTCTGTACTATATGTCGCACGTGAAAATTGCATGAAAAAAATCTAGGTTACCCCTTGACCCCCTAAATTGCATTGATGAATTATACAGTCTACGTTGGTTCCGCGATAACCGTATAGCCATTTGCAAACTTCCACAGAAATGTAATAAATAGAGTGACATTACTTCTCACAGAAATAGATGGAAAGTTGGATGCCACCCTTTGAGATAATGTTGTCATGGTTAGCGATTTCCATTGCTTCATTAGTTTGTTAAATTAAATTAGTTTTCTGGGAATATTTCAGATACTTTTGGTTTTAGGGCCTTATATTGGAGTTTTCGAGGACCCTTTAGGGCCCCCAAGTTTTGTTTCTGGCACCGAGGGGGCGTTGTCTCCTCGTTGTACGCCATAATATAATAATAATAATATAATATAGGGATAGGAATATAATAGACCTGCCGTACCACACCCGGAGGTGTAAATCGCGTGAAAAAATTCTACTGTACCCCTTGACCCCCTTAAGCGCCTTATACGTATTGATGAATTCTACAGCTTAATTTGGTTCCGTGACAACCTTCTAGCCGTTTGCAAACTTTCACACCAATGTAATTAATGGAATTGCATTGCGTCTTACAGCAATAGATGGACCTCTGAGAATCTGTTGCCATGGTTACCGGCTTGTATTCGTTCATTAGTTTATTAAATGAAATTAGTTTTCTGGGAATATCTCAAAAACGGTTGGTTTAGGGCCTTAAAATGTGGATTTCGGGGACCCTTCAGGGCCCCCGAGTTTTGTCTCTCACATCGAGGGGATGAAAATGATTTTTGTCTCGTCCTTCTACTCCTATTTCAGCGTGCATTTTAAGGGGGTAGGCCCCCTTTTATGAGAGGTACGGAGAAGGGTTTCATCAATGATTAGTGTCGTGCCTCTGATGGATATCTGTACCAAATTTTACGTTGATACACCCAGCCGTTCTCGAGTTATAAGGGAACAAATTTGTCCACAGACAATCAAACAGACAGACCAAAACATTATTTTCGCGCGCATCTATCATAAAACAGTCTGAAACGTGTAAATAACTCAAATTTCCGTAGAAATTCAGAAAAAAAACCAGACAGATTTTCTATTTATATATAGAGAGATATACTGCACCGCTCGGTGTTGACCGTGTTTTATTGCACAAATTTAGGTTATACTCGCTAACCGTCGGAGATACACGAAAAGTGATAAGAACCTTTTGAATAGAAAATTAAATGCTAAAGCTCGTGTATACCATCAAAAGTTTGCTATTTCTTAGCGTTCTCTTTTTATTTGAAATGGAAATATGAAATTTCGAAACCAAAGGGTGTAGTGACGTCACGAAAGTAGGTATTACTCGCTAACCGTTAGAGATACACGAAAAATGATAAGGACCTTTCGGATAGGAAATTAAATTTCAAAGCTCGTATGTTCCATCAAAAGTTTGCTATTTCCTACCGTTCTCTTTTTATTTGATATGGAAATATGAAATTTTGAATCCAAAGGGTGTAGTGACGTCACTAAAATGGTCGCCATTTCTTAATAGTGCAAAATATCGAAATTAAAAGTATCCTATATGTAAACCTGGTATTTCAGCTACATTCATGAAAAATTTCATTTAAATCGGACCAGTGGTTCTTGCGTTATTAGGAAACAGACAGACAGACAGAAAGACAGACACACACCATCTCATTTTTATATAATAGTATGATTGCATCTATCTATATATTTAAAACACCAAGGTGATTTTTGTACCCACGAGATTGAGAGAACGACAGAACCACATTACTTCGTAGAGCACTCTGACGAAAGCTCTTGGCCTGTAGATTTGCAGAGTGTCTTTAAAATAAACAGTATATTTTTAAATTAATAAAGAAAAATGCAGAATTCTTGCCGTTCACGCATGCGCACAATCCGCCTTGGCTCATGACAGAAATGGCGGTGAGAAGTCCATTAAAATGTAATTTACTTAATAACTGTACGCGCGTATGTATAAAGATTCCGTGTATTTGAAAACGGACATTAACCAAGACCTGACAATAAAATATAGTATGAGTATGAACCTATACGAATGTGCAACATTGATTTTTAGCCTACTTTTCACATTTTGCAAAAATGAGGATAAAGTAGACTTATGTGATCGATCCGGGAAAATATGTCTGTCTGTCCTTCTGTCTGTCAGTCTGTCTGTCTGTGTGTGTCTGTCTGTCTGTCTGTCTGTCTGTCCATCTGTCCGTCTGTCTGGCTGTGTGTATGTGTCCCCTATAAACTCCTAAACGGCTGCAGCAATCAAAATCAAATTTAGTATGAGTAAAGATGTATACCGGAATATCTCAAGCCCATATTTGAAAATGATGTCATTGCTACCAACTGCTTAAAAACGCACTAGAAATTTGAGCTCCATGTAGGATATCTTGGAAGGTATGCATGGGAGCTCTTCCAAAATGGGCACACATGTAGATTATACTATTTCAGTTTAGTTTCCAGGAGGCCATACATGAGAGTGTTGCCAAAATAATTTTAAGCCTTATGACAGGTCCAATTTTTAATGCATATAACTTCTACACTATCAATTGGATTTCAACCACATTTTGTACGTAATATGTGTACAAAAACAGATATGACTGAGCGTTTTATTAAGAGCCACCTGGGCTGCTAACTGTTAATAATTGCTCTCTCATTTTTTTAAATCCAAATACCAATATATCAGGAAGTATGCAAGCCGACAGCTTTAAACTATACACACGTATAGTACCTGACATTTTAGATTAATTTGGAGTAACTGATATACGTCAGTTCTACCAACATGATTCTAAGCCTGCTGATAGGACCAATTTTTAAATACATGTAACTTCTATACTATCATTTGGATTTCAACCAAATTTCGTATGTGCTATGTGTAACATAACAGATACGACTATAAGTATTCTTAGGAGCAATCAGGCTGTCAACTGTTAATAAATGTTGTCTATATGTTTTACCCTGATATCAATATATCAGAAAGTACTATACCTTGCACACGTATAGCACCTGACATTGTAGATTAATTTGGAGTAATTAATATAAGTCAGTGCTGCCAACATGTTCCTATGCCTGCTGATAAGACCAATTTTAAAATACATGTAACTTCTATACTAACAAATGGATTCCATTCAAAATTGGCACAACAAGATATCATAGTATTTCAGATTATTTCTGACCAGCACACGCATGACATTGTTGCCAACATTCTTTTTATGCAATCAGTTACAGTAACTGACAACAGATGGCAGTACTTCGCCCATATAGTTCCAGTAACTGACAACAGATGACAGTATCTCACCCATATACGAAAATTATACAATCCGCCAGCTACCCTCACAATGATAGAAACCCTTCCTACGGGCAGTTATATTATTTCTACATTCCGCATCATTACGTTTTATTTCGGTTTTATCATTCCATTCCAGCATGTGATCAAAAGAGCTTCCTGTTGTCTCCACAAAGCAGTTTGAATACCCGCAATCAGTTAGAGTACTTGACAACAGATGGCAGTACCATTGCGACGCATTCTGCCTTTGGAGTTCGCCTTCAACAGACGTGTAGAGCATAGAGGAGTAGGTTTTTCTTGGTCTAGCTTTCCTAGCTGGTTACTTGCAGTAGTACATTGTCGCTATTATTGTTCACTCCCCTTCGTTGTGATTATTTCTCCATATTAGGCTACATCGTTCTGTATATGATCATTAAAGGGTTTTATTTTGAGTTCGTCGTCGTGTTATAACCATGGAACGCCAAATTATTCCAATAGTTGCTGATGGAAACTGTTTATTTCGGTCTGTATCATACTGTTTGTACAATACTCAGGAACGTCATCGTAAAATACGCTTACATGTTGTTCAGTCAATAACAAACTGCATGGAAATATAATAAAGAATTTGTTGTAGGTGACCCATCCTACGGACTGGTCGTTATTAATTCAACTGACTACGAAAATTTGTTATCACTCGACGGGCAATATGCCGGCCATGTTGAATTACATTGTATTGGTCAGTTATTCCCTGACTATTTAATCAGGGTTTACAGTGATGATAGTAAAGTAATTTTTGACTATGGTACAGGAAACATTATTTGCAACCTTCCTCTTTCTGGTAGTGTTGATGCTGGCCATTACAGCGTTTTGGAGTTCCATTCCATATATTTTACAACGCTCACCACCAATTCTATTATTTATACTAGTTTCCATGATGGTTCCGTATTGACGTACTAAATAGTTTTAACAACAAATTGTATATCCGCCTTAGTCAATACATAAACGAAAATAAATTATAATTACACTTGCTCCTGGTACATGTCTTGGCTGATGAAGGGGATAAAAGCAATTAATGCCCGAAACATGTACCAGGAGCAAGTGTAATTATAATTTATTTTCGTTTATGTATTGACTAAGGCGGATATACAATTTGTTGTTAAAACTATTCACCACCAATCGCAGTGAATGATACTCTTCAAAAACACGCAAGAGGAGAAAGACACTGATTTGCCGTAGGGAAAGCGCAGCGCGACGTCTAGCATTCAAAAGGCGACAGAAGTATCCCATTTTGCGTGATACATCCAAAGCTATGTACAGGTCTAATGCTGTGCAAGACATAGCGCCCAAGGGAGTGGAGGGTGATACTATGCACAGGTCTAATGCTGTGGAAGACATAGCGCCCAATGTAGTGGAGGGTGATACTATGTACAGGTCTAATGCTGTGAAGACATAGCGCCCAAGGTAGTGGAGGGTGATACTATGCACAGGTCTAATGCTGTGCAAGACATAGCGCCCAAGGTAGTGGAGGGTGATACTATGCACAGATCTAATGCTGTGGAAGACATAGCGCCCAAGGTAGTGGAGGGTGATACTATGCACAGGTCTAATGCTGTGGAAGGCATAGCGCCCAAGGTAGTGGAGGGTGATACTATGCACAGGTCTAATGCTGTGGAAGACATAGCGCCCAAGGTAGTGGAGGGTGATACTATGCACAGATCTAATGCTGTGGAAGACATATCGCCCAAGGTAGTGGAGGGTGATACTATGCACAGGTCTAATGCTGTGGAAGACATAGCGCCCAAGGTAGTGGAGGGTGATACTGTGCACAGGTCTAATGCTGTGGAAGACATAGCGCCCAAGGTATTGGAGGGTGATACTATGCACAGGTCTAATGCTGTGGAAGACATAGCGCCCAAGGTAGTGGAGGGTGATACTATGCACAGGTCTAATGCTGTGGAAGACATAGCGCCCAAGGTAGTGGAGGGTGATACTATGCACAGATCTAATGCCGTGGAAGACATAGCGCCCAAGGTAGTGGAGGGTGATACTATGCACAGATCTAATGCCGTGGAAGACATAGCGCCCAAGGTAGTGGAGGGTGATACTATGCACAGGTCTAATGCTGTGGAAGACATAGCGCCCAAGGTAGTGGAGGGTGATACTATGCACAGGTCTAATGCTGTGGAAGACATAGCGCCCAAGGTAGTGGAGGGTGATACTATGCACAGGTCTAATGCTGTGGAAGACATAGCGCCCAAGGTAGTGGAGGGTGATACTATGCACAGGTCTAATGCTGTGGAAGACATAGCGCCCAAGGTAGTGGAGGGTGATACTATGCACAGGTCTAATGCTGTGGAAGACATAGCGCCCAAGGTAGTGGAGGGTGATACTATGCACAGGTCTAATGCTGTGGAAGACATAGCGCCCAAGGTAGTGGAGGGTGATACTATGCACAGATCTAATGCTGTGGAAGACATATCGCCCAAGGTAGTGGAGGGTGATACTATGCACAGGTCTAATGCTGTGGAAGACATAGCGCCCAAGGTAGTGGAGGGTGATACTGTGCACAGGTCTAATGCTGTGGAAGACATAGCGCCCAAGGTATTGGAGGGTGATACTATGCACAGGTCTAATGCTGTGGAAGACATGGCGCCCAAGGTAGTGGAGGGTGATACTATGCACAGGTCTAATGCTGTGGAAGACATAGCGCCCAAGGTAGTGGAGGGTGATACTATGCACAGATCTAATGCCGTGGAAGACATAGCGCCCAAGGTAGTGGAGGGTGATACTATGCACAGATCTAATGCCGTGGAAGACATAGCGCCCAAGGTAGTGGAGGGTGATACTATGCACAGGTCTAATGCTGTGGAAGACATAGCGCCCAAGGTAGTGGAGGGTGATACTATGCACAGGTCTAATGCTGTGGAAGACATAGCGCCCAAGGTAGTGGAGGGTGATACTATGCACAGATCTAATGCCGTGCAAAACAAAGTGCCAACGGGAGTGGAGAGACAATTCTAAGCTCAGGGACATCTCAGATATTGACAAACTCATTTATGCGGAAATATCCGATCCCAGTGATACTACCTTATACAATGTAGTGAAGTCTCATATGGTGCATGGGCCTAGCGGTAATCTCAATCCCAAATCTATTTGTATGGTAGACGGAAATTGTAGAAAGGACTTCCCAAAGGATTTCATTGCCGAAACAAAGGATAATATGAACGGCTATTCTATTTTTCGAAGGCGGGACAATGGCAGAACAATTATCAAACGCGTTGAAGGTTATGACGTGAAAGTTGACAATCGTTTCATAGTGCCTTATAATACGTTTCTTTTATTGTACTTTCAAGCTCATATTAATGTAGAGATTTGTGCAAGTGTTGAAGAGTATAAAATATATCCACAAATATGTTTACAAAGGACATGTCTGCGTCAATCTACTAATAACAACCAACGAGGGTTTATTTCCCCATGATGCCATATCTACCTTTCTGAACACCCGATATGTAAGCCCGAGTGAAGCTGCTTATAGAATATTTTCCTATCCTATGCACGAACAATCTCATACTGTAGTTCGCTTACCTATTCATTTACAAGACGAACAGCAGGTGTATTTTTGCAATGACAATGCCGCTGAAGCTCTACTTCGAGCAGAAATGAAAAGCACAGAACTGATTGCATGGTTTAATTAAGATAAGAATCCGGTGACAAGAAGTCCTTACATATACCCAAAAACGCCAGTTCATTATGTTTGGGAAAGTAATACACGCGTCTGAAAAAAAAAGTAAAATCTGGAAAAATAATTGGTAGAATGTTAACGTTTCCCCAGTGGAATCAGAAAAATATCATCTTCGATTGTAGGTGCCACCTGTTTTCGAGATGTAAAGACAGATACAATTCATTCAAAGAAGCAGCAATGGAACATATGTTAATTCAGGACGATGCTGACAATTATTTTCCTTCATTTGTATATTTCAACAACCATCGAATTCAGTTAAATTTTGGGATACTTTTAAGGATTCTCTAAGTGAGGATTATTTATGTCTTTACAACCAGAAAACAGCTTATCAAATGACTCTCCGCGATATCCGTAAGATGACAAAATTACAAGGTTTTTCTCTTTCAACTTTCGGGTTGCCAGTTATCCAGTGACTTACCACGTACTGAAAGGGCTTCCATGCTTCCTGATACTGATTATGACTCAATTATTCAGAAAGCAAATGATGGACAAAGATTCATCATAAATGAAATTATTAACGCTATGCTACAGAACAATACGAATAAAATTAAAGCATAATTCATAGATGGTTCTGGTGGTACCGGCAAGACATTCGTGTACCAATGTCTCATTAAAAAAGTGCACTGATTTGGGTTTTGAAGTGATACCAGTGGCTTGGACTGGAATTGCTGCCATGCTATTACCAATGAAATTACACGAAGCTTCTGTCTCATCTTCAAAAATGACAGGAAAGGAGCACACGATATCAGGTCAACAAGACAGATTATATGAAAAAAAGCACAAATGGCTAACTTGCATGCCCTGATGGGCGTTAATATACTTTTGCAAAACATGTCTTTACAACCAGAAAACAGCTTATCAAATGACTCTCCGCGATATCAGTAAGATGACAAAATTACAAGGTTTTTCTCTTTCAACTTTCGGGTTGCCTGTTATCCAGTGACTTACCACGTACTGAAAGGGACTCATCTTCCATGCTTCCTGATACTGATTATGACTCAATTATTCAGAAAGCAAATAATGGACAAAGATTCACCATAAATGAAATTATTAACGCTATGCTACAGAACAATACGAATAAAATTACTGCATAATTCATAGATGGTTCTGGTGGTACAGGCAAGACATTCGTGTACCAATGTCTCATTAAAAAAGTGCACTGATTTGGGTTTTGAAGTGATACCAGTGGCTTGGACTGGAATTGCTGCCATGCTATTAACCATTGGCCGTACGGTACACAGCGGATTTAAATTACCAATGAAATTACACGAAGCTTCTGTCTCATCTTCAAAAATGACAGGAAAGGAGCACACGATATCAGGTCAACAAGACAGATTATATGGAAAAAAGCACAAATGGCTAACTTGCATGCCCTGATGGGCGTTAATATACTTTTGCAAAACATCATGGATAATTCCATCTCTTTTGGAGGGAAAGTCATTGTACTAGGTGGAGAATTTAGACAAGTTTTGCGTGTTGTCCCGCATGCTTCCAAACATGCTGTTATTCAGAACTGCATTAAATTTTCTCCTCTTTGGTCAGAATTTAAATATTTCATCTGTTAAAAAATTTGCGAACAGGACCAGAAGAATTAGACTTCGCTGATTTTTTGCTGAAAATTGGTAATGGATTACTCTTCCGTGAATCAGGAATCGACAAAGCAATATGTTATTGATTTACCACTCACTGCCATCGTGAAACAAGACATCGTCTCTGAAATTTATGGGTATAAATTTCAGTCACCAGAAAATGCTAAGTTCTCCAAAATTGCCATTCTTGCCCCTAAAAACGAACACTGTGATCAAATCAAATCTTAAGTTATAGATCTTCTACCCGGAACGGCCAGAAAGTACATCGGTGTAAATAACTTAATTACTGAAGATGAAAATGAAATTCTCCAATTGCCCATAGAGTTACTGAGCAGCTTAGAATTAAGTGGCGTGCCTCCTCATGTCCTTAACTTAAAACCTGGAGCGATTGTAATGTTATTAAGAAACTTGAATGCTACACAGGGGCTTCTAAATGGAACAAGATTAATTGTGCGAAAAATGCATGACAGTTGTTTAGATCTTGAAATCATTACAGGGTTAAGTGTTGGACAAAGAGTACTGATTCCTAGAATTGATTTAACACCATCCGACACAATTCTTACATTTACTTAAAGACGCCAGTTTCCTATTCGCCTTGCATTCAGTATGACAATTAACAAAGCTCGACTTTAGACCGCGTTGGTGTATATTTACCCCCAGCCTGTATTTAGCCATGGCCAGCTGTACGTAGAAATGTCTCGAGTTCGATCATTTGATAGTTTGAAAGTACAAATAGTGCCGGCGGTCCATAGGACAATAAATTTTGTATTTAAGGAGGTACTGGTAACATCACTACATTTAAGAGACTTTCAACCAAAATTTCTCTACATATAGTTACTACACACATCAGTCTATACGTTAATTTCTGGAGTCTGATTTAGCCACTGCAGTTTTACCGACCCAGGGGCTTAGTATTCCGATGAATTTCAACGGGTTCACCCTAGTATGCAGTATTATTAAATAGGCTGTTTCCCGACAGCGGTATCTACGTTCGCTAATGCGCAGTTTTAGGCCATGGGGCCAAGCTCTCTGTGGACTCGGTAGACGTGGGTTCGAGCCCTACCTTCAACCATCCTTGAAATGGTTTTCCGTGGTTTTCCATTTTCAACTTCAGTCAAATATTGGGACGGTACCTTCTGACAGGCCACGGCCGCTTACTTCCACATCCTTGCCCAGTTTCATTCACCATCATTCATTTCATCTCTCATTGACTCCTCTCATGAGGTTGGCGTCAGGAAGGGCACACAACCGTAAAAAAAAACATCCAGCATAAAGACTTTCATCCCATCCTCGACTCCGTTGGAAAACGGTTATAATAAGGGGCAGACATACAGTTCACGCTACGGTTTTTGGCCGGTGAGTCCCAATTGCGCAGTCGTACAGAATCTCAGGCATGTGCAATTGATACACATGAGATCCTCTCCACATGCGTGTGGCTCGCAGACTGTTCTCTGAAGGCTACATTAAATAGACCGTCTAGTTCTGTATACAGGTCGTATCAGAAATAAATAAAAAAATGTTTTCTGTTGGTTGTTGCAATTTCCCTGAATACATAGGAAGTGGCGGAGTCGGTGGCGTAGTTGGTAGCATGCTGAACTTCTATGCCCACGGTCATGGGTTCAAACCCGGCCGAATTCATCGGATTTTTTAAGAGCATTAAATATCCCTCAGTATGCTTTCCTTCGGAGGGGAAATAAACCCGGCGGTCCCATGTCATAGATTTATGACATGACAAAGAACCTTCCACTAACTACACTTGTGTGAAGCCAAACTCGTAGGTTAGAATTGATAACGCTCTATTAGTTCCAACGTTCACCGCCAGGTGCTGACTGCGATGCCAGCTAGTAGCCAAGTCCGCAAGTTAGGTGTCGTGGACGGTATCATTTGGTAGGAAAAGTAAGAACTACTTGAAAATTGTTGTCTGCAGTCCTTACTTGAATTAAAACAGATAACACACATTAATACAGCCATCAAAATAACTAAGGAACTAACCAACATACATATGACGTGAAAATAATGCCATGTTTCGAACATTAAAAACATATTATGTTGGAAATACTATGTTTGTAGCTCAGGTAGTAAATTTTGAATGACATAGGGCTTTTCAGACATACAATAAGTTACAATATGTTCCAGTATGAAACAGTTCGCTGTTGTAGATAGAACGTATGCAAGCATACTACCAGAAGCTGTAATTAAGTGATTATCTTACGAACTGTGTCATACAAACATTGCACACTAAATTGATGTTCCTCCCAAACCATTCGCTGTGGTAAAAAAAAAAAGAAATATAGTTTACTAAATGCGAACATTCATTTCTGCCTTCAATAAGATTATTTGTATTTATCTCCAAACATACCAGTTCTCAGCAACTTCATGACGTATGTATGCCTAAAATTTCGTAAGGATATCCCTGTATTAAAACTTATGGTAGTATGGATGCATAAATTGTACGGAAACATTCAACGTAGAAGCAACAAATGGTTTCAAATGGGTTAATATTGTAATGTATGTCAGCAAAGCCCTACGTCATTCATTATTGTACTATTTGAGCCACAAAGATTACATTTTCTGATTTTTTTTAAGATAGAAAATTATTTTTATATATGTATTCAGGGCCATGCCAATAACTGGCAGAAAAAATATTTGTACTTACCTCCGAAACACAGTGTACAATTCTTCCATAGTAGTCTGGCTGCGTGGCTCAGGGGTAACGTTCTCGCTTGCTGAGCCCAAGGTTGCAGGTTCGAAACCTGGCGCAATTAGCTGGCATTTGAGGGTGCGCAAATGCGAGGGAGCCGTGTCAGTACATTTACTGGCACGTAAAAGATCCCCTTCGGGGCAAAATTCCGGCACCCCGGCGTCTCTAAAAGCAAGGATAGTTAAAAGGGACGTAAAACCAATAACATTATTATTATCTTCCATAGTAAGAGGTTGGGTGGTTGGTTCTTCAGTTTAGGGGCTGCGACAACGCGGTCATGTAGCCCCGTGTACTTTGTGTGTGTGTGTAGAATCAGTCTGAAAACCTGTGTAAATTGTGATGTCTGTATTAGTGTGTGTTATCTGTTTTAATTCAAGTAAGGACTGCAGACAATCAATTTTGCTAGTAGTTCCTTCTTTTGCTACAAAACGCCACCGTCAATGACAAGTAGTTCTGAACTTGGTTGCTAGATGCCACAGCAGTCGGTTCCTGGAGACAAACGTTGGAACCTAAGAGCGTTAGTCATCTAACCTACTGTATAATTTAGCTTTACACATGTGTAATTAGTGGAAGGCTCTTTTACATGCCATAAATCTATGAAATGGGACGGCTGGCTTTACTTTCCCTCCGAAGGAAGGCATACTGAGGGATTTTTTACGCTCTTAAAAAAAGAGCCCGCTATCTTGGGCATAGAAGCTCAGCATTCTACCAACTACGCCACCGAAGCCGACTTTGGTAAGAGGTTTATTTTACACCATATTTCCGAATGAATCTTGAAGAGGGTTATTGTTGCTGCTGTTAACTAGTTTAATGGGATTGGGGCATCGTGGTCATCGGTCCTATGTGATTTGGTGTGAGAGCTCGATTTGTCTGATAACCTGTTTGTGAGGACTACAATTGGGTGCGTAACTACAATTACTAAGGTCAAGGATGAGGCAGAGGCCCCAGAAATTGAAGAGGTACTATTCCATTGTTTGCCTGGAGTGAGTGTGGATAAACCACATAAAACCGGGTGAGTTAGCCGTGGTGGTTACGGCATGACTGATGGCAGTCGCTCACATTCGGGAGGCGAGGAGGTTCGAATCCCCCCGCCGGCAACCTTGAAGATGGTCTTCTGAGGTTTCCCATCTTCCTTCCAGGCAAATGCCGGGGTTGGTCCCTAACTATAGGCCACAGCCGCTACCTTCCAACTCCTTGTCCTTACATTCCAACGTCCCTCCTTTCCTCCCCAACGGTACTTCTAGCTCACCCATTGGTTGTCGGTCTCGAAGCAGCTACAAAACTGGCGAGCCGAACATGTCCTCGGACACTCCCGGCACTAAAAGCCATACGCTAAAAAAAAAACACATAAATATAAATTTTATGGAATTTATTTCAAGTGTAGGTACTATAAATGTGTATATAATAAAATGTCTTTGGATTGTCAGGGTAGCTGATATCAGTGCCAGAAGTCTTATTAGCAATCTTGATTTGTTGCAGCTTCCCATTGTGTCCGTGGAGAGAGATTCAACGACGATGATAATGGTCGTTCTAAGGGGCTTAAGATCTGAGTATATGGCCCCGAATGGTTTGGGTGATAGTGACAATGATTTAATGATTAACTACAAATAAATAGCGGACCCTGCAGCTAGGCGGGACAAACGCTAAGGAAGAAGAAGAAGAAGAATAACTACAACCAAAACCAACTAACGTACGTACCAGAAGAGAAGCAAAACAATAAGGGAAATAAAGGACGGGGGAAAAATGCCTTCAACCCTCGAAGAATGGGGTTGAGTGGCTTAGAAGTTAAGAGAGCCATGGAAGGCAGATAGGAAAGCGAAAGACGAGAGGGTCATGGAAAAATGGGAGAAACCGAACCCAGCTCAGGAATCCCTTAGGGTCGCCAACTCCCGAACTTACCAGCCATGAGCCTTTGAGGGTGTAGAACTATCCAGCAGGGTGCATCATAAGTTAGGGAGATGCATACACACCCTACATCATTTAGGGCCTTGAGCAGAAGGGTAGCAGACGCCATTTGCCACCAGAGAATTACCGCCATTTGCAAATAAAATAAATGAATCAATATGAAAGTAGGCAATGCCTGACTTAACTGGGGTCCCGTGGTCACCAACCCATGTCCCGCAAGTTGTGAGACCCGGGGGGGGGGGGGGGTATCTATTGCGCATGGCAAATCCACAGGGTGAACAGTATTGGCATTCAGTTGCAACCAAAGAAATGTTAAGTCGTACGTAACTATTTCAATTCAACGAATCAAAGCAATTTTATGGTTATTCTAAGAGCAAATAGGTTGTTAGGAAATCATAATCTCTCTTAACTCGTGATTCAGTCTCTTTCCATCAAAAGCTAGTATTTACCCATCCTAAATGCACGTAACATCTCCATACTGAATCTAGAGGAGAAAGAAAACACAGATCCTGTACCTCAGGTACAAAGCTGTGAAGCTATATTTTGCTAGAATTCATTAGCCAATGACAAGCAAGTGTAATTACTGAGCAGTGTTATTATTGTATGTGCCACCAACACATGGCTAGAGCTAGCGGTAAACCGGCCAATTACACTCCGCATACATAACTAATGAGATGGCGACCGCACCATGGATCACAAAGTGCTTTCATCCTTTGCGTTTCTCCCGCTGTAATCAGTGGACCACCCCCAAGGATAAATACACTGATTCAGAGTTTTTCTCTGTGATGCGATAAAGGGAGAGAACGGAATTGAACAGATCTCCACTCCATTTGAATGACTAACAAGGTACAATATAGAATGTCGCGCTGGTCTGTATACTAATCCTCGTAACAGATAACGAACCATATACATATACCATTATGTGATGTATACAAAGTAAATAAACCAGCCTTTTTCAGTCTCACTCTCACTGAGATATTGTAAAAGATTAAACTAGGAGTAAAGACTCAAAGAGAAATAATTCCTACACTGAAATTTGCTGATGACATTCTCATCTTGGTCGAATCACCAGAGGATTTGTATGCGTTTTAAAATGTATGGACTATGTGAAACTATATTTAATTTACAAGAGGAAGCAAAGACAGATAGAAACAGAACTGGGGCAAGACCAGTTTGGCTTCAGGTGAAACGTAGGTACAAGGGAATATGTACGAAGTCTTAGGCTGATTTTGGAAGCTAGAATAACGAAGGATAAGAGATCGTTTATGTCATTTGTAGACTTTGAAAAGGCTTTTGAAAACGTTCATTGGAGTAAGTTTTTTGTCATTTTGAAAAAGATTGGAATAAGTACAGGGATAAGAGATTGCTATACAATCTATACAGAAACCAAACAGCAGATATTCGAGCCGAAGGTCATGAGAGAGAAGCTGGTATTCAGAAAGGTGTAAAGTAAGCCTGCTATTTATCACCCATACTTTTCAATCTATAAATTGAACTTGGAGAAAAATATCATAGTAGGAGTAAAGATTCAAGGAGAAATAATTTCAGTTCTCATATTTCCAGATGACATCGTCATCTCAGCAGACACACCGGAGGAATTGAATGAGTATTTAAAATGGTATGAACTCTGATTTGAGGAAAGAATTCATGATGATAATCAATAAATGTAGAACACAAATACTGGAATGCAGCCGAAAGGAAACAGAAACCTTTATGGACGTCAAATTGGCAGGTGAAAAGCTAAAGGAATTACGAGACCACTGTTACTTAGGAAACAAAATAACCAGTATTGGACGAAGCAAAGAGGATATAAGAATAGGTTGGCTCAGGCAAGGAAAGCATTTCCAGAAAAAAAAAACGAATCTGTTGACATCGAGTACAGATTTAGGTATTAAGAAGTCATTTTTGAAATCCTTTTTCTGGAGCGTGACACACTATGGAAGTGAAACTTGGACTGCTGGTGCAGCGAAATGTAGAAGAATAGATGCATTTGAAATGTGGTGTTACAGGAGAGTGATGAAGATCAGATGGGTAGATAGAGTAAGAAATGAAGAGGTAGTTATTTATTGATTGATGTTTTAAGGGGTGGGACAGTGAGATCATCTGCCCCATTGAAGAGGTATTAAGACGAGTGGGAGAGGAGAGATGTTTCTGGTGGCCGGTCATGAAGAGACGAGATAAATTGGTAGGACACATACTAAGACACCCAAAATGTTAAACAGATTGTCTTGGATGTCAGATGTGGTAGCTATTTAGATATCAAACTATTAGCTTAGGACATGAAGCATGGAGTGCTGCATCAAACCAGTCAAAAGACTCATGAGTCGAACAACAACAACAACAACAATATTACCATGTCTATCGACTGAAAGCAAAACTGTTACTTAACTACGGAGGTAATAATAATAATAATATCGTATGGCCTCGGGTGCCTGGTGCAAGCTTTGCTATTTGACACCCAGAGGGTAGCTTGCATGTCGAATTTCGTAGTTCCTTGACTATGAAAGTCAAGGAGGTTAGATGTTAGATATCTAATCTCCTTGAACACAATAGCGCTTTCTAGTAGAGAAATGAGGAACTTTGTGCTGGCGGAAACTCCCGAGATTAATTTTGCCATTATGAACTCGGCCTACTGAATTCAAATGGGTTCTTTGACATGCCAACATCGTATGACATGCGTATCGTATTTTTGCCGCCTTTCAAAAATCACTTACCACGGTCAGGGGCGAACCTGCAATCTTGGGGTTAGTAGACCGACACGCTACCCACTCACCCACCGTGGCAAGCAACTACGGAGGTAACGTTGGCAAATGGCCATGCAATTCATTATTATATTACAAAATATTTTCGCTTCCAATTTCGGTTTGAACGTGAACAGTGAGCTTCTGAGATACTGTCCCTGCTCTTTAAGAGGAGACATGCTAACACACCCAAGAATAGCAAACTTAGTTATGAAAGGAAGGGTTGAGGACAAGAACTGTAGAATATGTTTAATTGTCTCGAATGTAAGATGTGGTAACTATGCAGAGATGAAAGGCATGGATAGCTGCATCGAACCATTCAAAAAACTGAAGACTCCAACACACACGAACAAAGCAGCACATTGCTATTGATGAGATGAGGCAATGATAGCAATGTCTACTACATGTGTCTAGTACCATGTAGCGGTATTCCGCGTGGATACACTGTCAGAGCCGCTATCGTGCACGAGATTTACGACATGGAGAGATTACCAACATAGCGTTGAAAATACTCCGCCTTCTTTATTGCCAAGTAAAGCAAATATATGGAGGTATCTCTAGTTGGAAAACAGAAAAAGGATGGCAACAGTTGATGAAAACGTAATTCTACAGTGCTTAGCGTTTGAGGTATTATTATGAAGTTTTCATTCCAGTGCCAGTTTAATTTCGCACTCAAGTTGAGGAAAACGTTTTTTTTTTACAAAAGCAATTCTCATTTACAATAAATAACAGCCATAGTCTACTATTTAAGTCATTCGCACATCATTAACATTGCATATCATCCCACACATCAGATAATTTAAATAATATTGGGCAGTATAATGAACAAATCTTCTCTTCCATCTGAGGTGCATGGAATGTATACAGTATTGAGGTTCATACATTTCATTAACTTGTCTTGAGTTTTAGTGTTCATCAGACACATAGCTAGAGGCATGGTATAATGCAGGCCACGCCGAGCGGCACCGGTGCTTTCCCCTCTCCCCTCTTTCCTCCCCGTGAAGTGACGGTAGCGCAATGTTGATTTGCTTTAATTTTGTAAAGGCGTTGATGAACAAGATTTCCCAAGGATTCATGCCCTTGCCCTAAAATTTGTTGCTATGTTCGGAACAACGTTCGTTTGTGAACAAATGTTTTCAATTACGAATATTAACTAAACAAATACAAGGTCAAGTTCGTCTGATGCGTCCTTGGAAACTATACTTTGGATTGCAACTGCCAAACCGATTGTTCCAAATATAGGAAAATTGATGGCTTCAAAGCGATGCCAAAGATAAACAAAAAATTTTGAAAATTAGTGCAATATCAGGAGCGCAATAAAACTATTATTTCTGTCTGTACACAAAATTGGCATAGCCTATTTGTTTTCTTACAGGTACGCTGCCTGACGCGCGCTGATTTGCCCAGCCCCATTCACCTAACAACAACAACAACAACAACAACAACAACAACAACAACAACAACAACAACAACAACAACACATCTCTCGCCTCGCTAAGCGCTGCCACTGCACGTGTCTCTCCTACCACTGCCACAACAGTGCTGTGTCTGCCTCCCTCATCTTCCCCCATCCCACCGCACCGGCGCTACAGCAGAGCACCGGTAGTTTTGCCGCTGCCGGCTGGGGCTCGCGAAGCACCTGAGTTGGCGTGGCGAATAATGCATCTACAATGGTATGGAAATTATTGATGTAGTTCTATATGGTATAACAACTAGGACATCGTAAAACTTACGGGTCATGATAGAAAACATAATTGAAAGTCAATCAGAAGAAATAAAAAGGAAGGAAGGAAGCTTGTAGTTTAACGTGACCGTTAATCTTGAGATCATGAGCCACGGGACCACCTTTTTACGTGGAATCCGAACCACAGGACATGGCATTTCACTTCGAAAATCGCACATGGATTGACCGGGAATCGAACCCGGACCGCCTTGGTGAGAGGCATACAGCTAGACCGTTTAGCCACCACGCTCCCCCTCATCAGAAGAAATATCGGTACCGTAACTTTTAGCTTTCTAATCTAATAAACTCTGAATTTCTTCGTTACACTCAAAGCTAATGAACTTCAATTTATTCGGTACTTTGAAACCATATAAACTATTCGTTATATTGAAACCTAATGAACGTTTAATTTATGCGTTAATTTGAAACCTAATGAGTGTTTGATTCATTCGTTACTTAGAAGCCATTTTTGTAGTGTAATGTAAATACATTGTCAATAATAAAACAGTATTAGATTGAACTTGCCGCCTCTGAATCCTTATCGCCGCTCGCAATGCCTGCCCGGTTCAACTGGGCCCGCTCTCTCGCTTCGTCTCGCTACACTGTGACGTAAGCATTTACGCTATGCCTGTCCGGCTGCATTGGGCCAGGGTAAACGGGAGCCTAGCTGACCACCTCCGGTATAAACCGTCTTTCGCTACAAGCTGGGAATACATTGCATTCTTTCATACACTCAGGGTGGAAAAAGGAAGATAGGACGGAGAAGAATAGGAAGACGAGGAAGATATCAAATTAGACAAATCTGGGAATCAAGTAATAAAACACAAGGGCCAATAAGAGTGGGAAACTAGTCGATTTCTTGCACAACCTATTAGCGTCGGGGATTGAAATAAAGAAAATGCGACATTACGCTTGAGCGTAAACACTGCCCGTGAATTTAAAAATAAAATAGGCTCTTTTTATACCTTCCATAGTTTTAAGGATATTCATAAAAGATCTTTCCGGAATTTTTCTCTTTCAACAAAGAAAACGGGGAAATTGTATAATTTTCATATGGACCAATAGTGTTTTCTTAAATGAATAAAAATTCCCAACCATTTGATATTGGATACATATAAATACATATACACATACATGCACTTTGTGACGTAATGACTAGCATTTTTGGCTGTCACCGCTGAGGTCCAAGTTTGACGCTGCTAAATAATTCAATTCCGGTCTGAGGGCTGTAACCGGGTTCAGTCAACCTCGTGAGGTAAAATTCATAAGAGGTGGGTTACATCCCTACGTCAGCCGTCCTGGTTTCCCCACTTCTACTGCAAGTGCATGCCGGGATGTTACGATAATTAAGTCCACGAACACATCCTGCCCAAATCCTAGCCCTAACCTGTATAGCTACTACTCTCAGGCAGTGACAAGCATATCACCTTGACGGATGAATGCAGGAAGAAATTAAGAGTCTGGTGGGGGTAAACCGGGCTCCTTTCACTCTAGTTTGAAGGAGAAATATTTAGAGGGTAATAATAATAATAGTGAATTGAGTACGTTACCTCTGGCTATAGTCTAATGAATGACTTATAGCCAGAGTATTTACAGTGCATTGGTTTTTTAATTGTGCAAGGATAATATATAGTTTGTTTAATTAATTAATTACTGGGGCAATTAATTAATTATTTAGGGACAGTGCAAAATGAAAAAGAGAGTAGCAGTCCGTTTCAGCTTAAGGTCGGGGCAGGATGTGACTGTTGGCCATTGTTGGCCAGTACACACTCCTGCCGATGCTGTAGTTGTTATTATTCTCGCTTCGCTCACCATGGTTTAGCTGTATGTGATTTTGCAGTGTGCGTATGTTTTTAATAAATCCGATATAATGGCAAGGGTTGTCGAACAGATTTCTCAGGCACCGAACTATATGAGGCTCTACATGAGATAGAAATCATTTGTAAAAAAAATCATCTACTACAACTCTCTTCCAACTGGAATGCGTTTAGGGACGCCCTAGATCCGGAATTCTTGAAATGTTTCAAATATTTGACGTTCTAGTATATCTATTGCCAAAGAAGATTTAGATATTTGCACACTCAAATGCAAAAGGACTGTGTAGGGATCCGATTTTGCAACCTTGGGCACAGAGTATGAGAGCCTTACCAACTACGCCATAATGCTCGTCGATAGCAAACATCTCTATTTCGAAGCTAGAAAGTGTTATTTGACAGACGAGCCTTCTATGTGCTGGGAAAAGAAAGTGAGCATTACACGCATCTGACAAGCTAAGAATCATTGCTGTGTGTTGGAGAATCCCTTTCTGAGAACGATGCTGTCTGACAGTCAATATCTGTCACTTGTCAGATGCCATCTCCTTCTCTTGCACTTTCCCCTCTCTTCTCTGAGAAGTAAAATGCGTAAAGAGCAGAGATGCGAAAATGCTCTGTGAAGGAAAGTGAGACGTAAGAATATTCACAAACAATGTAATAATTTGAAAGAGTTTCGACAATGCCATCGGCTTGCACTAATAATGTAGATGATGGCACATATCCCATTTTATAATGTAAACCTATCAGCACGAGTAGAATCAGGTTGGCATTACTGTCGTATATCGGTAGCTGAAAATTAATTTACATTTGCAGGTAGTATATGTATGCAATGTTTCGAACTGTTGGCCAGCATACTTTCTGATAGATTGAAATTAGATTAAACATTTATAGAGTGCGTTTTTCAACAGTTGGCAGACCTGTTGACACTAAAGTAAATGCATATGCATATCTGCGCCGGTGCGTAAATTACATACCGAATTTGGTAGAAATCCAATTGATAGTTTGGAAGTTACATGTATTTAAAGATTGGACTTATCAGCAGGCATACAATATCGCTGGCAACACTGTCATGTATGGGCTCCTGAAAATTATTCTGATGTATTGTTATCCATACGTGTGTCAATATTAGACCAGTTCCCATGCATACCTTCCGATATATCCAACATACAGTTCAAATGTCAATTGCTAATTTTCAGCAGTTTGTAGCACTGACGGCATGTTCATATATGGCCGTGATATATTCAGGTATAGATCTTTACTCATACCAAATTTGATTTCAATAGCTGCAGCCGTTTAGGAATTGATAGGGGGAACACACAGACAGATAAACAGACAGAACGGCATTACATACAGACGGACATTTGCCCGGATCTATCTCATAAGTCTACCTTCTCTTCATTTTTAGCCTATTTTATGAAAAACAAGAAGTTCCGTTAAGAACTATACAGCCTACTTTTCATGCCAATGATTATTCTACAGAATATGAACCTATCTAGAATAATGACGAAATTAAGTTGGTAATATCGAAATATCTAATTAGTTCAAAATATACCTGGTATAATGTAGCCTAATAGAGCACTACAGTTGGCAGCTCTGGTGACTGAATATATTCTTAGTTCCATCTCTTAAGGTACAGAATACAAAATTTGGTTGAAGTCCAATGGACGTTACTTGCAGTTAGACACTGGATCTATCAGCACGCGTAAAAGCATGTTTCCAACAATACCATGCGTGTGCTGGTCAGAAATAATCTGAAATATTATGATATCTTGTTGTGCCAATTTTGGATGAAATCCATTTGTTAGTATAGAAGTTACATGTATTTTAAAATTGGACATATCAGCAGGCATAGAATCATGTTGTCAGCACTGCCTTGTATTAATTACTCCAAATTAATCTAGAATGTCAGGTGCTATACGTGTGCAAAGTATAGAGCTGTTGGCTTGCATACTTTCTGATATATTGATATTAGGGTAAAAAATATAGACAGCATTTATTAACAGTTGGCAGCCCTGATTGCACTGAAGAATACTTATAGTCATATCTGATATGTTACACATAGCACATGCGAAATTTGGATGAAATCCTACTGATAGTATAGAAGTTACATGTATTTAAAAATTGGCCCTATCAGCAGGCTTAGAATCATGTTGGTAGAACTGACGTATATAAGTTACTCCAAAATTAATCAAACATGTCAGGTACTATACGTGTCCATAGTTTAAAGCTGTCGGCTTGCACACATTCTGATATATTGGTATTTGGATGAAAAAAATAGAGAGAGCAATTATTAACAGTTGGCAGCCCTGGTGGCTCTTAAGAATACGCTCAGTCATATCTGTTTATGTACAGATATTACATACAAAATTTGGTTGAAATCCAGTCGATAGTGTAGAAGTTATATGCATTTAAACATTGGACTTATCAGAAGGCTTAAAATTATTTTGGCAACACTGTCATGGTTGGCCTCCTGGAAATTAAACTGAAAAAGTATTATCTACATGTGTGCCAATTTTGGAATAGCTCATATGCATACCTTGCAGGATATCCAACATGGAGCTCAAATTTCTAGTGCGTTTTTTCAGCAGTTGGTAGCACTGACATTAGTTTCAAATATGGACGTGAGCTATTCCGGTGCACATCTTTACTCATACTAAATTTGGTTTTGATTGCTGCAGCCGTTTAGGAGTTGATAGGGGGGGACACACACACAGCCAGACAGACAGAAGGACAGACAGACAGACAGACAGACAGACAGACACACATTTGCCCGATCTCATAAGACAACTTTTTCCTCATTTTTGCAAAATGTGAAAAGTAGGCTAAAAATAGCCTGATGAGATCACCTTCTGTCCATGCGTGTGTAGCCTATGTGTGTGCGTATGTGAGTGTTTGTGTGTGTATCCCCCTCTAATAACTTCTAAACGGATGGAGCGATTTCAATGAAACTCTGTAAGGTCAAAGCAACATTCTGGCCGACCACGACCGTGCCCTTCAAATTTTATTACGTCTCTTCAATCCAACATGGCGGCTGTGCGAAATATTTTACCAGCATTCAATATCTCCCAAACTATTACCGATATCACCCTAAAAGTTTGTACGGTGATATAAAGCACTACTAGAAGTTCATCTGTGATACTTTCAAAGTCCTTGTAACTACATAACCAACATGGCGGCCAAGCGAATTTGAGACATTTAAATAGAATCGTCTCGCGATTTAACCATCTAAACGCAATGAAACTTGGCACTGTAAATGTTTATACACATTGTAATACACTGCCATCTAATTTGGTTCAATTTCTCACATAACCTCAATATGGTGGCAGTGCGAAATTTTAAAATCTTGTTTTTATTTCTTGTGTCCTAATCATGCGATTGAAATTTGAATAATATACCTACGCAAGAATATTCATGTAATAGTACATAACTCTATGGCCTACATATATAAAATTCCAACATGGCGATCATTTGAAATATTTAGATGGCTCTCAATATCTACGAATCTATTACAGCAATCAAACTGAAATTTTGTATGTTGATAGTGGCAATTAACATAAGTAGGATATATGAAAGTAGGCTATTTATTTTTTCACGGAACAACTGTTCACAAAATGTGGAAAGTAGGCTAAACATTATTTTTAGCCTACTTTTCACATTTTGCAAAAATGAGGAAAAAGTAGACTTATGAGATCGGGCAAATGTGTGTCTGTCCTTCTGTCTGTCTGTCCTTCTGTCTGTCTGGCTGTGTGTGTGTGTCCCCCCCTATCAACTCCTAAACGGCTGCAGAAATCGAAACAAAATTTGGTAGGAGTAAAGATCTATACCTGAATATCTCACGCCCATATTTGAAAATGATGTCAGTGCTACCAACTGCTGAAAAATCGCAATTGAAATTTGAGCTCCATGTTGGATATCCTGGAAAGTATGAATAGGAGCTATTTCAAAATTGGCACACGTATAGATAATAATATTGCAGTTTAAGTTCCAGGAGGCCATACAGTGCAGTGTTGCCAAAATGAATATACGCCTTCTGATAGGTCAAAATTTTAAATGCATATAACTTCTACACTATCAATTGGATTTCAACCAAATTTCGTATGTGCTATGTGTACATAAACAGACATGACTGACCGTATTATTAAGATCCACAAGGGCTGCCAACTGATAATAAATGCTCTCAATTTATTTTATCCAAATACCAATATATCAGAAAGTATGCCAGCCGACAGCTTTAAACTATGCACACGTATAGTACCTGACATTCTATATTAATTTGGAGTAGCTTATATACGCCAGTGCTACCAACATGATTCTAAGCCTGCTGAGAGGTCCAACTTTAAATACATGTAACTTCTATACTATCATTTGGATTTCAACCAAATTTCGTGTGTGCTATGTGTTCTATAACAGATATGTATATGCCGATTCTTAAGAGTAACCAGGGCTGCCAACTGTTAGTAAATACTGTCTCTATTTTTGTTACCCTAATATCAATATATCAGAAAGTATGCAAGCCAATAGCTCTAAACATTGCACACGTATAGTACCTGGCATTCTAGATTAATTTGGAGTAACTAATATACGTCAGAACTGCCAACATGATTCTAAGCCTGCTGATAGATCCAATTTTAAAATGCATGTAACTTCTATACTAACTAATGGATTTTATTCAAAATTGACACAACAATAGATCATATTATTTCAGATTATTTCTGACCAATACATGTATGTCATTGTTGCCAACATGATTTTACGCGCGCTGTTAGATCCAATGTTTAACTGCATGTAACGTCCATGCTATCCATTGGACTTCAACCAAATTTCGTATTCTGTACCTTAAGAGATGGAACTAAGAATATATTCAGTCACCAGGGCTGCCAACTGTAGTTCTCTATTAGGCTACAGTATGCCAGGTATACAGTATTTCGAACTAATTAGAAATTTCGATATCACCAACTTAATTTCGTCATTATTCTAGATAGATCCATATAGATCATTGGCATAGATCTTAAATTTTAAGAAAAGTAGGCTCTTTAGTTCGTTACGGAACTTCTTGTTTCACACTAGTAGTACCTGGCATGCATTGAATTGCCAATCAAAGAAAGAAAGAAAGAAAGAAAGAAAGAAAGAATGAAAGAAAGAAAGAATGAAAGAAAGAAAGAAAGCGTTATGAAATATGATATTAGGGTAATAAAGATGAATTGTATGTAAATCAACTAATCTTATAGAGGTATAGATGGACATTTAAGTAAAAGAAGTAAGCAAATTTTGTTAGAAACGAATTGAAATGTTGCTGTATGTATTTGATTCTATTCAAATTTTTGAAGCTTGCGCTTTCATACAACAAAAACACAAACTGCCGCTAAGCTTTACGAAATTCACTAACTTGTTGAATCAACTCATGAGCCACCTATTGAGTGTACAACAGCTCACCAAAGATGATTTGTTACTCGTGTACCATCTATTTCAAAATGGATGTACTAATTCAGGAACCTCCATGGGTGATGTACAACACCTCACCAAAGATGATTTGTTAAAACTACTCGTGTACCATCTATTTGAAAATGGATTTACTAATTCAGAAACCTATGTGGGTGGGTGTACAACAGCTCATCAACGTTGATTTGTTTAAACTACTTGTGCATCATATATTGTAAAATGGATTTATTGATTCAAAACCATTCGCGGGCTGGTGCAAAACAGCTCAGCAAAGCTGATTTGTTGAAATGATTTGCGCGCCACCCATGGGTTTACTAATTCAAAAACCTTTGCAGGAGAGCGCACGACAAGGAAATATCATCGTAATCGGATAAATGGTATAGGAACGAATACGGAACAATCATAAAATGAAACCACAGAAACTGCCTGTAAGCTGCATGAAATACACTCATTTGTTGAAATGACTCGCGCGCCATCTATTGTAGAATGGATACAGGCTACTAATTCAGAAACCATCGCGGGCTTGTGCACAACAACTCATCAAAGTTCATTTTTTGGAATGAATCGCATACAAATACTCATTTGTGGAAACGACTCATGCGCCATCTATTGTAAATTGGAGTTACTAGTTCAAAAACATTCATGGGCGTGTACACAACAACTCACCAATATTTAATGACAATAGGACGAGTCGTATATGAACGATTATGGGACTAACAAAATACTAAAGAAACAATCAAATTTATATTTTAGAGACGATGGATATGTGTTTGGACTGGAGATCAAGGGAACCTTTGCGTGATATTGTAGATTGGCGTTACACGCAAGCAAGTGTGACGGTCAACCACGCACCTTGGTCCTAGCGGGGGGGAGGGGGGCTCGCACGGTTGAAAATTAGAAAAAGTGTAACATATGCAAATCTGTTTAGATTGAACAACAGGAGATCAATACACTGCCGTGAATGTGAGGCTTCTTCTTTCTCCCTCTGTCCTAAATAAATATAAATGAATAAAAAATAATAAATATTTATATTGATATATTTATTACACAAATAATTAATTATTAATTAATTAAATAATTAAATAAATAAGTAACTCAATTAATAAATAAACAAACGAACAAACAAATAGGCCTACATAAATGCATACATCTACACTCTCCACAGAAACACAGGGTAACAGACAAAACTACACACACCCAATTACTTGGGGCTGAGGTGTCAAGGTCCATAAATTAAACAACTACATATACAGTAGTTTTCCCAGGGGTGTGATGGTAAAGTAGCCAAGCTGTTTACCTCACCAAGAAAGACCAGGTTCAATTCTCGGTCAGTGCATGTTAGATTTCCTTAGTGAAATATCACGTCCCGTCCCTCATAATCGCGAGATTTACGGTCACGTAAAACATTTTAGTATTTCCCCAAGATTGTTGCGATGGGGAGTCATGGTACAGCGTTCAAATTGTTTGCATGACAAGAAGATGAATCAGGTTCGATTACTGTTGGGATTTTTCGTGGGAAAGTTTGAAGTTCTTTGGTTTGGATTCCACGTGAATAGGAGGTCTCGTGGCTTATGATTACGGCCACAATACACGAGTTTCCATTCCTTGATATTGTATACAACGTACTGTCATAAGTTCTGTCAGTAAAATCTAAATCTAAAATATAAATATATGGTAATTGTGAATAAAGAACCGTTGCAACGCTGTACGTCGTAGTTCATAAGGTCACTGTCACAATAAAAGGGCCCTACACACGTCCTGACACGACCACCCTAATCTAGGGCCTGACTCCGTTTGACCCGACAGTTGGATCGTGTGTAGGCTTGTCGGGTGGTGAAAACTGTCAGGCCCTAGAATGGGGTGGTCGTGTCGGGACAACCATCCAACCGCCCTAACCCCCACCATTATCTCTGTCGGGTCGGAACGTATGTAGGGCAGTCGTTCACTACCAAACCGACCCTTCAGACTCATTTGTCGATTAACATTTTACAAACATGGACGCGGAAAAAGTGACTATGGTCAAGTTCCTCGAATGTTGGAGGAAGTGTTGGCGTTTATGGGACGTCGAAGATGAGAGTTATTCCAACAGAAACAAGAGAAATGAATGCTACAGTTCACTGCTGGAAACTTAAAAACAGAAAATAACACCTCATGCTACAGCGGGAGTTATACAAAAAAATTAAACAAAACATGCGAGCCGTTTACAGAAGAGAAGCGTGGAAGGTAAATAGATTTCCTCTTCTGCAACCACGTCGTGGACCACACTCTTCTTTTCTTTATTCGTTCATCATCAGAATGGGTACGAGATAGGGCAGATTACAGGTGTAGCATTCGTAGATCTAACAGCTGCGTATGACACAGTAAATCATAACAAACTTGTAAGGAAAATTTATACCATCACCGAGGACTACCGATTAATGCAGTTCACCCAATGTCTACTACAAAACAGACGGTTCTTTGTCACCTTGAATAGCAAGAAAAGCCGATGGAGAGTCCAGAAGAACGGCATTTCTCAAGGCAGTGTGCTGGCACCGTTGCTGTACAATATCTAAACCAATGACCAACCTATCGGAACGAACACAAGATCTTTCATTTATGCCGACGATACAGCAGTTGCAGCCCAAGATTGTACGTTTGATGAGGTGGAAACGAGGCTGACTACAGCCCTCGAAGTCCTGGCCGAGTACTATGACAATAACCACCTAAAACCTAATCCAACCAAACCACAGGTCTGTGCGTTTCACTTGAGAAATAGACAAGCTAGGAAGAGACTGGAAGTAACTTGGAGGGGAAAACAACTACAACACTGTGACACGTGCGTACATCTGCTCTAGCTCTATGCTTCTCCACTGCAGAATATGCAGCACCAGTCTGGCAGAACTCCGCACACGCCAGGAATGTTGCCACCGCTCTCAACGAGACAGGCCACATTATGACAGGTTGTCTATGACCAACTCCAGTTGACAAAATCTACCATCTTGTAGGCATAGCACCTCCGGATATTAGAAGAAGAACAGCGGCAGAGGTTGAGAAGAAAAATCAAGAAAATGATCCTAGGCATCCCATGTTTGGAAGTGAAGCATCATATTCCAGGTTGAAGTCAAGAAAGAGCTTTCATCGAACAACTGAAGCAATTGCAACAACATCTTCCGCTCGCCGTATAGAGCTATGGCGAAACAGGACACCCGGAAGTAATGGCCAAAACCGAAAGGAAGAGCCGGCTGCTGGTTTTCAACTACCTTACCAGACGTGGAAGACGTTGAACAGACTGCGAACTGGAGTGACACGGTGCAAACAAAATTTGAAGCGGTGGGGCTACATTACTGAAGATGCAACCTGCGAATGTGCAGATATTCAAGATGTTGAACACCTCTTGGTCGGCCCGAACTTGAATGAAGCCTGCACGCTGGATGACCTGGTTTCAGCAAATGCTCGTGCAATCAAAGCTGCCGAGTTCTGGGCCTCAAAATCGATTTGACGTGTTCACAATTTGTGTGTGTATTGTGAATATGTTTTGAATTGTAATTAGCTGTATTGTACTGTCCTGGATACGAAAATCTGAAATAATAACTGCGCACAAAGCTACACCTATCTTTTGATATCCCGTTAAATACAGAGCCATTTTAAGAACACTTCAGCACCTCAAGCGCTTGTTCTAAACTGGACTGCTGGTGGTAGCTCCCCCTTGTTTGGTTGGATAGGGGATTTATTTTATTTATCGTATGGCTTTTAGTGCCGGGAGTGTCCGAGGACATGTTCAGCTCGCCTGAGTCTGTAGCTGCTTCCAGCGGATACCCTAAAGGGTGAGCTACAAGTTCCGTTCAATTTCAAGTAGTTCCAACGTTCGCCACCAGATATCAATGATACCTAGTGGTGAACGTTGGAACTTTGATAGAGCGTTCTGACGAAATCTAACCTAACAAATTTTGCTTTACACAAGTTTAGTCTGTGAAAGGATCTTTTACATGCCATAGATCTATGACATGGGACCGCCGGCTTTACTTCCCCTCCGAAGGAAGGCATACTGAAGGATTTTTAACGCTCTTAAAAAATCCGACGACTTCGGCCGGGTTTGAACCCGCTATCTTGGGCATAGCAGTTCAGCATGCTACCGACTACGCCACGTCGGGACGTGTGTGGGAAAGGTCCCGACACGACGGTCGGGCCCAATCGGTCGGATAGGGTAGTCTTGTCAGGACGTGAGTAGGGGCCTTAATCCGCCAGGAACGGGCTTGCAGTAAGCTCTAAGAAGGCAGCGGTGAAAAATGGAGTGGGGAGAGTATGAAAATCGTATCACTTTATTGGAGTTAATTTGTTGCAGAAACCGACCTAAAGAAATTATTTCTACGCTGAAGCTTTTCAGTATCAATGAACGATTTGTGTTTCGGAAAATAGCGCGGTTTAAACAAACGGGTGCAACTGTTGATCGCGTCAGATTGGGCCGTCCTAGGTGTGTACGCAGAAAAGAAGTTGTGAATGCTGTTCGTGCAAGGAGGTCGCTCCATGTGTGCAGAAGCTTGGGGCGATAGCATTTCAAAACAGCAGCGGAATATTGAGATGTTAAAAATTCAATAATTTATGCTGTTAAAAAAATTCGACTGGACACGATTCG
Source organism: Meconema thalassinum (assembly GCA_946902985.2). Lineage (NCBI taxonomy): Eukaryota > Metazoa > Arthropoda > Insecta > Orthoptera > Tettigoniidae > Meconema > Meconema thalassinum. Next base: position 248,764,207 of record OX336392.1, on the reverse strand, counting down.
TGGAGCTCTTGATGGGTAGCCTAAACGTTTTCACCGCTGTGTTTCCGCAAATGGTGATCATTTTGAATAAGAGTATGTTCATTCTGTAGTATTCTTTGTGGTCTTTCAGAATATATGTATATTAATGAGTTTAATTTGTTTTATTTAGTAGTTATATGCATTGAAATTACAGACCGAACATACGGCACTAGGCTCATCTTGCATAATAGATTCTGTGAACTGCCCTATAGCGTATGTGAAATAACTTCATCCCCACTAACTCGTCAGTAAATCACAAGAACGTGCCGAGTAATGCAATGAGATACGATTTGAAGCTCGTGTTACAGGTTCGAGACCATGAACACATTCAAACTCAAAGACGCGCTGCGCGCTCTATAGAGAAGAGTTTCTTCCCAAAAGGCCAATTTAAAACCTCCTCGTCTCTATCATTTGCTCCTTTTCTCTCCTTTGTTCCTTGTAGTTCCAAGAGGCAGCCTGAGCTGTATCAGGGAAATCCCCGACTCCCTTCTCTATCTCCATTTTACACTGTTACAAACTCCGCAACATGAATACAGATAGAGAAGAGAAGGAAAGGTAAAAACTTTTTTGGGAGTAAATTCAATGAATGATCAGGCAATGAGTTTTACATTTCAAAGGATTACTCGATAGGTACACCCAACGGACAAGCTGTTAAAAATCAACGCGCTGCGTTTTAAGTACAATTCGATGAAAAAGAAATCGATTTGAAATGTAGCTATTATTAAACATGAGTAGATAACGTCAAAACGAATTGAACCGAAGTGACACGTGTCTGTTCATTGATTAAAGCGGTCTTTGAACTAAGCAAAGTATTATATTAGAGGGAATTGTGTTATTATTATTATTAATAATAATAATAATAATAATAATAATAATAATAATAAAATAATACATTTCTTCTTCTTTTGGGTTTCTATAATGAGAAAATAATGTTAATTCATTTCAGGAGATTGGATCATCATAGTCATCAGTCCCGAGTACAGCAGTTGAGTGTGTGTTGAACGTGTCTCATAACTTGTGTTTCTCTTATGACTGTAGTAGTATGTGTGACTGTATTAAGGACACGAAAGAGGTAGGTGCCCCGGGACGTGTACAAAAAAAACAAGGGAAAAAATACTCAGGATATCAGCTATTAGCACCGGGATTCAAACCAGCGATCTCCGGACTTACTGCAGCTACCCGCGCGGCCGTGGCAAACGATTTAATAAGCACCTGTAAGTGGTTGGTTGGTTGGTTCTTCAGTTTAGGCGCTGAGACAACGCGGTCATGTAGCCCCATGTTCTTTGGGTGTGTGTAGAATCTGTCTGATAACTGGTGTTAATTATGATGGCTGTATTAGTGTGTCTTATCTGTTTTAATTCAATTAAGGACTGCAGACATTCAATTTTCAAGTAGTTCCTACTTATGCTACCAAACGCCACAGTCAACGACAACTAGTTCTGAACTTGGTTACTAGATACCCACGCAGTCGGCTCCTGGTGACGAACTTTGGAACCTAAGAGCGTCAGTCAAATCTAACCTATAATTTAGCTTCACAAAAGTGTAATTAGTGGAAGGTTCTTTTACATGCCATAAATCTATGACATGGGATCGACGGCTTTACTTCCCCTCCGAAGGAAGGCATACTGAAGGATTTTAACGCTCTTAAAAATCTTGGTTTGATCCTGCGATCTTGGACATAGAAGCTCAGCAAGCTACCAACTACGCCACCGAAGCCGACGAGGTGGTGAATGGCTTTTACGGCTGGATTTTCTTCCTGATGCCAACGCCGTCGTGTGAGTTTGAGAGACTTCCAAATTATAATACCATACAGCACACTGAAACTCACTCAGTCTAGTAGAGCTTTATGGACTGAAACACTTTTAAATATATTTTATAGTCAAAATAGAAATTAAATAATGATGCCTAATTGATAAGTTTGTAAATGATTACGGTTTACATTACAGTTGTACCGTACAACTCATTCAAATATTTGATAAATTCGACTACTTTGTACATTCACTAATTCGAAATTCGAGTAAAGTATTTGAATGCTCAAAGAATTCGAATGTTCGAACAATGCGAATGCTTGAATACTTCGGTTGTTAGAATCATTTGAACATTTGAAATATTCGAGCATTTGGAATATACAATTTTTAAAATAAATCGAACAGCTCACATAGTTTAATTATTCAACGATGATAAATACTCGAAATTTACAGCAGTTGTTGTTAGGAAATATGTCCAGTGGACGAGTTGTTCTATGCATAGGTGAATGCAAGGTATTGGATGGGGGTTAACGCCTTCGCCACTCAGGCTGATTCCTTATAAGGAATCATAATTCAAAACTAGCATCACTTGTTATATTTCTCTTTCATGTTTCTTTGTTTGAATGTTTATTATAATTATCCTAACATTTGAATGGTTTGAATTGTCTGCGAGAAAATCATCGTGAATACAACCAATTAAGATTTAGTAAAAGATGTAGTCAAAGCGCGGGCAAGGTATGGACAAATTGGTTGAACGCCGTGCACACCGCACGTGGGCAGCGACAGTCCCACAATGCACCATTCTTCCCGACACTAGTCGTCTTCTCCCATGATATGAAATCTAACTTTGATTGATGGAATCGTTGAAATGCAAGCAACTTCGTATCCGTGACTGAGTCAAGATCTTGTTCTTCCAAAAATACTCGATGTCGCAATTTTCTCTTAGCATTCAACAGTGAGTCTGTCTTGTATCGACCAAGTTATTCTCTATTACAAGTTCACCTCACAACACTCTTTTCTGCGTACAATCGAGCTTTCAAAAATTATCGATAATAAATTGCAAGAGTACCAAATTAATTACAAGAATAATGAAGATGAAATGGTGCAGACGATTAATAAAGAATACCTAATGATATAATCCCTGAATATATGAAACAAATTGAGCGTTACCTTATATGAATTATACAGACTGAATAAAAATTATGATGTGAGGGGTGGGGAGAACCCATCGAAGCTATCGTAAGATAGCTACTAACATCTGTTAATTTTGATGTCGAAGTCTTAACCATTAAATGAATCATGTACAGCATTTTCCTGCTGTATTATATAATTAAACATACATAATAACAGGGAAAGTGAAATACATATCCGAGAAGTAAATTAACAGTCTAGAACAGCCGCCTAGTGAGATCGAGCTTGTAGTGACGACAGTGATCTTACCTGTAGTAGCTACCGTAGGTCGTGTGGAATATTTACCATTGGGTTGTCTCTTCTCGAAGCATGCAAACATTTCACCCGGGCATGAAGCGAAGGTTGACGTGTTGTGAATTCGGGTGGAAATGAAATAAAAGGGAGATGTAACTAAGGGAGGTCACAAATAAGGTGAAGATGAAGGAGAAGGCTCCTTTGCACAATTAATTTTATCACTGACGTTCTCAGCACTAGACACTGATGATGAAGTACAACTCCAACCCACTAACGCACCCTTGAAAGGAATTGTTCTTTTCTAAACACAGTCATAGAACTGTATATCACTACTGACAGTTAAAGTTAATGAGATAATAATAGGTTTAATTTTTAAGATTCTAATACTGGTCTACGCAGCCTGCACAACATCATTGCTCAATGAAGAATGAATTTCGTGGGACATGATCTACGTATGAATGATAGAGGGATACCCAAATCAGCACTGTTATGGAAACCACCGTATGGATACCGAAGTAGAGGAAGACTTCGTAACACCTAGAAACGAACTTTTGCAAAGGATCTTGAATGCATGGATATGAACTGGGAGGAAGCTGAAAACATGGCAGCTGATAGAGTTCGCTGGAGGAAACTTACTGTCCGATATTCTACCTAACATTGGAGAAACTAAGTCTAAGTAATACTAAGGAAGGGAGTTAAGTTACCAGCAATATTATCGAATAATAATATGTAAAATGTTCAAGGATCTAATGCTAAAAAAGTTAAGTTATTTGAAATTTTCACTCAATAAATTACCCAGTTACCAATATCGTCTTAGGGTGGATTCAACAACAAAGCAGGTTCTTAGTAACTCCCCTAAATGTGGTCTCATTTCCCTCATACTTCAGAGTATGTTCATCTAAAGAGGGTGAATATTTTCCAAGCCATTTCTACAAAAACTAAATTTCCATTGTGCGACTAAGACTATAGCTGTGTGCAAGATCATAGTCAAACTAAGCCATAGATATTTAGTTGGTGTCCAAATGGTACTTCATAAATTTTATCAATTTCATTGAGATGTAACAAACAAGCTGGCCGGATTGCATGTACATTGGTTGCAAGTCCTGACAGTAATCTCATTTTCTACCCTTAAGCTTCAAATTGAACGTTCAATTAATGGTGATATTACTACTTCTGTCGACTTGATGAGTCTCGCAGTACCCCCATTAGAATGGAACACACATGAAATAACGTCTTACTACGCATTTCTTTCTTCGTATATTGGACATTTGAGTATCTGAGGGGGATTCCACAATTGTTAACAATGCCCTCAATTCAGACAGATATTGGATGCCAAATCACCGCTCGTTATAAAATCTCGCCTGACTGTCTCATGTAGCTTTACGTCGCATCATTCGTGGAACAATATTCCGTACTTTTAAACCCTTACAATTCAATTCTGATCAGTGTATTTTACATGGTTCTTCAAATATAAAAGATCAGATTTTTCACCCAAATTTGAAAAAAAAAATAAGGGCAGCATGCACGTCTTTGGACAGAAGTATGTTTACATGTTTTTAAAGTTACATAGAAGTTCCACTCGATTCTCAGTCAGGACTCATAAGACATTGTATGGTGCCCTGGAATGAACTTAGGCTGCCAAACACAGTTTCTCTCCTGCCTTTGTCTTAAGCAATTTCCTATATCCATGTGATGTATTCTTTGTTGGGTGCATTCAACGTCAACAATCTAACAATGTAAGTCCTAGTTTATTCTATTCTAATCAATGCGTCAATTTTTCTTTTCTTTTTAATTTCATATTTTATTAAAAGTTTGAATCTACTCTTCTATTTGAATATATTAAGGGACGATGATATCTGTGTTTAATGGACCTATCTGTGCATACAGAGGTGTCAATTTAATGAACTATGCTTTGTTAATATTTATATTTTGGTGTAATTTGATCTATCAGTTGATATTTATGCAAAAGTTACCACTGCATGATTTAGCATACCGTTGTGCCGTGAGTGTTTGATTTGTGTTGGCTAGAATCCGACAGCCTAATGTTATAATTATGTTGTATTGCCTGAAAAGTGCTGAAAAATCTGCACACATCTTCCTTAGTATTTTTTATCGTTTACAATATACTTCATGGCGTCTTAAACTGCACAACCTGATCATGAATTGCAGAAATGAATCTATCAGTTTTTAAAACTAAGTCCTCAAGATTCACTGTGGACATAGCCTGTTCGTAAGGAATTTCTGTTGCAACTGCACTGTGAGTTTTTGATCAGGAATCATGTTTGTATTGGGCTACACAATGTATTGATGCCCTAGGTGAGCGTATTTGTTATCTGCTGATAACAACACGGTGCACGGTTGAACTGCCGTGATTTTCTGCAAAGTACGTCTCCAATAATTTAGACAATTGAACATGAGATGTCTCTATACTAAGGTCTAAATAAAGATTTGATGTTCTTGGCATCATTGAAATCATTTGAAAATCACTTAGCCACCAAGTAATTTTTTATGTTTTTCGGGATTTTTAAGTCATTATTTATTTATTTAGCTATTTAAAGTCATTTATATGCACTTAGTCAATAGTTAATCGTCCCCATAAAAATTCAGTTTGATTGCTTAAATACATTCGGAGATTTTGTGAACCGGTGAAATAATATGGACGCCATGTTCGATTGTTTTGTTTACAGGCTATTGAACCATATGCTAGCAGATAAATATTGTAATGGTAGTTCATTATATCAACCTACATTTCTATTGATTGATTAGGGCGCGAGAAATAAAAACACTATTTTAAAATTTTGCACAGCCGCCATTTTAATTTCTCCTAAAAGTACACTAAAAATGTCGTCAATATATTAAAAATTGTATGAATATATACTATGCTAAGTTTCACTGCGCTCGGATACTTACGTCGCTTGAAAAATCCGTATAAATTTTAAAACTTCGCGTCGCCGCCATGTTGGTTTTGTACTCGTCAGGTTATTGAAAGTCCTCTATCGATAAAACATTTCAGTTAGATATCTGTAGTAGATTCGTAGATATTGAGAACAGTCTAAATATTTCGGATGGCCGCCATGTTGGATTGTTTTATATGTAGGCCATAGAGATGGGCGCCAGTAGATTATTGCGTAGGATGATTATTCAAAGGTTAAATTAGAAGCTAGAAGATTTAATCTTGCATGAATATTTACCATTTCACTGTGCTAGATTGATTAAATCAAGAGAAACGTGTAGTTAAATATCTTAACTTTGCTAGGCCGCCATGTTGGTTCTGTAACTAACTGGGTTTTAGAAGTTACATTGATGAACGTATAGTAGTGCCCTTTATCACATAATATCGGTAACCGTTCCGGAGGTATAGAATGCCAGTGAAATATTTCGTGCGGATGCCATGTTGAATTGGTGAAACTTATTATAATTAGAAAAGTACGATCAAGGTCATAAGAGGTAGTACTACAATGTCTTTACCAAGTTTCAATTATATCGCTTCAGCCAATTAAATTTTATTTTATTTTATTATTATTATTAAGTTATTTTAATACACACAAAAAGTTGATCTCATAAGGCTATTTTGGCATAAGATGAATCTAGGCTAAAATGGCTTCCAACACGAAAATAATCATAACACTCATGTAATTTATCTTGGCGCATTTTTGTAACGAGAATATTTTTCAAATCATGCATTAAATATGTTAATTTGAGAGGAGAGATTCAGAATTGCTGCAGATTTCTGAAGAACGAGCAGGGAGTGGCATTTTGACAGCCAACTTGTGATGGGCGAGGGATAATTACCTGCAGCCACAAGAACTTAGCTCTAGACAAGTTTATTTGGAGAAGAGTGTAATTCGCGAGTTATTTATGGTTCCCAGCACGCTAACTACAAGATTCCCTATAATGTGGTAAATTCTTTGTTCCTTGCACACGCAAGCATTACAAACAAGTGCCCGTTTGCTCTTCAAGTCAATAGACACATTTTAGTACACGAGTGTGAAGTTAAGACTGATTGAGACCGTCTTTCGGGATCTCTCTGTGTTCGTTCAAACCAGAATCGTCATAATCTGTCATAATATAGAAACTTTATGACCAATTTTCAGTGTTGCTTTTCAGTCTGTCAACGCGTTAATGTACCTATTTTAATTTGGGTGGCGGGTAAACTTGTCTACTCACACCTGATAACATGCCAAAAATTACATGGATTAATTATGCAATCTTTATACATTTCTTGAAAGGAGGTTTGGTTCATCAGGAGACCTTGCGAGATGCCGAAATGGTCTTTTTATTAAGTCGCCAATCCAAAATATCTTGCGTTCGATTCCCAGATCTTTCTAGAAATTCAATTCTGGTGTAAGAATTGTAATATTGTACACTCAGCCTCTTGAGACAAAAATTAAAAGAGGTGAGTAGGATTGTATCTCAGCCACATATAAGGGGGGTTTCCCGACTTTTGTAATCCTCTAATCTAGGCATATGCCAGGATGGTTCTGAACTTAAAAGCCATAGTAACTTCCTTGCTAATCCTAGCTCCAATTTCAAATAGACACCCCACAGGAGGCCCTACAATAACACATGTTGCCAGACAACTTGACACACACAACGGACAAGTCCCACACTGGACCACTCCGTTCAAATTTGTAAAACTATTTCTAGAATTAGATAATCTGCCTCCTCGCCGGCTTAGGACCAGGATAGCGTATCTACAAAAATAGCCAAATTGGCGTATCGCATGGCTTTTCTTAGTTAGAATGAAGCATATTTACTGCCAAAACAGCGTAAGCGTAATCTTAATATTTTTCGAAATAACCCTATAGCGTAACTACCTTCTGCAAGATATCGTTAATACCTAAAAATCTTAAGTTAAGATACGTCACTTTTCTTATATGGATTACGAGAAAAATGTTAGAGCAGTATCAGCGTAAGTGTAAATACGCTACTTTGGTTCGAACTGAATTATTGGCGCACACTAAAGGTTTGTTATGCTTACCACCTTTTCCTTACTACTTAATTGTATCTCCAAGATCTATGAACTTGTGGAGTGAGGTGACATGGGAGGCAGGAAGCGAAGGACCTGTCAACAGCCCGCCGTGTTATCTAGGATTCCTGTCTATTCCAGTACTGCTAACATAGGGCCGTTGCCTTTACCAGTGAGATGTTGCAAGTGAGTGAGTGACCGACCAATATATTTGGTTCTGTTACTACGCACAGATCGGAAACCCCTACATCTCTCATTATCGTCCGCTATCGACACTCCTCTCAGGTTCACATAACTGGACTCGAGTAGTGCTGTAGTAGCTTAAATGCCTTTTAGTTGTTGGTGAGTTCGTTCATTACTGTGCAAAGTTTGAATAGCTATGATGTATTTAAGCCGAGCTCAGAAGATTATCGCTGCATTAAATATACCAAAGTAATGTTGACTTCTTTGGAGCTGGATAATTGTATTCAGGAATAGATTTTATAAGCGAGTTGAGGAGAGGCCAAGTCAGTGATCATGGATCTTTATGAATGCCATCATTAACTAATTTATAAAACGCATGTGATTCCCAGAGGCTATGACTACACTAAGTACTGCATTCATCGCTTTTCCAGAGCCGCCATCCGCATTTCCAGTGCCCATTGATTCTAAAGCAGAGTTTGGAAGTGATTTGGATTCAGAATTAGAATTAGATTCTGAACAGGAGAAAACTTTGGCAGAACTCACGAACGTTTCTGGAAAACAAAATCACAATTCTGAGGATCTGCAAGAAAGTTCGTGTGGTGTTAAGTCTATAGTAAGTGCTATAAAATACAGTGCGGCACCAGATACATTTCAAGAATGCCCTAATGGAAGAGAAATCAGCGCTGAAGGAAGTATTCGCATTGGCGTAGATGACAAAAGTGATGATGATGATAAATCAGAAATTTCAGAAGACTCATTTGTGCCATCATCCTCGAACGGGATTACAACAGACGTTGAAATGCATGACATGGAGGCCCACACTGTTAGGAAAAAAAAATCAGTACCAGAGTCCCATTGGCCGGTAGGAGTTGCGATGTCATTAGCACTCACGGAAATTTATGTCGGATTAAAGAACAGAATGACACCCAAGAAGATAATGACTACAATACTACTAAAAGAAGGATGAGAAGAAAGGTCACTCAGCCATTCATGATCCATTGTTAACTTGTTACCTAATAACACGTGTACCTTTAACCTTTAACTGGTGACGTATGGATTTCGGTACATAACTTGTGACGTGAGGTCTAAGAGACTCCTGCCAAATATATTTCTCAATAACGAACATTTGACACTTTATACAACTACTTTCATTATGTTATATGTTTTTGCATGCAATAATCTCTGGTAATATTAATATGTTTTAAATGTAATAATACAAGGAGTAAAAAAATGTCATTTTTTACTCACAGTAAGCAGACGTTCTGATAAATTTCATTATGCTGGTTGTTGCCACTTAAAATTAAACAAATACACCGCAGATCACTTTTCACTGATTCACACGAACAACATACTTTGGAACCTAACCGTAACTGGTGGTGACGTGAGGTCTGCCAGTCCACTTGAAACTTCAACCTACCGAGGCGAGCTAATCAGGGCTACTAACATTTCATCAACGAGAGTGTTAAGTGTCAGCATGAGCACAGAGATAAGAAGGCACACATAAACAACAGCTCCGTGCAAGATTTAATTAAAGAAGAACAGATGTTTATTTCTTTTATTTCACGCCACCAGTTAAAGGTTAGTGAGCGTGGTGGCGCAGTGGTCCAGCCGTTGACCTCTCACCACGGACCGGGTTCGATTCCCGGTCAATGTATGTGAGATTTTCAAAGTGAAATACCATGTCCTGTGGTTCAGATTCCACGTAAAAATGAGGTCCCGTGGCTCATTATTAGGAGATTAACGGTCTCGTAAAACTACAAACTTCACTTCATCAGTTGAAGATTAAGAAATAGAATCAAATAATGCTTTGTAGTCATTAAATTATTCAAAATAAATTTACTCCTACACTCAAGTTACCTACATAAGCTTATGTAAAATAATTTCAATAGATAAGCATTAGAGCCGAAATAGAGTATCTCTGTTATTGACCTTAAAAAGTATATACTGAACCCTTAATATGATTGCCGCATATTAATGTTTCATATTTCTGGTCTGTATGAAGACGAAAGATGAGATTTGTAGGAGGCCTGCTAGCATGTTGAAAATGTAGAAGCTACCTGGCAATAAGAAGGGAGCCTGACATCGTGTTCAAAACAATGGGCCGGGGAGAGTTTGGAATGCAGCCCGGACTAAAGAAAGGTATAACCCGTTAGCTGGATTTCAAGAACCTAGTTGGCACGTTGGACAATGAGTCGCACCTAAGCGTCTGTTCCTTGAGACAGGGGAAAATACGTGGGCGGGGCGGCATTTTACCGCGAGTTCAGAAACAACACCCAGCCAATAAGGACTGAGGACGCGAGGCCTTTCGCGCTATTTCGAAGATACGGCATCCGATGAAATTAAGGAGGGAAATTGATTACGATTAATTGCTCGATAAGAATAAAATCCGCATGCCATAGGTGTTCGATTCACATCAAGACAAGCTCCCTGATATGTGACATGTGTATGTAGGACTACTGGTTTAATAATTAGATATTTTATTCAGTCCCGCCCCCACTTTAGGACTAAAATGCATAAATACTGGGTGGAGTGTTCACTGAGGGACAGTATTATTTCATCCGTTGACAGATTGTGAAGGCTGATTACGCTCGTTATACGCTACTATTTTGGGAAGTGACAATACTTAAGCTTTCATAAAATCATTGCTCTTAGGAGATGAAATTCTACCGCATCTCGAATGTATAAATTAATGTGTTCTGCGTGTGAAACGTTCTAGATAGCTTTTGGCTATAAGTGAGGGACAGTCACCGCTAAATATTGCTATCAGGACTTGTGGGTGGATACAGCAACCCACGCTAGCAATCTATTAGGGTATTGTGTGAGGCACTATTTTAAAACGAACTGACATTCTATTTGAAGCAGCCAGCCAGAAATGGAGACCGTGGTATCAGCAGCTGAAGGAAGAATGGTGCTACTGGAATCGAACACGGAAATGATGGGGTGCTAAGCGCACATGGCCGGGGTCATGTCCAGAAAACGTCAACGATGGAGGAGACTAAAAGGGGATGAGTACCGAATGATTTATTTCATTATGTAGCCTAGTTTTGGTAATCGGGAAATCCTTGTATATTGTATAGTTGTGATGTTTTCTTTATGTGATTAGAGTGTTTTTGGGGTGACCGACCACTATTTTAATTTGTGAGGATCATCGTGGTTATTCTTTTGTATTTCATTAAAATTTGTGCGGGACAGTCGGTTAAATTGTACTCGTGTGCACTGAGTGCGTTTTTATGACAGATACAGCAAATGAACGGAATGTATCGCTGATGATAAGTGAAGCTTTGGTTAGGTAACGTAATTTCAGTATAAGGGGGGAAATGTGATAATTTTGTGGGAGAGACTTCGGATTACCCGGGCTGTAAATTTTATGCGATATTGCATATTTTCTTAGCGAGAAGCATTCAGTTTCTCTGGTAATCATTCCTTTGTAGTTGAGCACTTAGTAACTTCTTGTGTGTTGGAGCACTATATATTTTTCTGAGATTTTATCTGTGATCTGGAGCAAATTGAGGGTGGTGTGTGTTGTACCAAGGCATGGGTCTATTATTATTATTATTATCCTGCGCGGGGTCTGGCCGAGGTCAGTTACCTGTCAGCCGCATGGCGTCGAAGACAGGACTCACATGGTTGAGGTCACTGTTAAGTATTCTACAGATCCCAAATTGCATGATGCAGGTTTGAGGACAGATCTACGAGTTGATATGTGCTTTATTCCAGGGTGTGAATGTTAATTCTTTTCTTCGGATCTCTGATATATGTGAGATACGATTTGAGACCTGCCTGGTGTTGACACAATGACGAGAGCTGGATATTCCAGACTGACAAGGCTCAGATCTCAGATAAGAACAGAGGAGCCATTAGGGCCGGGATGCGTGCTCCCGCGATAACGATCAGTTAAAAGCCTGGATGATTGGAAGCGAATTAGATTAATTTTTATGCAAGTTCTTCACATCAGAAATGCAGTTCGTGATTAGGCTGATTTCTGTATTGTTGCCATATTTGGCTACTGTCTCGTAATTATTGTAAATATTTTATCGCATTTTTTGATGCGCCCCTGTAACTTTGGTGTGTTCGGAAAACGATCGGTTTATCCATGAGTTAGTTACGGATGGCCACGATTGTATTTTCAGCCTGTTTATGTAAGACCTTTTTAGGCAGCTTGTTTTTGCGTGCTTTGGCACTGATATAAATACTTCTCGCGGAAGTAATGACTGTATATTTAGTAAAGGGTAGTGTGGTCGATTGTCACGTCATTTTATGTTAGCCATTAAGTATGGATCCCGATGCCAAGGCGTGGTGAAAGATGTTCATGGATATGCGTCCTGCGATCTGGTTCTATGGAAGCATATCTCATGGAAACACGTACTCATTCTAACCGTAGTCCTGCCAGTAAAAACCGTCAAGCACAATACACGCAACATTAAGAGGGGTAAGGACGAGGTCCATGATTTGATTTATTTGCTGCTGTAATGTTGATTCAGAGTAACCTATTATTTGATTGTTTATTGTTGAGTTGAGAAATATGGGTGTCATAAGGGAAATTTGTGTCATTGTTGTGTCATTCTTATCGGGATATTAAAATATTTGTTTTGTTGAAGTTGAGTCATCTTTTGTTAATTATATTCTCCTTGTGTCACCTTGAAATTATGGAAGCAAAGTACAAAATATCCAACTTCACGACGATGGACCGTACACCCCCGAATAAAGTCTCGTGTACGCTTCCTCAAGGGGACATATAGGAAGAATGGCGCCCAACGTGGGGCCTATTTCGTGTTAGGTTGGTTGGCTGTGTGAGAAACGTGGTATTAGAAATTTGGTATACAAGTTTGCCACTGTTTCAGGTTTTGTTAAATTCAGTTAATAGGCGAAGTTTTTCCGCCAGATGTGATAAATAAAGTAGAATCTTGGAGTTTGTCAGTAAATATTAAATACGGGACACATTACTTGATTTGATTGATGATTTTGAGATAATGTGAGTATCCGGGCGTCCAACTATAGATTAATTAGAAATGTGTAGTGATGACAAACTCAAAAATGTAGTAGGAGGGTGTTAACCCTGGAAAGATTAATTATATTTGATAATTAAGTCTTGGTGAAAACGTAAAGCCAATTAAATTAGGGAAAATTTTAATAACCGATACTAAGTGTTGACACTAAGTAAATTAAAGTAAAGATATACTCAAGGATGATTGCATTGCGGGAGGTTAAAATAAAGTAAATGAATTGAGTATGATTAAAATATTTAAATGCATTGTTGTGTGTGTGCGTGACGGAAGTTGATGTTTCTATGTGCATGGCCCCTATATTCTCAAGTGAATTTATTTGTTGTCATGGCGACAATTGCGGAAATAAGACAGATTGTAGAGCTTGCCACGGCAAGGAACATTGAAAATTTAGAGAAAATGAGAGCTGAACTGAAGGAACAGAGTAGGGTACAAGTTGAGGAATTAAACAATCGTATGTCACAGCAATCCGCGGAAACAAACAATCGTATTTCACAACAGTCCGAGGAAATAAATAAGCGTATCGCGGAACAGTCGGTTATCCAAAGCGAGAAAAACCAGGAGCAATTTAATCAGCTGTCGGATAGGATCAAACAAAATACTCAGGAGCAGATGGACCAGTTAGCCAGTGAGGCAAGCAAAAACAACGACAAACAACTAGGTCGTATGAAAGAGATGGAGGAGAGCTTCGACAGAAAGCTGGGAATTCTTGATGAGACCGTAAACGCTAAGCTGAAACAAATTGAACAGGCATGTAGCTATAATTCGGATGAAATGAAAGAAGCGCACGAAAAATTGAAAGAACGGTTTGATAAGGTGGAAGCGAACACTCAGGGTATGCAGCAACAAATCGAAGCAGTAGACAATAACTTGCTAGGCATAGTGAAAGAGATGGAGCGGGCCGAAATGAAAGCGACGGAGCGTTTGAAAGGGATAGAGAAAGAGCAAGGCGAATTAAAGGCGTCCTTTGATGCAAATAATAGTCAAATGGAAATACGGCTGGACAGGATGGAAATAAATCAGGAGGAAAACGCAGAGAAACTTGAGGCGAAATTCGAAGGATTGAAGATTAAAATACGCAAAGATCTGAGCCGAGAAAGGGAAAATAGTAAAGAAGAACGCCTATCCATAATAAAGAAATTAGGAGATAATCTCGCCAGGTTGCAACTCTTAGAAAAAAATGTGCATTCGAAACTGCAGGAACAGGATGATAAATTTGTAAAAGCTGAACTCAAGTCACAAGAGCTGGACACGTTGTTGACATCCGTGAAAGACAGAGAGGGCTTGGAGAACAATAATAGCTTGGAGAACGTAAATAGCTTGGGGGCGAGTAACGGAACGGAAAGGGGGCTGAGTAATGAGCAGAGCCCACTGACCGGTTGCAACACAAGAGTATTTGAGAAGTTTAGAGGCCAGACGTCGACCCCAGAGCAAACCGCATTACCCACACAAATTATACAAGTGATCAGGGGCAATGAGTACAAACCAAATCGATACACAGATGGAACAGGGACCACGCCTAAACAATTCTTGCGGGAACTAGACGATTTTTTTTTAGACCAGAGGGTACCGGAAAGTAAGAAATTACGAATGGTAGAGAAGTTTTTGAGTGGGAGCAGCTTAATTTGGTATCAGAGCTTCAAATATACTTTTGGTAGCATGCAGGACTTTAAGGATGCATTCTTAAGAAAATTTTGGTCTTCAGCCCTGCAACAAAGTCTAAGAATGGACTTGTACGCTCGCAAGTATCATTCTACCCACCCAACGAGATTTGCCGATTTCTTTACCCAACAGCTATTAAAACTGAAAGATTTAGATGACCCACAATCCGAAAAAGACATGGTAATGACAATAGGAAGACAGCTTCCCATGAACGTGCAACAGTTCCTGGTAACGGCAAATATAACTACAGCAGTCGGAGCGGAAGAGATGCTAAGGAACTTGGATGAGACAAGCCTACAGCTACCGCCTCGGGGCGCGAGACACAACGAGCAAGTGAACACTGCAGAGGTTGTGAATGAGAGCGCTAAGAATAGCACTCGCACGAGGTCACAAGCAACAAACACTGGAACAGATCAGCGCTGGCAAGAAAATAATAACGGACAGTACGGGAGGTACGAAAACAGAGGAAATTACAGGAACAACAGAAATAATTACAGACCGTACCAAAGAGGATATCAGGAAGGCGGAAATGATAGAAGGCAGGAATTTCCGTACCGAAGGAATGGTGACACGAGAAATGACCGTCAGTGGCGTAACGACAGACAGCAGACAGGGGGGTACCAAAGAGGGCACCACAACAACTGGAACGAGAGATATCACGAATCACAGAGGTACCTGCAGGAGTTACATGCTGCGGAGAATAATGAACCAGATAGATGGGAAAGAGCCATGAAAAAACACCAGAACCCGGACACATTCGAGGATCAGGGAGCTGAGAGTTTGGAAAGGCAGCAGGAAACATGCAACCAGGGGGCGATACCGAGGGACTCTCGGGATAAAAAAAAAAACAATAATTTCAGTTAAAGGAGATAGTCTCGCAAAACAGCATGGGGCTGATGACCATGATGGTAGAATTGTTGCACACATAGCAGAGTGGGTTGCAAGACCGGAAGATTGCCTGGAGGAGATGACTAAGCCACAGACAAATAACATCAAGAAACTACCAGTAATTTATGCACGGATTGGGGGAGTGAACGTAAGATGCCTTTTAGATACCGGGGCGCAAATAAGTCTTATATCAGAGACATTGTTGAAGGAACTGGCACGTAATCAACATGTACCATTGATTCCTGTACCACAGTTGAAAGTAAGGGGCGTAATTCCCGAGCGATCTATAGTATGCAAGCACCAAGCGTACATAGAACTGGATATTTTAGGCCACACCTTCGCACAGACTTGCATTGTTATGGCAAGAATGAATTTTAATGTCATATTAGGGGCAGACTTTATTTATGATTACCAAGCAATTATTGACCTGCATAACAATATGGTGAGCTTTCGGCAGATTGAAGGAATAAGGGAAGTTGCCTTACACATGGACGACGGACCTAATGATCAGGAAGTAGACACCTGGATGCTGGAAACAATTAACGAGGAAACCATTGAGGAACTAAGTGATGAAGCGGAGGACGAGTGTGACATTGCTGTCGTGGAACTTGGAGAGCAGGACTACTCACAGGAAATATGGACCTTATTAGCGAATGAAGAAAAGGACGGATCCGAATTTGAATGTCTACTACAGGAGCGGCTTCGAGAAGTAAATTTGGGGGAAGCGGATAAGAAGGAATTTGAAAATATTTTACGCAAACACAAAGAAGTTTTCGATACTGTCCCAGGGAAGATTTTAAACTTCACTTATGCCATACAAGTGGATAATTGTGCCCCATTTAAGAGTAAATTATATCCGATACCAGAGAGGCACTATTCTGAAGTCAAGAATATCATAGACGGAATGCTAGCGTCTGGCATGATAAAGAAATCACCGACACCATATCTCAACGCAATATTGGCTGTTGTAAAACAAAATGGATCGATCAGGCTGTGTCTCGATGCACGAAATTTGAACTTCAAGGTCATACCTGAGTATGACAAAGCGCCGTTAATCCGTGATGTACTGAAGGGATTCAGAGGAAAGCATATATATTCTTCTGTCGATCTCACTAATTCGTACCATCATATTGAACTAGAGGAAAAGTCTAAGCTACTGACAGGCTTTCTCTTCGATAACCAGACTTTTATTTGGAATAGGCTCCCGTTTGGCATTAAAACAGCTGGATCTGCACTTATCAGAGCTTTGGAGAGGAATTTAACGGATGAGGTCAAGAGCATGACAGTAAGATATATCGATGATATTCTACTGGCATCCGGAGGTATTAATGAACACATGTGTAACCTGGACAAACTGTTGGAAAATTTAAAGACCACAAATTTTAAAATAAATTTGAAGAAATCTCACTTCTTCAAGAATGAAATTCTATACCTGGGGCACATCATTGATCGAGAAGGCGTGCGGCCAAATCCAGCGAAAATCGAGGCGATAAAGAGATTTCCAACCCCCACTAGGGTGAAACATGTGAGAGCTTTTCTTGGAGTGACTGGTTTCTTCAAAGAAAACTGTCCTGGATATACGGAGACTGTAGCTCCAATGCAGGAAATGCTAAAGAAAGCTAACAGATGGAAATGGGATGACGCCTGCGAACAGTCATTTCAAGCAACTAAGGAACTTTTGGCCAACTGCATTAAATTGGGTTATCCAGACTTTGAAAGGAAATTTATCATACAGGCAGATGCTTCCTTTATTGGGGTAGGAGCAATGCTCTATCAAGAAAATTCTAATAATTCACAGGACCGATCATATTTGGCATTTGTAAGCCGCAAACTGCGCAAACACGAGAAAAATTACACCGTGACTGAATTGGAACTGCTAGCGATACTTCACGCATTACAAAATTGGCGGAAGATCGTTTTCGGTTATCAAATTGTGGTGAGGACAGACCACAAGGCATTGACGTTTATGTTCAAAACGGCAATGATGAGTGAGAGAGTCACGCGTTGGTCACTATACATTCAACAATTCAACATAGAAATAGAACACTGCCCTGGAAAAATGAACGTGATACCTGATGCCCTAAGCAGATACCCAGACCCGGAGGACGAGATAACAGTAGATGTCCGACACGTTGAGTTGACCACCAAGGACAGGGAATTCCTAGATGAACTGAAGAACATAGCTCAGGAACAGGAAAGGGAACCGTGGATGATGATGATGATGAGGAAGTATTTCAGAAGAGAACTACAGCCCGGAACACCGGCGTACCAAGAAGCAAGGTCAAAGGAAGCCAAGTATAACCTTATAAACGGAGTGCTGCATAAATTTATAGACGAAGACCACACCAAGTATAGGATATTAGTACCAGCAATACTGCAGAGAAGACTGACATGGCATGTACACAACAGTTTAGGCCATGTCGGTACAGACAAGGTTGAAGCGACGATCGGTGAATCTTTCACTTGGCCTAGGATGAGGACGACGATCTGTGACGTCATAAAAACCTGCGACGCATGCCAGCGAACTAAGCCAAATAACTACTTAATGAGGCAGATCCCAAAGCCTTTACTACCTGGAAAACCTTGTGAGCTAGTGGCTGTGGACACATTTGGGCCGATTCCTAAGGGAAGGCGGGGATGTAAACACCTACTTGTATGCATTGATGTGTTTTCGAAGTTTGTTGTTCTATGTCCAATTCAGAAGACAACTTCAAGACAAGTGCTGAGCAGAATAAAGCATAAGGTGATCCCAATGCTAGGAAAACCTGAATTCTTACTCTCTGATCACGGCAGCTACTTCACGAGCGCCGAATTTAAAAGGGGAATCGCCGATCTGGGAATCAAACACATACTATCTTCTATAAGACACCCAAGGTCAAATCCAGCCGAGAGAGCGATCAGGGATATTTTAAAATTTTACCGCATTTTCATTCCAAACGCACACTACAAATGGGTAGAGAGAGTGGGTGATGTTGAGACGTGTATGAACTCTACCAAGCATGAATCAACTGGTCAGATACCATTGGTACTACACCACAACAGACTTCCGGTGAGATCATGGGACAATGCTCTCAACTGTCCCAGAGATCCAATGCTAGCACATGACATCAGAATCAGAAACACTGTGGAATATATGAAAAGCCAAGCAGACAGACGTCTGAGGAGGATGAGAGGAAAGAAGTTCCACCGGGAATTGGTCGTAGGGGAATTGGTCCTAGTGAAAAAGATCCCGATATCTGATCCAGCAAGCAAAATACTGGCCAAGTTCAGCCAGCGATATATTGGACCGTTCCGCATTGTTAGAAATCTGGGCAACAATGCGTACAGGATTCAGGAAATCAGCACGGGAACGATGTCAGTCTTTAACATTGAAAACCTTAAGGTGTATCTAAGGACGGAGCCGTTTGAGAACGAAGAAGACGTCGCTGAGGCAAATGTGGTACATTTCAAATAAACCACAACATACAGCACGGGGAGACTGGAGCAAGCAGCTGGAGGAAGAAGCGAGTAATGGTTTGTTTACAAACTGTGCAGTCAGCCGAGGTCAGACTCGCTTAGACAGAGAGCGGAAATGAATGGGAACAAGGCAGGTAGCGAGCAGACAGAAGGCGGTGTCGAAGTGAGTTAGTAAGGAAGAAACTCATTAGCAAATGAGAGGAGGACACCACACAGCCAGAATGAAATTTGAAAATTTTGAGTACTAGACCGTATGAAGGCACAAAAAAAAATCGAATCCATGTATCGATTCGATTTTTCCTAAGAAAAGGACGAATGAACCCTTAATATGATTGCCGCATATTAATGTTTCATATTTCTGGTCTGTATGAAGACGAAAGATGAGATTTGTAGGAGGCCTGCTAGCATGTTGAAAATGTAGAAGCTACCTGGCAATAAGAAGGGAGCCTGACATCGTGTTCAAAACAATGGGCCGGGGAGAGTTTGGAATGCAGCCCGGACTAAAGAAAGGTATAACCCGTTAGCTGGATTTCAAGAACCTAGTTGGCACGTTGGACAATGAGTCGCACCTAAGCGTCTGTTCCTTGAGACAGGGGAAAATACGTGGGCGGGGCGGCATTTTACCGCGAGTTCAGAAACAACACCCAGCCAATAAGGACTGAGGACGCGAGGCCTTTCGCGCTATTTCGAAGATACGGCATCCGATGAAATTAAGGAGGGAAATTGATTACGATTAATTGCTCGATAAGAATAAAATCCGCATGCCATAGGTGTTCGATTCACATCAAGACAAGCTCCCTGATATGTGACATGTGTATGTAGGACTACTGGTTTAATAATTAGATATTTTATTCAGTCCCGCCCCCACTTTAGGACTAAAATGCATAAATACTGGGTGGAGTGTTCACTGAGGGACAGTATTATTTCATCCGTTGACAGATTGTGAAGGCTGATTACGCTCGTTATACGCTACTATTTTGGGAAGTGACAATACTTAAGCTTTCATAAAATCATTGCTCTAAGGAGATGAAATTCTACCGCATCTCGAATGTATAAATTAATGTGTTCTGCGTGTGAAACGTTCTAGATAGCTTTTGGCTATAAGTGAGGGACAGTCACCGCTAAATATTGCTATCAGGACTTGTGGGTGGATACAGCAACCCACGCTAGCAATCTATTAGGGTATTGTGTGAGGCACTATTTTAAAACGAACTGACATTCTATTTGAAGCAGCCAGCCAGAAATGGAGACCGTGGTATCAGCAGCTGAAGGAAGAATGGTGCTACTGGAATCGAACACGGAAATGATGGGGTGCTAAGCGCACATGGCCGGGGTCATGTCCAAAAAACGTCAACGATGGAGGAGACTAAAAGGGGATGAGTACCGAATGATTTATTTCATTATGTAGCCTAGTTTTGGTAATCGGGAAATCCTTGTATATTGTATAGTTGTGATGTTTTCTTTATGTGATTAGAGTGTTTTTGGGGTGACCGACCACTATTTTAATTTGTGAGGATCATCGTGGTTATTCTTTTGTATTTCATTAAAATTTGTGCGGGACAGTCGGTTAAATTGTACTCGTGTGCACTGAGTGCGTTTTTATGACAGATACAGCAAATGAACGGAATGTATCGCTGATGATAAGTGAAGCTTTGGTTAGGTAACGTAATTTCAGTATAAGGGGGGAAATGTGATAATTTTGTGGGAGAGACTTCGGATTACCCGGGCTGTAAATTTTATGCGATATTGCATATTTTCTTAGCGAGAAGCATTCAGTTTCTCTGGTAATCATTCCTTTGTAGTTGAGCACTTAGTAACTTCTTGTGTGTTGGAGCACTATATATTTTTCTGAGATTTTATCTGTGATCTGGAGCAAATTGAGGGTGGTGTGTGTTGTACCAAGGCATGGGTCTATTATTATTATTATTATCCTGCGCGGGGTCTGGCCGAGGTCAGTTACCTGTCAGCCGCATGGCGTCGAAGACAGGACTCACATGGTTGAGGTCACTGTTAAGTATTCTACAGATCCCAAATTGCATGATGCAGGTTTGAGGACAGATCTACGAGTTGATATGTGTTTTATTCCAGGGTGTGAATGTTAATTCTTTTCTTCGGATCTCTGATATATGTGAGATACGATTTGAGACCTGCCTGGTGTTGACACAATGACGAGAGCTGGATATTCCAGACTGACAAGGCTCAGATCTCAGATAAGAACAGAGGAGCCATTAGGGCCGGGATGCGTGCTCCCGCGATAACGATCAGTTAAAAGCCTGGATGATTGGAAGCGAATTAGATTAATTTTTATGCAAGTTCTTCACATCAGAAATGCAGTTCGTGATTAGGCTGATTTCTGTATTGTTGCCATATTTGGCTACTGTCTCGTAATTATTGTAAATATTTTATCGCATTTTTTGATGCGCCCCTGTAACTTTGGTGTGTTCGGAAAACGATCGGTTTATCCATGAGTTAGTTACGGATGGCCACGATTGTATTTTCAGCCTGTTTATGTAAGACCTTTTTAGGCAGCTTGATTTTGCGTGCTTTGGCACTGATATAAATACTTCTCGCGGAAGTAATGACTGTATATTTAGTAAAGGGTAGTGTGGTCGATTGTCACGTCATTTTATGTTAGCCATTAAGTATGGATCCCGATGCCAAGGCGTGGTGAAAGATGTTCATGGATATGCGTCCTGCGATCTGGTTCTATGGAAGCATATCTCATGGAAACACGTACTCATTCTAACCGTAGTCCTGCCAGTAAAAACCGTCAAGCACAATACACGCAACATTAAGAGGGGTAAGACGAGGTCCATGATTTGATTTATTTGCTGCTGTAATGTTGATTCAGAGTAACCTATTATTTGATTGTTTATTGTTGAGTTGAGAAATATGGGTGTCATAAGGGAAATTTGTGTCATTGTTGTGTCATTCTTATCGGGATATTAAAATATTTGTTTTGTTGAAGTTGAGTCATCTTTTGTTAATTATATTCTCCTTGTGTCACCTTGAAATTATGGAAGCAAAGTACAAAATATCCAACTTCACGACGATGGACCGTACACCCCCGAATAAAGTCTCGTGTACGCTTCCTCAAGGGGACAATACCAAGATTCTATAACACTGCATGTAAGAAATAACTGCAGAATGATCTTTGGAAATATGTTAGCAATATACAAAAGAATCACCGACTTCCAAATCAAAATATATAACCAGTTACATGCCAATTAATAACAATTTTGTTAGTTTTTCTTGCTTCCTGAAAAGTAGTGGCTTTGTAGATACGCTATTCTGGTCCTAAGCCGGCGACCTGACGTATGGCAGTGAAATTCGGCGATGGGTTACCTCTTATCTTCGTAATTCTGAACAATGAGAGCTTTATCTTGATAGCGGAATGCGAAATTCGTGCGTTGAAGTGATCGTTCATGCAGAAAACAGTCTTTCTCTCTCTTGGTTATTTTTTGGTCATTATGTTTGAGTGACCTAGCTATTGTTTATGCGAGGGCGCCTAATGCCGCCGACCGTAAACAAATAGGATTTAGAGCACGCTACACATTAAAAGTAAATTAGCCAGTCCATTGGCCACAGATAAGAGTGGAGTTTTAAACTTGGCAACATGGCACTCGAGACTAGTAATGATTATCGCTGTTCATTAATCAACTGAGATACTCTGTTCCCAAAATACGGACTCTTATGTACGCCGTGCAGCGAACAATTTCTAATGTCTTGTCTTTATTATTGTGCTAGCAACACAATAACTTCGCCTGGTAACTTTAAAAGTTTACACAGAGTAAGCTTAAAAGGCGCACGAACGGCAGGTCCCGGACGCAATTCAGAAAAGCCGAGGTGAACAACGAAACAACTGCCAATGGGATTCAAACGTACAGGTTCAGTAAACAATAAAAATAGACGTTAAGTTCGTTATTTCCTTAATAAAGCTAAATTAACCGGAGTAACCGGAAACTTCATAAGGAAATGCCAATTATGTTTGGCAGTGGATGGGGAACATTTTCAGCATCTACTGTAAACGTAGTGAGTAAAAATGCATAATACTGATTTAAAGCACCGTACACGGCCGTATATGTGCGCGCGCGGCAGCCGGCAACTGAGCCGTCACTGGCGGACCACGTGAGCGAGATTGTCCTTGCCAAGCAAATATAAAGACCGTGTATAAAAATGAAAGTTCGTCTGTTTTTTTCTGAATTTCTACGGACGTTTGCGTTATTAACGCATTTTAGACTGTTTTATGACGGATGCGCGCGAAAATACATGATTTGTCTGTTTGTCTGTCTGTGGATAACTTTGTTTCTTTATACAGTAACTCGAGAGCAGCTGGGTGGATCTACGTAAAACTTTGTACATATATCCATCAGTGGCACGACACCAATCATTGATGTTACTCTTCTCCATACCTCTCATAAAAGGGGGAATAACCCCTTAAGATTCATGCTGAAATAGACAAAGCTCATTTTCAGCCTCTCAATGTGAGAAACAAAACTCGGGGGCCCCAAAAACCACATTTTAATGCCCTAAAACCAACAGTTTTTTAGGTATTCCCAGAAAACGAATTTAACTTAAGAAACTAATGAAGAATGCAAGCCGGTAACCATGGCAACAGAATCTCGGAGGTCCATCCATTTCTGTAATACGCAAAGTAATTCCATTTATTACATTACTGTGAAAGTTTGCAAACGGCTTTTAGGTTATCACGGAACCAAATCAAGCTGTAAAATTCACCAGTATGTATAATACGCTTAAGGGGGGGTCAATGGGTACTCTAGAATTTTTCACGTGATTTACACGCGTAGGTGTGGTACGGAAGGTATATTTTATACATATCCCTGCATTATATTATTATTATTATTATTATTATTAGACTATTATTATTATTATTATTATTACTATTATTACTATTACTATTACACGCTTCGGATATCAAAGGTATGTTTTTAGAATTAAAGAAGCAGATTAGTGAACTGAAAAACCAAGTGAGTGAAAGTGTAAAAAGTGCCGACTTTATTGCGCAGAAATATGATGAGTTGATTAAGGAAACTAAGTCAAATGCAACTCTTCTGAAATCACTTACAGCAGAAATAAAAACCCTAAAAGACGAAAAGAATCAACAAGACAAAATAATATCAGATCTAAACGAGAAAGTGCACACAATGGAACAGAACGGTAGGCAACAATACATTGAAATATGTGAAGTGCCACGCGCGAAAGAAGAATGCCTGGATGAAATCGTCCACAAAATTGCTGAGACTCTAGAAGTAGATCTAAACATGTTTGATGTAGAGGAAGTTTACAGGCCCCCACTGCAAAGAAAGAACAAAATCCCCCCAATAGTAGTAAAATTCAACTCCATATCCAAAAAGAATGAATTTTTACAGAAAAGAAAAGGACAAAATTTCCTCACTCATGGGAACACTAAATCTAGGTTTTTCATTAACGAAAGTCTAACGTCATTTTACAGGGAGCTACTATGGAAAACTAAAAATCAGGCCAGAGAAAATAACTGGAAATTCATTTGGGTTAAAAACGGCAAAATACTAGCGCGAAAAAACGACGAATCTGGTATATTGAGAATCTCCCGTGAGGAAGACATTAACAAAATTAGGTAACCCCCCTGCCAAAAAGAAAGAATTATTATTGAATTATTATATTAATTGATATTATGAACAGTTGGGACAGCAATATAAATGTTTCTGGAATACAAAATGAACTCACATTTCACAATATACCCGATTTCATCGAAAATGGTAATAAGACTAGAAATAATGCTGAAATCAATATCCTCTCTCTAAATATTCAATCTATATCAAAAAACTGGGATTATTTAACCATAACCTTAGGCAAGAAAATTAATGATCTGGATATTATTTGCTTAACAGAAATTAACATACTTGAATCTAATAATCACCTATTTACTTTGGATAATTTTAATGTTGTATTTTGTAATAGAACAAATCGTAAAGGAGGAGGCATAGCCATATATGTAAAGAACAACATGGCTATTAGAACACACAATTCATACATTTCCAATACTCATGAATCAATGGTAATAGAAATACTTCACATGAACAAAAAGATTGGATTAACATGCATTTACAGACCACCTAGCACTAACATAAATGACTTTCTTGATGAACTGGAGACACATATAACACAACACACTAGTAAGTACAGCGAATACGCCATTTTAGGAGATATCAACATTGATACTTTATCTAATGACATCAGTCTATCAGCTATCAAATATACAAATATTATGGCAACTCATGGTTTCCTACCACTTATCACTCAATGTACTCGTTATGATCCAAATTTAGACTCGAGATCATGTATTGATCACATATACTATCGTAGCAGACTAGATCAATATACTTCTGCAGTCATACAATCAGATATCTCTGACCACTACATAACATATGCAGGTATTTGGCCAAAAAATGATAAGACACAATTACAAGATAATGAATCGTACATTACGCTAATGAACGATACTATAATACACACAAGCCTTAACAACACAGACTGGACAGATTGCCTTGAATTAAAAAATCCTAATGACATATATAACAATATAACAACCAAATTTAAGGAAATCTACCAAAAAGCATCTTACATAACAACTCGTAAACACAGAAAAAGCAAACAATGGTTCACTTATGACCTAAAAATACAATGTAAGGAAAGAGACAGACTTTACAAAACAATGCTCAGAAACAAGGATAATATTACAATAAAAATGAATACAAAGCTTTCAGAAACAAATTAAATAAGCTAATAAACAAAACAAAACATCAATATTATAAAAATAAGATAAATAGTTCCAAAAACGATAATAAAGGAATGTGGAAAGTCATTAATGATATAACAGGTCGGAAAACACAAACTGTCAATGAAGTCATAAACAAACATTTAATATTACATTATACTAACGAAGTGATAGTCAATAAATTCATCAATACCTTTAGTGAAAAAATAAACAGCCTAGCTCATAACTGTAGTATCAACATATGGCAATCAAATAGAAACACATTAAGGAATTCCTTTACATTACTTGAAACTGATGAATATGAAATAGAAAACATAATTAAGGAATTAAAAACAGACAAATCGCCTGGGGTAGACAATATACGCTTGAAAGACATAAAGGCAACATCCAAAAAAACTATACCAATCATAACACATCTCATAAACAAGATATTCGAATCAGGCATAATACCAAAATATCTGAAATACACAATTATTAAACCAATATATAAGAATGGCGATCACTTAGACTTTGGCAACTACAGACCAATATGCATTTTATCAATCCTCCACAAAATTATGGAAAAATGCTTGGATATGAGATTGAAGAATTTCCTAAATAAATATGAAATTTTAAAGGGACACCTATACGGTTTTAGGAAGGGGAAAAGTACTGAACTACTCCTGGCTGAATTTTCCAATGTAATAAATAACGCCTTAAATAAGAACAATCACATAATGGTACTTTTTCTTGACTTTTCTAAAGCATTTGACACAATAAATCACAATAAACTACTTGCAAAATTACACGATATTGGAATAAGAGGCACGACTTACAAACTATTTGAAAGCTATCTGAAAAACAGGGAAATGGCAGTTATGGTCAATAACACTATCAGTGACGCAGTAGAAGGAACACAAGGTATCCCTCAAGGCAGCATTATCTCACCTACACTATATAACCTGTTCGTAAACGACATGAATGAAGCCATTAAACACAGTAACATATTTATTTATGCTGATGACACCACTATATATACCATACATAAAGACTCTAAAACAGCTTTTGATAGACTTCAAGAAGACTTCAATAACATCACAAGATGGTGCCATGACAATAATTTGTATATAAATACAACCAAATCTAAAATAATGCACATCAGAGTTGATCACTTCACACAAGAAAAATACAAACTAACGCACCACAGCTTATCATGCATACACCAAAACATCCTGGCAGGTTGAAAATGTAACACCTTCATAAATAGTACTTCGATACAAAAATACCTAGGAATTACCCTTGATGAACACTTTAAAATGAACACACACACAGTAAACATAATAAAAAACCTAAGAGCAAACCTCTACACCTTCTACAATCTCCGATTTTATGTAGATAAGAAAACTTACAAAACAATTTACAGTGCTCTGATTGAAAGCAAATTAAGATATGCTATAGCAGCTTGGGGAAATCAAAACACAACTTTAATTAATAATCTTCAAGATAGCCAAAACAGGTTCTTTAAATATTTCACTGATATCCCTTATTTTAATATTAACGAGTTGTTTCAAATTACTATACTGAATCTCTACTACCATGATCCAAGATTCAGGCATAAGGTCTCTCACAACATATAAACAAGAGCCATAACGAGTACTAAACATGTTAAACCTTTATGTATAAATAGCTATGGTTTCAAGAGACTAAATTATATTATACCATCACTACTTAATGAACTACCACCTGGACTGACAAACATTAACAGCAAACAACTAGCTATAAGTCGCATTAAAAAATATTACTTAACCAAACATTAACTCATAAGATAAATTTATTAATATAACTACCATAGTGTAATTTTTGTATCTTTAATTATTTACATTAATATTTTATCATTAACATTACAAAAAAATGCATGCACTCATGTACGGTACTGAAATATAATCTATATATATGTTGTAAATAATAATTAATATGTCTCACAGATAATCTGTACTGTCATCAGATTCGTGAGACATATCGCAATAATGTAACATAAATAGTATTTAATAAATAAATTAAATTATTGTCAGGGCTATTTTTCTTCCCACACCACTGGCCTGACCTGCGCTTTACCAGTTTCGGAATATGAATCGTCTTCTAACGAACCAAGAAAGAGATGCGAACTGGAAAAATGAGGTATGCCCTCGATTGTCTAAGGTGAATATAACGGGAGAGTTATCGAGTGATGGGGCAGTTGCGGAAGATACAATACTTCTCCCATCCCAACATCTTGACAAACTGAGGAGAACGGAAGAAGAGGCATTGCAGAAATGCTATAATATTATTAAAAAGATGAAGCTTGCTGCGGCGAAACAGAAAAACATATCCAAGGATGTGAAGGATGGTATTGTGGAGATGGAGGAGGCCATTGACAGCATTGTCTTCTGTAAGAATGCTAGGTACAAGGAGAAACAACAAGTCGACGAAACCACAATAGCTGATCGAGCACAAGCATCAAACTCTCTTGATGACGAAAGAGAAAGGGAAGAAACGGAAAGAGGAGAAGTAGAGTCATGGACTAAGGTTGTGTCCAGGAAGAAACCACGAGAAAAAAGGAATCAAATGCAGGTTGAATTACAGCGGGAAGATTCTCCAGGCAAGAGACAGAGTCAAATGCTCAAGAAGCAACTAACAAAGTCTCGAATGCCAGCTGTGTTAATTAAGCCAGCAGAAGGCAAGTCGTATGCCGATGTGTTACGAGAGATTCGGCAAAAGGCAAATCCTGCTGACACAGGAACGGAAGTTAGGTCTATAACCCAGACTAGAGCCGGTGAAGTTCTTGTTACTCTCGGGAAAATCAATCGGGATAATGCGGCATTTAGCGACTCATTGAAGAATATCCTGGGACAAGATGCGACAGTCCGCAGTCTTGAGCCGAGGGTGACAATTGAGATTAGAGATCTTGATGCTCTCACGACCAAAGATGAAGTTTTAGAGTCCATTAAGGATATTATTAAAGAACCCCCGGATGGTCTGAGGATTATGGTAGCGCAGACTAACAGTCGGAAACAGAGAATGGCTGTTATAACTCTGCCAGAAAAAGCTGCAAATGATCTTCTAAGGGAAGGCTTGGTTCAAGTAGGATGGATCAGTTGTAGAGTGAGGCGGAGAATATCAGTTCTTCTATGCTACCGATGCCTTAGTTATGGTCATATAGCCAAAATTTGTGAGGGCCCTGACAGAAGCAAGTCTTGCTTCTACTGTGGACAGAATGATCACAAAGCCAAGGATTGCATTAACCCAAAGAAGTGTGTCTTATGCGAGGAGAGGGGCGTTACGCAGCAGGATTTGTGTCATGTGGCCGGATCGGGCCAATGTAAGGTGTTCCGAGAGGCCCTGGAGAAAGCGACGTACCTGAAACGAAAATGATCCGAGTTCTACAAGCTAATATAGAAAGGAGTAGAACAGCCCATCATCTGTTGTACCAGCTAGCTGCCAAGAAACAAACTGATCTGCTGTTAATTAGTGAACAGTACCAAGATAAGGAGTCACCTCTCTGGCTTAGAGATCAATTAGGCACCTCTGCTATTTGGATCTTAGACCCTGGAAAAATTCCAATTAAAGAACATGGGAGCGGGAAGGGATTCGTTTGGTTAAAGAGTAGAGGAGTCACCTATTTTAGTGTCTATCTTACTCCAAATGAAACAATGGGAAAATTTCGTCAGAAAGTCAACTCTCTGGAAGATGCCATTCTTAATACAACTGGAGCAATCATTGTAGCTGGGGATTTCAATGCCAGGGCAGTGGAATGGGGTATGCCACATACCAATTCCCGAGGTAAGTTCATTCTGGAAATGGCATCAAGGACAGGGCTTTTGATCTTAAATATAGGCGCAGTGTCAACCTTTCGGCGTCCGGGTTATACAGAGACCATTCCGGATATCTCCATGGCTTCTGAGACGTTAGTACCACACATCAAGGAATGGAAGGTTATAGAAGACTACACTGGTAGTGATCATCAGTATATTAATTTTGATGTGTGCAGTAATATAAGTGGGAAGACCTTATCTACTCAGAAACAACGGAGATGGAATTTGAATAAGATCCATCTTGATGCATTTAAGGAGGCGTTAGCCAGTGGTGTAGAACTAATTGAGGATATGGAGCCTGACGGAGAGGCTGATGTTGAGAATCTCGTTTCCTCAACTATGAATCTTTTTACATTGGCTTGTGATACCTCAATGCCAAGTTTAAGATCACACCATCGGAAGAGCCCTGCATATTGGTGGACACATGCAATTGCAGAATTGAGGCGGAATTGCCTTAGACACCGACGTGCTGCACAACGGACAAGAAATCTGGATGATGCCAATGCCTTATCAGCCGAACATAGAGATGCAAAGAAGCTACTTCGGAAAACCATAAATCAAAGCAAAGCTGAGAGCTGGAGGAAGCTATGTGAGGATATTGACACTGATCCATGGGGATTGGGTTATAAAATTGTCAGAAAGAAGCTTGGGTCACAAAGAACACCGTGCGCCATGGATGCAAACAGTATGGCCATTATTGTCCAAACTCTTTTCCCAACACATCCAACAATCCCTGAGCAGAATTTCGATGTAGATGTTGAAATTCCTCTTTTTATTGAGGATGAGTTGAGTAGGGCTACTCAGTCTCTGCGAAGCAAAAAATCCCCTGGTCCTGACGGCATCTCAAATGAGATTCTCAAATTAATAATCGAGTTACATCCACAATTAATATTACGAATGTTCAACGAGTGTCTAAAAGCAGGAGTGTTCAGCATCTGCTGGAAGGTCTGTCGTCTGGCGCTCATTAATAAGGGTAAGGGAGACCCGGATTTACCATCATCATACCGCCCTCTGTGTATGCTCGATACAACAGGGAAGCTCTTTGAGAAGCTTCTGAGGGTCAGGTTGCGCCAAGCGATCATGGCAGCGGGCGACTTATCACCAAGACAATATGGATTTCGAACAGGAAGATCGACCCTGGATGCGATACAAGAAATTGTTGCAGCTGTCCAGCGGGCGGAGAATTACAATCACCACTCTCGTCGTGTGGTTCTCTTTGTTACTCTTGACGTAAGAAATGCATTCAACTCTGTCAAGTGGAGTGACATGCTGAATGCGTTGGAGAATACATTTCATGTTCCAAATTATCTCTTACGGATGATAAATTCCTACTTGAAAGATCGTTCGTTGATTTATAACACGACAGAAGGACAACGCAGGGTACGGGTCTCAGCCGGAGCAGCACAGGGTTCGATTTTAGGACCAGATCTATGGAATATCACATATGATAGCTTGCTGAGATCTGAAGTCCCTGATGAAACTATCCTAGTAGGTATTGATGGTATTCATGCAGCATTCCTTTTGCACTGTGGCAAATATGTGAAAAGGTGGCTTGCTATGTTCTACACAAACATTCTACAAACGGGCAACATACCATCTGAAATGAAACGAGCAAAAGTCATAGCCTTACTGAAACCTGGTAAACCAAATGACAAACCAGAAAGTTATAGACCCATAGCTTTACTTAGTATACTATATAAGCTCCTCGAAAGATTGGTGTACAACAGAACGTGCCACAAGATCTTTGAACATGTACCGGTTGAACAGGCAGGTTTCAGACCTAACCGCAGCTGCACAGATCAAGTCCTCTCCTTAACAAGCTTCATAGAAGCTAGCTTCCAGAATCAAGAGAAGTCGTCAGTCGTATTCATTGATTTGACAGCTGCATATGATACTGTCTGGAGACAAGGTGTCATATTAAAACTTCTACAAGTAATTCCATGCCTAAAAATTGCCAATCTCATCAATGAAATGCTCGGTAACCGATGTTTCCAAGTGCTAATGGGCAACAAGATGAGTTCACAAATAAAGCTGAATAATGGGCTGCCACAAGGATCTGTTCTCGCCCCTCTTCTCTTCAGCTTGTACATAACAGACATGCCTGAAACCATATCAAGAAAGTTTGGGTATGCCGACGACTGGGCACTCGCAGTGAAGCACAGAGATCTTGAAGTTACAGAGTCCATATTGACCAATGATTTGTCAGTTATTGGTGATTATTTCCGCAAATGGAGGTTGCTGCCAAGTGTGGATAAGACAGAAGTCTCATCGTTTCACCTAAACAGTAAATTGGCCAACAAAGAGCTCAAGGTCTACTTTGAAGGAAGGCTACTCAAGCACAACAGAAACCCGAAATACCTAGGGGTCACACTTGATAGAACGCTCAGTTACAAACAGCACCTATTAAGAACAGCTGCCAAAATCAAAAACTCGGAATAACATCCTCCAGAAGCTATATGGAACGTCATGGGGCTCCTCTGCATCAACACTTCGTACTTCAGCTCTGGGATTGGTCTACCCTGTTGCGGAATACTGCTCCCCAGCTTGGATGAATAGCACTCACACAAGACTTGTTGACACTCAGCTCAACCATACCATGCGTCTTATAACTGGTACAATCAGACCTACACCTACTTTTTGGCTACCCATACTTAGCCACATACCACCTCCATCTCTGCGACGGGAGAGTGCACTTGTCCGTGAATACAAACATCTACAGAAAAATCCTAACCTCCCTGTTCATGCAGACATCCCAACCATCGGTAAAGGAAGGCTTCGTTCTCGCAATCCACCTTTAGAAACTGGAAGGATGCTAGTTAACAACGGCTTTAATATCAATGACTGCTGGAGACACACATGGCAGAGTAATACTACTACAGAACAACTGAAGATGCCATATATATCGACCAAACCACCTGGTTTTGATTTACCACGCAAATCTGGTCGGTTCTTAACCGCATAAGAACCAACACTGGCAGGTGTGCCGATTCTTTGTTCAAGTGGAAGAAAATAGCTTCTCCATGTTGTGACTGTGGTGCTGAAAAGCAGACTGTTCAGCATGTAATTTCAGAATGTCCTCTGAGAGCTTTTTCCTGGCGATCCAACAGAGTTCCTGGTGATGACGGAGGGATCAATAGACTATATTCGTGGCCTGGACATTAATTTGTAATTTGTTATCATTGTAAATAGTATTTTTTTAGTGATGTTTGTAGCCATACGCTAAATAAATAAAATCCTAGTAGGTTATGCAGATGATGTTGCTGCTCTTGTAGCAGGAAGAAGTGTCGAGCAGGCACAGTTGCGACTCAATATGGTAATGCGTACAATCAATAGTTGGATGGAGGAACATGGTCTGTCTCTAGCACTTAGTAAGACAGAAATTGTAGTCCTAACAAAGAAGAGAATTCAGACAATACAGGTAGGAGACATACAAGTAGAGACGCGGCCAGCAGCAAAATATCTGGGCCTCATGATCGACAATAAATTGAATTTTGGAGAACAAATTAGACGGACTGCGGATAAGGCGGCAAGAGGAGTAACGTCTCTCAGTCGGCTAATGGCCAATGTTGGTGGGCCAAAATCTAGTAAGAGGAGATTACTGATGACAGCCATCCATTCAGTTCTGCTGTATGGAGCGGAAATATGGGCGGATGCCCTGGATAAGGAAATTTATAAAAAGTCACTAGCACAAGTGCAGAGGCGGGGTGCTTTACGCGTGGCATCTGCTTATCGCACGGTCTCTGAAGAAGCAGTTCTTGTTATTGCTGGGATAATTCCATTTTTTTTTCTAGCGAAAGAACGCAAGTACATTTACTGGAGGAAATCGGAAGTAGGTTTACAAAATGCAAGATGAACAGCAAGAGCACAAACCTTTCACAATTGGCAGATCAAATGGGAGCAAGGACACCGAAGCCAGTGGACTAGGAGAATGATACCCCAGGTGCAGGTTTGGACAGAGAGGAAACATGGTGAGGTTGGTTATTATCTCACTCAGTTTTTGACTGGCCATGGGTACTTCAGTTCTTATCTTAAGAAGATGGGGAAAGTGGATTCACCGGATTGTATCTACTGTGTTAATGAGGTAGATAGTGCTAATCACACCTTCTTCTCTTGTGGACGGTGGGTCCAAAGTAGGCAGTCTCTTCAAGATGAAATTGATGTAGAGATATCTCCTGACAATATTGTTGCGGTAATGCTACAAAATGAAGAACATTGGAAATTTGTAGCAAGTTTTGTTGAAGATATCCTCCGAACAAAGAAGACGGATCTGGATCGCCACTGAAGATAATTCATTACGGAAGAGTGCCCTACGGGCAAATATAAAATGACTCTAGCCTGAAGTAATGTGCTAAACGGTTCCAGGCTAGTGTTCAGAAGTAAAGGGGGAGTTTTAGTCGGTAGTCTGCTACTCAGTAGCAGGAGCCCGACACTCTGTGCGTAAATGCATTTCTTCCCCTAAAAGAAATAAAAAATAAAATTATTATTATTATTATTATTATTATTATTATTATTATTAAGTACATACTTATCTCATCCAGGATTGAAAAACGGAAAAGTTGGCTAATGTAATTCCATTGGTTAATTAGTTTGCAAAATCAATGAAATCGCACTTCATAGAGCAAAAACAACATTAACTCAGAAAGACCTGGAGACATATAGCACAGCCAGAAAACACTACAAACAAACTATAGATCAAAGCAAAAAGAACCATCTTGTAAGAGAAGAGAAGAAACTCATTGAAGAAGCTGAACAGCAATGGTTCAAAGCCTCAGCGCCAAAACAACCCTATTTCCCGAGAGACATTCCACTTAGCACATGGGAGAAACACTTCAGGACGGTCCTACAAGACAGAGAAACACGTCCACCTAACACAAACCAAGACGAAGAAATTGAGTTAACGAATCCATTCTCACTGGAAGAAGTTCGGAAGCAAATCGCAGAAACAAAAGATAAAAAAGCTTGCGGTCCAGATGGTATCTTCTTCGAACACCTGAAGGAAACTGCACATGCTCTTGCAACAACATGGACTGAGCTTTTTAATGCGTGTCTAAGACAAGGAAACATCCCAAACAGATGGAGGCTTTCTACACTAAAGGTTTTGTATAAAGGGAAAGGTGACTCGAGGGACCCGAACTCATACCGGGGGATAGCTTTAGAGTGTGCACCACTGAAAATTCTGACAGGACTATTAACTGACAGACTTAGCAAACTGACATCTCACGCAATCCCTGAGCAGCAATTTGGGTTCATTAAAGGGAAATCCACAATTCAGGCAGTAAAATGTCTTCAGGAGGATATTGAGGCGGCACTCAGGCTCCCAGGAGGGATGCTCCATGCAGTTTTTATAGATTATACAAAAGCTTTCGACTTGTTGAACAGGCAACTATTAATCAGGAAAATAGAAGACATCGCCGGAAGAAATCAAGTGACACGTCTAATAAAAAATATCTTGTCGAACAATCAAGTAGAAATAGACAACAGAGTGTCTAAGTCAAACCCGATGACCCAGACCAACGGAGTACTGCAGGGAGACCCCATGAGTCCACTGCTTTTCATCATAGCCACTGCGGAACTACCTGGAGAAATTGCAGTTGAAAACGTTAAAATATACGCTTACGCAGATGACATGGTCCTCACTTCTCGAAACTTAGATTGCATTCAATCTGCTTTTGATAAACTCTCAACATGGGCCGAAAACAATGAATTAACACTAAACGGTACTAAAACTGTGAAAATGACATTCAGAAAAGGAGGTAGACTTTCAACAAATGACTTCATTATGTATAAGAATGTCCCGCTACAGAATGTATCACACTTCAAATACTTGGGAATCACTTTTCAGACAAGAGGAGATGTCTATAGCCAACACGTCAAGGAAAGAGTCGCCGCGGCAAAGATTGCTGTTCACACTATAAGGAATCTGAGACAGCTATCTTTAGCCACAGCCATCACCCTGTTTCGCCTTAAAATTACACCAATAATAACTTATGGTCTAGAGACAATTTGGCTACAACTGACGAAGAGAAATTTGGAAGAAATAGAAAGAGTCAAAGCCACTTTCCTGAAAAGAACATTGTGCCTGTCGAAATTCACACGGTCTCGCCTCACCTACGTGCTAGCAAGAGAGCAATTTTTCATCGAAGATCTTCGCCTTAACCTATTACTACCATCAACCGTCGCCTACACAGAACTTTTACAAGAACTCAATGCAAAACAGCAAGACATATGGCCAACGTTCTTTTCAACAGATGCCATGATTTACAGAGAATGGACTCAAGTTGGATATGAACTACGGCATGTAGTGACGCGATACGCCGTGCATGGTTTCCACCACCGGATATGCCAGACTGAGAATTTCCACGACCCGGACGATAACTGCAGGTGTAAACTGTGTGGGTCAACCTGTGACCGTTATCACCTGCTTTTGTGCACCAAACGGAAAGTCTCGTTGACAGATTTCTGCAATGACTGAATGTGTGGTTTTTATTTAGGTTATTGTATGCACGGTCATGTATATATTCCTTTTGGCAGTTAGCTGCACTTATTAAATTATTATAATAAGAGAAACACTAAATATCAATTAATCTTTCACTTGAAAACAGTTATCTTCAATAATTGTCGAAGTGACGAAAATCTTATTGCGGAGGCAATGCGCGTCTGCGTCGCATGAACATTTCATCGTTTGGCTTAGCTGCTGCGTGTTGTTCTACGAATCACAATCCGATGCCAAGAGCAAATGTAGGTTCAGTATACGTCACATTGTCTGTCGATGTTTCTTCTTCCTCGCTGTCACTAGCCACATTGCCGTCATGTTCACTTTGCACCAGATCACTATTTACAGTCCTATACCGTAACGGCGGATGGTTCTTATGTTATAGATATTTTTCTGCTAATCCGAGAAAATTGAAATCCGAACAGGCTACAGCCCCAATTAGTTCGGATTGAGGGGTTTCACTCTATTATTATTATTCTTTATTTTTATGGCATCATTAACACGGCAGATACCGGTTACATTTTATATTACAGCCTGGTTCGGCCTTAGCAAGGAATCATCTGTACTGAAATATCTGTTTCAAGATGAGTTATTCGATAATATGCCCGCATGATTGATTCGTTCATATGGGTTTCTCATTTCATGCGTTTTCTGGGCTTACCTGCGAGGGAGGTTGTATTTAATACAAAGGCATTGCCGCCAGTTGCGGTGCAAGACTCGAGATTTTGTGTACCGCCATTATCGTCTTTAGCTGCTGGAGCTTCTTCGGGTCTACTGGTGGGCGCAGAGCAGGTTGTTCATCCCATTGCCTCCGGTTTGCGTATTGTCATCCTTAGCGGTGGTTCTAGAGGTAACCTGCCGTATCACACGCATTGACATTAAAGCAAATTACTATTATTGCCTTTCCTGTGAGCTTTTTATTATTATTATTATTATTATTATTATTATTATTATGGCGTAAAGTGACGAGACAAAATATATTTTCAGCGCCTCGGTGTCAGAAACAAAACTCGTGGGTTCCCAAAAACTATATTTTAAGGCTCTAAAACGAACAGTTTGTGAGATATTCCCAGAAAACTAATTTCATTCAATTAACTAATTAATCAAGGCGGTCCGGGTTCGTTTCCCGGTCAATGCATGTGAGAATTTCGAAGTGAAATGCCATGTCCTGTGGTTCGGATTCCACGTAAAAAGGAGGTCCCGTGGCTCATGATCTCGCGATTAACGGTCACGTTAAACTACAAACTAAAGCCGGTAACCATGACAACAGTATCTCAAAAGGTGACATCCAACATTCCATCTTTTCCTGTAAGAAGCAATGCCACTCTATTTAGCCTATTACAATTCTGTGAAAGTTTGCAAATGGCTATAAGGTTACAACGGAACTAACAGACTGTAAAATTCATCAATGCGCTAAAGGGGGGTCAATGGGTACCATAGAATACTTTCACGCGATTTACACGTGCGATATGTCGTACTGAAGGTCTATTATATCAAAAAACAGCAACATTATACACACAAATTCCTGAATTGAAGTAGTATTTTCAATTCAATAGAGTCTTCCTGTGGATGGGGTCTTAAAACAACGGTGAGAGTCACATATAATCACATATAATCACAGCCATGAATGAGGCTGAGACATCGGTGGAAAGCCACATTATACTCTAGCCTGTGCCAGAAGACAAATGCAAATGTACTGCAATAATGAAGAGATGCAGCTTAGTGTAAATATGCTGTAATTGGGCGCAATCGTCTTGACAGGCTGAAAAGCTTTCTGTAATATAAACCGTTGTTGATTTAGGGGCTTTGCAATGTCGTAGTTATGTAGCTCTGTGTACTCGAAGGTGTGTGAAATTTGCCTGATAACCTGTGTTATTTTGATGGCTATATTATTGTGTGTATTTTTATTTCAGGTGAGGATTGGGTAGGAGGCGACAGTGGTATTCAGTTAGGACCCATCCAGCCATTTGACTGGAGTAGAAGTGAGAAAGCCGGGAAAACGACTTCCAAGATGGCTGAGACGGGAATCGACCCTCTTCTCAGTTTTGCCTCACAAGGTTGAGTGTAGGCCGTTCTAGCCTTCAGATCTGAATTAAATTTCTTAGCAAAGCTCGCAATTGAACCGCGTCCTCCGCGGTGACAGCCGAGACTGCTAGCCACGAGGCAAAATATATACAGTATTAATTTATGGGTGTGTTACATGAGTGAATTTCATTGCATTGTTAATTAGTTATAATGACCACATTTTCCTAAGCCAGGAAAACAAATTGGAGGTTAGCAAACAGGCTTTAGTGAAATAATATCCATAGTATCTCTGCATCCAGTTATAGTAACTGTTTGCCCACTGGTCTCAGTATGCGTCTCTTGAGACTCGTGTAGAACATTGAATGCTGTATTTCTCTAGTATTAATCCCAAGCTTAATTTGCAAATAACCTAGTATGGGCCTATAGGATAGGAATTAGTCGGTTACTTACTCCAAACCAGCCAGGTCTAAAGCCAGGGGCAAAAGCGTCCAATGAAATTTTCATTAATCCTTACGATAAGGCAGTGAGGCAACTTTATAGGAGGACTAACCCTAGCATCCATAAAACGTAAGCTGAGAGGGTTAGTCAGAGAACACATGACGTCACCTTGAGGGTTGAAGGGAAGGGGTAGGGGGAAGGGTAATGAACCCAGCCGCCTCATATTACAATGCCGTCACGTTGGGCCACATAGCTCCCCCTCTAAAGGTTAGATCAGTGTAGAATATCGCACAGATAATATATTAGACTGACAATAAATTGAAAATCATAACCGTAACTCACAGTTAGTAAGACAGATGAAGTCATATAAAAGACACAGGGAAGAAGGGGCTGAATCACAATGTAAATATGTTCAGTAGGTGATATTTAAAAAAGTATGCATTAATTTTCAATAAAATATCATGCAATTGAGATAATACATCAATGTATGACACTTAATACTTAGTAATTTTGTTATCAGAGCAAGTTTCGTCATAGGGGTCAGAAAGACCCCACTCCATCTCTCACGTTGCATCAACGAGTGGTACCTTTCCAGGGTTAAAAGTACCAGCCCTAAAGACAGTGGTATTCTTATTTTATCTAATTTTGTTGGGCATGCATATGTCATTTAAAAAGATGGAAATTATGGCAAACATCAAAGACAATACAACTCAACTCAACTAAACTAAATTAAACGCCACATGTACAACGACAAGCCGCATGTTTAAGCATAAATACATTGGTCAGTGGATCTAATCAAACGGACTAGATGCACAGCCCTTCGCGTGAAACAATACGCACCGATATGGTCCACATTAGTAAAAGTTCAGGGTTCGATATTTCTTGTTCCATATAACACACACTTGCATGGTCACATTGTGATGGTCCCAATTTGTGACCAGAACGAAATAATTTTATATATTTTATTATTATTATTATTATTATCAATATTTTTTAAGTTTACATTTTACCTTTTATTAGTTATTATGTTAACTAATATATTTATATCTATTATTATGCGGTAATGTAGAATATTATGGTAATTGAAAGGATTTGGAGCGTTACACATTATATTTGAAATTAGTTTGACGCTTGACTGAATAGTATTTCTGAAGAAAATTCGAACAAGAGAAGAAAGAGGGTTGTTCACAGAAGGGCGGCATATTCACGGCTTCTTGGAAATGACATAAATAGACACTTATGTCTGTCACATCAAGTATTCTAACAATATACAAATCATACTAAGAAAAGATTCTAAGAAGACTTACCACTAACAATGCTGGGCCGATGAATGAATCCTTTGCAACTATATACAGAGGGTGGGCTAGACCTCCCGAGAAATACTACAAAGAAGTATTGTCATTGTTGATATATGAAAGGCGGGCTTATATCGCCTAGCGACTTCTGAAGAGGGGTCATACACGTGCTTTACCTGGGAACGTTATATATATATGACGGCCGCCCAAATGGAATTATTATTATTGAATTGCTGGAGGAGAAGGAAGGATGCTGAGTGGAGCAGAGAAACGTGTATCGAGATGGAGTCTATAACGCAGTTCTAAACTAGACAGTTGACTATTAAGTATGTGAATTTGATAAGACATTCTGTCTCATCAAACTGTGACATGGTTGTGTACGAGGCTATTGTCACAGGGATGATTTTTGGAATTTATTCCGTCATCCACATATAAATTAATTACTTTGAGGATGATCAGGGCCACCTGGAAGTCTCTACGCACCAATCCAACTACAAAGATCTTCAATGCGGTGAGCGATGTAAACAGTTATACTCCAGTCAAATCAGAAGGCTATCATGCTTATTAAATTCAATATATTCTATTCAATTAACTCAGTATACTCCAATTTCTAATCAAGAACCATAATACAAGTAAATTCAGTAGATTCTTTAATTTAAATTTATTATTATTATTTTCTTTAGTATTTTATATTTTTTTTGCACTTGTTGTTTATTAAATATTAAATTCATTTTAAATTCAATTGCTTGACTGGTTTCCTTTAGTAGCTAGAAATTACTATAAGGCAACACCATACTCCTGAACTAATTATCGTAAGGTTAGATTACGTAAGTTTCACTACGGCTGGAGATAGGAATTTCGATGCTCTACCTCTGTGTAACCGAGGTTTAATATATTATTTTGATCATGATATATATAAATGATCTGGCGCCCTGGCAACACATATATTACACATTATGTACTTTTTTAGTGAAGCTGACAACAATACAGATACACTATTAGATTAATACACAATCAAATGTTTCTTTTTGATCACCCTAAAGTGGGCGACTATTTAAATAATGAGCTTTGCATATTAACTTTTTTTAATTAACTTTATTCTTATTAACAGTAATCAAGTTTAAATATCTCTATAAACCATTACAAATAACGCCCAACTAGCGGAGCGCTTTTCTTATTATTAATGGAACCCCACTAAGCTCTCACAACCCATTACAAATGACGCCCAACAGTGGAGCTTTCTTATTAATAGTCAATTAAAATATGAACAAAAAACCATTACAAATAACGCCCAACAGTGGAGCGCTTTTACTATTAACAGTAACACTCTCTATAAGTTCCACAACCCATTACAAATGGCACCCAACTGTGCGGCACGAAAACCTAACGATATTTACGGAAGGAGTGAGTGTTAATTCAGTGCAAATTGTCAGTGATTTTGGGGGATAGTGAAGTGAATTTGTGTATTATTAGTGAGTGATTTTGGGGGAAAGTGAAGTGAATTAGTGTATTATTAGTGATTGATTTTGGGGGAAAGTGAGGTGAATTTTGGAACGATAAACTTTATACGGTGTACTTCGAGATGGCGGATGAGGAACAAAGGAAATTGAGGAGTAGGGGTAAAGGCGAGAAAGCTAATTATACGAA
Organism: Meconema thalassinum; assembly: GCA_946902985.2. Lineage (NCBI taxonomy): Eukaryota > Metazoa > Arthropoda > Insecta > Orthoptera > Tettigoniidae > Meconema > Meconema thalassinum. The sequence continues at coordinate 248,722,349 of OX336392.1, read as the reverse complement.
AGTTGATAGTGGTACTGAGGCTGAGAGTGTAGAGGATTATACCAAGATGTCGGAGGTAAATCTTGAGAGTAATCCTGAGAATAATCCCGAGGTTAACCCTGAGACGAATATAGAGGTACATCCTGAAATAAATCCTGAGACTAGTGGAGGGAAGGAGAAACAAAAGCCTTTGGATATTTCGGAAAACAAATTAGATGAGATCATGGGAATGTTTCTGGAGATGAATAGGCAAAATCGGGAGATGAGTAGGGAGATGAGAGAGGAGATAAGCAAGGCAATAGACAAGAAGCTAGAAGATAGCAATAAAAATAATCAGGAGATGAGTAGGCAGATGAGAGAGGAGATAAGTAAGCAAAATCAGGAGATGAGTAGGGAGATAAGAGAAGCGATATGTAAAGATAATAAAGAAATTAATCAAAAACTAGATAATATGGTCAAGGAGAATGAGGAATTAAATAGAAAGTATGGGACGCTGCAGGAGAGTATTCAGGGGGCAAAACAGGAGATCAGATGTGAAATTAAGGAAGTGTTAGAAGAAAAGGCTAAAAAGATTACAGAGGAAGTAGATCTGAAATTAGTAGAAGTGGAAGGGAAAATTCAGGAAAAGTTAGTCAATCAAAGAGAGAATCTTCAGAAAATAGTACAGATGGAAACTAGACAAGTAAGAACAGAATTGGGAGGAGAGATAAAGAAAGTGCAGTCGGAATTTCATAAAAAAGTAGAGGATAGTCTCCTGACAAATGAAGAAAATTATCAGGAGATTCAGGAAAAACAGCAGTCAGCTGAGGTAGCGGAGATGATAGATGAAAGCTGGATACCTGTAGAAGAGATTATAGAACGTAGTAAGAAGGACGAGAAAAAGAAGATATTAAGATATGGATTAATAGAAAAAGAGAATAATTTGAAAGAAAGAGCGGAAGTATGTAAAACAAATAAAGTACTAAGCGCTCAAGAAATAGAAATGCAGAAAATCATATATGAAGTGATTAGGCAGACCAGGGAAGAATTCAAAGCCTGTATAGAGGAAGTTAATATGAAATTAACAGAGATAAAGAAGCGTGCGTTAATTCATAGTCAGAAAGACGTAATTATTGAACAAGAAAAGCAGAAGACTGAGATAAGGAATCTCAAGAATAGGAAGAAAAAGCACAAGCAAAGCACGATGTTAGAGGAAATGATGGGGAGAGATAGTGGAGAAATGAAGGGAAGGTATGCAGGAAGAACTTTTAGAAGTAAAATGAAAGAGAAAAGGATTAAGGTGATAGAGGAAAGGGAAAATGGGATGAAAGAGAGAGAGAAAGATTATCAGGTGCAGTGGCGTGCCATAGAAGGTAGAATAGGGGAAGTGATAGGCGGAAAGGCGAAATACAGCGTTACTATTAATAAATATAGTACGGGGAGGAAGAAACTATTGTTTTGAGGAGAGAAGAGAGCGTAACTATAAATAAATATAGAAGCGAAGAAGAAGGTGATAAGAACTTAAAAATGCCAGATAGAGTAGTTATGTGAGTCGGTATTACTATTTTGAGCGAACCGTATGACCTAAATATCCGTAATGATTTATTAAGTTAATTTATGGAGGTATCTAAAGAATCTACCGTTATTAATTTTAACTCAGTGTTAAAATTACAAGTGTTAGGGGCGTGTATCGATACACTTTTTGACAGTGGCTGTCAGGTTTCTGCATCAGTGCAGCATTTTATAATAATAGGAAGGAACATGGTATAATAAAATTATAGGAAATTCCAATTAGAACTACTATTGTGTTAACTGCAATGGGAAAGATATTCCGCATAATTTCTAAACAAGTGGTTGGAGAAATTTTAAAAGAAAGTAAGATTGGAACACAAGTATGATTTTTTTATTCCAAATCTGATATATTCACTAATTATGGGTTCGGACAGGATGTCGCAACATTCTGCACTGCTATGTTATAAGGAGGGTAATGTTAAATTCAGATGGATGGATAAAGATGTGATCATGTCATTTAATAATTGAAGTAAGTTATATGGTGGTTCTAAGAATAGATGTACGCTTGAGGAGGTATTAATGACTAAAGGAGTCGATATTTGTAGTGAGGTGGTGAGTGGTGAGATTGTTGGGGTATCTCTTGAGAGGGAACCTTGTTTTTTTACATTTTTAGGCAGTATGATGACGAAGGATTATCTAGAGGATTCCTTGCGTGAGGCTGCATTACAGAGTGCGTTAGAGTGTGATCGTGTAGCTCGATTGTTGATCGTGTGGATCGAGTGTTGAAGGTGTTGTAAGAGAATTAGTATATATTTGAGAACCGTATTGGATTAGCTAATTGCTACGAACATTCATTAAATGTACATGATCGTAGTATTTTTGTAGGTCATCGCTACCCCGTGCCTTACAAATTTCAGGAAGCTGTGAGAAGGCAGAGTGAAAGCATGTTGCAGAATAAAATTATAGAACCCTATATTAATTAACCCATATATTAATTCGTTAATGGTAGTTCCCAAATCAGAAAGGAAAGTAAAGCTATATTGTGATGCCCGTAATTTAATTAGGCAGATTTTGTTAACAGTTAATATTTCAGTAGCTAGGATAGTAATGCAAGGATTTAAAGGAAAGTCATTTTTTGTACTGGAGAAATTAAATTTTATCGGTCATACGGATTCCGCGAAAGAGAGGTATTATGAAGTAGAAAGAAGTATAATTTTGAGAAATAAGGTGAATAACTACGGGTGATAAAGAGGTGTAATCTTGAGTAGAAAGAAGTGTAATTTTGTGAAATAAAGTAAGTGAATACGGATTCCGCGAAAGAAAAGTAATTTGAAGTAGAAAGAAGTGCAAATTTGAGAAATAAAGTAAGTGAATACGGATTTAGCGAAAGAATGGTAATCTGAAGTGGAAAGAAGTGTAATTTTGAGAAATAAAGTAAGGTGAATAACTACGGGTGAGAAAGAAATGTAATCTTGAGTAGAAAGAAGTGTAATTTTGAGAAATAAAGTAAGTGAATACGGATTAAGCGAAAGAGATGTAATCCTGAATAGAAAGAAGTATAGTTTTGAGAAATAATGTGAATAACTACGGGTGATAGAGAGGTCTAATCTTGAATAGAAAGAAGTATAATTTTGAGAAATAAGGTGAGTATCTACAGGTGATTAAGAGGTGTAATCTTAGGTAGAATGGAGTGTAATCGTGAGAAATAAAGGGATCTTGAGTAGAAATGGACTGTAATTGTGAGAAATAAGGTGAGTAATTACGGTTAAAAAGGTGAGTAATCAGGAAATGCAGGCCGTTCTCACAAGTAAACCCGGAGAGTTACTATGTGCGGACCTATTTGGGCCTATAGTGAAAGGTCAATTTGGCTATGAATACATTTTTGTAATAGTTGACTCATTCAGTAAATATGTCAAACTATATGCTTTAAGGAAGGCCACCGGGAAAGCTTGTAGCAAATTGATCATAGAGAAATATATACCTGAGTTCGGTCTTCCACTCAAAATATTAACTGATAGCGGCCCGCAATTCACATCTAAACACTGGAAAACCAAGATGCGTGAAGCCGGGATATCACATGTCCATTCATCAGTTCGCTATCCACAAGGGAATATTTGTGAAAGAAATATGAAGGAACTTGGTCGCTTGTTACGAGCTCTCGTGTATGACAAACACTCTTCTTGGGTATCGCAACTTAGCAGAGTTGAAACTTGGTTGAATGCTGTCCAACACGAAAGCACGAAAATGACGCCGCATGAAGTGCATTTTGGCAGTAAGCCACAAAATGAGTTAGCAAGAATATTGGGATTAACAGTGGGAAAAGAACCAGGATTGGATGTCATTATCCAGATGGCAAAAAAGAATTTAGGTAAAGCAGCTGAACGCAGAATTCGCCAACAAAAAGGTAAAAAGCTGGATCAATTCGAGGTCGGTGACAAAGTCTTGTTGCGTGTTCCAAGGCAATCCAGTATTCTTCAGAAAGTTATAATGAAGTTCTTCCTTATTTTTGAAGGCCCCTATACTGTGCAGAAGAGGATAGGTAAATCCGCATATGTACTAGAAGACGCAGGAAAACGATTATATGGCACTTACAATGTGAGATCCTTAAGGAAATATGTGTCATGAGTAATAGAAGTGAAGTTGATGGTAAGTAAGGAAAGTCGCTTAATATTAAGTGAATAATTGTGGTCTGAACGAGCAGGTAATGGAGAGGGTTTGCATCAACCTATGATATTGTGTGTCTTGAAGAGCACAGAGGAAATATAAAGCGTATTTTGTCGGCTATAAGCTTGTGTATTTGAGTGTGATATATATACATATGTGGGGTAATTTAGCGCACTGCATTTGCACTGAACGATGTTGCCTTAGATAATACAAGCTAATAAAGTTTCATTTTTTCTATAATATGCCTGTGTTACTAGATAAATATAATTCCTGAGAGACTGGAGTAGATCTGGTGACTCGCATCACATACCAAGTGTTGTGAAGTGATAAAGTGAATTAATCAGTTGGCAGTCCCACCAACTAGCAATAGTGTATTCAGTTCGACACCAGGCTGAAAATTGAATTCTACGTCCTCAAGATATAAAGCAAAGGTGTATGCCACCCAAATATACATAAGTGCAACGATGACTTATGTCCAAAACAAGAATATAAAAGTGAAGGGTATTTTGATGTACATTGTTTACAGGTCGCTTTAATTAGGTAAAGAAGAAAGAAAAAGACATTATGAACAGTGAATGACTGAAATGATGAGATTTAAAAATATATATACATAAAACTTGAAGGGTATAATTTTTTTGATGTTGGTAATTGCTTTGAAGGGTATAATAATGTCGATGTTTGTAATTTCTTTGTAGAGTATAATATTTTATATTTGTACAAGTGTTGAAGAGAAGTATGGTGATATGATTGTTGACATATACCATAATTCTCTGGGGCGAATATGTGATGGTCCCAATTTGTGACCAGAACGAAATAATTTTATATATTTTATTATTATTATTATTATTATCAATATTTTTTAAGTTTACATTTTACCTTTTATTAGTTATTATGTTAACTAATATATTTATATCTATTATTATGCGGTAATGTAGAATATTATGGTAATTGAAAGGATTTGGAGCGTTACACATTATATTTGAAATTAGTTTGACGCTTGACTGAATAGTATTTCTGAAGAAAATTCGAACAAGAGAAGAAAGAGGGTTGTTCACAGAAGGGCGGCATATTCACGGCTTCTTGGAAATGACATAAATAGACACTTATGTCTGTCACATCAAGTATTCTAACAATATACAAATCATACTAAGAAAAGATTCTAAGAAGACTTACCACTAACAATGCTGGGCCGATGAATGAATCCTTTGCAACTATATACAGAGGGTGGGCTAGACCTCCCGAGAAATACTACAAAGAAGTATTGTCATTGTTGATATATGAAAGGCGGGCTTATATCGCCTAGCGACTTCTGAAGAGGGGTCATACACGTGCTTTACCTGGGAACGTTATATATATATGACGGCCGCCCAAATGGAATTATTATTATTGAATTGCTGGAGGAGAAGGAAGGATGCTGAGTGGAGCAGAGAAACGTGTATCGAGATGGAGTCTATAACGCAGTTCTAAACTAGACAGTTGACTATTAAGTATGTGAATTTGATAAGACATTCTGTCTCATCAAACTGTGACATGGTTGTGTACGAGGCTATTGTCACAGGGATGATTTTTGGAATTTATTCCGTCATCCACATATAAATTAATTACTTTGAGGATGATCAGGGCCACCTGGAAGTCTCTACGCACCAATCCAACTACAAAGATCTTCAATGCGGTGAGCGATGTAAACAGTTATACTCCAGTCAAATCAGAAGGCTATCATGCTTATTAAATTCAATATATTCTATTCAATTAACTCAGTATACTCCAATTTCTAATCAAGAACCATAATACAAGTAAATTCAGTAGATTCTTTAATTTAAATTTATTATTATTATTTTCTTTAGTATTTTATATTTTTTTTGCACTTGTTGTTTATTATATATTAAATTCATTTTAAATTCAATTGCTTGACTGGTTTCCTTTAGTAGCTAGAAATTACTATAAGGCAACACCATACTCCTGAACTAATTATCGTAAGGTTAGATTACGTAAGTTTCACTACGGCTGGAGATAGGAATTTCGATGCTCTACCTCTGTGTAACCGAGGTTTAATATATTATTTTGATCATGATATATATAAATGATCTGGCGCCCTGGCAACACATATATTACACATTATGTACTTTTTTAGTGAAGCTGACAACAATACAGATACACTATTAGATTAATACACAATCAAATGTTTCTTTTTGATCACCCTAAAGTGGGCGACTATTTAAATAATGAGCTTTGCATATTAACTTTTTTTAATTAACTTTATTCTTATTAACAGTAATCAAGTTTAAATATCTCTATAAACCATTACAAATAACGCCCAACTAGCGGAGCGCTTTTCTTATTATTAATGGAACCCCACTAAGCTCTCACAACCCATTACAAATGACGCCCAACAGTGGAGCTTTCTTATTAATAGTCAATTAAAATATGAACAAAAAACCATTACAAATAACGCCCAACAGTGGAGCGCTTTTACTATTAACAGTAACACTCTCTCTAAGTCCACAAAAACCATTACAACATATTGAACTATTCCTTAATATGTAGGCTAGTTTAATACATTGAAAACGTCTTGTACGAGTTAACCACCGTGATCGCTGTAACTGACACGGTGGGTGAGTGGTCAACGTGTCGGTCTACTAATCCCAACCTTGCAGGTCCGCTCCTGGCCGTGGTAAGTGATTTTTTTTTGAAAGGTGGCAAAAATACGACACCATCTCATACGATGTTGGTATGTCAAAGCACCTATTTGAATTCAGTACGCTGTGTTCATAATGGCAAAATTAGTCTCGGGATTTACCGCCAACTCAAAGTTCCTCATTTCTCTACTAGAAAGCGCTATAGTGTTCAAGGAGCTTAGATATCTAACCTCCTTGACTATCATAGTGCTTCAAGGAACAACGAAATTCGACATGCAAGCTACCCTTTGGGTGTCAAATAACAAAGTTTGCACCCGAGGCCGTACGATATCATTATTATTATTATTTTTATTATTATTGGTCGCCTCCGTAGCGTAGCGGTCAGCATGGTTAGCTGCCGCCCCGGAGGTCCTGGGTTCGATTCCCGGCTCTGCCACGAAATTTGAAAAGTGGTATGAGGACTGGAACGGGGTCCACTCAGCCTCGGGTGTTCCAAATGAGTAGAGGGGGTTCGATTCCCATCTCAGCCATCCTCGAAGTGGTTTTCCGTGGTTTCCCACTTCGTCTTCGGGCAAATAGCAGGATGGTACCTTCTTCAAGGCCACGGCCGCCTCCTTCCCTCTTCCTTGCCTATCCATCCTGACCATCCATTACCTTCCCTCATGAGGCCCCTGTTCGCTTTGCAGGTGAGGCCGCCTGGGCGAGGTGCCAATCACACCTCACCAGTTGTATCCACTCGATTAGATGTTCCCAGCTCTAGGACACTGCCCGTAGAGGCGGTAGTGGTGAGTTCCCTCGCTGAGTCCGTGGGTTCCACCAACCTGGAGGGTAAACGACTAAGAAGAAAAGAAAAGAAAAAATATTATTATTATTATTGTTATTATTAATATTATTATAACTGCCATGTATTTAAAGTCACCAATTTTAACTTCAAGATGGAGGTTGCGCAACAATTCAGTTTGAGGGTGTGTCGTATCTTATGTAAGACTCTTGTTTTACTGAGTTTCGTTACGAAACCTTCTAGCAGACCTCAAATATGTGTGGTGAAACATTTTCAGAGAGGAAATCCTATAAAGAATAGTGCGTGTTAATTATTGAGAAGAAGCCGGGACACGTGCAACACTGTAAGAACTCTGCACTACACCCATCTGCTGTTAGCTGTTTCAATTACTGCCTCATGGAGCACAAGTGCTTCTCAGGCTTCGTATTACAGAAGTGACAATCTGTGAACGGTGAAAAGTGATCTCATGCCTCATTGGAACAAACAACAAGTAGAAAATTCTGAAAACGAATCTATCATAACAGAGTTCATCTCGCAGCGTAGCCATGTGCTTTAAGGAAAATAAAGGAAGTTTGTAGTTTTAAGTGATTGTTAATCTCACGATCATGAGCCACGGGACCTCCTTTTTTTTCGTAGAATCCGAACCACACGACATGGCATTTCACTTTGAAAATCTCACATGCATTGACCGGGAATCAAACCCGGTCCGCCGAGGTGAGAGGCCAGGAGGTTGACCGTTGCGGCACCACGACCCCCCATGTGCCTTAAGTCACGCACCTCGACTGTAAGGGGGAGATGAAAGTCTGGGGATTGGAGCTTCGAATCCTGGCGTTGACATCTCCGATGATGAGTATGGTTCTCCCTGAATTTCACCACACTCCCTCTTGGCAAATAACAGGGAGGTATCTTATTTTAAGTCCTGTAGCATCTAACCCAAACCTAGATGCCAGTAATTACAATTACACTACTGCAGGCATCACAGACAAACAGGTTTTCATATAGCCTACATTCAACACGTAGGCCGAAGTACATTGGCCCAGTACTCAAAATGTCCCAAAACCCTACAATTATTTAACAAACAAATAAATTGAAATTTATTTACTTCGTCTACGAGCAAAGCTGCTAAATTACGAAGGATCATAATAAAGTAAATTTAAGATAAATATATTATTTATGAAGGCTTATAAAACACAGGTTCAACTTTCAGTTTAAAAGTCTCGGTAGCAATTAAAGTTGATCAGAATAGTTTAAAGTAAGATATTAGTAGGTCCCCGTCCAGCCCCAGTAATTGTTAGCAAGATACCTAACAATGCCACGGACACCTCATTACCTATCATCACCCCGTTAAAAATACTGCGATAGATTCACCCAGCATACAGTCAGAGTTCCTCGTGCCACACACTTCTGGATGTTCGCGGGCCTGTCCTCGCATACAAAATCCCCTGTGAGACACGTGAGGTCGTTGACACGCCGAGCAACGCCAAGATTGTTCTATTTCTCGCAAAGGCTGGGCCGAGCACCTGCAAGACACTTCGGAACAGTGTCGTCACCCGATAGCTCTGGGTTGAGCGAGAAGCTGCTAGAGATCGCGTTTGGCAGGTATTTAAAGACCAGTGAAGCGGAGACCAGGCAAACCAGTTAGGAGTAAAACAATTGAACAATTAAGTTTAGAATAGATTCCAGTGGAGTATAGTTCAGAGTATGAAGTGACTGTGTATGCTGCGTAGGAGGGGAGCCAGTAAACTAATGTGAGTGAGTGTTGTGCCACGGAGCATTGTGTGTGAGGTTGCGAGGGGCAGTGATTAAGGCCCTGGCTTCGACGCGGTGTCTTGACATACACAGCGAGACTCTGGCAGGAACTCCACAGAGGAGGATCGCCGCAATGTGAACTGTGAACTATGGACTGTGGACTTGGCAGCTTGCTGTGTGAGAATTGTGTTAATAATTCTGTACAGTGTCAAATAAATTTAGTGCTTAGTAACGCACGTTACTAGTATTGTGTTCTGATTTGGATAGTGAACCCTGGTTCCCGTCACAATACACAAGCTCGTACAGACATCACAAGAACATACCGTAGGATGAGGTTACCAAGCTCTATGGAATCTAGCTTTCCTCCACTTGAAGGAAGGAATATCCAATGGTTGTAATTGATGCAAACATGCAAGGCTGCCAACTCTAATATATTATCTTATATGGTAATAATTTTTCACGGAATTACATCTGAATTGACATTAATTAAATAATTTCAAGTAGTACAATAGATTACTCTATGGAGCAAAGTAACCTCATCTTACGGTAGTTTAACAGACTTATTCAATACCGAACGAAGTACACGGGGCTGATGACCACAATGCCCTAGCTACTAAATATACCAAGAACAACAACAAATTCAACAAACTTGCATACGTGAAGCTGATGGCCTTGATGTCTAAAACAAAATCGTAGTTAAGGTTACAAAATAACTTCACGACCATGTATGTAGTGCGGATGGAAGACTAGCACGTTTATCCTGAGAAATGCACAAAATTTCCCTCGCAAAGTTTTGCTTCTTTTCTAAGCTGCGTCCAGAAAGGTTATCGGTAAAACAGAGGGGCTGGACAGTGGAAGCCAAGCATGGCAGTGACCGTAAACACGTCACTTAACGAGGGTGGACCATGTAGGAAGGGATCAGACATGGCATATAACTTGCCCATCTTATTCCTACCGGATCGAAAACTTAAAGGTGAGCGACACCAGCGTAAGAGAGGGTTCTCTTCTTAAAAATGTACTTCACTACAATTCGAGAAGCGGATTGTTTGTTTATAGCCTATCATTATTCATATAGTCCTTCTTATTAATTAAAATATCGTATGTATATATTATTAGATAGCGTGAGAATTGTTTGAAAATCCTGGGATATCCTAGTTATCTCAATATATGGAGTTAGATAAAGGTCAGGAGAGATCTAAACAAAATAAAAGTAGTGAAGTTAAAAGTTCCTACCCTGCATGACAGTTTCGATGATTTCATTTACGCATTTATGGAAAGCGTGTCTTAGTACAACCAGCTCTGTCTCAAGTCTGCACTACAGTTGGGATGGATTCAGATGGGTTTCAAGAACATCAAAACTTTTATTGAACTATGCCAGTCATGTCTCTTCTACCTCGCACACGAAATTATTAAGTGCATGAAATATGATAGTGTGATTTGCTGTAATTGAAAGAAATGTGCCACCAGGTGAAAAGAAGGAGGTGGTGGTGGCTCTTCCTCTTCTTCTTCCTCCTCTTCCTCTTCTTTAGCGTTTGTACCGCGTGGCTGCGGGGCCCGCTACATAAATTATATTTTATATTTTATATAAATTATAGAATGCCATATACATTTCTGCCTTAGATTTGAAAGTTTTAAATTGTAAATCAAAGTAAGACATATATTTAACCACACCTCTCGAATCGTACTGAATTTGGTGGTCAGTACTCAGTCTGTTTAAGTGGGAAGGGAAATACAGGTTCTTCGAAAAATAATGCCTAGATTTTAAATAATTGCTATAAGAAAAATATTAGAGGTAATGTAATGGTTTTAGCCTGTAAATGTGTGGAAAAGATAACATGTTTTTCATACCTCAGTAAGTTTCAATGTGAGCTCTGTGTGTTGCTCTGCAGACGTGCCTGGAGTGTATCGCGTACCACGCGAAGGTAGTGAGGCGAAGCCTTACCTTGCATAAAAATGACACGCTGTTGAGTCTGTTGTCCGATATCTCCTATTTGAGCGAACAAAAACTGTTCAAGCATGTCGAGATAAATTAGGCTTGTAATTGTTTATTCAGCGAAAAAGAAAGGTCCAATAACTTTGTCATGGAGTAACCCGCGCACACATCGACACAATTTAGACGCTAGCCATTAGATATATTTAACTCTCTTAAAAAAGCCGACGACTTCGGCCGGGTTTGAACCCACGATCTTGGGCATGGTAGTTCAGCATCTACCAACTACGCCAACGAAGCCGCCGTTCAAGTGACACTACTAAGTTAATTGGGTGACAGACTCATGAAAGGATAACCATGCTCATTTGATTGAATACATCTGATGGTAGCATTACACTAAGTATAATAGTATGTCTTGACTGATCGCCCACCGTGTTATAGATCGCTTAGAACTGATACTGCAGGATCTAATCCGTCTCGGATGGGCGATAAATCAGAGGTGAAGCCTGTTTTCAGGGTTACAACACACGGACACGTTGAAATAGGGCGGCAATTAATTATACACCGTACCCGATCATGTTCCAGAGTGGCGCTTCGTGTCAGCCTGGTGTAAACCGAGGCTGGTGGGCATGGCTTGCAATTTATCCTTCAGGTAATGACACTTCTACACCACAAGTGTGGATATTTATACATCAACATCACCGGTCACACCACTCTATCGTACAGTACGTTAGAGTAACTGGATACAGCAATATACGTCATTGGGGCGGAGATGGGGCAGAAGAGAGCCCAGCCAACTACAAATGCAGCAGTCATTTGACCCTAGATCCATACAGATAATAATAATAATAATAATAATAATAATAATAATAATAATAATAATAATAATAATAATAATATTGAAAATAATAAATTGATAATTCTTAATGTATTATTATTATTATTTTCACCGACACACTATGTGTACCCTTTTAAACTCAGATATCGAAAATATTAAGTGGGGTCCAGTTATTACATAAGATATGAAATTATTACACAAAGTTTTGAAGTTAAGATACATAAACGTACTGAAATAATAATAATAAAATAATTCTGTAATAACAATAAGTTAATTGAAAGAAAATCCCACGATATTAATTAGCATCGGAAGAAATTCAAACACATAATGAAAGAACTGTTTGAAATTTTATCGACATATTATCATAATGAGCGATCAACGGTTGACTAAAAGAATTCTAAATCTTACTCTCTCAGTGAGTGGCTTCGGTGAGCTTCTATGCACAAGGTCGCGAGTTCAAACCCTGCTGAAGTCATCGGATTTCTTAAGAGCGTAAAAAAAACTCAGTATGCCTTCCTTCGGAGGGGAAGTAAAGCCGGAAGGCCCATGTCATAGATTTGTGGCATGTAAAAGAACCTTGAAGCAAAATTTGTAGGTTAGATTTGATTAACGCTCTTTAAGTTCCAACGTTCGTCGCCAGGTGCCGGTTGTGATGGCGTCCAGTAGCCAAGTTCACAGGTGTCGTTGACGGTAGCATTTGGTAGCAAAAGTAGGAACTACTTGAAATTGATCGTCTGCAGTCCTTACCTGAATTACAAATAACACACACTAATACAACCATCACAATTAACACCTGTTATTAGACAGATTCTACACACACCCAAAGTACACGCGGCTACATGACCGCGTTGTCGCAACCCCTAAGCTGAGGAACCAACCAACCAACTCTTTCAGTGAAAACTAAGAACAACGAGATGCTCTCAAGTGTTACAGCACTGGACAGGTCGATACACAGAACTAGTCGGCAATTTTCAGACCAGCCAAACAAGGAGTCCAGCTGAAACTGGACGAAGAAGCGCAGAAAGTTTCTCAGCAAGAAGATGGAGATAGAATGATTCAATCGTGCTCCTTGGACGCGCATTACGGCGTAAATAATAATTATAATTATAATGATAATAATAATAATAATAATAATAATAATAATAATAAAATAATCACCATAAATATGTTACCAGTGGCTACCAAACCCATGCACCCAGACAGTAGATATAAGATTTACTAGGAACTGTATAGGCTTAAGTTCTCAGGTTAAAGAACACTTCTCTAAGAAGAACCGCAAGCAGTACATGAGAGGGAAGACTGCAAGCTCTCCTGGAAAGGAACGATAACCCCTGATCATACTCTTGTCAGCAACAGACCAGACATTACATTGGTACTGAAGGAGGGTAAATCAGCTTTCATATTCATATTCCTAAGCATCTGAATATCAAAAGAAACCTGAGAGAGCACATTAAGACATTCTCTTTGCCTTGCTGGAGAGATCAAATGACCGTGGAAGCAATAGCATTGTTGTCATATTGCCTGTGATCATCAAAGCATCAAGAGAGATCCCACACAAGATCCGCAACTGTAGGCTACATCGAAGCTTGGTCTACCAAAAAGATTAATTATCCAACTAAAGAAGGTAACTATATTGGGAATGTATCATATATTGAGAAAAGTTTTGCCGGTGGTCGAAATGATATAAGCAGTGCCAACATGGACTCTTTTCACTGGCCCGGCGCAATGGTAACGCACTCAAACTGCGTCCAAGGTTGCAGGATCGAAACCTTGCACAGTAGGTTGGCATTCAAGATGGTGATGGAGCCGTGTCAGTAGACTAACTCGCACGTTTAAAATCACAACATTACGGCATTAAAAGGAACGTAAAACCAATAACATTATCTCTACTTAGTATAAAACAAAGTCCCCGATTCTTGGATGTTACGGGTTATCTCGAGAACCACTGGATGGATTTTGATGCGGTTTTCACTATTTTGTAAAGGCTATCTCGAGGAAAGTTTCTGTGGAATATAATTTATTTATGATCAATAGAAGCCAAGCAGTAACGATTCCAGTGGAAAAGTCGGAAAAAAAACTGGCGTCTGTGCGCTCTTTAAGCTTACGCTGGGCAAACCGTTAAAAATAGCAATATACTATGAGTGTAATAACTGTTTAGCATGAAAAGTTCTACAAAAACGTCCGCGAGACCATATCTCTATCTTCAATACATCGCCCACTATAAGTGTTTTTACGTTTTCATTTCTTCCAGCAATCTCCACCCAATTACTGATGTGACAGTTTACGAGCCTGCTAGGGGCGAGGCTATCACCCCAGTTAGAGCCTAGCGAGCCTATTACCCCACATGCAGCCAGTCGTGTTGAGGTAGGACTTCAGAGAAGAGTGGTTGTGCTTGGAGTTTCCCTGGAAATGCAAGGAAGCTTTTCTTCATTTCGCTTGTGAACTTTTCGTTCCGAAAAATACACAGTCAAGTGAAGATTGGACGGAAAGGGGATTTGTGTTTCATGCACCTTGCCATTCATAAATTACGTCTGCTAAGAATTCGTTGCACATGCATCTCCATGATAATATAATTAATAGTCCAGTAAGTAGTTTTAACCCATCATGTCAAGAAGTAAATGGATATAGGTCGTAGTTCATTGACATCGACAAAAAAAAAATGCGCTGATCACGTAATGCATTCATAATTGTTCCCGGGCGAAGCGGGCGGGTTGCTAGTTATAATATAATAGGAATAATATTATTATCTAAACAACCACACGGAAATCCCAAGCTGTACAAGCTGTAGCGTTACTGCTGGCTAACCATGAGCGCGCGTGGCAGCCATTACCCTAGGCAACTCGGGCCACTTCTTCTACCTTATTTAATATTCTACAAGATGATCATATACCTAGGAAGTAACGTAAAATCTCTTAAATATTTCACACCAATATAATATTGGCAAACGACAGCGTTAGCTACGCTCCCTACTGCGCAGCCACTGGCCATGGGGCCAAGCTCTCTGCGGACTCGGTAGACGTGGATTTGAACCCCACCTTCGGCCGTTCTTGAAATGGTTTTCTGTGGTTTCCCCAGTTTCAACTCCAGGCAAATGCTGGAATGGCACCTTCTGACAGGCTATGGCAGTTCCTTCCACATCCTTGCCCAGTTTCATCTTCATTCATTTCATCTTTCATTAGCTCCTCTCATAAGGTTGGCGTCAGGAAGGGCATCCGGCCGTAAAAAACACCCGGCATATAGAGTTTCGTCGCACCTCTACCCCGACCCCGTTGGAAAACGGTAATCATAAGGGGTAGACATAATATTGACAAGTCATAGGGAGAACCAATTTTAGCACATGACGTTTGAACACAAATTAATTTATCATATTAGCATAGGAACTATGGTAATAATTATGTGTTGTGACTGGCATTGTGGTAATTTGCAGAGGTTTTGCATATATAATTGTATATGAATGATTTGATTAACTTGGATCTGATGATGTCTGAAGAATGAAGCTTGTCTTCATAAACTCCTCTTTCCGCCCTCATGTATGCTGTACAAATACGTATTAATTAACCACAGTTAATTGCTCAGGTACTATGTACCTAACGTGGCCAAATTAGTAGAATTAAAATATATTTTTCCAGTTCATTAACAATTTGTATCCATAATTAAGAGAGTAACTGGTGTTTTCATAAAGTTTATTTTAAACTGAAATTCATATTTGAGTTATATTATAATTTATGCAAATATGTTGAGTCGAAGGAGTCCTTCTACTCCATTGTTTTGTAATAACCATTCAAACCTTTTTCCTCCATACTCGAAAAAAAAAAGTATAATAAATATGTCACACTATCCATAAAAAGCGGCAAATATACACTGAGGGACCAAAAGTCACGGGAAGGGAAGTCCCAAGAGAAAATGTGCCGTGTTTGACTTCTGAGCGTTGCGGCTAATTGCGGCGGAGTAGAGCAGCCTGTAATAGACACGAGTGTAGTGAGGTAGGCAACACGTCGCGAGTGAACTGACCTTGCACGTGGGATGAACATCGGCACATGGAGCATGGATCATAGCATTTCGGATATCACACGCGAATTCGGGTTGCCGAGATCAATAGTGTCGAGGGTAAATCTTCAATGTCGCAGATATAGACTAATGTTACCATCCGCGTAAACCGCCCCACGGGACGACCACAGGTGTTTAACGAACAGACATCACGTCACCTCAGCAGAGCCATACGGGGCAGTTGAATGTTAGGAGCAAGGCACCCTTTTCTTGACGAGTCGATGCCTCGCCGTATTGCTGCCGATTAGAGGACTCGCACAGGAGCAACTCGTTATTACCATCTTATCCCGTGCCTTCCCATGACTTTTGACCGCTGAGTGTATAAGATGTTTTAATAAGTAGGTAACATTGACTATTTATAAACCAATACAATTAATAATTATAAACAAAAATGTGACAGTAATTGATTTGTTTTAAATAATTTCCGACAATTTTTGTTCAAATACACACGAAATATACAAAAACGTTTAAATGAATATATTTACTTCAAAATATACTGGTATGAAAATGAATCGTTATCAGACTGCTTCATAGTTAATTTTTCTATCTGGAATACAAATATAGAACATGATTCTAATAATATTAATAATAATAATAACACTAATAATAATAATACTAAAAACAAGAAGTTCCGTGACGAACTAAAGAGCCTACATTTCTTAAAATTTAAGATTCATGCCAATGATTAATCTATATGGATCTATCTAGAATAATGACGAAATTAAGTTGGTAATATCGAAATTTCTAATAAGTTCGAAATACTGTGTATCTGGCAAAATGTAGCCTAATAGAGAACTACAGTTGGCAGCCCTGGTGACTGAATATATTCTTAGTTCCATCACTTACACTTACACTTAAGGTACAGAATACAAAATTTGGTTGAAGTCCAATGGGAAGCATGGACGTTACATGCAGTTAAACATTGGAACTAACAGCGCGCGTAAAATAATGTTGGCAACAATGACATACATGTATTGGTCAGAAATAATCTGAAATAATATGATCTATTGTTGTGTCAATTTTGAATGAAATCCATTAGTTAGTATAGAAGTTACATGCATTTTAAAATTGGAACTATCAGCAGGCATATAATCATGTTGGCAGCACTGACGTATATTAGTTAATCGAAATTAATCTGGAATGCCAGGTACTATAAGTGTGCAAAGTTTAGAGCTATTGGCTTGCATACTTTCTGATATATTGATATTAGGGTAGCAATAATAGAGACAGTATTTATTAACAGTTGGCAGCCCTAGTTACTCTTAAGAATCGGCATAGACATATCTGTTATGGTACACATAGCACACACATAATTTGGTTGAAATCCAAATGATAGTATAGAAGTTACATGTATTTAATGTTGGAACTCTCAGCAGGCTTAGAATCATGTTGGTAGCACTGACGTATATAAGTTACTCCAAATTAGTATAGAATGTCAGCAAAGATGTGAGGAAGTCCTATCGTTTCTAGAGATTATCAGTGAGTTTAATCTACAGCAAATGTGTCATTTCCCTACACGCAATAACAATTTCCTGGATTTGGTGCTAGTCTCTGAACAACTCTCCGCACATACGCAATGTATTCAGGCTGAGAAGGTAGTTAAGTCAGACCACGATGCTGTGGAATTCTCACTATCCTTGCCGCGAATTATCCGTCCACAATCACTAAGAAGGGTAATATATACTTGGACTAAAGCTGATTTTCCCCTCATGAGAGACCTTCTATCGATATGTCCATGGTATTTGATGGATAATTCTCCCTCTGTTGATGAGGCTTTAAGTCTGTTTTACGACCTCCTCAAAGCAGTTATCAAGGATTCAGTGCCCACTCGCACAATCAATACTCGGAAGTATCCAGTTTGGTACGATACAGAGGTAAACAACAAGTTGAAAGAAAAAGAGAGAGTCAGAAAAAGGTTCAAGAAATCGGGCTTTTGGTGTGACTATGTTCAATTTTCGGTGATACGGGGGAAATATAAGAGACTCCAGAACAGAAAATACAAAGACTATGTGATCTCAGTTGAATCAAAATTAACCACCAATCCAAAGCATATTTGGAATTTTGTAAACAATAAAAGAAAGTCTTCACGTTTACCATCCACTATGTTTCAGGATGGAATCGAAATCCAGGACAAGAAAACTATTCTTAATAAATTTGCAGAGGGCTTCAAGAAGTATCACTCTCCTGCGAGGCCGTGTCACTCGTCTGTCCCAATCGTGTGTAATCAGGGATTGATGTCGATCCGGACTACGCCCTTTGAAGTGTGTGAGATTCTGTCATTATTGGATACTGCAAAATCGTTTGGGGCTGATGAGATACCAGGTCTTGTACTTAGAGAATGTGCTCCTCAGTTGGCGATACCTCTCAGTGCAATTTTAAATATATATTTTAAATCTGGATGCTTTCCGTGTGAGTGGAAGAAGGGATACGTAATTCCAGTATTCAAAAAGGGTGACAAAAGGGTATTTGACAACTATAGGCCAGTCGTCCTGCTATCCCTCCTATCAAAGGTGGCGGAGAAGATTGTGTACAATAGAATATACAGGTCAGTCGGCCAGTACATTAATGTTGCTCAGCATTGATTCGTGCAGAAGCGCTCGACTGTTTCGAACCTGGCAGTGTACGTCAACTTCATATCAAATGCCTTGGACAGGAGTCAACAAGTAGATGCCATATACACCGATTTTTCCAAAGCCTTTGATTCCGTACAACATGAGGCATTATTAATCAAATTGTCGGCGTATGGAATAGGCGGCAGCGTTTTAGAGTGGATTAGAAGCTATCTCACTGAAAGAATTTGCTTTGTTAAATCCGATGGTCAAACTTCAAATCCATACTTTCCAACTTCTGGTGTTCCTCAGGGTTCCATCTTGGGGCCACTTTTATTTGTAATCTTTATTAATGATTTAACTGGGGTCTTCAAGAATAGTAACTGCCTTCTATACGCTGATGATTTGAAACTGTTTCGAGTAATAGACCACGAGTCAGACTGTGACTTGCTTCAATTAGACCTACATCTACTAACAGATTGGTGTACTAAGTGGTTACTTGACCTTAATATATCAAAATGCAATGTGATAACATTTTCTAGGAAGTTGGCGCCTGTCATGAGGAATTATAGTATAAGTAACTCTGTATTAGTGCGTGTGAATGAAGTAAACGACCTAGGTATAACAATTACCAACGATGACGGGCTGTCATTTCTAAAACATGTAGATAAGGTGACAAGTAAGGGGTTCAGATTACTAGGTTTTCTGAAGAGAAATTGTAGTGAATTCGCCAATATAGGTTCTCTCAAAATTTTATTTTTAGCATATGTAAGATCGACTGTTGAATACTGTTGTGAGGTATGGCTGCCTTCTCAGCAATATGCTATTCAGCGGTTAGAGAGAGTGCAGGTGAGATTCATGAAGTGGATCAGCTGTAGGTATATGGGCATTCGACTCTCTACATTGGATTATGAGACCTTCTGTGGAACCATGGGTATGCGGTCTTTGAGGTCTCGCCGCATGTGTGCCAACGCCATGTTTCTATATAAGTGTCTGACCAATAGAATCGACTGTGCGCCCCTTTTGTGTTTGATTCCGCTTTATGTTCCAGGCCGCAATACAAGGCAAAGACTCACTTTCCGGATCCAGAAGTGTAGAACTGTAGCCCATGCCAATTCCTGGTTATTGATGGCGTTGCGCTCTCTAAACCATCTTCATAGCGCTATAGATATATTTTACTCGAAGCCTACGGAAATTCGTAGATCATTGTTGAACTCAAGATCGTAGGTGTTTGTTGTATATATAGTGTGTAATAATTGTTATTTTAATTTAAGTGTATAGAGAACTTAGTTTATAAGCTTGAGTCAATGTTTGTTTCTAGGTTAGTTAAATAGTTGCTTTTAAGTAAATTTAATGTTTATTATGTTTTATTATATCATCTGTAATTGGGTGCCTATCCTGGTGATTGTAAATAAATCTATCTATCTATCTATCTATCTAGTATACGTGTGCATGGTTTAAGTCTGTCGGCTTGCATACTTTCTGACACATTGGTATTTGGATAAAATAAATTGAGAGCATTTATTAACAGTTGGCAGCCCTGGTGGATCTTAAGAATATGTTCAGTCATATCTGTTTATGTACACATAGCACATACGAAATTTGGTTGAAATCCAATTGATAGTGTAGAAGTTATATGCATTTAAAGTTTGGAACTATCAGCAGGCTTATAATCATTTTGGCAACACTGCGATGTATGGCCTCCTGGAAATTAAACTGCAATATTAGTATCTATACGTGGGCCAATTTTGAAATAGCTCCCATTCATACCTTCCAAGATATTCAACATGGAGCTCAAATTTCAATTGCGATTACTCAGCAGTTGGTAGCACTGACATCAATTTCAAATATGGCCGTGAGATATTCAGGTATAGATCATTACTCCTACCAAATTTTGTTTCGATTTCAGCAGCCGTTTAGGATTTGATAGGGGGGGATACACACACAGCCAGACAGACAGACAAACAGAAGGACAGACAAGCAGACAGACAGACGGACAGAAGGACAGACAGACAGACACACATTTGCCCGATCTCATAAGTCTACCTTTTCCTCATTTTTGCAAAATGTGAAAAGTAGGCTAATAATGCCACAACTGACACCATCACAGAGAAATTTAGGAAAAGACGCCTACAGTACTGTGGACACCTGTGCAGGATGGATAAAATAGACTTACTAAGAACATTGTTAACATCATTAATGTGGGAAACGGTTTCCAGATCAAGACAATCACGAGCATCGAATATAAGATTGAATTATTTATTTAAACAAAGAAACTGATTAAATACAATATAAAGAATTAGGCTGGGGGGATGTGTTTCGCGGCTCGTCAGGTTCGGAATATTGCTTCTCTTCTTTTTATTCTCGGACAATGGCGCTGAGCTTACTCCTGCGCCCCCTAGATCCCATACTTGGCCGTCCTGATCCTCATCCGGCTCCCACATTCGGCCGTCCTGATCCTCATCCGACCCGGATGAAGAAGATTCCCCCAGCCAGGGCCTCATGAACTCCGCACAGGACGATGTGATTTTTGGTCCAGCATGGTCTCCTTCTTTGCTGACGTCATATGTGTCGTTGAGTTTAATTCGAGTCACTCGATAAGGTCCTAGACTTTTGGTTTTTAGTTTCAGATGTGGACTGTTCTGAATGCCTTTGATGGCAACTAGGTCGTCGACCTGGTACTTCTTAGGCTCCTTACGTCGTCGGTTGAATTCAGCACGATTTTCAAATTGTACCTTTTATATCTGCTTTTTTGCATCTTCTCTCATCTGATCACGTTTTTCGTTGAACGAATCGATCATCTCCTCTTCGATGAGTTGCACTATACGTAGATAATTTTGGTTGTGCATTCTGACTCCTGTCAGCAGTTCGAAAGGTGACATTCCGATGCTCCTCTGGAACGTAGAGTTGATAGCTCGTTGGACGGATGGTACAACCTTGTACCATTTTGTCGGATCGTCAATGCTAAGTTTAGCGATGATCTTGGTCACAGTTGAGTTGACTCTCTCGATTTGACCATTGGCTCTTGGCAGTCCAGCTGTGATCAAGACGTGCTTGATACCCTGCAATTTGCAGTAGTCCGGGAACTCATGGGAGGTGAACGATGGCCCCCTGTCGGTGATCACTTGAACTGGGTTTCCAAAGTTCGTCCTCTGAAACTCCATCTTTTCAATCGTCTCGGCCGATTTGGTAGTTTTTTACAGGATACAGCCAGGTGAACTTCGTGAAGGCGTATATCGCACAGAAGATGTGTTCATATCCCTTGTGTGTAGAATTAAGTGGTCCAATGTGATCCATGTGGTAGTTGTGCAATGTAACCAACCTTCTTTCTTGCCTTCCTGTTAACCACTAGACACTTGTCACAGTTGGCTATTACTCGTTGCCCAAGTCTGTAATATAATATTCCTGCTTCACGTCTTATTCAGTCCTTTTAACAGCGTAGTGTCCCTTCTCCTGTGCAGCTCTGATGATTTCATGCCCGCGGGACCACCAACGTTTCTCGCCCGTCAACAAATTTAAACAGCACTCCATCTCTGACGTAGGAGGTTTCGTAAGGCCCTTTCTCCATTGTCGCTTTTATCGCTGTCTTTCTCTGGGCGATTTTGATCCTCGCTGCAAGATCATCGGGGAATCCAAACATCACTGCTGGACATCGGCTCAGGGCGTCGACATGTTTCATCCTGGTTGCAGTTCGGTGTTCGATGTTATAGTCAAACTCCTCCAAGGCCATAGCCCATCTAGCTACTCGTGGGACATGGTCCCTTTTGTGCATTGCATTTGGAATGCCATACAGTCAGTCATGATCTTGAACGGAATTCCAAGCAAGTACACCCTATACTTTTTTAATGCATTCACCACAGCTAAGATCTCGAGCTCGTAACTGGTGTATTTTTCTTCGTGCATCGTCGTCTTTTTACTCATGTATGAGACTGGATGTAGTTTGTTGTCCTCTGGGTACTTTTGCAACACACAGCGCCATACCCACTTTTGCTGGCGTCAGTGTGCAGCTTCGTCTCGTATATCGGACTGTATATCTTCAAAACAGGTTCTGAAGCGAGAAGACGATTGAGCTCAACAAATGCACATCGTTGTTCTTCACCAAACTTGAACTCCGGCTTACCTCTAAACAGATCGCTCAGTGGTTTGGCTACAATCGAGAAATTTGGGATACATTTTATAAAATAGCCAGCCAATCCGAGAAATCTCTGCCACGCAGCGATCGTCTATGGCTCCGGGAAGTTTTGTACAGCAAGGACCTTCTCAGTAGTTGGTTGAATCTGTCCACGTTGAACAGTGTATCCAAGGAACTGTACCCTCCTCTTGGGAAACTGGCACTTCTCGAAGTTGATTTCCAGCCCGTACTCTGCAGCTAATTCCAACACTCGTCTCAATCGTAGGAGTGTCTCGTCGTCACCCTTCGCTGGGATGATTAAGTCATCCATATAGGTAAACACTATGTTATCTAGGATTAACTCCCAGAGCACAGCTTTAATAAATCGTTGGGAGACTGCAGTTGAGTTGGTAAATCCAAATGCGACTTTTTGTACTGGTACTGTCCCGAACGCATAAGCGAATGACAAATATCGTCGACTTCCTTCTGCGACTTCCACGAGAAAGAATCCGTTCCTGAGATCCAAGGTACAGATCACTGTAGCATCCTGTAACTTGTCCAGAAGATCCTCTATAACTGGCATGGGAAATAGATCCATAACTACGATAGAGTTCACTGGACGAAAATCGGTACAAAGTCGCTTTTTTCCATTTTTCTTTTTGACTACCACCACTTGGCATGTATATTCTGATTGACTCGGTTCTGTGATTTCTTCCTCCAGCCACGCCTCGACTTGCTCATCGACAAACTCGTTCTCAAGCGGTGCCATTCGTCTGGGCCTGCTGAATATCGGTTTTTCTTCTTTCAATGTGATCATCTTGACATCAGTAGATTTCGTCTTCTTAGGTACATATCTCGCTACCAAATCCTGTATCTGTTCCATTTTCTCCTCATCAACGCAGTTCTCGACAACCAATTCCTGTTCGTCGGCTACCCTGTTCTACATCATTGGGACCTCCAGTTTCTTGATGATAACTCCTTGCTTGCTCAGGATGACCTCACCCTGATCCAATAGATCGTTACCAATAACCATGTCCCACTCCATAGTATCATCAGAAACAACATAGACGTTGGTTTGGAACTCTAGCTCGTCTACCTCAACGACTGTTGTGAAGTAACCTTGAGAAGCAACAAAACCATTAACGAATCCTTTCAAAACAAGATCCGTGCTCTTCAATCCTGGGGAACCCATGGTCTTATCGATGTTTTGTCGCAGTAGGTTATAAAGACTGCCACAGTCAATAAGTCCCTGAAGTTTCTGCTGACCCAAACTAACCTCTTTGAACTTGAGGCAGCTTTTCTTTTCATCAATAAGATTGATACCTTGATTATTCCTCTTATCGTTCTCCCTCTCTTTTTTGCACTCGGATGAAATGTGGCCAAACTCGTTGCAGTTGAAACATATCTTGCCTTTATCCTTGTGCTCACATTCCTTTGAACTATGAACAGATTCACCGCGATTATAACATGTATCTCCACTACTCGCGTCTTTCTTCTTTGCACTGCCCCTGCACTTTCCGTCCTTCTCGTTGGCACTCTTGGCACTTCCTTGAAAATTACTGCTATTATACTTTGTGCTTTTCTTTGGCAAAGACTTCACCGCCATCTCATAACTTCTCATTTTATCCTTGAAATCCTTGGAATTTTTTGCTCCATAGAAAATAAGTTTTGATCCTGAATCGTCTTCGATCCCATCAATCACGTACTGACACAGAGCAACTTGCTCAACATCACCTCTACTGGCGATTTCCTTCATCACAAGAAAGTAGCCTACTCCTGTAGAGATTCATCGCGCTTTTTTCGTCGCTGGGTTAACAACTTATGAATTTCTGCACTGCTTGCCGCCACGTCAAACTCCTCATTCAAGGCCTTCTTCAGTGCAGTCTAGGACGTCAGTCCTTTTTCACCTTGAATAAAAAGCTTAGCTAAACCATCGAGTGATTTCTTAGCAAAAATAAACTTTTGCAGCTCACTCCATCCCATCAAGATTGACGTCTCCTCAAAATCTGCGATCCATTTCTTCACTGGGTAACCATCCTTACCGTTAAATGTTTTCATAGCGCCCTCTACGTCGCGGAACGACAATGAAAACTTAGGCTGTTCTCTATACCTTCTGTGCTGGTCTTCCTCTTCACTCTCTTCGTCTTCTTCGACTTCTTCATCTTCGTCATCATCGTCTATATTAGTTTCGAGTTCATCCAATTTTCTCAAGTAATAACAAATGGTGTTAATCATTACCTCCTTTGTCCCGATCTCGGTATTAAGAATCTCAGAAACACGCAACAGATCAGCCTAGGAAAATGTATTTTCGATAAATTTCTTCTTAGCTTCCTCTTCAATGGAATTTTCGTCAAAATCGAATCCAGGAAACTCTCGCAGTCGCTTTCGATTCTTCCTGTCGTCTGGTATACGCACGAAAATGAGGTTATGTAAAACTTTGATTGCTTTGACCGGAGCATCACTTATGTTCTTATTTATTTTCTCTAGTTCACCGAGTGTAGTCATCTTATTTGTTTACTCACGTCTGTCAAGTAGTTTTCCGTCAATATCGCTTCCTCATAACCGCGCAATCAAACCTGTTTATCCTCATTCACCAAACCGGTGATATTTGTAGGTGATATCGTTGAATACCGCTTCCCGTCATTTCTCTCTGACGAGTCGCTATCCTCTTACCACATCCACAATCCTCTGTCGTCGTTTAGATTCCGACCCTCGTCATCGTCACGGCACCAATAATTGTCACTGAAACTTAAGAACAAATTTTGCTTGCCTATGAATCCTCGTCGTAAATTCGCACGCCGTGGGCTCACAAAACTGCACGTCGTCTCGTCGTCAGCGTCGTAGGCAACAGCAACAAATATGATTAGCCGTCCCCTTCGTTGAAAATAGCGTCGTATTTTGCGTCGTACTTCGTGTCGTGGATTGCGTCGTAACTCGTTGTTTCAGTACATCCCGGACGAGCCCCCACTTGTGGGAAACGGTTTCCAGATCATGACAATCACGAGCATCGTATATAAGATTTAATTATTTATTTAAACAAAGAAACTGATTAAATACAATATAGAGAATTAGGCTGAGGGGATGTGTTTCGCGGCTCGTCAGAACTCGGAATATTGCTTCTCTTCTTTTTATTCTCAGACAATGGCGCTGAGCTTACTCCTGCGCCCCCTAGATCCCATACTCGGCCGTCTTGATCCTCATCCGGCTCCCACATTAATACAAGTCAATTGAAGACCAGTTGGATGAGAGAAGTACAAGAGGACCTGGACCGATTCGAAATCTCTGAAGACGATATTAAGGACAGAAATAAATTCAGAAATAAAATCAGAAACAAGAAATTTGAACAAGTCTCAAGAAAAAATGGACAGAGGAAAGGAAGAAAAACACAGTGAATTAACGAAGAGGTTTTGGGAAGTTAAGAGAAGAGGACAAGGAAGTGAAGTTGTGATTGGTTCAGGTTCACACGCGCTCCCAAAGAGGAAAAATCGATGATAATTATAATAAAGCCACATCTCTACTTTCTCTACTTTTATTTCTATGTAGAGATGAAACGATTAGCTCAGGACAGGGAGGCAT